>OY728164.1:1524261334-1524886334 GCA_963277665.1 Viscum album | reverse complement strand
TTCTGAATTCAAAAATGAAGTCCGTTTTACAAAATTCAAAACATATAAGTCACATTAATTAATTTAATATTTAATTTCCGCTGTCATGACAAATAGCATGTTTTTATGAAACAATATGTACCAAAAGATTGACACTAGTTTAAGTCCGATTTTAAAGTGAAATTAATTCCAACGACCACTATTGGATTTAATGGTAAAAATATTTTTTAATTTCACTTTAAAACCAATTCAAAATATTATCTAATCATATAAATAAATTAGATTAAAAATATGTTTTGAATTAAAACACAACATTTTACACTATTCATTAAAAAATGAACTTTATCGGAAAAATACCAAAAAATTACACAAAGTAAAATTTGATGTCCAGATTCTTAATAAGAGTTTTATTTGGTCCAAAATAATGTATAAGAGTGATCAAAACTATATTTAATGACGGTTCGTCATCAAAAGGCGACAGGTGAACCTTTAGGGAAAACTAGGGCATATACGCCTAAAATTGAATTATTTCCGTATTTTAAGCCTTTATCTTTTCTTGTATAAATGTAAAAACATTTAAAAACATATATAATCATATTTTAGTTATTTCTATCCATTCCCTCCATTACAACGGCTACATGTTAACTACCATTTAAAATAATATTATTTTATCATTAGAGTGCAACGTAAGATTCCCAAGAAACTCGTTGTTGCGTGTTGGGTACGCCATCGAGCATAGAGTCCCATTTAAAGTCATATCAATATTTTATTAAAAAATATGGATAAATATGAAAATGTAATATTCTTTATTTACCTGGGGTGTTACATCTAGACGTCATTTGGCAGTCTAGTATGGGGCATCAATGAATTCGACCCATACAGGGACGTTACAATGTGGTATCGAAGGTCTAGTTTTATTTTGTTTATATTTATTCCTACTATTTGGGAAATGTAGATTAGAGACTAGGAAGAGTCATGCCTTGGTAATTTACTCATGTATTGGAGTTTCAAACACCTGTATGGGGGATAACGTAAGTACCTATTGTGGTATTTTTGTTATATTGGTGTGTTCTTACAATTGAGTAATAATTTACCTTGGGTGATGCACATGGTTTATGATGTGGATTTTTTTTGATATTTTCCAAGAACTAAATCGTAGACCAGAAGGGAAAAATATTTGAGTCTTTATGCATCCTAATATGAAACCTAGATTTTTTTTGACAAGCATCATTTGAAGAATGTATGAAGTAAAATGTGATGTGTATGTTATTGAAATTGAACGTTTTTTATTTTCATTTGAAATTTAATTGAATATGAAGCCTAATATGATATTAAAAATAATAAAAGTGATGAAAAATGTGAATAAACGGGTCTATAAATTAAATTTTTTTACCCCTCTTAACCAAGACCTAGGTGTAGGATGTTTAAGGGTCATAATAGTTCCTCTATTTTTACTGTGTGGATATTCATGGGGAATATATTTTTTATACCTTATTGTGTTTCTATCTTATGTAAATGTTTTAACACTATGAAATGTGTACTAAGGTATGTCTTTGGATATTTATATATTTTCATCCATGAAAATTCTTATTGAGAGGACGAAAGGAGGACATGGGAAGAGATGGTCTACCTGTAGTGGAGTCTAAGGTACCTATAGTGATGGGTGAGGAAGTATTAGAGAAGTTCTAAGAGAACATTTCTCACTTCATTTAATTCATGGAAGGAGAACTAGGGTGGGGTTTTAAGACCATGTCTGGGCTGAAGAGGGAGATTCAATTGCAGCACTCTATTAATTTTTCTCAATAGGGTATACCTGACAGAGATGAGTTCTGGGTTTACTCCATAGAGATGATACGTGACCATTTAGAGACTCCTAATGTTAAAATTTCAATGTGTATACTTATATTGTATGGCGATTAGTAAACCATTGGTGGGAAATTTAGGAATGGATTGGATAGGCTAATGGTATTTTATGCATGCATTTTTTTGAAAAGATTATGCAACACTTGTACCATGGGACATTGAGATAAGAGAGAGGAGTAGAGTTCATGAAGCTGACTCTTTGGAGCATTTATGCAATGTAAGATGTCAAGCATTTTAGATATTTGTAGCTCTTTTTTCAATGTTGGTGGTAGATGAGGATACATCAGCAAAAAAAATCAAGGTTCACATAAGCGTGAAATTAATTCCTAGGTGAATATCTACATGTTGAATAAGTTTTCATAAGTGGTTAATCATGATCTCATTTAAGAAGGGAACCTAAAAGTGGATTCTAGTGGAGGATATGTTGTTTGTTCTCAATGATCGAGAGGTGCGTATTCTAAGATATGGAAGAGTCATTATGAGGACATTATCTACGACGTTGGGAAGAGGAGTGACCATTTGGAGGGGTTAGTTACTTAGGATCTTACCAAAGTGATTTTCCACAAGTGTGGTAAGCCAGGACACTTTTGTAAACATTGTCCTCGACCATCATTGGAGTGAAAATCCTATGGAAAGATAGGAAATTTACAAAGGTTCTATAGGAATCCATGACATATGTTTAGTGATATGGGAGATAGAAATAACTGGGGTACATGAAGTATATATTCTGCACTATATCATTCTGGAAGATGGAGTTATACTATATGAGGAGGTGGAGGTAGTAGACGAAGTGGTTTTGGGAAAGAGTTCTTATATCAGCTGAGTGCAAAAACTCATGGGAGTTATACTGCATCACATGGAAGATGGTAAAGACAACTACATTTAGAAAGGCCTATACTTTTTGTTAGAGAGGTTTTACCATTTGTAGTGAGACATACTATTCTTATAGATTTAATATTATCTAATTACTTATTTCATATGGGTGACTGTCATTCCATTATATCTACCAATCATATTAATTTTTTGATCCTAGTGGTAGAGTTTGTTAGAAGGATTATGAGTATAGATACATTATTGGGAGTAAGATTTAGGGACAATTGTACATTCCTATAATATACTTCTGAGATTAGGGAGTATCATTTTCTATAGGATCTCTACATTCTGAACATGATAGGCTTAGAAATAATTATGGGTACAGACTGGATAGTTGTATACTAAGCCCACATTGATCATTACCACTAGAGAGTAACATTTATATATCATAAGGGTGACCTATCCATTCACCATAGAGAGTGGGGTATCTAAGCTAGACCAGCAGGTCTAATTACTCCAGAACTAGGAGATCTCTAAGAGCATGTTTCTAATATTTTTTTAGATGATGGTGGTTTTAATAAACATGTCTTTCCAATAGTGGTGGAAAAGATTTAGGATGTGTTTTCCTAAATAATTATCAGGGCTACCAGTTGGGAGAGATGTGTAATTCACTATTGAGCTCAAGTCGGGGGCATAACTAGTTTCTATTCCACCATATAAAATGCCACTAATAAAGCTTCAACAGTTCAAGACTCTAATACATGAGTTGGAGTATATGGGATTTACCTATCCAATTATGTCACCTTGGGGTTCTACAGTGCTATCTTCTGTGAAGGATGATGGGACTTTAGGATTGTTCATTGATTAACGAAAGTTGAACATGATAACTTTAAAGAACAAGTTCCCTCTACTAAAAATCATTGATCTTTCTAACTAGTTGAGAGGAGCATGCATGTTCTCGAAGATTGACATGGGATCAGGGTATCATCAGCTGAATTTTCAGAATTTTGATATTCCAAGTACTAATTTTAGTAGAAGGTATGAACTATAAGAGTTATTTGTAATGGATTTTGTAGGATCGAAATAATGGTGTAAATGCTCAATATACAAGAGGGGGTGAATTTTATACTTTAAAAATATCCTTAAACAAGGAAAGATCTAAGTTTAACAAAGTTAAACTAAGAAAATTCATAACACCTCTAACACCAATTAGAGAATTGGAACAAGTTATGAAGTTACAAACTACTAGTTCTATGCACTGGCTTAAATCTGAAAAGTGATTCCGAAAACATGTTCTAGAAATATGGATCCAGAAATTGAAACTTAACCAAAGTTTACAATATGAGATTCTACCTTAAAGTATATAGAATCTAAATTAATCATAGTACAAGTGTATGGAAATACAAGAATGTTATTCCTTCCTTAAAATACGAAATGCAGTGGAAAACAAGTAGTAAAAATACTAGTTACAAGATATATGTCTTTTAACTGAAGGAGAAGAGTATCCAACATCCTTGGATAAAGGCCCCTTGATTTATATTTTCAAGCAAGTCTATCTTACCCACACCAGGGTAAGCCCCCGATATGAAGAACAGTGTCTTTGTCTTTCTAACCCTGTAGTCCCTCAACTTCATGGTAGTTGGAACCTCTGTCTTTCTCAGCAAGGAAGCCCTCAAACTTCAAGGTAGTCGGAAACTTTGTCTTCCTATCCCCGGAAGCCCTCGAATGTAATCACCAACATTAGGAGTCGCACGAAGCAATCTGAATGAGCAGTTCAGTACGCACAAAGCATGAAACGATTATCTCTCTAGAAATCACCTTAACAATGTGTGGTCTCTAGAGTGATCAACTTGTTGTTGTTACTGAGCTCTTTCAAATGAGATCCTATTTATAGGCTTGGTTGGAACGATCGACTCCGTCCTCCAATGGTCATATTTTCCTTAATGTTTGGAGGGACCTGTACACGTGTCACTCAACCAACGGTTAGTTAGGAGAAGAATGGACGATATTGTTTTATAACAAAACATGTATAACTGAATGCATGACATCATTTTGTAATAAAACCAGTGTAAGCATAAGCAAAACTAGAATTAGGAATGTAAGAAAATAATAGTTCGAAGTATAACCAAAATGGAATTTGGAGTCTATAATAAAAAGTATATTCAGATTCGGTTTTAGGAATTCGGGACCTAAATTCTATGGAAATCCAGAATCTGAATTTCTATGGAAATTCAGAGTCTGGTTTTATCAGGATTCAAAATCTGAACTTATACAGTTTGGAGTCGAACTTATAAAGGTTCAGATTCGAACTCATTAATGTTTGGAGTCGAACTTATAAAAGTTCGTAGTCGAACTTATAAATGTTTGGAGTCGAACTTCATAAGAGTTTGGAGTTCCGAATTTGGAGTTGAACTTTGTTAGAGTTCGTATCCATAAATCGGAGTGGAAATTCATTACAGTTATCATCCAGAATTTAGAGTGAAACTTTATTAGAGTTCACATACAGAATTCGGAGTGGAACTTTATTAGAGTTTGTATCCATAATTCGGATCCTAAAACAGAATGCTTCATACCTTAGCTTTATATGATTCCAAGGTTTTCGGTATGAATTTGATTTTTATACTTAAGAAAAATATTACTATGTATAATAAAAATCTAGGTTAGGGTAAATTTTCTTAAGGAAGGAAATTTTCATTATAGAAGTAAAACATAGATTTTCTTAGGTATAGGGTGTTTGTGATTTTCAAAACAAGAAGGAATGAAAAGTCATAAGGAAAACCTTATTGACTCAACAATCTACCCCTTTTTGGAAAGCACAAACATCCTTTTAAAAATGAATATAAGGTCTTTTAAAAATTTCATAGACATTGAAAATAAAACTTATCTCCCTTTGTTCATGATGATAGTGAATTAAACTAACTCCCCCTTAGGCATTGAAACTCTAAGGATTGTATTCGGATTTTCCGGAGTGGAGTTTTCATTATCAAGGGAATGAAAAACGTCGTTGTGAGAAACTCCCCATTACATTAAGGATATCTTCACTTAGAAAATTTTCTTCTTCATTTTAAATTTTTCCTTCTCCTCTTTTTAGTGATTCTCTTTCCTTCTCCCCCTTAGGAGTAGTTCTCTTTCATTCTCCCTCTTTGTGATTTTCAAAAAGAAATGAAGGGAATGGAAAAAAATATAGTACGTGAAACATTAGTACATAACAAGATACAACCAACCAAGTTTTCATTAGAGTTGAGAAAATTTTACAAATAAAGTCAAATTCAAAAAAAGATTAGAGTGAGTTCATTTGTCTTCCTTTTCCTTTGGGATCAACTTCTTCAAAAAAAATTGAGCTTCTTCAAATCTCGTTGGTCTTTCTCAACTTTCCTCCCCAAGGATTTTATCCTTTCATCTAGAACTTTCAAATATTCAGACTGAGCCCTCATGGCCTCTTCCTGCATTTTTATTAACTCCTCTTGCTTTTGTAGCTTGTCTTCAAACTCAATCTGGAAGTCTCTTTCCCCTTTCCAGTTCTGAGCTATGATGTTAATCTTCCCATTCAGATCTCTAACCTGTTGATTCTGAGTACTTTTCTCAAGTATCAGCTCTTACTGAAGATTCTTGATCTTGTTATCCTCAGTTTCAAAAGCATCTTTCACCTCATTCTGAAAATTATCATAATCAGCCATGTCTTCTTCAAATTTTTTAGACCACAAGTGTATATTGCTACAAGATTTCCTGTGAACATCATAGTTGATTAGAAATCTTCTATGGTCAGCTTCAATCTTCACACAATTACCCATGACAATGGATAAGGAATCTGATTTCTGATTCATACTCGGTTGCAGCATCTGGAATCTGGAGTCTATAGTTGGAAAATCAGAATGGTGTCCACCAACTTCTTGAGAGACTCAACCACAAAATCGTGACCATGTTCTGAGGACTCCGAATCTGATAATTTACTTGGACAATGTTCTTCTTCAACTTGCCCCAGTTTTATTTTAGAAGATCCACCAACTTTCTTCTTCCTGAAAATTTCTTTTGTTGGTGTATCCATTAGGACTTGCTTCCCCTTTTCATCTTTTGGAATGGGTTGTTCATCTGGAGACTCTTCCTCAATTTTTGTTAACTGAACAATCATATCATCATCTGGTTTTTCCTTTTCTCCCCTGTCTTCATGAAAATTATTCTCATAAGATTCTTTATCCTCATACAGAACATTTTCTTTCTATTCCTCTTGATTATCATCATCCTTCCCACTTTCATTTTCAACAGCCTTTTCCAGAGTAGGTAATTTTGCAGATTCATCCCTTTCTTTATACTCTTCTACTTTTTTGATCAGATCATGAAGATCATCACTTCCTTCTTCTTCTTCTTCAACAACCTCTTCTTATACTTCTTCACCATCTTGTTTTTCTACTTCTTCAACTACCTCATTACCCTTGGATTTTTCCAGAGTGACATAGTTCTTACCTGGAGTTTCTGGTAAAGATGGTTGGACATTGAAAGATTCCAGAATGGGAATTTTCTTAGAAGCTATTTCAGTATCTCTTAGCAGAGATTTCACCACTTCAACTTCAGACAACTTCTTTTTCAAATTCTTCTAATTTTCATGATTTTCAAATTCATCTGTAGCTCATGCTTTTAAGGCCTTTGCCTTTGCAGGATCCAATCCGAACTGTGGATCCCCTTCTTTCTTATTTTTCTTATCTTCCCTCCACATGGATGCCACTTCATCTGTAAATTTTTTCTTCTTCTTCGGCTTGGGGCGAGCAGACTAAGTTTCCTTAGATTTGAGAGTTAGGTCTTCAGTATCCACTTCTTTAAGCTTTCTTTTCTTCCATTCATTTTTTGATGGTTCCAGAGTTTGTGAATCTTTCTGAGCTGCCTCAGCCTCTTCCACAGATAAAGTATAGAGTTCTCTGGATTCACTAGAAAAACCCATATTCATAGTCTTCAAAGTATCATCACTAACAAACATAATATTACTATTCAAAACTTTTGATTTTCAAATAACATTAAAAGACTCGAAAAACCAAACTATCATCTTTGATAGTAAAGAAGGGTACATAATGATTTGAGCTCTCAAGTTCCCTTCTTTTGTATTCTTGATTGTAATCAATACATGCCTCATAAAATTTATTTTCCTTAGATTTACGAGGAAATCTAGGACATATATGTCACTCTTCATCAGATTATCCTTGTCACCTCTTCATGGTAGGAGAAAACCTTGTACCCACAACTGTAGAATCCGATTATTTAGAGTGAGCTGAGCAATCTTAGCTGTCTTGGTATCTTTAAGTCCAAGACATTTCAATGCCTTTACATTGTTGAATCTTCCTTGCTCACCCAGAATCTTATGAGAGAAAAATTCAGCTTCCCCTTCGTAAGGTAAACCCACCAAGCTTGTATCCTTGGTGTAGGATAACATGTATGTCTTACTATAAGACTTAAAGGAAAATAAATCTCGGCTATCTTCCTATTGGAAGGAAACATACTCGAAGAACTCAGCCAGTAAATCTGTATAAACCGGATCTTGTTTCTCTGACTTATACAAGAAAACATCTTCCCAGCCATTCAATATGATATTCTTGTTTATAAGAGAATCAAACCTGTCGAAATATGGATGCACTAACCTTTCCCTGAAGACTAACCACTTTGAGATTGGTTTTTTATTTGACATATCTTGAGATGTATCTTCAACAGACATTCGGAGTGGAGAGTTCTGGAAGATTCGGAATGGCTTTGACAAAGATCGGAATAGTCCTTAAGAAGAGATGCAAGGGTTTGAGATGCGAGAGATTGAAAAACTGATGTGGGACCACTCTTAGGGTCTCCTTTATATAGGTTAAGCATGTGACCTTTGGTCATCCAGAAACCATTTGACAGTTGAAAATCCTTTTTATGTGATCTGACATTTGAGAATATTCCCGCAGGGAAAACTTGACTCTGATCTTTTGAGGTTTTAAGAAAAACATTCGGATTTAAGGAAAATAGAATCTGAATAATTTTAAACTCATAAGAAAATACCAGTAAGAAAAATATGAATACAAAAAATTAATTAAGGAAATAATACCTTTTAGATATGCTAGAAATATTGTTTATAATTCCTAATATTCTCCTCTAAAAAACTCATTACAAAAAATCCTCATTACAAAAGTTCATTAAGAAAATTCTCATTACGGAAAATTCATTATGAAAAATCTCATTACGGAATGTTCAGTACAAAAATTCTCATTACGAAAAGTTCTGTACGAAAATTCTCATTACGGAAATTTCAGTACGAAAATTATCATTACGGAAAGTTCAGTACGAAAATTCTCATTATGGAATGTTCAGTAAGAAAATTATCATTACGGAAAGTTCAGTATGAAAATTCTCATTACGAAAAGTTCAGTACGAAAATTCTCATATGGATAGTTCAGTACGAAAATTCTCATTACAGAAAGTTCAGTACGAAAATTCTCATTACCGAAAATTCTCATTACAGAAAAAACTCTTTATGAAATGTTCATTACGAAAATTCTCATTACTGAAAGTTTAGTACGAAAATATTCATTCCGAGAATTTCCATTCCGATAATTTCCCTTCTAGAAATTTCCATTCCGAGAATTTCCAAAAACATGTTACAAAAAATTTTAGTTATAAAATTTTAAAAAAAAAACTGTCAAAGGAAATTTTGGTTAAACAAACACGCAAATGTACTCCCCCTATAAAAAGGAGTTTATTACTGTAAGGAGAATTGTTCAAAAAGATGTTAAAGAAGAAGGATTACCTCATGGTTATCATTACTAACTTCTGTTTAATGTATTAAAATCTATCATAGGGTAATGATTTTGTGAAAATTTCAACAAGTTGATCTTACATTACGATAAACTGAAGAATGATATCTTTTTTGATTGTGTGATTCCTAAGAAAGTGATGCCTAATATCTATGTTTTTTTCACGTGAGTGATGTGCAGGGTTTCTACTAATGGAAATGGAACTTGTGTTATCACAAAAAATTTGAGTCTTAGTAAAACTAAAGCAATAATCTGTGAGTGTGTGTTTCATCCACCACACTTGAGCGCAATATTTTCCAGCTACTATATATTCAGCTTTCGCAGTAGAGAGTGCTACTGAGTGTTGCTTATTGCATGCCCAAGAAACTCATGAATCTTCTATGAAATGACATGTTCCGGATGTACTCTTTCTATCCATTCTACAACCACAAAATTCAGCATCCGAAAATCTTTTTAAAACAAAATAATTTCTAGAAGTATAAAATAATCCTTGGTCCATGGTTCCCTTTAGGTAGCGAAAAATTATTTTCACTGCCTTTAAGTGAGATTCCTTAGGATTGTATTGATATCTTCCACATAAGCATACTGAAAACATTAAGTCTGTTTGACTAGATTTTATGTAAAGTAGTCTTCCTATCATACCTCCAAAAGTTGTTTGATCTACTGGTTCCCCAGCTTTATCAAGATCTAAAGAGTTTGAGGTACCGATGGGAGTACTTATACTCTTAGTATTGTCATATCCATACTTGTTAAGATGTTATTTAATATACTTATGTTGGGATGTATAGGTTCCTTCTGGTTTTTTGAGAAATTTGAAAACCAAGGAAAAATGTTAACTCACCCATCATACTCATTTCAAACTCATATTTCATTATACTTGCAAAATAATCAGTCAAAGATTACTGAGTTGAACCAAATATGATGTCATAAATATAAATTTGAACAATAAAATTTTTTTCTTATCTTTATTTATAAAAAGGTTTGGATCTTCATTTCCCTTAACATAATTATTTTGAAGCAAAAATCTTGTTCGTCTATCATACTAGGCTCTTGGGGCTTTTTTAAGGCCATACAAAGCATTAGTAATTCTGAAAATATGATCAGGATGCTTCATATCTTCAAATCTAGGAGGTTGTTCCACAAAAACATCCTCTTGAACATAACCATTAAGAAAATCACATTTTACATCCATTTGAAAGAGTTTAAAATAGATGAATGCTGCAAAGTCAAGTAAGATATGAATAGATTCAAGTCTAGATATTAGAGCATAGGTTTCACAATATTCTATTCCCTCTTGCTGATTATAGCCTTTAGAAACTAGTCTATCTTTATTTCTTACAATGACTCCATTTTTATCACACTTGTTTCAGAAAACCCACTTTACTCCAATAACAGAAGTTTCCTTAGGTCTTTAAACCAACGTCCAGACTTTATTCCTTTCTAATTCATTTAGTTCATCTTGCATGGCTTTAATCCAATCATCATCACCTAAAGCTTCATCAGTGCTTTTTGGTTCCAATTGGGAAAGTAATGCTAGATGTTCTACTTCATTTCTCAAGGAACTTCTTTTCCTTACAGGCTGATTTACATCTCTAATGATACTATCACTAAGAAGATTCATAAGAAATGCATGATTTAAATTTTGTAAAACCTGTTCATCAACATAGGGTAGAAAGTCTTCTGGGGTAAATGTTTCATAAATATCTTCTTGACCATTTTCCTTATCAGAATAATCTTCTAAAAATTGTTCATAATCAGTTTTTGAAAAAACATCTGAGGATGTAGGTTGGGATGGTTTAAAAACAAAAGGATCAGATTCATCAAATTTTACATGTACTGTTTCCTCAACAGTACAAGTGATTTTATTGAAAACTCTATAAGCCTTAGAAGTTGTGGAGTTGCCTAAGAAAATTCCTTCATTAGATTTTGGTGAAAATTTGTGTAGATTATCTTTAGTATTCAAGAGGAATACCTTGCAACAAAATACCTTGAAGTAGGAAAGTATAGTTTTTCTACCATTCCATAACTCATAAAGAGTTTTATTAAGAAAAGGTCTAATCAAAACTCGATTTATAGTATAAAAAGAAGTACTTACAGCTTCAGCCCAAAAATTTCTAGATATAGAATATTCACTCAACATGGTTCTAGTTATCTCTTGAAGAATTCTATTTCTTCTTTCAACTACACAATTTTTTGAGGAGTTCTAGGAGCTTAAAAGTTGTGACTAATACCTTTTCTACTACAAAAAGTTTCAAAATCAGAATTTTGAAATTCTCCTCCATGACCACTATGAATAGTTTTCAGTGGAAGGTTTTTCTCATTTTTAACTTGGGCTCTAAAACTTTTGAAATGTGAAAAGGCTTTATACTTCTTTTTTATAAAATAGACCCATATAAATCTAGTGTAATCATCAACTAGATCAAACACATATTATTTGCCTCAAATGTTTCCAGTTTGTATTGGACCAAAAAGATCCATGTGAACCAACTGTAATGCATCAGTTTTTTAGACTTCACCAATTGATTTAAAACTAGATTTATGATGCTTTCCATATTGACAAGGATCACAAACTTTAGAAGAGTCGATCTATGCTTCAGTAGATCCTTAACTAGTTTCTTCTTAGATTGTTTGCATAAGTTCCTAAGGTTACAGTGACCTAATATTCTATGCCATAACCAAGAATGATCTTCCATTTCACTTAGGAAAGGTAAATATTGTCTCTTAAAGTCTTCTAAGTTCAAACTGTAAACTTTCTTTTCCCTATTGGAAGAGAGAATAAACCCTTCATTAGAATTGTGTACTAAGCACATATCATTCCTAAAATCCACAATGTAACCTTCATCACATAATTGAATTATGCTAATGAGGTTGTGCTTAAGACCCTTAACAAATAAAACGTTTGAAATCAATGTTTTACCAAGAAGAACAATATTACCTATACCAAAAATTTCTCCCTGAGCATTATCTCTGAAATTTACCTTTCCTCCTTTCGTCTTGATAATCTTTCCAAAATATCATTTGTTACTAGTCATGTGCATAGAACATCCACTATCCATGTACCATGTATTTATGTTGGTACTTCCTTTATTTTCGTGAAAATAAGAAAATAATTAGTCTTTTAGAATCCAAACTTGTTTGGATATGTGATTTTCAGATAATAAAATTTTAGGAACCCACATCTTTTTAGAGAAATAAGCCTTATGAAATCCAAGATATTGGGTTTTTTTGAAGAAAAATTCTTTGCCCAGCAACCACCACAATGACACTTGGTACAAAATGGGGCACTTTGAGGAACAAAATAATTGTTACTAAATGTTGGTTTTTCATGGGTATAACCAAATCCAGATTTGTTTTTTGAAGGTCGTATTTGTGAATACATCTTATCAAAAATAATTACCATGAGTAAAGATTCACAAACACTTCTTTAAGGAAAAAATTTTGGAGTTGAGTTTTATAAAAAAGTATTTATGTTCAAAATTGTTATAGTTATAACTAGAGCTAGGCTCGAAAACACTTTTATTAGAAATTACCTTTTCTAGATCTTTAGAATGTTTTTTCTTATCAGAACTTACTTCCTCAAGTTTTTTTGAAATACATATAAAATCAAAATAGTATTCCTAGAGTTTTCCTTATCATGTTTTTTTATTGAGTTTAGAATTCTCAATATCAAGAAGTTCAGAAAACATAGAAACTTCTTCATAGGGAGGTAATGTATTTTCTTCATCTGAAGAAAATTCTTCATATGACGAAATTATAATATTTACTGTCATTAGAATTTAAGGAAACGAGTCAATGATTCAGCATTGTGTACCTTAGCCATGAAGCAATGATTGTTAATATGTAATCTGGCTATAAGACCAAGATTCTTTTGTCCTGAGGATTCATAATAAAAAGATTCATTTAAAGAGTCACCACCACTAGCACTCCAGGTGTCATTTGCTTTCAGAATATTCTTAGCTTTGGACTTGTAATACCCCTTCCTGTTCCTTTCAGAATGCCTCTCTTTTCTTTCTTTCATTTTGAGCAAAGGGCAATCCGGTCTAATATGTCTAGGTCTCTTTCATTCATAATAAGTAACTTCTACATCTTTCCTATCTTTCCATTCCTTTTTCTTATACATGGATTGGAAATTTCTCTGACCAGCTATCTTGTTCATCCTTCGAGCAAGATTTACTAACTCATTCTCTGATACTTCACTATCACTAGATTCTAATTGGATAACAACCTTCTTAGACTTGGATCTAGTTACTCTCTCAGGAGTCTTAGCTTTCAAATGATTTGATGTTGTTGTAAAAGGAATAGTATCATTTCCATTCTTCTTTTTGATGTTGTCAGCATCTCTCTTCATTCTTGTTTCATGTTGTAGGAGAGTTCTAAATAGTTTATCTAAGGAAATTTGAGTTACCTTCCTATTTTCATCAATATGTGTTCTCTTTGATTCCCACTCATTGACCATAATATCGATTATCATATCAACCAGAGCTTCATCACCTATACCTTTCTCTCTCATAGATTGTAGACTATTTACGATAGTCATAAACCTTTGTTGAACTATACAAATGGGCTCTCCATAAGGAAAATTGAAACCATGATATTCTGCTCTCAACATAGCTCTTCTAGTCTCAATAACTTTAGATGTACCAAAATGTGTGACTTCAAGTTTCTTCCATATGCAATTATCTGTTTCACACAAAGATATTTGGATATAGATATTCCTAGTCATTGAACATAGTAGAGTATTGTGTACCTTGTAGTTTAATTGATAATCATGCTTCTCTTGGTTTGTGAATGCACTTACTACCTTTTCAGGAATTTTATAACCACCAATAAGAATAACGAAATTTTTTACTCTAGTATTGATAACAAAAGTCTTCATTTGATCTATCCAGTATTGATAATCATTGACATAAAAAATTGGTGGTCTTGTAGGATTTAGATTGTCTATGTATCCAACATTTAAACTTTCCATCTTTAAGAAAATCTTTGGAAACCAAACTTATTAGTAGGAAAATTTCGTAATCACAAAGTTCGGAGTGAACATGTTCGGAATGATCATGTTCGTAATGAAAACGTTCAGAACAAAACTAACTTTCTATGAAAGGATGAAGATCAATGAAAAAGTGAGCATGAAAAACATATATGTGGGTATAATTATTTCAGAGACCTCCTCTAATACCAATTGTAGGATTAAAATAATGATGTAGATGCTCAATATACAAGAGGGGGGTGAATTGTATACTTTAAAATTCTCTCTAAACAAGGAAAGGTTTAAGTTTAACAAAGTTAAACTACGAAAATTCACAACACCTCCAACACCAAGTGGAGAATTGGAACAAGGTATGAAGTTACAAACTTCTAGTTCTATGCACTTTGTTAAATCTGAAAAGTGATTCCGAAAATAGGTTCCAGAAATATGGATCCATAAATTGAAACTTAACCACATTTTACAATATGATATTCTACCATAAAGCATATAGAATCTAAATGAATCAGAGTACAAGTGCAATGAAATAAAAGAATGTTATGCCTTCTTTAAAATACGAAATGCAGTGGAAAACAAGTAGTAAAAATACTTGTAACAAGATATATGTTTTTTAACCCAAAGAGAAGGGTATCCAACAACCTTGGATAAAGGTACCTTGATTTATACTTTCAAGCAAGTCTATCTTACCCACACCAGGGTAAGCCCCCGATACGAAGATCGGTCTCTCTGTCTTTCTATCCCTACAATCCCTCAACTTCAATGTAGTTGGAACCTCTGTCTTCCTCAGCAAGGAAGCCCTCGAACTTCAAGGTAGTCGGCACCTCTGTCTTCAAATCCCCGGATGCCCTCAAATGTAATCACCAATATTCGGAGTCCCACGAAGCAATCTAAACTAGTAGTTTAGTATGCACAAAGCATGAGAAGATTCTCTCTCTAGAAATCACCTTAATAGCATGTGGTCTATATAGTGATCAACTTGTTGTTATTACTGAGATATTTCAAATGAGCTCCTATTTATAGGATTGGTTGGAACGGTCAGCTCCCTCCTCCAACGGTCATATTTTCTTTAAAGTTCGGAGGGACCTGTACACGTGTCACTCAACCAACGATTAGTTAGAAATAGAATGGATGACATTTTTTTATAACAAACCATGTATAACTGAATGAAAGACATCGTTTTGTAATGAAACAAGTGTAATCATAAGAAAAACTAGAATTCAGAATGTAAGAAAATAATATTTCGGAGTCTAACCAAAATGGAATTCGGAGTCTATAATAATAAGGATATTCGGATTCTGTTTTAGGAATTTGGGACCTGAATTCTTGTGGAAATCCAGAGTCTGAATTTCTATGGAAATTTGGAATCTGGTTTCATCAGGATTCAGAATCTAAAATTATACAGTTCGGAGTCAAACTTATAAAGGTTCGGAGTCGAACTCATGAATGTTCAGAGTCGAACATATAAAAGTTTGGAGTCGAACTTCATAAGAGTTTAGAGTCCAAAATTTGGAGTTAAACTTTGTTAGAGTTCATATCCATAATTCGGAGTGGAACTTCATTACAGTTCTCATCCAGAATTCAGAGTGAAACTTTATTATAGTTCACATCTAGAATTCAGAGTGGGACTTTATTAGAGTTCGTATCTAGAATTCGGATCCTAAAAATAGAATACTTCATACCTTAGCATTATATGATTCTGAGGTTTTGGGTATGAATCCGATTTTTATACTTAAGAAATATATTTCTATGTGTAAGTAAAATCTAGGTTAGGGTAAATTTCCTTAAGGAATGAAATTTTCCTTATAGAAGTAAAACACAGATTTTCTTAGGTATAGGGTGTTTGTGATTTTCAAAACAATAAGGAATGGAAATTTCATAAGGAAAACCTTATTGACTCAACAACTTTTGGTTTATTAAACTGACCATTAGTGATTATGGACTTGATGAAATGATTCTTTCATCCATACATGAACCAATTTTTAATAGTGTTCGTAAATGACATCATAGTGTACTACATGACTCATGATGATTATGCCCAACATCTTAACATCATCTTGAGTACACTAAGAGGGCATTGGTTATACACCAGAAAATATAAGTGTAAATTTGGGATTGATCATGTACACTTCTTGGATCCCATCATCTCATAGAAATGTGTGTTAGTGGACCTAGATAAGGTTTAGGCAGTTGTTTCTTGCGGTAAATATGAGATATTTTTTTATTCCCGTATATTTTTTGGGTTTGCAGGTTATTATTCAAGTTTCATTCAAGAATTTTTCCATTTGGAAGATACTATTTTTTCCTTCACCAAAAAGGGGATAAATTTTTAATGTTCAAAATCATGCGATGTCACCTTCCTATTGTTGAATAATAATTTGACATCATTATTAATATTGATCCTACTTGATCTAGGTGAGTAGTACATGGTTTATTGCAACACTTATAGGATTGAACTCAGAGCTTTGTTGATGCATGGGGATTGAGTTGTGAAGTATGGGTCTCAGAATTTGAGGCCACATGAATGGACTAACCCCATGCATGACCTAGAGTTAGTGGAAATGGATTATTCCTTCAAGTATTGGAAGCATGATCTATTGGACGAAAAGATTATTGTATATACATATCAAAAGATCTTAAATAATATATTTTCGTAAGGATATTTGAATCATCATCAGTGAATATGGGTTCAGTATATGATTTTGTTTGAAATTGACCTAGAATATATGTCTGGGAAGGGAAATAGTGTGGATTACACTTTTAGATGAAAAAACTAGACTCATGATGTTTATGAATCTAGTACTGAGTAGAAGATGATGACTTTTCTAACTAAGATGCATGTTTTGATTGAGGAGACTTGGGATTAGATGACTCTATTACTACTTTCAATAGAGTATAAACATTTTTAACTTATCAGGGAAATATTATATGAGGATCTAGAATTTTTTACCTTTAGGGAAAGATGTGAAGGTGGGTAGTTACCTTTAAATTATATCATAGATAAGGATGAGATCATCTATGAAAAGAATTAGGGTTTTGTGCCTATAATCATGTGATAGGAGAGGATGCGGGAATTTCATGACATGAATTCAGTGGTACATCGAGGTGTGACTAAAATGTACCATGACCTACGATGATATATTTGGAGTCTGATCATGAAAAAAGTGGTTGTAGGGTTCGTTACATATTTCTACACTTTTCAGTAGGTGAAGGTAGATCATCAACAACCTAGAGTTTTTCTATAGTTTTTTCACTTTTCTAAATCTATTTGGATGATGCAAAAATGGAATTTTTGGTGTGTATCCAAAAGACTCCATATATGAATTAAGTTATCTAGGATATTGCGGAACAATTGGAGAAAGTATAACATTTTTAAAAAAATTAGGAAACGTTATTAGTAAAGTTGTTAGGATAATTGTATGATCAGAAGATATTAAAAATACATGGGTTACTATAGACTATAGTTTCGTATCATGACTCATTCTTTACTTCTTGATTATAGAAAGGTTAGCAGAAGGTTCTTAGTATACTGGTTTTATTGAGTACAGTATTCAACCCATATGTCGATGGGCAGTTAGAGCACACTATATACGTTCTTGAGGATATTTTGTGGTGATATGTTCTTGTCTTTGTTGGGTCTTGGTGGAAGAACATTTTTGTAGTTGTGTTTTAATATAACAACAATTATTAGGAAAATATATAGATGAAACCATATGAGGCTCTTTATGGTAGATCATGAAGATCACCGCTATGTGGGATGGAGTTAGGAGAGTTTGACTTGGTGGGACCGAGTCTCATACATGAGTCATCGTATCAGATTTAGCTGATCTGGATGTGAATGGATACACATCAGTGTTGATATAATTCATAGGCTGATAAATGTTGATGAAGTCTAGATTTTATAGAGGGTGATAGTGTATTTATTCGGGTGTCTCCAAGGTATGGTCACCGTAGGATAGGGGGAAGGGTGGGTTGGTGCCTGGGATATTTTGACAGTTTAATGTGGTGGATAGAATTAGGCTATTAGAATACCAATTGGCTATTCCATAGAAGTATAGTGTTATTCGTGACATTCTCCATGTGCCACAACTACGGTGGTATCCCCCAACCCTTCTCATGTGATCGATGTAGACGATATTTTTCAATAGATAGATGAATCCTTTGGGAGGCATCTAATATTTTTGATGGATTGTATAGAGAAAGTGTTGCGAAGAAAGACTATGCTGATAGTTCAAGTATTGTGGAAATGTGGGTGGGTGGAGAAGAAAATATGTGAAATGGAAGAAAATATGAGGTTTCAGGGACCTGATATTTTTTACATTGAATCTTAGTGTATCATGGGATTATAGCTCAAGGATGATCTATTATAATGTGGGGTTTTAAGATCCCACCTTTTTTAAAATATGACTTTCTCTGAGTTTATCATTTTTTCCTTGGTGGATGATTATTTTTCGTAGATGGAGAGCCTTTGTTGTAGATTATGGACTAAAATTCAAGGATGTATTTTTTTGAATTTAATGAAGACCAGTTATAAATGGGATAAGTGTTTCGTGGGTTCTTTGTATGTTGATAAAATTTAAAGGGGGCTGAGGGTACTAAAGGAAAATGGGTTGAAAATTAAACATTTACACATCTTTTTAAAGGATTATACTTCATGTAACTGTTAGAGGGTTTTAATAAAGATAATATGATGTTATTGTTTGTTTTGGTAAAATCCATTAAAAAAATTTACATGATGTGTAACCACATTAAACAATGCATAAATTCCCAACCTCCTGTTTTAAACATGATGTGGAGCTGAATTCTCCCTTTTTTTTATTATATCACACCTCCTTAGACCATATCCTCTCTCTCTTGATTTTGGAGGCTCTTAGACAAATAATATGATTCACAAACCTCTATTCTTGGAAAATCAAAATAAGGATTTAAGATATGAACCATCTAGGTATGTTATTTCATCTCATTTAGACGTCTATCTCACATATTGTCCTCATTCAATATAAAATATGGATGTTTATCTACTATTGGATCTATATCTAGATCTAATATATTTTTAACATTGGTTCCTTTGATATTGGATTTAACATTTGGATCTAAATCTCATTCCTCGTTATGTTCTTGATTATTCCATATCAAATTTGGGATTCTTTTGTTTGTTATTGTTTGACCACAAATTGAGTTAGGTGGTCTATTATTCAATTCCCATAGTCTTAGAATCAATTAAGTGTATGCGATTATATAATTCCTAGAGTTTTTTAGAAATTGTAATTCCAAATTGAATTAATTAATATGTTCAATTAATTAATTGTAGAATTAGAGGTTTGACATAATATTGAAAATTGTGGTATATTGGTAATTAATTGGCGAATTAATTATTCAAGTATTAAATCATGAAATTGTGGGTAATTAATTTCTAAGATAACTATTGCAATGTTGGATTGTAAATTATGAATAATAAATTTATAAATTGATCATTATATATAGGGATGTAATTTGGGTAATTAATTATTTATTTTATTAATTAATGAGATGTGATTAATTAGTTGGTGAGTTAATTAATGGGAAGGGAAAAATTTATTAATTTTACAATTAATTTATGTAAATTTAGATTATTAATAAATCGTTGAATTAAATAATCATCCCTGATTAATTAATTTATGAAATATCTAATTGAATTTGTGGTGGTTTTGTCACGACCCGTCCTCGGGGCCCGTGTCCTGACTACCCCAAGCCCGCCTTCTATAGGCCAGGGGCTGGCGACTAGCACCAAGGCGTAAATCTCAGAAAAAGGGAAGGCATTTCCTTTGAAAATTAAACAAGAACCACAGAGTAACCAAGCGGAAAAGTAAAAACTAAGTGAAAACTGTAACAAGCTGTGCTGAAAGAAAAAGGGGCCGGAAATACAAGCCCAACTGTATAGTACAACTGAAAGTAAAAAACAACAACTGAAAAGAAAATCCGCAGCGTTGAGCCGTCGTCTGGAAGTCCCACCTGAAGGGTGGGTACAGATAGCCTCCACTATTCCTCGGGTCCACCTGACTGCTCCGAGTACGTCCCGCCCAGTGGTCAACCTCTAGGTACCGTCCTGCTCCGCAAGCCTCCTCCACGATCAGCACTGTCCATCGTCTGCAACCAACACAACGTAGTGTGGGCATAACCTATGCAAGGGTGAGTATAAGCTACTTAATAGGGACCCCAAGACCCCGAAGGTCTTCCGAAATCCACAAAGGATAAACCACAAGAAAAGATACAATCACGAAGTAACATTCGACACTGCTTAGGCATATGCCCATACATATACCTAAGTCATCAATTCCCGCTCGGCTCCAACGTCCGAGCTCAAGCACAACCCAGTCCACGCAGGAAAGCAAAACGTATACCCACACAAGATAGCTCAACACAATCCACAAAGGAGAGTAAAACCGTAAATCCACACAGGATAGCTCAACACAATCCACAATGGAGAGTAACACAGGATTCAGCTCACACAGCTATACTTCTTCGGATGACGATAAAGATGATCACTGATCCATCTAAGTCGTCGGACCCACAAGGATTGATAGGTACTAACCCCCGCAATGACCCACATAGGATCGAGCATGAAGTTGGACCCAAAGCTATTGAGAAACTCCTTCTCCATCAAGTACAGTGGTTATGCCGCTACAACCAAGCGCTTCCCTCTTAACTTGGACTGATGTAGTTCTCCACCTATCGGTACTGTGGGCATGCTGCTACCACCAAGCACTCCCCCGTGTCGTTACAACAAAGTGCTCCTCCGTCGTGGGTATTCCGCTACAACCAAGCACTCCCATGTGCCGCTACAACCAAGCGCACCTCTGTCGTGGGTCTTCCGCTACAACCAAGCGCTCCCCTGTGCCGCTACAACCAAGCGCACCTCTGTCGTGGGTCTTCCTCTACAACCAAGCGCTCCCATGTGCCACTACAACCAAGCGCACCTCTGTCGTGGGTCTGCCGCTACAACCAAGCGCTCCCCTATGCCGCTACAACCAAGAACACCTCTGTCTTGGGTCTGCCGCTACAACCAAGCGCTCCCCTGTGCCGCTACAACCAAGCGCACCTCTGTCGTGGGTCTGCCGCTACAACCAAGCGCTCCCCTGTGCTGCTACAACCAAGCGCACCTTTTTCATGGGTCTACCGCTACAACTAAGCACTCCCCTATGCCGCTACAACCAAGCGCACCTCTATCGTGGGTCTGCCGCCACAACCAAGTGCTCCCCACTGGGCTATCCGTAATACACCGAGTCATTCGGTCAGCAGTCTTCAAATCTCAACCGGCTCTAGGGTTCCGCACACAGCATGCTCATTCCGGGAGGGTCCACTCCACGAGCTAAAAGGTCGATGCATCAACTGACATGCAGTCCGACGTTGATGTATCCCAAGATGTACCGTAGTGGTCACCGCCAAAAACACGGAGGATTCCCGTACTGTTCTCATCATCGTCGTAGAAGAATCCACTGAGGATCTCTGTACAGTCGTCGTTGTCACAGCAGCAACTGTAACCAGCTCTAGGGTTCCCATACAGCAAGTCGTTCGGGAGGGTCCGCTCCACAAGCCGAGAGGCTGATACATAAACTAACACAAGGTCCGAAGATTATGTATCCCAAAGTACCATATCGTCAACAGGAACTCAACGTCGCAGACGGCGCGTCAATCGGACGCCCGGTCTAAGAGTTATTGGCTTTTTCGTCCCAGGGGCCCAGTTGGTTTTAAGGCAAAACCAACCTGACAGTAATCCACCTGCGTCCAAACCTCGGGCGGAGTGACCCAAAAGATCCATCTCACATAGAGGAATCCACCAAAGCTGACCGCACGTCTATCGGACATCCGTAGCTCATGATATGAGTGTTTCTGCTCCGAGGGCCCGGTTGGCTTCGTGAACGAACCAACCCGGCCGAACCCAAAGTATTCTGAAACCTTGAGTGCGATATACCGAAACGACCGTCTCGATCCAAAGATCGGGTTTCCGCTGACGGCGCGTCGTTCGGAGGCCCGTAGCACATGTTACGGGTAATAGACCGAAAATGGTCCGAAGACGGGGGGTCCGGGCCCGGGCTGACCGAACAGGGTCGACCGACCCGGTCAAACCTGGACAGACCCGGTCCGGTCTGGCCAGGGCGCGGCCCGGCCGGTCGGACCGGCCTGGCTCGGCTCGGCCGAGCGGCCGACCAGCTCGGGTGCCGCGGGGCGCTGCCCCCGTGGGTTGGAGGTGCTGCGGCCCTCGAAGGGCCGCGCTGTCAAGCGGACGCGTCTTATGCCGCGTCCCGTGCAGGCGAGCTGGACCCGCGCCACCGGCAGCTTCCGCGGGCCACCGGAGTTGCTCCGGTGGTCTGTTTTCCTTCCCGTCTGCACCGTTGCCCCTCCCGGGTTCCGTTCTTCACTGCGGGATCATCAAAAATGCCCTTGCGTCACGTTTTTTCATCGCCCGCCAAAACCGCAGAACCACGAAGAACGGCGGAGGGTTGTTGGGCCGTGTTCGTTTGGCCCGCACCCTCCGCGTTAGATAAAAACAATGGAAGAATTATTCAACACATGAAACAACAATTTTAATAAATTAAAAAATTGTTCATATGAATCCGGTTCTTTAATTTTAAAGAACATTCCTGGGAATATAAAAAGATGTATTTCCAAAATAAATCCCTACCTCGTCAAGTCGTCGCCCGCGGGTTCTTCGCGGAATTGGTCACCGCAGAAGGAGGCGATCGTCGCGTCGTCGCGGTATCCGGCATTGCGTCGACGAACTCCAAGGTCCAAGAAACAACAGATTTAAATTGTTAATAATTAAATCTGTGTGTTGTTTTAAACCACAAAGAAGTTAAACAAAAACCGAGATCTCTTACCTCAAACAGAAGATCGAAGATTTCGTCGCGGAGGAAGGAACGCCGCAGGAGAACGTCGCAAGAGAGGAAATGACGGTGTCATGGCACACGGCATCACGTCGTCGATTTCCGTGGGTTCGGCGTTCTTCGTTGGAGTCCGACGTTCTTCGTGTTCTTCGCGTTCATCGCAAAGAAGGGTGAAGGCACAAGAATTCTGTCAAAGCCTCTCAACGTGTAATCCTCCAAATGTCGTGTTGGTCTTATTTTATTATTACGCCAACAAATGAAAAGGAGGTAAGTAACGACCCATTAATTCGCAGAATTAATTCAACGAAAGAAACTGCCCATTTAATTCTCAAATAACACCACCCAATTTAATGGTGCGTTAAGAATTTAAGAAAACGCGTCAGTTGACATTCTTAATGACGGGTTTTCGTGGGTGCTTTACTTAGAGGAAAAGAAACGGTGGGATCGTGTGGGCCCCACCTCACAAATATCCTACCAAGAGGGTAGGATATTTTTGGATAGCATCCTATCCGGATCAACTCAGATTAAGTGGCTTTCAAGTGTCTTAAGTGAAATAAAATAAAGTTTGTCGTATAATTATTTTATTTCATAACTTTAAGCCTGAAAATTAAAAACCACACCAGAGAAAACGCAAATCCAGAAGAGGCGTTTCTAAGCGAATACCGACGCTGCGATTTCATCGGTGCCCTCAGAATTCGACTTTGGGAACCGGTTCAAATGTTAGAAAAACCCTCTCGTCCTTTCACTGAATATACCCGAGCCAAACTTCGGAAAATGATTCTTGGCACACCGGGCCTCGGAATCAGGTGCCATCAGAAACTGCGTTCTTGTAAAATTCCAAATAAAATTAAGAAAAAAATTTCCTTGAAATTTACGTGTCTTTACATTACTCCCACCACAGGGCTTTATGTCCCCGTAATGCTTCACCACAAACTTAGGGATACAAAGGCGGTACTAATCACGCATCTGAGCCTCCCGCTCCCAAGTGCTCTCCTTTTTTTGAGGATCTGCTGTGATAATGAGAAATATTTCTTTGGATACACCAAAATAGGTAAAAAATCTCCGAATCCGCTAAATCCAACCATACCGACTTACTTATGGGATGCCCTAAGACATTACAAAATTTTTCTTTAGCCAATGATCCCATCAGAGGGAGAATATGAACTGTGGTATAAAACTTATTTTTTATACCATTATCAATGATATATGAATCTTCAAGCATTTGACTCCGTACCACTGTGCCATCTGAAGCGCACTAGAGGAATCGATCGTCCACGTAGGACCCGGTCCTGTCGATCCTCGATCTCCACTGGGACCTCCGCAAAAGTCGCCCCATCACCAAAGACCAGCTCTTCATGGTCAAAGATTGACGTTGGGTCATGCACGTATCTCCTCTGCTGAGATACGTGGAAGACGTCGTGCACCCGGCACAACTTTGGTGGTAGAGCCAGGCGATAAGCCACCTTGAAAAACCTTCTGAGGACCTGGAAGGGTCCGATGAATTGTGGAGACAACTCGCCAATTCAGCCAAACGTATGTAATCCACGTCGAGGTGAGACCCACAAGAAGACTTGGTCGCCATCCTCGAACTCTAGTGGCCTCCGCCTCTTGTCAGTAAAACACTTCTGTTGGATCTGAGCTGTCCTCATCCACTCCTGGATGCCCTGGACCTTCTCTGTCGTGGCCTGGACCATCTCCAGTCCCACAAGAGCTGCTAAGATTTCTTCTTTGCTGATAAGAGAAATTTGGTCCCATCCCCTGGATGAACCACTTCCTTTGCCTAATACAGTCAATCCCGACATGGATGGTACTAATCCATTCCAAGGATAACGTCGTAAGGCCTCAACGCTACTACCAAGAGATCCAACCGTTACTCTCACCTCCAAGGGTTGAGTCACACAATCGACATCAGTGTGTGGTAACTGGATCTCCTCCAGTAGATGTCTCACAAGTGAGGGTCAAGTCAACAGTCTAAACCAGAACCTCTTAGTAACAACACAAAAGAGGACAGGAATAAAAACATCACAAGGGAATTCATCTTTTTTTATTGCAGCTCATAATACAAAGACAATACACCATATCAACAAGGAACTAGAAGTACAAAAGACGTATCCACTAGTCCCACTACTGTCCATCTGCTCCCAATGCTCCATGATCGAAGGCCTCAGCTGCCTGAAGCTGAGCTCTCGCATGTCCACCAACTCCCTACGGTTAGGGTGGACCTCCTGGTGGTGGTGGTGGCAACACCCCGAAGCATCATCCACCTCTAGCTGCACGGCCAGCTCCCCTGCCAGGGCTGCTTGCTCCTTGTGATCTGTCTTGATCGAACTTCTGCCTCTGCCTGGGGGGTCCTTCGTTCATCTGATGGTCATCGGTATGGCGGGTCAGACAGTCACGATCCATGTGACCATCCCCGCCGTAGGAGTAACAATTTCCGCTCATGGCAAGTCGTTTTCCACCCCGAGTGCCTCGCAAAAATGATCCAAAGTCATGTTGTCGACCACCGGTAGGTCTAGTCCTCTTGGACCCCTACGCCATCTGTCTACTGCCCGCTGCAGAAGACTCTACCGCATGCCGTCTAGTGGTGGGTCCTGCTGCTGGAGACTGCTCAGCAAGGAAACTCTCCACTAAGAGGGCTCTCTCCAACACCGCTGCCTGTGTCGGAATGTTGAGGGAGATCATCGAAGCCCTGATCTCGTGCCATAGTCCCTGCTTGAAGGTCTGGGCCCGGAAGAACGGGTCTCGTACCATATCTGTGGAGTAGTGTGAGAGATCATGAAATATCGTCGAGTACTGGGCTACTGTCATGCTGCCCTGCCGAAGCTGTAGTAGCTCCTGAATGTGCACCACACGGAGGGTGACCGGGACGAACTTTGAGCGGAAGAGGCTCTCAAAGTCCGTCCAGAGAAGAGATGCCTCGTCATGCACCTAGAGCATCAATATCCACCATCGGCCCGCTGCTGCGTGCCGGAGGATCCCTGTAAGGACCACCATAGGATCTTCTGGTGTCCTCACTAATCTGAAAACCCGTACGACCGCCTCTAGCTAGTCCTCGGTTGCTTGGGGGTCCATCTCCCCACGAAACCTGGGTGGGCGCTGGCCTTGGAACTCATGAAGAGCTCCAAGGTGACGTGCATCGTCAGCGGTCGTGGCGGGAAGCATCGGTGGCTCGGCGGGTAAAGGTACTGTTGGTGCCTCTGCTGACAAGGAGCCCCGCACCGAGGCCCCGTCGCTCGGTGTGCTATCATCAGGCTCCACTCTCGGAACCCTAGCTAGCTGCGGTCGTGGGGCCATCTTGAAAAGGAAACAGGTGCGCCATGGTCAGAACAGTGTACCTGGTGAGCTGACACAAGTAATCACAAGGAAAACATGAAAACACACATGCAATCAATGTTTTTGTGCATTAAGTCGGAAATCAGTAGTCAGGGTCCTGGTGTACGGATACGTCGGCCGCCACACCAACACTGGACTCCCTGGACTGATAACCACACCCAATACGCTAAACACTATTGCTTCACATAGAAGAAAAATCAGAGTCTACGATAGAACCGACCACCTCTGATTCCAATTTGTCACGACCCATCCTCGGGGCCCGTGTCGTGACTACACCAAGCCAGCCTTCCATAGGCCAGGGGCTGGCGACTAGCACCAAGGCGTAAATCTGGGAAAAAGGGAAGGAATTGCCTTTGAAAAGTAAACAAGCACCACAGAGTCAACAAGCGGAAAAGTAAACACTAAGTGAAAACTGTAACAAGCTGTGATGGAAGAAAAAGGGGCCAGAAATACAAGCCCAACTGTAAAGTACAACTGAAAGGAAAAACAAAAACTGAAAAGAAAAGCCGCAGCGTCGAGCCGTCATCTGGAAGTCCCACCTGAAGGGTGGGTACAGATTGCCTCCACTGCTCCTTGGGTCCACCTGACTGCTCCGAGTACGTCCCGCCCAGTGGTCCACCTCCAGGTACCGTCCTGCTCCGCAAGCCTCCTCCACAATCAGCGCTGTCCATCATCGGCAACCAACATAACGTAGTGCGGGCATAGCCTGTGCAGGGGTGAGTATAAGCTACTCAGTAGGGACCTCGAGACCCCAAAGGTCTCCCGAAATCCACAAAGGATAAACCACAAGAAAAGATACAATCATGAAGTAACATTAGACACTGCTTAGGTATATGCCCATACATATACCTAAGTCATCAATTCCCGCTCGGCTCCAACGTCCGAGCTCAAGCACAACCCAGTCCACACAGGAAAGAAAAACGTATACCCACACAGGATATCTCAACACAACCCACAAAGAAGAGTAAAACAGTAAATCCACACAGGATAGCTCAACACAATCCACAAAGGAGAGTAACACAGGATTCAGCTCACACAGGTATACTTCTTCGGATGACGATAAAGATGATCACTGATCCATCTAAGTCGTCGGACCCAAAAGAATCGATAGGTACTAACCCCCGCAATGACCCACATAGGATCGATCATAAAGTTGGACCCAAAGCTATTGGGAAACTCCTTCTCCATCAAGTACAGTGTTTATGCCGCTACAACCAAGCGTTTCCCTCTTACCTTGGACTGCTGTAGTTCTCCACCAATCGGTACTGTGGGCATTCTGCTACCACCAAGCGATCCCCCATTCTGTTACAACCAAGTGCTCCTCCGTCGTGGGTCTTACGCTACAACCAAGCGCTCGCATGTGCCACTACAACGAAGCGCACCTCTATCGTGGGTCTACCGCTACAACCAAGCGCTCCCCTGTGCCGCTACAACCAAGCGCACCTCTGTCGTGGGTCTGCCGCTACAACCAAGCGCTCCCCTGTGCCGCTACAACCAAGCGCACCTCTGTCGTGGGTTTGCTGCTAAAACCAAGCGCTCCCCTGTGCCACTACAACCAAGAGCACCTCTGTCGTGGGTCTGCCGCTACAACCAAGCGCACCCCTGTGCCGCTACAACCAAGCGCACCTCTGTCCAGGGTCTGGCGCTACAACCAAGTGCTCCCCTGTGCCGCTACAACCAAGCGCACCTCTGTCGTGGGTCTGCCGCTACAACCAAGCACTCCCCTATACCGCTACAACCAAGAGCACCTCTATCGTGGGTCTGCCGCTACAAACAAGTGCTCCCCACTGGGCTATCCGTAACACACCGAGTCATTCGATCAGCAGTTGTCAAATCTCAACCGGCTCTAGGGTCCCTCACACAGCATGCTCGTTCCGGGAGGGTCCACTCCACGAGCTAAAAGGTCGATGCATCAACTGACATGCAGTCCGGAGTTGATGTATCCCAAGATGTACCGTAGTGGTCACCGCCGAAAACACGGAGGATTCCCGTACTGTTTTCATCATCGTCGCAGAGGAATCCACTGAGGTTCTCTGTACAGTCGTCATTGTCACAGCAGCAGTTGTAACCAGCTCTAGGGTTCCCACACAGCAAGCTCGTTCGGGAGGGTCCGCTCCACGAGCCGAGAGGCTGGTACATCAACTGACACAAGATCCGAAGTTGATGTATCCAAAAGTCCCGTATCGTCAACAGGAACTCAACGCCGCAGACGGCGCGTCAATCGGACGCCCGGTCTGAGAGTTATTGGCCTTTTCGTCCCAGGGGCCCGGTTGGTTTTTAAGGAAAAACCAACCCGACCGTACTCCACCTGCGTCCAAACCTCGGGCAGAGTGCGACAAAAGATCCTTATCACTTAGAGGAATCCACCAAAGCCGACGGCACATCTATCGGACATATGTAGCTCAAGATATGAGTGTTTCCGCTCCGAGGGCCTGGTTAGCTTCATGAACGAACCAACCCGGCCGAACCCAAAGTATTCCGAAACCTTGAGTGTGATATACCGAAAAGACCGTCTCGATCGAAGGATCGCGTTTCTGCTGGAGGAGCGTTGTTCGGAGGCCCGTAGCTCAAGTTACGGGCAAAAGACCGAAAATGGTCCGAAGACGGGGGGTCCGTGCCCAGGCCGACCCAGCCCGACCCCCCCTGGGTTGGCCGAACCGAGGCGTGCCGAACCGGGTTGACCCGACCTGGTCCAACCTGGCCGGACCCGGTCCGGTCCGTCCTGGGCGCGGCCCGGCCTGTCAGACCGGCCTGGCTCGGCTCGGGCGAGCGGCCGAGCAGCTCGGGTGCCGCGGGGCGCTGGCCCCGTGGGTTGGAGGTGTCGCGGCCCTCGAAGGGCCGCACTGTCAAGCGGACGCGGATTCTGCCGTGTCCCGTGCGGGCGAGCTGGACCCGCGCGGCCTCGGGTCCGCTGGCCGCCACCGCCGCGACTTCAGCCGCGGCGGCCCTGTCCGGCGGTGCGCCGGGGTGCCGCGCCGGCGACCTGCGCCACCGGCAGCTTCTGCGGGGCACCGGAGTTGCTCCGGTGGTCCGTTTTCCCTCTCATCTGCGCCGTTACCCCTCCCGGGTTCTGGTCTTCACTACGGGATCATCAAAAATGCCCTTGTATCACTTTTTGGCATCGCCCACCAAAACCGCACAACCACGAAGAACGACGGAGGGTTGTCGGGCCGTGTTCTTTTGGCCCGCACCCTCCGCGTTAGATAAAAACAACGGGAGAATTATTCAACACATGAAACAAAAATTTTAATAAATTAAAAAATTGTTCATATGAATCCGGTTCTTTAATTTTAAGGAACGTTCACAAGAATATAAAAACGGGTATTTCCAAAATAAATCCCTACCTCGTCATGTCGTCACCCGCGGGTTCTTCGCGGAATTGGTCGCCGCGAAAGGAGGCGATCGTTGCGTCGTCGCGGTATCTGGGGTTGCGTCGATGAACTCCGAGGTCCAAGAAACAAAAGATTTAATTTTTTAATAATTAAATCTGTGTGTTGTTTTAAACCACAAATTTGTTTTAAAAAAACCGAGATCTCTTACCTCAAACAGAAGATCAAAGATTTCATCGCGGAGGAAAAAACACCGCAGAAGAACGTCGCGGGAGAGGAAACGTCGGCGTCGTAGCACACGGCGTCGCGTCGTCGATTTCCGCGGGTTCGGCGTTCTTCGTCGGAGGCCGCCGTTATTCGCGTTCTTCACGTTCTTCGCATTCTTCGTGAAAAAGGGTGAAGGCACAAGAATTCTGTCAAAGTCTCTCAATGTGTAATCCTCCAAATATCGTGTTGGTCATATTTTATTATTACGCCAACAAACAAAAAGGAGGTAAGTAACGACCCATTAATTCACAGAATTAATTCAACGAAAGAAACTGTGCATTTAATTCACGAATAAAACCGCCCAATTTAATGGTGCGTTAAGAATTTAAGAAAACGCGTCAGTTGACTTTCTTAATTATGGGTTTTCGCGGGTTCGTTACTTAGTGGAAAAGAAATGGCGGGCTCGTGCGGGCCCCACCTCAAAAATATCCTACAAAGAGGGTAGGATATTTTTGGATATCATCCTATCCGGATCAACTCAGCTTAAGTGGATTTCAAGTGGCTTAAGTGAAATAAAATAAAGTTTTTCGTACAATTATTTTATTTCTTAACTCTAAGCCCAAAAATTAAAAACCACACCTGAGAAAACGCAACTCCGGAAGAGCTGTTTCTAAGCAAATACCAGCATTACGATTTCATCGGTGCCCTCAGAATTCGATTCCGGGCACCGGTTCAAATGTTAGAAAAACCCGCTTATCCGTTCACTGAACATACCCGAGCCAATCATCAGAAAATGATTTCGGGCACACCGGGCCTCGGAATCAGGTGCCGTCAGAAACTGCGTTCTTGTAAAATTCCAAAGTAAATTAAGAAAAAAATTTCCTTGAAATTTACGGGTCTTTAAATTTTTATTATGATAAAAGGATTAATTTTTTTTAATCTTAGTTGGTGTGATAGTGTGAAAACATGTTATAATGAGACTCATGATATATTGGGATAAGATTTGATATATAGGCATGATTGAGAATTGTGGTGCTAGCCATTATGATCTATGTCAATTATATATATATGACAGATAAATGGTTTTCTAGATATGATAGTCTACGAAAATGATATATATATATATATATATATATATATTCAATATTGATAAATGGGTTTTATACATAACAATCTAATCCGATGATATATATATATGTATGATTGATAAATGGGGTGTCATACATGATTATCTATGACAAAGACATATATGTAGGATTTAGAATTGTGGTTCTCGAAATGATTATCCACGACCATGATATATATGAATGATTGATAAATGGGGTTCTAGAAATGTTTCTCTACACCTATAAATACTGTAATTGAATCACGGTTCCATGTTTCCATATTAAATAAAAGTGAATTCATCATGTAACATGGTTCAGACCATGGTTAGGCCAATGAGGCTTTTGAGGTATGAGAGTCCTTAAAAAACTGGTGATCTATTTGGTTTAATAGGGTTTAATTTATAATGTGATAGATGTTTACTTATGCATTGTAATTATTCCTTTATACATCTTCATACACCAATTTTGGAATGGATATTGTTTTAGATAGCATTTTTGGGGGTCTATTGAGTTGTACTCACACCCTACTGGGGATGATTGTTCGGTGCCAAAATAGACATTATCATAGCAGGACAGATCAAGGGAAAATGCCCATTATTAGATGGTTGATTTTGGTATGGCACTTGGATGAGGGAACCAGATGTGGTCTGTGACCCTCTTGGAAGTCAAAAATGTCTTTATCTTAATTTTTCATTTTAGAAACATTGGACATAGATTATTTTGATGTTATTTCTATTGATATTATATTAACTAAATGATTATCTTCAAATTTTTTTATGGTTATATATGCCTCTTTTGTATTTATTTCCTTTTTTGTATTACTCTAAAAGAAAAAGGGTATAGTCTCTCGATGATCAACTAATCAGACCCTTTCTTCTATTCAGTGGCCTCTAGAATACATGGAGGCATTTATAAGGTTAGGTGGAAGTCTGAATTGTGCCACTAGTGCATGGAACTCTGGCAAGGATGTTATAGTTTTCATGGAAAATCTAATGATATCATCATATAGTTAATCTCGATGCGTGGCTTCTCAAATATGAAGCCCAAAATTTTCATAAAACTATATTTTATGAAAGATAAAATAGGATTTTAATAAGTCATTCATATTGAGGTTCATATTCTTAGTAAGACTAAAAATGATAGAGTTATTTCGGTAATTGAATATATGATTTTAATGAACAATAAAAATAAGTCTCAACCTAATTTTAAGGCCTACACTATAGAAAGATCCTAAACTACCACTTTTCTCATATTATATTTAGGTAGTTTGAATGCATAATATTGTAGATTGAGTGTAGACAGTATGTTTTCATCTCATAGTCGATTTTTAGCTTTAGGAAAAAAACTGTATGTGGGGTTTGAGTGTTCGTGTGGGTGAAACTGTTTCATTCGGTAGGTTGAGTGAAGAGCCCCAGGGTACATTGAAAGAGGTTTACATGGTAGCTTAAAAAACACCTTGCAGTGGGTTCCTAGAACATAATAGTTTGAAATATTGGGTAGGGTGGCCATGGTATCTTGAGAATAAAATATTTCACAGAGGTTACATACTCCTGGGATCTTATAGTTTAACAGTATCTTCATAAAATCCCAAGACCCAAACTCTTGAATTAGAAGTTGAAAAATCAATCATTATATTTCTAGCCATGATTTCAATATTAAAAACATAAAACATCAATGAAAAATATTGTATCAATTATATTCTCAATGACCTTATACTTTTATAGTTTTATAGAATTTAGAAAACTAATAATGTCATTTATTTATAAGAAAATTGTTCATAAAGTTGAACATAAAATCCCATTATACCCATATTTTCATATTCTAGATTAGGATATTATTATCATTGATATGAATCCCTTCAAGGAATAATTCATTGAACCTAAATATCTATAACTTGGGGAAATGAAATAGATGAAGGGTGAGTTCAAATTCCAAATATGGGTAAACCTAAGTATTAACAATTGAATGTCACCCTATAAAAAAATAAGAGAATAATGGAATGATGAAAAAATAAAAGTACATGACTATAATAGATAAATATTACTACCCATTACTACCTAGATCATCAAACATTAAAACAAGACATAAGGATTTGAAAAAGGTAAGGGTCATCATTATCAAGAATCCCGAGACATGTGATATAAATCTTGATCATAAAAAAAATATATAAAACAGTATCGAACATATATAAAACATATTGTAGTCTTGTTAAATTATCTTCACATACCTTCTTACAAATGAAATTACCAATATGGTTAACTTCCATCTACAGAGTACCCATTTCATTAGAGGTATATAAAGGGCCCACCTATCCCTGGTTTATCACAAAACCACTAGACCTTGGATAATAGTATAACTACCAATCAATGATTTATAACAGAATAAGTTGTCCTTGGTTTATAGTGAAACCAACCGTCATCATAAACAATTTAAAATAACCATATCATTAATACATTACAAAGAAAATTTAGTTTATCATAAAATCATTTAAACTACCTTTACTATTTTCATTTCATTATTAACCCAACGAAAATAAATGGGTGAGAAAATAATCACTTTGAAATATGTTTGAGATTAGGAAAAGAAATGAGTTTCATATAAATCTATTTTAAACATGAATAACTCTTGAAGATGAAATGGGTTCTATAGAAATCTCTTTCAAACGTGATTTATCCATGTAAAATAAATGGGCTCTATAATAATCTCTTTGAAACATGATCAACCCTTAGAGAATAAATGAGTTCCCGGAATTTTTTTAGGATAATATCTTATTCCATATAGAGAAAGAATGATCATGTTGTCGATAGTAAATATCAATATTTAATCTTAAGTAATAACAATGATTATTAAAATTTATGTATGGTAATACAATTAAAATATCATTAAAAACATTTTTTAGGAAAATAACCAATTTTCTATTCAAAACCACTATTACAAACTAAAAAATAAAAAAAATTATGGAAATATTTTTATTTGAAAATATATAAATGAAACTACAAATAAACTATATGACATAAAATATTTTAATGTCATAAATGTTAAAAATAAATATTCTTTTTTAAATATTTTGTAAAAGTGGTTCAAAAGTTACCCATTTGGAAAAATTTATGAAATTCCCAATTAAATAATTTTATATAACTATAAAATATCATGTAAAATTTATTTATGAAATAATTTCTCTTAATAAATAAGATTTTTTGTAAGCATTTATGAAAACATGGATGCAGAAGATAATAATAGCTGATATAAATAAATATTCATGACCAATATCACATAAAAATGACATTCTTGATATATATTTATACATTAAGGAATGAAATGGAAATCAAAAATCTAAACCAAAATCATAACTATAGGAGAATAAAAGTGATGTGGTTAATGAATATAACATGACATTATTTCCATCAAAATAATCTTGAACATAAACAATCTCGAAAAAAGGAGATTTTAACATAAATCCTTTCCCACTTTAGTAACTCTTCAATCGTAAGCCATGGGATTGGATAACATAAAATGATACATTAAATATAATGAATATAATGATTTTTATAATAAAAATTTTCAATGGGTGGTATATACACCTCACAAATTAATATATGTTCATATCATAAATATATGCCTCAAAGAAATTGAATTTGAGACAAATTACCCTTTAAAAAGTCGTACTATTGAATTTGAGAATTATTCATCGAACTGATTATCTATATCAAAAAAGAATTTCCATAAAAATTTGTAAAAAAAATAATATAGTAAACATTCATTACACACATAAAAATATAATATTAAATAAAATAATTAGTACTATTGGGAATGAAAATAAATTGAGTTATGAAATTCCTTACCACTTAGTAACATTCAAATCTAATCCCCTTGGTTGATATAATTAAAATTGAAATTAAATAAAATGATGTATTATGGATTCATGATGCTACATGTAAAAGGGGTAATATATACACCACAAATCATAAATAAGTGGTAAATATAGGATATGTCACATATAATTAAAAGATTGGGGAGAAACCCCCTTACCTAAAGTACAGACATTCCTTTCGTGTACATTAAATCTTTTATAATAAGAATACATCAATTATAGGATTTATTAGAAAAATCATGATTATTAAATTATACATAAATCATTTATTTTAATTCTATTTAATAAATTTTTAAATATTTAATTATATAATTCCACATTGGGTGTTTTGAGGATGATTGATTCATTATTTCAAAATGGAATTGGTCAGTTAATTGTGGTTAAAGAGTTAATTATTTAAGAATATAACGTGTAATAATCATGAGATAATTATAATATTTATCCATCACATATAAATTAATATCCAATCATGAAAAATGGTAATGAAAAAGGAATTACATTACGATCATGGAGACACTAGGCCATACGTACACATGAGTAACATTTCTATTTTTCAATGTTCTTTATGGAAAGAATATATATATTATTTGATCATTAAATAATTATCATAATTTCATAAATAAAATATTATCTCCTTAATTATTATATATATATATATATCCCTTTTTATTTGGTTATTTAAAAATAATCACATTGGTTTGTGGTGGCGGTTGTCCATATATACACAAATGACGTTATCATTTATCAGTGTAAGAAAGAAAATGATATATTATATTTTCAGCTTTATAAATATGTAATTAATATAATTATTATTTCATTTGTATCACATGTATTCATTAAAATTATAATAATTATCTTCCATGTAAAGTATTAGTGAAAAATGAATCACATCGCCTCTTGAGGCGGTAGTCCACTGTACACAAAGGTGACGGTATCGTATCGAGCATAGAAAGGAAAGTAATCAAATTATATATGATATCATAACTCCATAATTATAAATATGTTAAAAATATAATTCATATATATATATATATACATTAAATCAATCATTACAACAATCATTGAGAGGTGATGAAGGAGAACGAATGACATATATTCACAAGGCGTCATTCCACCATACACAAAAATGATGATTTCATGTCACATTTCATTGAAAAATATATAGATTTAAGTTATTAAATTAATATAATAAAATTACAGTATATTTTAGGCCTTATTACCATCATATAATCATAGTTTAATAATATTATAAGGATGTGTAATAATAAATAAAATAAAAATGCGTTGTTAAGAATTTTAACACATTTTGCACAACCACTTTTGGAGTATACCACATGTAGTCCTATAATCAAATTATGAAAAAAAGGATTATAGTATGACTATATATAATTTTGGATGTTGTTTTTCTTGTTATTATCTTCAGAAAATGGGTTTTAATGTGTTAATAAGAGAGGAGAGCAGTTGGACTTTTATAAGTGATGTGAGTGGTACACTAGTATTTTTTTTAAAATAAGTAGATATACCCACATTTATCACATTTGATAAGGATTCATGATGAATAAATATAAAAACAAATATATTATATGGTCTAAATAATTTCACCCTATATATTTATTATAAATTTTAAGGTCATTTTTACCATAGTCTTTTTTGTTTAACCCCAAGGTAAATCTGTTTTCACCATAACGATGAGAATTTATTATTACTAATTCATAATTCATTTTAAAAATAATTTAATGTGGAATTATTATATATTATAATTTTAATATATATATATATAACCCATTTTACCAATTTTTATTCACAAAATTGTCAAATTTTAATTTAATATTAGAACTACGTACATGACAGCAAAGCGGGTTTTCAAAAAGTGTATTTTCTCGGGAAAATATGATTTCATATTAACTCTTTGAATAATATAAATTATTTTATTAATATCAATTAATATTTAATGTTATAAAATATAAAATTTTAGTTAAATCATTTCTCCTTAGGTGATTTTTTAATTAAATAAAAAGTAGAAACATTATGCACTTTCAAATAGTTTACAAAAAAATATTGTTTTTAATATCAATGTAACATTATTATTAAAATCCAATATTAATTTGATTAAAATGAAATTATGTGGATTAAATATAACTTAAAAATACTGATTTTACATTAAATCATATTTAAAACATAATACAGATTTTAAATTTATTAATTTGTTGAAATGAAATAAAATGATTACAAAAATCAATTTTTCAATATTCAATAAAATATAAATATTTTCTAAAATTCCAAATAATTTCAACCAATGTAAATTTGATATGCCTATTTCAAAAATTAATTTCATTTTATCCTATTAATTTTCCAAAATTTCTATAAAATAATTACAATATTTTCTTTTGTTAAAATGAATAAGAAACATTTTTTAAGTAAACATATTTTTGAAAAATAAAATTTCTTTTCTAAAATTGGATTTATTATTTAATAAAAAATTATCAATAATTCCTATTTTATAAGATAATTATATATATATAATAAATTATTTATTACTATTAATTACCTAAAATTTAACAGTAATGTTATAAATATCTAACTATCACTGGTTGTTTATGCTTGGTGTTGCATGTCGAATATGATATCGAACATCATTTTCATTTCCAAAATCATAGGGTATTGCATCGACCCACCAATTAGTAAATTAATTCCCTTAAATTTTAACCTTTTCTTAGTAATAAAAAGTTAGATATCTGAAAATACAATTATTTTAAACCCACGTCACAAAATGGTTTAACAAAAAATCATCTTTATAAATGAGAAAGGGAAGTCCGAAAGTCATTTAGAATAACACATACTTGGTTTCCAAATATTAGAACAGTAGTAGGAAGATAATATTTGGGAATTTAAGATAATAATAATACCCAAATAATTATATAGAGTCGCATAAATCCATGATAATAAAGAATTGAATGATCAAGAGATGGTTGAGGACCTCAAAACCAAAAACAAATGTGGTTAGAAAAAGGTCATTGATTTCATATAAAATAATGATAATAGTAAAAAATATTATTTTAAGACACCTTTCCTCTGGTTGATTATTTTCATTAATATATATACTAGGATCATAAATAAATATACTAAATTGATAAGTTGAATTTTATCCCTTAATCAAAATCCCCTAAAATATCATTTTTTCACCAAATGATTATTATTCATGATGAATTGTTTCATGCCTAAAGTAATAAAAAACATTTAAAACCACATAACCATAAATGTGATAATAAATTCATCCCAACTCTTATTATATATAAACAAAAACGTAAATGTTTAGAACATGGTAATAAATTATTAAAATAAATAAACAATCATATGTTGATATAATATATTAATATCCAAAATTTAATAGTAATACACCAGCTAAAACTAAATAATTTTATATATAAATGAACCTATATACAAAATAACCAATATAAACTCATAATTTATGATTATTTTAACCTCAATTTTTTATCACATAAATTTTATCTATCTTGAATTAAAATATGGTGGTACTTTTTTTGAAATAACATTAATAACATAGTCACAAAGTATCTTTTCAGTATCATGATTATCTATATGATAAAACACATGTCCACATAATTTTAGTAATATCCATGATCATATAAACCATAATTATTATCAATACATTAAAACATATGTCTATACAATGTATATGAATAATTCAAATTAAACTCAATCATTATGTTTAATTTAATCTAATAAAACATATCATGATGTTTCATTAATAACATTATGATCTCAAAAATCCAAACCTAATAATATATATATATAATTATGATTACTTGTTATCATACTTAATCATATATACATATAAAGGTATCTATAAATCTTAATATAACCTCACATAAAAACAACAAATTCTCAACATTTATCTACATTTTTTCTTTGGTACCAACTATAATATCCTTGAACCCACAATCTTATATTTGGTGTTGAAAACATAATGTTTAAATTTTTGACATTTATACCGATGACAGTGATACTATTTTCAATACAAGAAACATACAAAATCCAAAGGAAAATACCAGATCACATACATTTTCATGGATATTTTATGTTTATAATTTTAGATAATTAGAACAAACTATAAACAGAATCATTTCATAAACAAATAGTTCATATTGTAGAATATCAGATCCCATTTTACACATCCTTTCATATTCCACATTGGTCCATCATCATCATCCATATATACCCCTTATGAACATAAATTTTTTAAAATTTAATATTTGTAACCTTGAGAAAATGAAACACTGTAAGGGTGATCTCTTATTCTCAATAATGGTAAATGTTAGCATTAACAATTGACTTCCATTAGTGTGTATAAGAAAAGCATACAGGTATGATGGTATAATCAAAATTAATGATTATAACATAATAATATTCTTATCTATCATTACCTGGATCATCAAACATGAAAACAGAAAATAAGGATTTAACAAAGTTAAGATTCATGAGAATCAATAATCATGAACCATTTGATTTCAATATTAATCATAAGAAACATTATAAACCCTTATAAAGCATAGATAAAACATATTTGTATCTTGTAACATTTTATTCACATCACTTTTTACAATGGGAATAAACAATATAATCAACTTTAATCTTTGGAGCACTTATAGAGACCCTGACCCCAATAGCCCAAAGCAGCTATCTACATTATTAAAATGGCATATGATACCAGGCATAGCATCTTGAAGGTAAAAATAGTTTAATAGTCTTGGGAAATTAGATGAATTCATGAAATTAACATTATATGTTAAAATATAAAATAAAAAAAGTATTTACTTTTAGGATTCCATTATTATACTTCTTATATCATTTTATATAAATCACAAAAAACGTTTTCATTTTTAAAGGAAAATAAAACAGAAGAAAGTATTGAAATCATATGCTCTTTATGGGTAATATTATAGTGGAATCTATCTTTCATAAATATTTTATAATCCATATGTAAAGGTAAAATAAAATTAAAATACCAATTAATCTATAACTTTATCATAATATGGAACTAATAAAATATAATTAAATTATTCTACATAAATAATAACATGATCTGGAAACATAATCATGTGTATTACAACTAATTGAATAATCAAATAGAATATCAATAAAATAATTCATAATAATGGAATGTATAATTTCAAACTAATAAATAATATCATTGAGACCTTCTAACAATGCATATAAATACCATTAAGGCCTTATTCCAATACATATAAATAAATAGGTAATGACTTCACCAAAACCCAATCTAGTATGTCTCCTGGAGACATATCGATGCATCGAGGGGTTATAGTAGGGACCACCCATAAGATACTAAGTCTAATTACTTCCCCAATTTAATTAGCTGAAACATGATTATCATAATCATTCGTATTTAAAAACTATCAAATCAAATGGTAATACTTTCACCCTTCAAAAATCGTAATAATAAAAAATCCATAGAAATATCGTGAATGGAAATAAAATTGTACATCTATAGTCAAATTGATCATACAGAATCAAAATAATGAAAATGGATGATATCAATATAGTATCTACCTAGTGGTTCATAAGTACAATAAATGTTTTATGTCATTGATGAATTAAAATACCATAAAAATATCCTTAATACACTTTTTTGAGGAAATTAACATTTTCATTTTAAAAATAAACATTAAAAAATAGTTCAAAAACATTTCAAAAAAAAATTTATTTAAAATAGACTTGAAATGTTGTAAAAAACTATTGATAAAATAAATTTTTCTTGATGGTGGAAAATTTTGTTCATTCCACACACGTTAAAAAAATTTCATTCTCATTTTTTATATCATCCAAACTGACATTGTTTTGAAAAGAAAATGAATATTTATTTTTAAAAAAAAATTAAAATAGTAAAAAAGGAAAAAATTTCTTTAATAAACCATTTTTAAGGGTTTAAAACTTGTTTGAAATATTTTTTTTGAAAACATGTGTTTTAATGAAAAAATATTTTCAGTCATAGAGAGAAATAAAGTCTAATTATCATACATAAATATTTTTAGTCATTTTAAATACCAGATGTTTATAAATGTTAATATTAATTGAAATGGTTTTTGAATACCCAAAGGGTAATAAAATATATTAATTTTGAGATAGAAATATCCAATAATTACCCCATGTTATATTTAAATATAAACAATATCAAATTATGATGAGATTGTGAATTAAACCCTTACCATATTGGTTAATTTTGAATCATAAGCCCCATAAAAAGAATAAACGGAAACATTAAAAACCATGAAGATAAATGAATTGCTGATATAACATAAAATATGGGTATTATATACACCACATAAAATAAATTAGTGGTGATTATATCATATGTCTCATGGAAGTAAAAGTGAGATGAGAAATCCTTATCCTAAGACTGACTCATCACATACATTATTTATCCTCCGGAATAATACAAATATGTTAATTATTTACTCTATTTAGAATATTTTTCAGGTTTATTATTATTTTTATTTTACTTAGTTATGTGTTATATACAATTACATAATAAATTATCTTTATGTATGGTGTTTTAAGGATATTTGACTTATGTGTCCAAAATGACCTTAGTTTATTGACTATTAGACTAAGAGGTCATTATATCAACATATACAGAATAATAATTAGGAAATAATTATAAAATTTATAAATAAATTATAATTTTATGACTAATAATGATATATGAATTTCATAAATGATGTATTTTATGATCGTTAAGACGGTTGGTTATATGTATTAATGAGTAACGTTTCCATTTTTCAATGATCATTATTAAATGAATAAAAGTAATATTTTTCCTATATGGAATGATAATAATAACATAAATAGAATATAATACATATATATATTTAATTTTTTAGATAATCACTTTTCTGTGGGGATGAAAATAAATTCATAATTTTTCTTGAAGGTGGTAGACCACACATACACGAATGTCATTATCATCTATCAATGAATGACAATGTATGACAGATAATTATATGTTATTCTTTAATAATAAAAAATATTTCATTAATAACTTAATTATTCCATTTTATCACATATTATAATTAAATTTAACCTTATTACCATCATTTTAATGTGTTAGTGAAAGATGAATCACATCCCTTTGCGAGGCTGTAGTCCATCGTACACGCGAGCGAGGTATTATATCCCCTACAAAATGGAATGTAAATATTTATATATGATTTAATGAATCTATATTTATAATTATGTTATAAAAATCATATATATATATATATATACATTATCTCCATCATAATACCCAACTAGAAGTGGGATTTATGAAAACATGTCACATTGTTTTGTGAGGCGGTGGTTTATCGTACACACGAACAATGTTACTATTTCCCATTAGAGGGATGAGGATATTGATATAGGTTATTAATGTAACATAATAAAATCTATTTATATTGGAGATATTTTTTTGATATCTAATAATTTTTTTAATATGATTTGAGGATGTGTAAGGATAAATAAAACAAAAACATATAGCTATGAATTTTACCTCTTCTCAGGCCACCAATTTATAATGATTCAAAAAGTATTCCAAGAACTTATTTATGAAAAAAAAAATTATCAGATGATGGTAGGGAGTCTGGGAATTTATTTTTGTAGTTATATGTGGATCCAATTGGTCTTCTATTTTTTTATAAGAGATGATAGTTAGTGGTCATTTATTAGTGAGGTGATTGGGACAATTCTAATTTTTGAAAAGAAATAGGTGTCACCCAATTTTTCACAAGACTAAAGGATACAAAATAGATTATCCTATATTATTAGAAATTATGATGGTGAAAAATTTCAATTAAATTTATTTTAGACAAGTTTTACGGTCATTTTAACCCCAACTATTTTAGGTTAACCCCCAGAAACCCCATTTTACCAAAACCTTAGAATATAATTTTTATTATATTCACTATTTATTTTGAAAAAACAAGGAAGTTGATATTATTATATAATATAAATTATTTTTATCCCAAATATGTAATCCATTTTTAAAAATTCAATTTAATGTGGAGGAATGTTTTAATTTGAAATTAATTTCACATACGCTACGAAAAAGTGGGTTTTTCAAGAGAAAATGTTCAAAAGTGTACAATATATTTATATCAAAATAAAATTTAAATGTTTTCTAGTTATATAAAATGTATTAATATATATATATTAACCTATTTTACAATAAATTTAAATCAAAATATTATTTAAAATTTAAAATAATTGAACAAAAATAATTTTTTATATTAAAATCTTGTATTTTTCACCAATCATCAAAAAATGATAATTTTCTTCAAAATCTAAAAACCATCACCCTGAGATAATATTTGAATGATAATTTCAAAATTTAATTTTATTTTTATCAAATAAATTTTATCAATGTGGTAAAAATTAATTACAAATTATGTCTTCAAAGCACAACTGAATAACCTTTTAGAAAAATATTTTTTTCAGAAATCATTTTGATTACCTTCAAATGGTTCTAATTTTGATTATAATCACTATATAACCATTTATTTTTTTAAACATGTGTATAACATATAATTTTCATATTTTAGTTACTATAATTAATAAAAAATAATTTAATGGATAGGTTATAATTGTCAGGATTAAATAATATCATTTTAAAATAGTATCTTGTTTCATTTAAACCTAGTGTTGTGTTAATCCAAAGATATTGAAGAGATTTATTTTTTAACAAGACAAGTAAATTGTGATGTATTATGTTTTTATTTTCTTCTAATATTGGTGGTTTTTGTCATACATTCAATCGAACATGATGTTCCTCCTTTAAAATTCAGCAGTGTTACATTTGACCCCACTTTAATAAATTACATCCCCGTAATTTAATTTATATATTGTTAATCAAGGGTTTAAAATTTGAAAATAACTTTACTAAAATAAAATGTCATGATAAGGGTTAAAAAATACTCTTGATAACAAATAAATAGATGTATGAATTTTATCTAGAAGAACACATAACTAGGATTCCATGTATTATAAAATAGGTGCGATGTGAATATGGAATTAGATGAAAATCATAAATAATTTTAGATACAGATATATATCATTTAACATAATAAATTTAATGATCAATGGATATTTAAGGACCTAAAAACATTTATAAGTTATTAGTTAAATGAACATTGATTCATCCAGCATGAAGGTAGTAGGATAACAATTTTGGAAAAATATCTTTTTCCTAATGTTGAGGAATTATTTAAATGTCTACAATTTTAAAGAAAACAAAATTCTTCATATTATTCTATTTTATAAGAATAATTTCATACACTATTTTTTCTTTGATAAATTTCTACTTCATTAGTTACACCAAGAAATTAATATCCATAAATTGATGTTTTTATTCCTGAATCACATTTAACAGGTCATTAGAATAAAAAAGGGATTCCTTCTATATCTATATATTTTCTAAAACCAATATAGTTGGTACATTTTATCCAATAAGACCCAATGTTTTACTAAATCCATTCCTAATATAGCTAACCTTAAGATTGATCGATAATATGTTTTTCCAAATTCAAAGTCCAATATTTTGAAAGACGGTCACTAAATCATCATTATATTCCCCAAAAAATACAAAGTGTCTCTTAACATCACATTCCAAATATTTGAATCCTTTATCACCATAAATCCTCAATGAAATCATGCATTTTCAAAAAAAAATTAAATTCCAAGGTTGTCAAATATATTCCATAAATCAATACTTTCAAAAAACTCTAGTAAAGATGATATAGACCATCAATACTCTAACCAATTTCATGGTTACCAATATTATCCCAATAGTATATATTTCTAATTATTATATTAACATTTTGTATACATTAATGGTTATTCTCCCTCAATCATTTATTTATCAAAAATATAAACTTTTCAGTGAATCACATTTTGTTGTCCATCCCTACCATTTAACATATGATCTCATATAATATAATAAATAGTATTTAAGTAAAAACCTTATACATTTCATTATTTTATAACAATAATATCATTGATAAAATAATCATATATCAAAATTATTAAGTACAAACACAATAGAATTTCTCATTTGACTTCATCTATATTATTGGAATAAGTTTGATCATAACACCTTATATACCTTTTAGATTTATTTCCTTATCACCTTGGGAATTTGTTTTCACATTTCCACATATCCTTAGAGTGAAAATATTTCACATTGGAATATTTTTTCTTAACATTGAAATAATGAGCATGGTGGCATATTTCTCCACAAATTTTGAGACCATTGATTCCCTTTAAGAAAGTTCTAGTGTGTTTATTTCCATAATAATCCCATGTTGGAAAATAATTTATTCCCTTATCCCCTCTATCTATCTTTTTCTCTCTCATCCTCTTCTTCTCCTTCTTCCCTTTGAAGCCATAATACTTATAGAATTTATTGTATATCTTATTATAACCTAATATTATATCGATTTTATAAGTTCTCAACCTTAAAACATTACATAATCTTTAGACACTTCATGAATTTTAAATTTTTTCACATTGATTATCTTTTCAGGTTTAGAGATTTAGAGAATTAGGAAATAACTCATACATAACAATTAAAAAATAGAAATAAGACACATTTAAAGAGTTCAAATTTGTTATAAAATATAATATTTTTAAAATAATGTATGATAGATTTTATTAAACTCTTCGAGACATTAAACAAGAATTCTTCCAAACCCTTATTAATCCTTAAGTCATGTGAAAAAAATTAAAAAACATGGGATGAACATAAAAATTAAAATATGGGATAAAATGTAAGGAAACTATTAGAAAATAAGTAAACATTAAAATAGATTAACACTTTATCATAAAATACTACTTTCATAATTATGAAGTGGTAAATACGTAAATTGGAAAATACACTCATTTGTTACTCTTTTTCATAATCACAAGATTACCATAAAACCCATTATATGTTTTTAAAATACATAAATGTATCTTGGGAAATTATTATACTTTTCACTATTATAAATATAGTATCCATTAAATCATATTCCATACATGTCACTCTTAAAAATTTAATATTCATATGACTGACTTCTATACCGAATGCATTGGAGGGATATCACCGGCCCACCTATTTTTAGTTTATCATGGAACCACCCATAATTGGTTTTTCAAAGAACCAACTGTTAAATATCAATGTACAATTATATAATCATAACACATAAAAGATTTAAATTTTAAATATATCATTAATTTAATTTCACTGAAACATACAAGAAAACATTTCCAGATATTTAAATAATCAAACTATTCTAAAAACCCATTTTCAATGACAAAATACCAAGTAAAATAAATGAAAATGATGTTTCATTTTCATTTATAATCATGAATTATTTTAGAAGAATAAAAATCCCAAAATAGTCATAATATATCCTTTATAATATTTTATATATCTATATGAATGAATATGTAAAATAATATCATGAATATTTATTTTGACGAAATGATTAGATATTTAAACATTCAATGTGTCTCATACCACTTTAACAATTTAAATTATAATCCCCATCAAATAATAACTCCTAAAAAAATTAAATTACATGATAATGGATTAAATATGGATCTATAATTTCAACTATATTTTATATAAACTTTATAAAATAATAAAGGTTCATATCATCAATAAATGTATCGATGAAATGAGATTGAGATTAAATCCCTTACATTGGTTTTGAATTATCACATCTTTATTTCTCTTCATAAATATATTTTTTTGTTAATTGTGTTAATTATTTACATTAATAATAGCCTTTTTCAACTTTAATATTTCCTCTTTTTTACTCCATACAATGTTTTAGAAAACTACTTAAACAAATGTGTTTACATTGGGTGTTTTAACAATTTTCGGTTTATGTGTCCAAAATGACATTGGTAGGTTTACTACAGTCAAAGGTGACATTAAATAAAATTATTTATAATAATAATAATGAAATAATTATTATATTTATACATATATTATACCTTCATAATCAATTATGAATGATGGTTATGAATAATAATGTAATGTTAAAATCAGGGAGATGTTAGGCCATACGTACACATGATTAACATTCCCATTTTACAATGATCACTACAAAAATAATTTAAGTAAAATTTATCATTAAATAGTGATAATTATATTATTAGTAACAAATTATTTAATCATATCTACATGTATATTTAATTTTTTGGATATAATATTTAATCATATCACGTCGAGAATGTTGTAGGCCACACGTCTAGGAATGACATTATAACATTTTCAATGTGTGAATGGGACATAAATAAAATGATATATTATAAGTACAAAAAGTTAATTATATATTTAAAATGATATTTATTTTATTTATGTCATATATTTTTAATTATACCCACCATTAATACATTACATGTAATCTTTGAATGTGTCACATCGCTTTGAAGAGGTGGTACTTCACAGGTCAACAAATGATGTTATCATATTTACAAAAAATGGAATGAATGATGGTATGTGAATATAAAATTTATAGAAGTATTAATTAATCATAAATATCTTATATACATCATAGTATAATATTTTTTTCATCATAATTCCCAACCATGAGAGGTGGTAAAGGAAAAACGAACGACATCGTTACGTGGGGCAGTATTTTTGTAGACACGAACTATAATTTCTTTACCCAGTTGATGGATGTGTGTATAGGTGTAGGTTGAGCCATTATAATAAAAAAATATATATATATTGGATTCTTATTTTATTAAATATTCATCTAATAATCACAAATTAAGGGCATGCATAAGGAAATGATGTAAAAATTCATGTTGATAAAAGTTGTATCTTCTTCTGGTAACTCCTTGGGTTTACAACAAATAACTTCTTGGTTATATTTATACCCTATTTTAGGCCACTATGGTGAGGGTAAATATATTGGGAGAATATTTGGGAATTGTTTCTCTGAACTAAAATGGATTGATAGGAGTAACTAGAGATGAGGAGAGGAGGCATTTGTAAAGATGGGAAAAGGACACCTTTTCTTTTCTTGGAAGGAATTGCATTCTCCTCATGTTTTTATTGTACCCCAAGGATAAAAATCTATCATTATAAATCAATGGATGTGGAATGGTCTATATGTGTTGAAAAAATAATTTTTAGACAAGTTAAGGGTCATTTTTATTTCTTATTTTCTAGTTTATTAATCATTAATCTCATTTATCTGTAATCATAGTAATTAATATTTATTATATACAAAAATATTTTTTAAAAAAATAAATGGAATTTTTTAGATACTATAATTTATTCTAATTAGAAATAAGGAATCCATTTTCCTTGATTCCAAGCCGATATGTAGAATAAATTAATATAAAATTAATCCCAGAGATGAGATGTGACAGTGGGTTTACCCAAATTTCAAGAAGGCCTTCTTTTTATTGATTTTTAATAACCCATCTTTCAAGGGATGAAGGGGGACCCTTAAAAGGCCTGTAGGTTTAGTGGATTACATGACCCACATCCCATAAAGGAATTAATCTCAAACATGCCTACATGAAAATTCATTTCAACAGTATCTAGATCATGAAGTAAGCTTCCCACATTTGCATTGCTTATTCGACTAGAAATACTTGTACTAAGGTGCACATGGCTAGTCCTGAAGGCAATTCCCATACACTCTCATCATTCCATATCTATATATCTTTATTTTAGTGAGATCTCCTACTCTAAGTTCTTATCTGAAGCTAGATTCTTTGGTCAGTCTAGTTGCATCTACACTGCATGATCTGAATGAGGTGGCACGAAGGCCTTGAGGTTTACTGAAATCCTTAACCAGCCCAAAGGCATTGGGTGGCCCAAAGTCCTTATAGACTATGAGACCAAACCACTAGATCGAAGGTTAATAGTTATGAATTTTATAGTACCAAACAGTACATACTACATTACTTCTACAGTACCCCGGAAATATGCCTCCACCTGGATTCGAACCTGGGTCTCGTGGATGCACATGGAGAGTCCTCATCAAATTGGTTGATGCACATTTACCTATATGTGATAGGGAGTTTTTAACATAAAAATGTTCAAATGTTTGGTATGTTTTTATATCTAAATTCAGTTTGAAATTTTTTTTAAATTAACTAAATATTTTTCAATTATATTAAATTTATTTTATTATACATTAAAAACAATAGAAAACATAATTTATCTATGTAAATAAATTAGAAAAAAAATTGAACTAAAATATTGTATTATTTAATATTAAAAAAATTAATGTTCTCATAAAAATACAAGAAGTTCACCCAAAGTTAATTTTTATATTTATATGACAAAAAAATTTATTTTTTCATATAAAAATTAGAAAATTGTGAAAATTTTAATTTTAAATACATGTTCCATTTAAAGGCATTAAAATAACATTTTCATCATATAGATCTCCTTTGTGGTTAAAATTAAATTTAATCTTATTTTAAGCCTATTAAATTTATTGGATAAATTTAGAAACATTTTATAAACATGTGTAAACATAATATAGTTATTCCAATTCATTCCCTCTATTACAACTTCTAGGAGATAACTAAAACTAAAAATCAAAATATTACAGATATATTATTTTTGGTATAACTCTGTCATACTTGTAATATAAAATTTTATATAAAAAAACTGTTTCATATAGGGATTTCTATCAGACATAGAATCCATTTAATGGTAAAATTACTATCTAATTAATAAATATTAATAATTATGAAAAGGATTATTCTATCATTACCTGGAATGTTACATCCCTCCTCCTTTTTCAAATTCTATCCCCACAATTTTATTTACTTATCAAATAAGTTTGGATATTTTTCCCTCAAATCATTTTCATATTCCCATTTCCCATCTTCAATAATATTTATTTCCCAAAAAAAAATTAATCTGGTGAATTACCTTATTTTGAAACACTTTCTCTTTGTAGTCATGTACTTGAACTAGTTGTTCCTCATAATAAATATTCTTTCCAATTGAACTACATCAGGACTGAAAATGTGAAATGAATAAGGTTCATTCTTCATTAACATTAAAATATAAAATACATTTTGTACCTAGGAAAAACAAGTACGTAAGGACACTTGGTAGGAAACTGATCTAAATTTTTCTAGATTTTCATATGGCCCAGTAGAATTTGGGCCCAACTTGCCCGTCATAACAAAAAAAATAACACTTTTTCATTGATTAACATTAATAAATACATGATCACCTTCCTATAAAAAATGTATTTTGTCTGGTTATCCACATAACATTCCTTTCTAATATGAGTTATCCCCATGCTTCACTAAATAAACTAAACTTTCTATGTAATTTCCTCTTACTATTGTGGTCCCATTAACATTATTTCTCCAACATCATCCCAAAAATCTATTGTCTGAACCCTCTTCTCTTATTATTCCATGAAAGGATCCTTTTATATACTAGAAACAAAATTATTCTTATAATTAAACAAAAATAAATATATATATTAAAATCAACATCCATAGTAATCCTTTTATAATTAAGGAATCATATCCTCAAGGTTTGAATCATCTACTTAAACTATCCATCATATTGAGGATAAATATCTGTACTAAAATTTAATTTAGTACCCAACAACTTATGATGTAATTTACATAAGTTGAATGTAAACCTGGGATCACGGTATGATAAAATGGAGATACAAACTCCATATAATTATAAAATCATATTAAATTACAATCATGAAATATTTTCTAGATAAATGTTATCTCGAATGGGAATTAAGTTTTTATATTTATTTAATCAATCAATAATAACTCAAATTTCATTATTTCCCTAAGAAGTGTTAATAAATCCAATCATAAGATCCATTGATATGTTCTCTTATTTTAAATTAGTCACTAGAAAAGGTTGTAGTACCCTCTTCGATAACTATCTCTCTAGTTTAACTTTATAGAATGTTTAACACTTTACCATAAATTCAGTAATATCTCTTGTCATCCCATCCCACTACTAATACTCTCATATATCTATGTTCATATTATTGAAGCATATATGAATAGAAAACTAAGAACTATGAGAATTATTTAACCACTCTTTACTCAATTTTGAATCAGAAGTCACACATAATATTTTTCTAAATCATAAAACACATTATTCATTAATATTAAAATACATAAGCTTACAGTTATTAAAATATAATACCATTTATTGCAATGGTTGATCCACCTTCTGATCTCTCTTAATTCTTTCTGAAAATGTCAACCGTATAAAATCGTGGAATAAAAAAGAGGGTGGCCCAATATATAAAACTTCTATTCCAAAATTCATCAAATAATTAACCAAAGAATCACATTCCAAATGTAACATGGTTAATTTAGTATTAATTTTTCTTATCAAATCCTCACCCACCTTGTTTGATTTTCCTAGATGATAATGAATCAAGAAATCATAATCTTTTATTAGATTTATCCATCCCATCTCTCTTATGTTCAATTCATTCTGAGTGAATATATTCTTCAAACTCTTGTTATCATTATATATTTCCAACATTACTCCATATAATCCATGCCTCTAAATTTATAAGGGAGTGACAACAATAGCTACTTTTGAATCATCTATAGTGTAATTCAACTCATGATTTTTCAACTGATGTGAAGCATTAAAACACAACTTGTCATTTTGTTCATTAGGACATAACCAATTCTTTTTAATGAAGCATCAATATAGATGGAAAGATTTCCATTTTCTGGATTGAAGTGCCAAAACAGAAGCATTGGTTAGTCATATTTTTTGTTCCTTAAAACTAACATTACATTCTCTTTTCCATATATACATAACACACTTTCGTGTTAAAAAGGTTTTTGGGATAGATAACCCTGAAATTTTCTAAAAAAGCCATTGATAATAACCCATAAATCCAAGAAAACTCTGAATCTCTATTAAATTGGCAGGTCTTGGCCACTCTTCAAAATGTTTTTGTTTTAGAAGTCTCAAAAAAATTTCCATCTTTAGAAAATATATGATCAAGGAATGAAATTTGTTTCATTCAAAATTCAATCTTAGAAAAACTATTATATATTTTCTTTTGATTTATGGTTATTAAAAATAATACTTATATTCCTTCCATGTTCCTAATGTATTTTAAAATATAATAAAATATCACCTTGAAATAAAAGCACAAACTAATCCAAAAATTGATTGAAAGATCTATTCATAAGATTCATAAATACATTGTGTGAATTAGATAACCCAAATGGAATAAATAAAAACTCATAATAGAAATATCTAATTCAAAACATAGTCTTGGAATGTCATCCTCCTTCACCTTCAGCTGATATAACCCAGACCTCAGATCAATCATAGAAAAACACTGAGATCCTTAGAACTAATAAAAAAAATCATCAATATGAGAAATATTATACTTCTTCATAAAATTGATATTATTCAAGGCTCTATAATAAATTCAATGTCTCATGAAACCATTTTTATTTTTGAAAAATATAACTGGAGCCCTCCATGGTGAATTTCTCGGTAAAATGAAACCTCTATCAAGTAATTCTTGCTACTTGTTTTTCAGTTCTACAAGTCCTACATAAACCATTATATAAGTGGATTTATAAGTAGTCTTATCATAATGCACTAAATTAAGAGTAAATTAAACTTGTCGATCTAGAATAAAACTATGAAAATCCTTAGAAGAATTATGTACATTTATTCACTATTGGGTTGTAACTAATAATAACTATTTCATTCTTTTAAATACATCAGATAAATAAATTTAACATCCATATTTAATCAATTTCTCATTTTATTGGTATGTTATCAAAGGTATAAAATAATTGAATAAATATCTCTTGTCTTTTCAATATATTTTTCCAGGATAAACTATAAGTAAATCCATGAAAAAATAGTACTAAACACCAATTTAGGTAGTTCAAAAGAGCAATAGAAAAGACCATATCACTAATAAAAATATGAATAACCCTATAAATCTTGTATTCTTTAATACTCTCACAATGAGTTTTTACCAAATTTTCAATCTTATATTCATGATATAAGATTCCAAATTCTCTATAAAATTTATCAGAAATGAATGAATGTGAATATAAAAAGTTAAATAGAGGATTATAATAATTCAAATAAACCAGTAACATAGTTATCACAACATCAATTGGTGACCCAACAAAAACTTTAACAGTATAAAAAGACTTTCCAGACTATTTTTCTTTTGTTCAGGCTGGTTTCCACCTGTATAATCATCATTGGACACGCATTAACACAATTTCCTAACTCATTACAACTTAAAAATGTTACCAATAGATTTTCATTGTTTTCATTATCATCTTCTTTATAGTTTGAAGCCATATGAGAAATCTTTCCACATCATAAGCACTTCCCATATCATGAAATAGATTCTCTATGATTCATTTTACCATATTTCTTATAATATGGGAATTTAGTTTTCTTACCTCCAAACATCTTTGATGACTGATTTCCCGTTTTCTGAAAAATTTACCTCTTCCTTTTCTTATTTTCATGGGACACATGATCAATGGAAAACTCCATTTATACCTTCTCATCACATAAAACATGATTTTCATAACTCTTTAACTCATGAGAAGTCAATTACCCTTTATATCTGGACAATAATCATAACTAAATACAATTTATATTACTATCAATGTCTTACATAAAATTTGGGACATATATCACCAGTCGAGTGATGTTGAATTCATATACCACCACTGAAGCATTCTCCATTTTTCATAATTCCACAAATTATTTGACAATAAGTTCAATAGAAATGGGAAATTATTTCTTAAGAAAAGCATTCTCAAATCCATCCCATTCCAAGGAATCAATATCTTCATTTTCCCTAGTATTCTTAACCATTTACCACTAATGTTCAGCTTCACCATAAAAATGATAAATTTCAAGAGTTAACTTTTACTGATCTGGGAAACACAGGACATTGAAAATATTTTCTAAGAATTTAATTCATACCTCAGCAAACACAAGTTTAGGTGTGCCCCGAAATGATGGGGGATATTGTCACTAAAAAAGCTCCACTAGTATCATGTTCCTATATGGTAGATCGAGTTTCTATCTTTCATGGACACTAACTCTATTTATAGACTATTTGAACTAATACATCACTGAAAAACACTAATCAGTACTGATTCCAACCATCTGAGGATGCTGATTTGGAGGGATATTTTCCTTCCAGTTCCTTCCCACTATAAATTACTTATTTCTTGTATGGAAACCTGTTCAAAACAAGCATACATTATATGAAGAAATATGGTAATATTTAAATGTTATAACTTTTTAAATTTAACATAAGGTAAAATACACCAAGGGAAAGCTATTAATATTACCCTAACCTCTAATGTTATCTAAACTAATTTTTGATACTAACTATAAGGATATAGCTTTAAAACACTACATAATCATGGTTTTATGTAAATAATTTTACTTTAATTCTCATTAGGGATACATTCAGGTTTATAGTTTTAAATAATTAATACATAACTAATAAATAAAATCCTAAAAAAGTGTACACCTTTGAACCTTATCTATTTTTTCATAATCTAAAACTTATAAAATAAAGTATGATCTCATTTATAATACTCTTCACGAAATTCAACATGGATTCTTCTAATCCATTACAAATCCTTAATTTCTATAAAAAAACATTAAATACATGTGAAGAGAATTAAAAAGTTCAATATGGGATAAAAATGAAACAGTTAGTCTATTGGTATAAATTAAAACACTGAAAAACATTATCATAAAATAATATTTTTCACCCTTAAGAAGTGGTAAATACATTACATTGAAAATACACAAATTTATTACCCTTTTTATTCATCAAAATATTAATATAGAATCTATATCATGCATAGAAAATACAAAAATGTATCTTGGGATATCACTAAACGTGTCACTCTTATAAATGGAATCACCATACGGTCGACTTCCATACATGTCACTCTTATAAATCGAATAGTCAAACTGTTGACTTACATACCCAATGCATTTGAGCGTTATCATAAACTAACCCATCATTGGTTTATCATTGAACCATCCATTAAATAACCAAGTACCATTACATAATTAGAAGACAAAAAAGATTTCATTTTTTCAAAAATCCAATCATAAAATTTCATTTATAGTTATAAGGAAAAATTTCAAGATATTTAAATAATCAATCCATTTTCATATCCTATTTTCAATAAAAAAATTCCAAAAAAAAGAGGGGATTATTTTAAAAAAAACATGGATATTTTTATATCGATAAAAATAAAAAAATAGAGATAATATTACATTTATAATACTTTTGTATGCGTATAAATAAATATGTAAAACAATATCAAGAATATTGAAATGGATGAATGGATTAAATATTTAAACATTCAAATCGAACCATACTACATTGAACATTTAAATTATAATCCCCATGAAATAATAACTCATATAAAACATTAAATAAAATATGGATCTATAATTTTAAAGGGTATTTATATAGACTTTGTAAAATAATAAATGTGTACATGATCATGAAATGTCTCAATAAAAGGGGATTGAGATTAAATCCCTTACCTTGGGTCCGACTTGTAACGTGATTCTTTATATTCTTGAATAATAATTAAAATATTAACTATTCACTTTATTCATAACCTTTTTCAATTTTATTATTACTTTTACTTCACTTATTGCAATGTCATAAAAACTATTTAAACAACTAAGTGTATGTTGGGTGTTTTTACCATATTTGGTTTATGTGCTAAAATTTACTTTGGTAAGAAAACAATAGTAAAAGGGATGATTACATAAAAATATCTAGAATAATTATCATGAAATAATTTTCATATTTATAAATCAATTATACTTTTAAACCCAATCATTAGAGATGGTTGTGAAAAATGAACAAATGTTAATATCAGGGAGATGGTATGATGTACATAAGCATGAGTAATATTCTCATTTTTCAATGGTAATTATAGAAATAAGGTAAGTAACATTTATCTTTAGAGAATAACAATTATATAATAAATAAAATATTATTTAATAATATATTCTTATATATATAATCTTTTTATATAAAATAAATCACATCGTGTTGAGGAGGTAATAGTCCACACATCCATGAACAACGTTATAACATCTTTAGTGTGTGAAAGGGAAATAAAGAAATGATATATTATTTTTCTAGATATAAATTATTTCATGAATATTATATATATTTCTTTTATGCAAAATATGTTTCATTAAACCCAACCATAACATGTTTCATGTATTCTTTGAAAGTATCAGATTACTTTGAGGTGGTGGTAGTCCACATGTCCACAAACAATGTTATCATATTTACCAAAAATTTAAAGCATGGTTTTAAGTGAATATTGAAATTTTATAAGTATAAATTAGTAATTTATATCTTATATATATATACATATATATATATCATATAAAAATATTCTTCCATCACAATTACCAATAATGAGAGGTGGTAAAGGAAAAAAATTAATGTCATTGTTGCATGATGAGGTAGTTTACCATACATGAATTGTAATTTCATTACCCAATTGATGGAATTTTTTGTATTTTAGGTATAAAACATTTCATAAAAATATCAATATACGAAATATACATATTTTATCATATAATCATAGAATAAAAGAAATTAATGGAATGGAGAAGGAACTAAAGTATAAAATTCTTGAGGATAAAAGTTAACTCTTCTTAGGGTAAATTATTTTGGTTTACACCAAAGGAAATCTTGTTTGGCATTATGCCCAATGTGATTACTCTTGGGTGAGGGGATGGATGTTGGGAGATTTTTTTAAGTTTTTTTCCGATTTGGAAGGTACTTAGATGTGTAAAGAGAGGTGGAGGAGAGGAGGACTTCATTAATAGGGGAAAAGGACACATTGGGTATTACTCAAAATAATTGTGTTATCCCCACATTTTACATGTCCCCATAAGGTTAAATATTTAACATTACAAATCCTTATTTCTTTAATGGTCAAAATATGGCTATCCAATAATTTTTATACAAGTGTATAGTCATTTTTTCACCTTATTTTCCATGTTTAGTCCTTAATTAAACTCATCTTTGAAAAATTAAAATCTCATAAATGGAAAATTTTAATTTAAAATTAAACTCTCAAACGTTGTGAAAAATATTGTTTTCAAGAAGTGAGTTTTAAATGAAATGATGATTTTATATTTAATTCATTACTAATAATATTTATTTTATGAATGTAAATTAAAATTTATTGATATATAATTTATGAATTTAATTTAAATTAATCCCCATTATGAGGATTTAGTTAATTTAAAAGGATAAACACTATGTAATTTAGAATAGTTTTCAGAAAAAAATCCAATTTTTATACCCATTGAAAATCTTATACTAAAATCCAATAAAAATTGATTTAAAAGAAATTACTTGGATTAAATTTAACTAAATAATACTTTTTAAAATTTAAATCATTTCTAAAACATAATAGGAAATTTTAATTTCATAATTCATTGAAAATAAATGATTTTTCTTCAAAAACATTGTTATTTTACATATTCACTAAAAAATCAATATTTTCAAATAAATCCAAATGTTTTACCCATAATAAAATTTTATATGAAAAAATAAATAACAAAATAAAATTTATTTATTATTAAGTTAAAATTTATAAAAAAAAAATTATTTACTAGATAATATTTATATATCATAATTTTTTTAATATTATTCATACCCACTAATTTAATGGCTATGTTATAAAATATACATATATTAATCATCGTTTTAGATCAGTGTTTCCTATCGAATATGCTGTCTAGCATAGTATTATTTTCTAAAATATTATGGTGTTAAAACATTTTACTCATATTGTAGGTTGATATCTCATAGTATCATGAATGTTTTTGACAAAAAAAATTACCAATTTAATATAATAATAAAATAAATAAACCAGATGATAAAAATAAAATGTATCAACACTTAAAAAAAGATAACTATTAAAAATTGATATTTATCAACACTAAAATAATAAAAATTAATTTTGGGGAATGTTTTGTTAGAAAATAATTAAAATAATAAAAAATCCTTAACAGCAATATGGGCAAGTCAATATGCCATTTTACTTCATCCAAAATTGACTTTATATAGTTAATGCAATAATAAAGTAGTGATTCCCTACATTTTACAGTTGAACTATCCTGAATTAAAATACATTATAAAGTTTATTTTAGAAGTTCATAGAGTTTCACAACATCATATGGTTGAATGTAATTGAGTTCAAAATATTTTTATATTTTATGGACAAAAAAATAGAGTTGATTATACAATATAGTGTTTCTAACTACGTATATTTTAAAACATTATAAGGATTCAATTTCTTCTTATGGATGGAAGGTAAAAAAATTAGGATTACTTTCATTGTAATGTTCAAAACATTTTTATATTTTTTCAAAGTTATTTTTAACTTTTGAAATCATAATTTGAAGCATTCAATTCATATTATAGAAATAAAATTTGAAAAATAATATATTCTAATGAAATATAATATTGTGACACTTAGTGATATGATCTTCATAAAAATAAATATAATAGCAACATTTTCTAATTCTATCATATGTTTAAAAATAAAATATCAAGAAAAAGGATTCCATGGAATGGTTTGTCATGAATCCTTGTACATGTGTACAAAAAATTAATAGAATAAAATGAAATTATTCCCTAGAGTTATTGATATAGAAAAACATGATGATATTTTTAGAGTGTTTATAGGATAAGATCGGGAAAAAATATAGGAGGTAATATAAAATTTAATTATTATAATTTCATTGATAAATGTAAAGTTGAGATGAATTAAGAATAGTTGATCTGAAATATTTCACAAGGCCAATGTTTATGAAAATTCCACAAATAAATTAATTATACAATATTAAAAAATATACTATAAATATAAATGGGTAAAGTGAAGAAGTAGGTGTGGTCAAAAATTTTAAATAACTGACAACAAAGAGGTTTAAGAGAACCAATGCACTTTTCTATTTAATATTAGATATATCGATGATAAGGAATATAATAAATATAAAAAGTATTAATTTTCCACTCTTATTAAGGAAAATTAAGTGGAAGAATAACAGACTTATAAGATTGAATGTGGGAGAAATGGAGGTGTACATTGTAAACATTATTGAAATATGAAGCGGTGGAAGTATTTAAAGTTATTTCAAAGCTATTATAATTCATTGTAATTATGACTGAAACCCATACACTATCAATATATTTGTAACACAAGAACATGTATAAACCTTACAAATTTTAATAAGAATGTTGGTATTAGTTGGTAGTGTGATCTTAGGTGATTATAAATCACAACAATGATTAACCTTGTTATTTAGAGAGGTCATCATTCTAAATATATTATTCAATGTTTTTGTGGACATTTGTGTATTTAATAGAATTTTTATATCATTATAATTGATTTATAAGGTTGTTTAAAAGGATATGTGTTAAAATATCTCTAAATAACCTATTCCCCCCCAACACCTACTGATTTCTCTAATCTTATGGGATTATTTTTATGTGGTATTGTAGAACAGACCACTTTGATGACTCACTTGTAACTAGAGATACATGTGAAGGTGTTTCTCATTGGTTGAATATTCAGTATCTGAATTATTTTTCATGAATTATATACAGTTCACATTTATTGAATAGAATAGATATTCCATTGTTTTATTTGAATAAATATCATATTTATAAGGATCAGATAATTCTTTATCTATTATAAATAATTTTGGATATATTTGTAGCTATAACTAATAGGTATACTCCTTCTGATTATGGTTTTTTTATTATGGATAATGATTTAATGAAACTAGATAATTATGGTGGTGTTCAAAATGTTGTATTTTCTTCCTTATTATAGAATTATTTTATTAATGTGAAGATAATAAAGATTTCCAAGAGTATATGGGACAAACTAGAGAAACTTTATACAAATAAAAGGAAAGTGAATTTAGAAAAAATAGAGATTTTGTGATAAAACTATAATGATTTTAAGAGTAAGGATGATTAATCATTAGATTATATTTTTACAAGGGTTAATGGAATTTTTAGAACTATCCTAAGATTTGGTGATAAGTTGGATGATTAAAAAATGGGTGAGAAGATTCTATACATCTTTCTAGACTAGTTCGGTATTGAAATTTTTTCACTTGAAGAGAGATACTCTAGTACACATCCTATTGAACCAATATATAATATTTTCATAACAAATGGGATGATATAGGAAACGTTTTTCCAAAAAAAGGGAAAATATGAAGAAAAAAAATCTTTTAAACCCTTAAAGTGAGAGAAATAAAAGAAAGAGTATGAAGATACTGATGTCCTCTATTTTGAATCAGAATAACAGGTGTATGACAAGGTTTAAAATGATTTCTCACTTATATTTAGAAAAGTTAAAATTTGAAAAAGTAATTATAAGGTTTAGTTTCTATTAAAATTCTTCAAATGTGGATTTATTAGACACTTTGAAGCAAATTATCTAAAATCAACTAAAAAAGATTCCAATTATTAGAAAGATAAAATAACAATAAGATCCTTAAATTAGAAGAAACCAATTAAAAATATTCTTCCTGAGGAAATGGTAACAATCTCCCAAAATTATAAAAGATAAAAATTTATTATATAGATGGGAAGAATGTTAAATAATTGAAGAGTTATAAGATGTTAAAACATCTGAGGATATTGATGTGAAACTACTTATTATTGAGTTAAATTGATGAAATATCACTACTGATGATAGTATTAATGTTGGGAGTGATAAATAAATTTAAATTAATTTTATGTTAATGAGATAGATAAGGTAATGTATTTATACAATCATTAAATTAGATAACTAGATCACAAAATTGAATAAAGAAAAATAGTCCTTAAGTAGTAAAAAATAATTCTTATAAAAAATATGCCACTTTTTATAAAATTAGTTAATAATATAATTAATCATATTGATGATAGTAATACTCAAAAAAATAAATATATAATATTGGATGAAGTGAAAATATAAATATCTTGAACTTGTTCAAAAAAAACATAGTCAATATTGAAAAGGAATTCGACAAGCTCAAATTCAACTATCAAAATTTCGTTCAAGATATTAGAGTTACCTATGAAGAAAATTATGTTTAATAATACCAAAAAAATAATCAAATAGGATAAATATCTATAAATTTTTTATAGAAGTCATAATTGAGTAAAAAATTGGATAAAATCATGTTTTTACAATGTAATTGACTTATAGAAACCTTGAAATTATGGGAACATAAACATTTAATCATAAACTATTACAAATGTTCACATAGAAAAGGTTAAAAGTAATTATATATAAAGAATAATATTTTGGATTATTTTAATAATTTTTATTTTCAAAAAAACGATTCAATATTATTGGCAAAAAATAATTAATTAATGTGGGTATAAAATTCTTTAATAAAAATATTTTATAGAGGAATGTATGTTATATATGGATTATTTTATCTCTACAGTGGCTTTGTGAAAGACAAAATAATTTTTTGGTTCAATTATAAATATGTATATATATCTTTAAGGTTTGGGAGAAAACATTTAATGGGTATCCATCCCACTCAAAGAAGTAATTTTTACAATAAAATATGAAATGATTAATTAAATATTAAAAATCAATTACATTAGTTAAAATAAGTGTATGTGAACTTTGATGAGCCTAGTTATCGTTATTATGTTTTCATCCCCATTATATTATCCCAAATAAATATGAGAAACTAAACTAATGAATCTCTTAATATGGAGGACAAATATAAAGAAAATTATCTTGTTATATAATTTGTAGTAAATTATACAAAATAAGAATGCCCATGGATCCTGGAAAGTAGATTTTCTCCACATATTACATGATACTTGAAAATATATTATAATTTGAAATATTTTGATGATGGAACAATGACATTTGGTAATGATGAGTAACTCAAGATAGTATGTTTTGGTTATGGTGTGATTGGAATGGAGAATCTAAAGTACAGGAAAACCATAAATATTATAGTGATAAAAAAATTTAAGTGGTTCTCATCATTATGGTGAAGAAAATGAGGTGATCATTAGAAATATGGGTTCTTGGAGAAGAGTCTAGAATGTGGAAGTATTGTTATAATAGGATAATAAACTACGTGTAACTAATTTCAAGTTCTAGATTACCTAAATTCATACTTCCTAAGCATGAAAGAATAAAATAAACTATGTAATTAGAGGTTTCTCCATCATGGTCAAAAGATAGTCAGAAATCTTAAATAGTGAGAATGTTCCAACAGTGTCCCTAATATGAAGAGATAAAGAAATTTAATATTTTCTATTATACAAAAACATATGATTACAAATACCTCACACATGAAAAATAATATTCATACATATAATACCTTATATATCATTCATTTAAACATTTATGAGCCATGAGAAATAAAAAAAATAAATTAAGATAAGTATTTTATTTACTTTATTGATAAATTCCATCAATTACTTGTTTTATGATTGCAAATGATAAATCAATTGATCTAAAGATATATAATAGTTTCAAGATAAGTTTTAAAAATTACTGGGGTTACTCCATGAAGAAGATCTTGATAGATAATGGTGTTGAGTACATTAATAAAATATATTATGTTTTCATATAGAATCATGGTATTCACCATCATCTAAGTGCACTACAAACACCACAAAAAAATGGCATGTCTAAATGGTGTAATAGAAGAATGATAGAGATGGTTTTATACATATTCATAGAGAATGATATCTCTTTGTACTTTTAATTATAAGCCATTAAAGAATAATTTAACAATAAAAACCACTTCTTTAATATACCAAAACATAACATGTAACCATATGAGATATATTATAATATATCACTAGTTTTAAATACGTAAATTTGTTTTTTATCACTTTTATTATCAAATTCAATTGTTTAAATCATGGTATGTTTCATAAAATATGTGTTGGTGGTGTCTTTATGGGTTATCCTCCCTAATAGAAGAGTATAAAAAAGTTACAATAAGGATAAGGGAAGGATAATTATCTCTACTAATGTTAATGTACTATAAAATGAAAATTAATAATACACTAAAGACAGACAGTTCCATAAGTGGTAAATGATAATCTATTTTGGTAAAATAGAATGATAGAGTTTTATAAGTTGTATTAAGTGATAAATATGTACAATATAAAGATAATGATTTATCTAAATCTTATGATGAATAGAAACACCACTGATATTATCTTAGGAAGAGAAGTAATGTGGATGTCTAAAATAACATTGGAGATCAAGGATATAAATTTCAACGCTACATAACATTAATGATAAATCGCATACCTAACAGTTATCACTAGTTAAACCAGGAGATGTTGAAGAATATTTAGAGTATCAAGGATAGTTCAATTATATAAATGAATAATTATACCAGATAGATAAGAATGGTATATGGTTTTTGGTAACCAAGTTTAAAGACAATAATTTTATTGGAACACAATGTGAAGTCATAATCAATCTGAATAAATTTGTATAATTTGAGAGAAATAACGAAATACTTCTATATAAAGAGTATTTTTTCATTGAAGGTGTTGATTTTAGCGATACCTTTATACAATTTAAATGAATTGAGACCATTATAATATTTATTGTTATTGCAATACAATTTCTATACAAGATTTTCCAAGTGGATTTCAAATATTTCCTCCTTAATGGAGTGATGGAAGAGGAGGATTTCATTTAAAATCCTTATGTATTATTTCTTGGGAAATAAGATAACCATATTTTCATATTGAATAAGGATATATATGGGTTGAAATAATCCCCAAGAGGTTGTTATTATATGTTAGATATCATCTTGAAGAAATTTATTTTAGTAAAGGAGGAGTGGAAAGAAATAAATCTAACCCCAAAGAATTTGGGATGTTGACTGGATGTTTTTTGTACATGGTAGCTTCTATACTAGATATAGTCTCTATTGTAATCTATTATTCTATATATCAAGTGACCCAAAAAATTACCATCTTATAGAGGGAAAAATTAATTCTAAAACACATAAAGGTTACTATAGAAATGTCTCATATTATGGTTGGAATGGTATATTTGTTGGAACATAATGAATTAGAGTAATATGGTCTTTTGAATCGATAATGTAGATTATATGAAATAAAGTCAATATAATATGAAATTAATGTGGATGAGAACTCATTTGGAAGTCCTCATGGTGGAAGTGAAATTCTAAATTCATTTGGGATCTGAAAATTTACATGTTATAAATATATTAATAAATCTTATTCAATATTAAAAATTGAAGAACATTTATATAATGCATCACATCATCTAAGAGATGGGGGAGATAAATTACATGATTCAAGATTTTTCCTCTACTCCGGAGAAGATAGAAGATGTGTTCACCAAACCCCTACCAAAGTGTGAATTTAAAATACTGAGGTTAAGAATAGAAGTTCAACATCATTCCTCTCAAGGATAAGGTATGGTATCCATGTACCCTCTTTCTTTTGGTTCTTTAGATATTGTTTTCAAGTGGGTTAAAAATGGATATATAAATCCCTTTATTTCTAATCCCTTAATGTATTCACAAAGGGTGAGGAAAATTATATAGGGGGTATTCAAGGGTATTTGTTTCTGATATTTAGAGGGAGAATATATTCAAATAGAGTTGTTAAAAGGGTTAAGATGTCATATCAAATTCTGTTGTATATTTTTAAACTATTATTGAAACATTTTTTTAGTTTAATGAGAATTTGTACATGAATATATTAATTATTGGTTTTTAGTATAGTGTTGGTTGAATTATTAGTGGTAGTATAAATAAGTGGAAGTATAGCTGATAATATGTTGTATCAAATGTTGTATCATAGAATGTGACAATATGATGCTTCTTAAGTGGTCTGAGGGTCAGAGTTGGTATGAATTGAATGTAAATCACTATTTTTTACGGATAGTATGTTATTGTTATTAATTTTTCTTTTTTCCCACACTTTTTTCTCATGTTGAATTAAAAAAATCGATGATAATTCCTTACTGATTTTATTGATTTTGAAATTGATTTATATTTGATGGTTGATAATTAAATCTGAAGGAGAGGATTCTCAAGGATAATATATTTTGAGACCATATAGAGGAAATTAAGGATTAAATGTGAAACTATCATGATTTTATGGAAGAAGAAGTTCTCCAGATTATGAAATTTATCTTGGGAAGGTTTTGGAAGAAGTTTCAATTTAATTTTTTTTATTATGAAGGATTTTCTTATCAATAAATAAATAATTTAAAAGGGAAATTATATGAATGATATTTTTTATGGTGAAGACTATTTGTATGTTTCAAGATGATTGTAAGATTTATAGTGAATGATAAAATTTATTTTAAGAAATCATAAAAAATAATTTAAATTAAATGGATTTTATTATTGTATTTCATAGATTTCATAATGTTATCGGGTTGCCTAATTTCATATATTTTTTAACTTTTACAAAAATTGACTTTATAGTCTTAATGGAAGAATAACATATTGTTTTCAAACCTATGACTGCAAAATACATCATTAAATCCTCTCGATGAGATAAAATTAGAAATTTTAATTCCCCAAAGTACAGTAGGTATAAAGGGAAAGCATATCAGAAGTAAAAGGTTTATCCTATATAGAGACTAGAGCATAATGATGGAAACTCTTGACCAAATCTTGGTTCATATAGAATTCAATTGATATTATTTAAACTAATTATATGATGGACATTAATTAATTAATATTCTTAAATAATAAAAATAAATCCATGGGAGAGTGAAATAGGTTTCAATGGGTTGTTTTGATAAAAATAAATCCTAACTACACATGAAAAAAAATAATACACATTACATGTATAATTTGTTAATTTTATCGATAAATGAAATTTTCCATCAATATAAATCTATCCTAGAACACTAATTCTTCATGGTCAGATGAATTAAAATACCATAAATTATTTGGATAAAATATAAAAAATAGAAAAATAATCAAATTCAGTGGTCATGAATTAATTACCATTATCATATGTGGTTTGTTCAGCTATTAAATGAATTTGTTCCATGATTTAATAAAATATATGAAAATAATGAGTTGTAACACAATACCAATTTAATTGATTCAGTATACATGTGATGATAGATATCTAACAATATGGTATACACCCATTTCTAGTAATTTCGCACTCCCCAACATATTAATCCCATCATCATTGGGAGATCACCAACAATGAATAAAAATCCCATAGAAGATAGAGGATGTGAAATATAATGAATTGAATATAATGTAATTAAACTGTAATTCATCCAACGTTTATAGTAAAATAGAAAACAAACAATAAAATTAAAAACTACTGCATAAAGGACTCTACGTTGAAACCCTAGTCACACCCTCCCAATGGTTGAACCTATATTCCTCAAATAAATCTCCTAATTTCTTGATGAGAACCCTCAATTTACAAGAATATAATTTATATTAGGGATTTCCTTGGACATGGATGATGTTAATTGTCCATTATATGTCATATGTATTGGTTCAAATCAAATAGATATGTCAAAATCTAATATCTAGTCTACTTGGGAATGTTTCACGGGGTGAAACATATTTTCACATCGTGAAATTAAGGGAATCACTTTTTTGTTGATTTTTATACTTCACATCCAATAATTGGTTCATTACTTGTACATTTTACACATTATGAACATGATTCATGATGTAAAACAATTATTTCTAGTGTAGAAAGCCTCATTGTTTCTTTGGTTCTTCGGTTTTGGGCCTCCAAGACATCCCATGATCATCCAACATCATGGGTCATCATCTATAAATGGATATGTTAATATATTTTTCTTCAATATTCAATCTCTTCTTAAGAATATTTTTATTATTGTTTCATGAATTTTTATGATTTCCTTTATATTATTCCAAATATATCTCATACCATAAGAATATAAAAAACATTAATATCGAGCATAAATCTCATATTCAATAAATTAACAGATATAAAAACATATGAATATATAGATACAAATTAATGAAATCAAAATTATCCACACTCAAACCTTTTCTCATCCATGAACAAATCTTCAACATCAAAACACCAAGGTTTTATACATCAGTAAGGGAATTTTTAAAATATTATTCACATAAAAACAAATTATAACTAATTATTTTAAAACGATAAAACAAAACCATTAAGGAATAAAAAATTTATTCCTTGCCTATAATTTATAATTCAAGGAATTCCCCCATTTCAATAATTTATTTTTACCATTTTTCAAAACCCATACCATATATTATTTACCTTATAGGAAATTATTCCTCTCGTCATTCAATGTATCAATTTATATGGTGTTTTATAATACCTCAAGTACAATATCCTAACCATATCCTTGTATTGATTCAACTTTCTATTCTTGTAAAGATAAATATCACAACTAATCATGAGGTCTTTAAAATTTGGATCAAATGAGTCTAAGACTGAGGGTTGGTGGGTATTGATGTTTTAAATTTTTGTGGTTCAAAAATTATGCTAATATCTAATGTATAATAGATAATATTTAAAAAAGGTTCAATGAAATCCTCCTCGCCAAAATATAATGCCATCTTATACACAAAATAAAGTGAGAAGTAATGGATAACAAAAAATATAATCATAAAGGTAAAATTATTCTCTTTTTCTATATTTTATGTTTTGAATTTTTTACCTTGGATAAGTCTCACATCCACAACCTAACCACATATAATTTTGAGATCATCAGTCTAGAAGTGCTGATTTTTGACCAACCTGATAAACAACTATTTTTTCTTTAATGGTTTTCAAAATTCAAGATTAAAAAGAACCTCACAGCCACTACTAATCAACATATAATAAAAACCATCATTCTAGTAATAGTGATTTTGTTTATCCCAATTCACACTCTTTTTAATTTTTTTTATTTTATATTTACCATTTTTTCTGACAATAAGGGGGATAAATAATTGTATTTAATGTATTTAAAAAATAAAATTCCACCAAAACAAATAGAAAAAATAATTTAGTCACCTCTTAATATAAAATTTCACATCTCAAACATTAATAACCCCTCACCCATACTCATTTAATTAAATATAATGAAAAATCTAAATTGTATGGTTGAAAAAAAAAATGAATCGCTTGTGATGTGGCTCTATCTAAAAAAGGATAATCCATGGCTTCTATGAGATAAGAATGATTAATGTTTAGGTGGGTCTTAGGATAAATGGTATCATCATTAAAATTTCACAATTATTTAAAAGGTGAATTTTTTTAATTCATTATTTTGATAGAATTTTAATGAAATTTATAATATGTTTATATGTCCCATGTTTCACTAAAGAAATATGATATGAAAAATTCAAAATATTTCGTCATAAATCCTCCTGGAGATGGGAATATAAAATATTTCCATTAGGACATGATATGAAAAAAAATAATTATTATATTCAATGCATGATTCTAAGAATCCATATCGAGAAATTTAATCATGTCACAGTCATTTTCAAGAATTTATAAACTAAAGTAAGAATGTGACTTTTAAAATTTACATTAATATATTTTAAAATTATGTTCATTATATTCCAAATGTTCCAACAAGTAAAAATAATTCTCATAATTACTGATTAATCCTACATTGGTGAGTATAATATAAAAATAATCATGCATTTATGAGAGAATCTAATTCATTTTAGTTCATTCAAAAATTCAATTTATTTTTCCTTTTTATTTTATTTTTAAAATAATGTGGTATAAAATAATGGGATTTAAAAAAATATAATGTTAAATAGTAATACCCTTCTATTAACACTTTTTAATGTGATGATCATTTTTTTCTGACCCAGGTTCATGACATGAAACGAGATCTCATGAAATTAATTGATTTTTTGATATGAACGGTTCTCATATGTAGCAGTTCATTTTTTTCTTACTTCTTGATTTGATAGGTAAGAAAAATAAAATAATAATTTAAATTAATGGAAATTTTAAAACTCAAAATAATTTTCTCTAAAAAAACAAGATCAGCCATAGAGAGAGCTATTAAACAAATCATATTAAATGAGTTTAAGTCTAAGAATTCAATTTTAGAATTTAGGTTTCCTCCCAGTAAGTATTCTTTTTTATTGACATTTAGCTTGATAATTACCTATATTACATAATTATGACATTGTATATATATAATCATGTTATATTTGTCCAATTATGGTTGTATTTTTTAACTTAGTTGGTTCTATACTTCCTCCTCTATCGATTCTTCTTTAATGGTACTTTTGGTGGGCTGCATATTGAGGATAATTTAAAATAAAGTACATAGAAATAAAAAACTAACCATATTATGTAGTTCACTTAATCCACCAAAAATTATTCCCTTTAATCATTAGGTTTATATTCTAGAATTAATTTGTCTATTAGATTAGCCATTTTTTCCTCTTCTTATTGAAATTATAAAAGAAGAAAACATTAACAACTATTGATCTAATGTTAGGTCATCTTGATTTTGATTTATTTTATTTAATTAATTAAATGAATAAAATTAAATAAATAAAATTATGAAATAAATATAGTAATAGAATAAAGTATAGAATCAATTTTCCCTTGGTGTTTATTCTAAAAATAAATCATAACTCATCTTTTAAAACAGTAATACTCATTGGTAGTCGTAACACCCTGAGATTTTGTGAATTTTTTTAAGTAATTTAATATTTTTTATATATCTTATTTCATTTAACAATGAAAATATTTTATTTTATATTAAATCACTATGTTTTTTACATTAACTAAAAACATAAATTTTATCTTTCTTTATATAGAACACTGAGGTTAGTTTGTATTACATGTAATAAAGACTTTCCTCGATGGCTTGTGTAAATTGCATAACTGAGGATTAGTGAACAATAATATATTATTTAAATATGATATAACATATCTATTAATTTATATTTAATGAAAATTATTATCTAATATGTATATATATATGATTTTTATAAAATATGAAATTAATTAATTGGTTACAAATTATTTAGAAATAAATATAAGAACCAATTGAATACAAATGGAGTTTTTAATTGAAAAATATTATTATGCCCACAATTTTTTTAATCATAATATATTAAATTAGTAAAAATAATAATTTAATATCTATTTTATATATCCAATTAAATATTTTTTATATTCATTCAATATATTTTATAACCATAAGATAATAATAAAACCAATTTAACACATAAGACCCAATATTCTTATTAAGTTAGTTATAGAGCCTTTTAATGGATAACCATTTTTAAATACAATTTTAAAATTATATATATATATAAGATGTCAAAATAAAATTCAAATTTTAAATAGAAACATAAAAATTAGTTTCAGATAAACTGTTGGTATTTTTCTATAAGGTTTCATTTTGTTAATCAATAGTTAAAAATACAACATTTTAATTCAAAACAACTTTTTATTCTAATTTAATCATATAGATAGACTATTCTAATATTGGGTTATGTAGTTTAATGATACTATTATTTTTACATTTAATTAAATTTATTTAAATCAAACAAATTTTAAATTGAAATTCGATTTAAAATCTATATAAACTTTTGAAAATTTAACTTTAAAACCCTCATTTTTAGTTTTGTTTGTTGAATTAATTTTAAATATAATTATCCAAATTCTATAGATTTAACTAGGTAAAAAGGATTCCATATTTAGAATAAAAAGGTCATATTTTTTTTAATTGAAATTTAATTTTTAGTTATAAAAAATATACAATGGAAAAAAATCATTTATCATTTACAGGTAAAATGTTGACAAGGGTTAAAATTAAAAGTTAAAATATTAACAAAACTAAAAACTAATGCATTTAAATGGAGGTTGAGGTGTTTTTAGACCCTAACCAGACTATAAAAAATAAATTAAAAGGAAATTTTTCGTAATCTAATACCATCTCTATATGGTTATATTTTAATATAAAATAATCAATAAATAAATCACTTGAACCAACCTCTCCACAAGTATAAATAACAACTACCGCTCCACATTTTGACCCAGAAAGCCTTATAGCTCTTAAAATATCTACCAAAACCTTTAATATTCACTCCCCTCACGTACAAATATTTTTGGTCTCACAAAATGAAAAAATACAAGGTTATCATGGGTCTTTCAAGGAGGGGATATGCAAGAGGGTACCTATCTTAATTTCATATCTTTTTCTACTTTCTCCTAACCTCTTTCATATATCAATTAATGATAACAAGATAATCTTGTATATTATATATTTTTATTTTTATAATAATATATCGCATATCCATGTCTTTTCTAACCTCCTCTTATTCGAAGAAACGAAATTGTTTACAAGTTATGTTAGTTAATCAACTCAGTGAATATTGTTTCTTTTTTTTCCATTATCGCCTTAATATATGTTCATAAAACTATTATTATAATTGAATAGTGTTTTAATATGTAAATAATTACTTATTTACTATTCTTTATGTTTTATATAAAACATACCTTCCAGCCTTCTATATTTTGGATATACAATGACCTCATTTGTGGAAGTGTGGACTACCGTCCCCTCAAAGTTATGTGATTCATTGACACTATACATGGAATTTATTAAGGATAAAATTAATAAAATTATGTAACATACATGAAATATATGATATAATATAATTATAATGTTCATATTTATCATATATTTTTAAATATTTAAATATTACAAAGTAAATAGAAATAATGTTCATGCGTATGTATATCATACCATCTCTATGAATGGTGTGTTCCATTTAATTTATCTATCTATTAAATATATTTATATACTGACTATATGATATAAAAATAATTTTTTACATTTTTAAATTAATTAAATCATGAAATATGTAATATTATCAAGAATAAAAAATAAAAACATGTATGATAATCAAAGAAATTATTACCCAAAATGTTGCTTTAACTTGGACTGATTAATAAATGGGTTATAGAAAGTCATAAAAGATTCATAAATGATATAATAAATTTTGTTCTTATTGTGGAATAATTTAATAATATATTTAGAACAATTATATGGTTTTTTGTATACGTATGGAGAGTATCATACCTAAGGTAAGGGAATTACATGTACCTATTTATTTAAGTGAGACACATTCCTTGTTCACCGATCACTTATTTTTTGTGGTGTATATACTTCTCGAGAATATATTTTATACCTTTTACACTTATATCTATATTCATACCCATTTTATGATATTTATTTAATATAATTTTGGTTCAAAAAGGCTTTTTAAAATTCTTTTATATGAGTTAAAGGAAAAAAAATTAAAATGGTTTGAAAACATCTTCATATGTCCCATTGAAAAAGGTTTTCCAAATTTATAATGATTAATTTAGGATTTTTCAGGTATAATTATAAATAAATTATTTTTAAATTGGTTTTATTTTTTAAAAATCATTTTTCAAAGAAGAGGGATATTCCACAAGAAATGTTTTAAAAGGGCATTCAAAATTATTTCTTATCTTAGATAATATTTTTTTGATATTACTCATACCTTAATTGGTAGTGATCTAATTTTTACATTCATATTCCTTCTATGAATTTTTTATTCTTGATGTCATGGAATTTATTAAAACCATTTCTCTTCCATGAGTTTTATGTTCATAAAATCTGGTATTCTTTTACGGATTATGATTTTGATGGAATAATTTTGGGCTTATATCACTTTACATAGGTTATGATATGATTACATGTTTATGATACCCATTTAATTTCATGTGTTATGATTTTTTTTTTGATTTTGTGGTATAAGTATGTACAATTTCATTATGAGATGTGTGGGACCAATATCTCATTCCAATTCATTAGGCTGATATTTATATATCTTGAGATGGACTAAGATGGTATGAGTTGAAAACTTAAGAAACTAATATGGCCATGGTAGAGAACCCTGACTACCAAGATGGTGTCCGGAGTCAGCCCATAAAACTAATTTGGTATTGGTAGCAATGTCTTGGCAACTATGAAAATCATATTATCTGCTTATGTGTTTACAAAAAATTACATGTTTTATTCTTATGTTATGATTTAATGTATTATGTATTTTATTTAATTATGATTCATATCAAATATACTGATAATCATTATTCCATGATTCATGATTATAATCCTTTACATGATGGGAATGATCTCATATTTTCATGATCATGTTATTATACTATATTTTAATGTATATGATTATATGTCTCTTTTATTTTCTATGACTGAGCATTTCACATCACCCAGTCTCATGGTTCCTTCCCCAGGTTATGAAGAATGGTTTTAGGTAGAATTAATAAATTCGGACATATTTGTGGGAGATTATGAAGATATTTCTTTTTTATAGAATATTTTGATTCCATGTTTCCAAATACACTAAAGTATTACGTTCCTTGGGCATGTATTTTTGTAATGTAATTAATATTCATCGAAAATGATGTAATACCCTTGTATGTTATTACTGGGTATCTATATTTGGTATCAAATGAAAGGTTTAGTTAATATTTTGAAACAAGGATTGTAAAACTCTGAAGATACCACTAGGTATATTTCAAAGGATATGGCTAGGGATGTCTCTAAGGAAACGCATAAGTAAGAGTAAATGTTTAGGAAAATGTCAAAGAATGTTTGTAAAGGATATAGCAACTAGTTTCCCAAAAATACATCACATTCTAGATACTACATGTGGATTTGGTTCTAAAAAAGATATACCTAGAAGTAGAAACTTCTAAAAGGTGTTCTGTGACTGACTTGGAGAAATCTGGTACACGAAAACAAGCCTTGTTGCACACTTGGTTTGACAATCCTGAGGGATAGGCTTTGCAAATTCACAAAATCTTCATAAACTATTATTAAGGATTTGAATAAAATATGACTATAAATATACTAAGATAATACTAAGGAACCATATAGTAAACATATCTTAATAAGTTTAATATCCTACAAGAAAATTTTCATGATTATGTGATTCCTCGCTAAGATAATTGTTTCTAACTAAATTATTCCTAGTGTTAGTCAGGGGAGGTAACCTGAAGGAATTATATTAATGCTGAGTATAAGTGAAAATTTTTGGATGGGAAGTTAATTGGTATAATAAATATGTTAATGTATGTTTCGATCATGCCTAATCTGGTTTTAGGGAACATGATCAACAACATATACCTTAACCAACTCTCGGACTCACCAAGGAAGATAAAGAAGAATTTTCATGTGAGTTAGGGAAATTGATACCATGAAGGAAAGAATATTATGATTTCTATGTCTCATGAATTTTTAGAGAATCACTTATTTGAATGTCTTAAAATAACATGATGTTGTTTTGACTGTGAAAAATAAGGACCCAAATCAAGTTACAGCATGGGAAAAAGGAAGAATTTGGTTGGGGAAATGGGTGAGAATATTGTCCTCCCTAATACATCATCAAAGTTAAATTTTTTTATGTTTAGAGTAAATGGTTATTATGAAACTCAATTTTCCAATATGAAAGATCTTCAAGGGAACTAACAAGGTGTAGCAAGTAATGGTTACATTTATGACGATGAAGAGACTACATATGATCTGTGAAAGCAAGGAGGTATTGGGTAGCCTTGTTAATAGAGTAAGGATGAAGTAGAATAATCAATGTTTTTATGTGTTGGGAGTCAGAAATTATGTCATATAAAGGATGAAATATACAATAATTGTTCTAATTATGATTTTCTCTCAGTATTTACAAGTTTATATTGAATGTTCTTGAGGGACTAGTGAAGTGATTTAATAACAAGGTGAAATATAAACTAAGGGAATATAACCCTAAATATTTTCTTTATGTTAAGATAAAATTGTAATGATTTGTTGGATAGGAAAAAGTACATTGAATTGTTTTGATTTCTTCCAAAATTATTAAGGATCTGTTGAAATGTAGTCTATGGACGATGTTTTCAACTTCTTTGATTTAAGGTATATATCCTGTAACCATTAGAAGAAGGAAGCATGCATGTTTTCTAAAATTATTTATAGTAATTGATTTTATTACCATGTTTCAAGATAATATATGATGATGGTATTCACATGTTTCAAATGTAGCAACCAAGATCTATTCTGTGTTATATAGGGGATCAATGTTAAGCTAGTTTTGTGACCTTATTTACACTATTTTAGATCTTTTTCATATTTTAGAAGCATTATATGGTTATCCATTCATGAAATCTTAAATATAAACTTTAGATATTAAGGTTGTATTTATAACCCTAGTTAAAAGGATAATTCTTGATTAACCTTATATTAAGTATGTACTTCTTAGTTAATTTTGGAATAATCCTAGTGTGGTTTTAGAAAAGGCCGCCATGTATGTGAGGTGACAACCAATCATGTCCGGTAAGTCCGGGTGTCATGAACCCATGACCGAATGACGATACGGGTTTCACACATACAACTGGCCTACATGATGTCCTGGTTAGTGTATATATATTTTTTAATAATAAATATTAATGATGAATCAGTAGTGTTACTTTTTTATGTTTATAGGTTAAGTAATATTGATTTATAGAGTTAAATAGTTTGACTTTTAATTCTTTTTGGGTCATAAGATCTTTTAAAAGTGTAATTAGTGGTTTAGGCATCAAAGTTAATTTATGTACATTCATTCTGGATGGTAATGGATGTATTATAAATTAATCAAAGAACAACCAATGTATAAAATATTGTTTACAAAAATATATCAATAAATACTCAATGTTATGAAAGTGGTCAAAAAAATGTTGTCCTAATACCTTAAAATTTGATGAACCGATAGCCTTTGAAATCACCGCTAATTTATGAATTTGAGACCCTCAACATGTATTTTATCCTTAATTTTTTGGAAATGATGACCTCAATCATACCCTATAAATATATATTTACTTCCATCATGTCCAATCTTCACTCATAGCCAATATTCTTCTATGTGGAAACCTAGTTATATGTTACTTTGGGTTACCATTATGATTCGAACATTCCTTATTTTTGGGATGTTTTGGTGTTCATTCTTAAGGTGCGGGTTTATATGAATGAAAAGTTTAAGTATTGTACCTTTGTTAACATAGAAAAATTTTGAGGGTGAAATTCATTTTCAGGTGGGTAGAATGCAACACCATTAGATTATTGTGAATTATTTGTTTCTAATTAATTTAATCATTTTTATATTTTTTATTTCATGTAACATTGAAAATAGTTTATTTTATATCGAATCACTATGTTTGGATTATATTCACTAAAAAACATAAATGTATTTTTTTCTCTACATGGAACACTGAGGTTAGTTTGTGTTACATGAAATAAATACATTCCTTTATATGTTGTGTAACAAGCATGATGGAGGTTTAGAAAACAACAATATATTATTAAAATATGATATAACATAATTGTTAAATTAGATTTTTTTAATATTATTAATTAAAATTTATAAATATATTGTTTTTGAAAATTATGAAATGAATTAATTTGTTAAAATTATTTAGAAATGAATATAATAACCAATTTAAAACAAATGAAGTATTTTATAGAAAAATATTATTATGTTCACATGTTTTTTTAATCCTACTAAAATAAATTAGTAACTAATTTTAATGTAATATATATTTTATATACCCATTTAAATATTTTCTATATTCATCCAACATGTTTTATAGGCATAAGATAGGAATAAAACCAATTTAACACATAAGACCCAATATTTTTATTAAGTTATCTTTACAACCTTTTAATGGAGAAAAATTTTTAAATCCTATTTTTTACACCTTTAAATATTTTATATGTTAATTTAAACCACATATTTTAAATTTAATCATATAAATTAGGCTATGATAAATTCTAGGTACACTTCTCTATTGTTTCATTTTTTAATCAATAGCTAAAAATACTATATTTTGATTCAAAATTTTCATTTTATCTAATTTATTTATATAAATAGATTGTCATTTTATTTGGTTTTATAGTGTAAATATACAATTTTTTAGTATTTTATTCAATTTAGGAATTTTTAACCAATTTTAAATTGGAATTGGATATAAAATCTTTGTCATCTTTTGAACGTTTCACTTTAGAAACCCTCATTTTCTTTTTGTTGGTAGAATTAATGTTAAATATAATTTTCAGAATTCATTGAATTGAATTAGGTAAAATGGATTCCATATTTGGAATCAAAATCTATAAATTTGGTTTTAAGATTAATTTCAATTTTAGGTACACTAATTTTACTATGGTAAAAAAGATTATTTACCATTGTATAGGTTAAATTTTTAAATGGGTTAAAATTAAAAGTTAAAAGCATATCATACATAAAAACTGCAACATTTAATGTTTGTTCTAGTTGCGTATAGACCCTAACTAGTATATAAAACATTAATTAAAAGAAAATTCTGTGTAATTTAATTCCACTTCTATATGGTTAGCTTTTAATATAAAATAATAAATAAATCAATCAATAGCACCCACCTCTCCTCAAGTATAAATAACAACCCTGACCTCTCCATTTCGACCCAAAAATCCATGTAGCTCTTAAAATATATTCCAAAACTTCTCCTCATCACTATAACCACGTAAAAATGATGATGGTATCACAAAAATACCAAATCCAAGGTCCTCAATGGTCTTTAAAAGAGGGGATATTCAATAGGTGATTTTCTCAAAGTACCTCTTTTAATTATTTTCTTTCCAAACTTTCTCCTCACATCCTTCATCTTTCAATGAATGGTAACTACATAATCACATATATAATGGTTTTTATTTATATAATAGAATATATTATATCTATGTCATTTCTCACATCCTCTTATTCAAAGTTATTAAATTGTTTCCAGTTATTCTGGTTAATCGACTCTATCAATATTGTTTTTGTTCTGTTTACATTAACACATTAATGGATGGTTTTAAAACTATTATTCTGGTAAATTAATATTTTATTGTGTAAATTATAGAATAATTCATATTATTTATGGTTTATATTAAACATAACTTCATGACTTCAATATGGTGGATATACGATAACATCGTTTGTGGAAGTGTCGACTACTGGCCCATCAAAGCGATGTGATTCATTCACGCTATACATGGAATGTATTTTTGATAATTTTAATAAACATATATAAAATATATTAAATATATATGATACTATAACTATAATATACATATGTGTCATACACTTTCCAATATTTTAATATGACAAAGAAAACAAAAAACAATGTCTATGTGTAGATATGGCCTACCATCTACATGAATGACGTGTTCAATTTCATTTATCTATCTATTAGATATATTTATATACATAATATATATTATATATAAATAATCACTAATTTTTTTGAATTAATTAAATCATGATCTATGTAATATGATCATGATTGAAAGTCAAAGCACCAACGATAAACAAAGCAATTATTACTCAAAACGTTTCTTTAATGTGGAATTATTAATAAACTAGTAATATAAAGTCATAAACCAATCATATGTGATTTCATAAATATTATTATTATTTTTCTAAAAGTAAATAATATATATAAAACAATTATATAGGATTTGTGGACACGTAAAGAGAGTATCATACCTAAGGTAAGAGAATCACATCTCACTCCATATTTTTGTGGTGTATATATTAATAATGAATGTATTTATTCCAATTATACTCAAATATATATATATATATATATATATATTCATACCCATTCTATGATCCTTATTTAATAAAATTCATGTTCAAAAAGAAATTTTAAAATTCTTATACACGATTTCAACGAAAGGAGTTTTTAAATGGTTTATAAAAATCTTTATATGATCCATGGAAAAATGTTTTCAAAATGCTTTAAAGATTCCTTTGAGTGTTTTAAAGTATATTTATAATGAATTTAGTTTTAAAGATTTTCTTAGTTTTTAAAAATCAATTTTCAAATGAAAAAGGGAATTTTCATCAAGAAATGTTTTAAAAGAGTATTCATAATTATTTCACATATAAGATAACATCTATTGATGTTACTCATACTTTATTGGTAGTTATATAATGGTTAAATTCATATTCCTTAAATGAATTTTTTATTCTTTATTTCATGGTCTTTATGAATCCTATTTCTCATTCATGTGTTAAGTGTTTATGAAATTCGTTCATCTATTATAGATTATGTTTTTGATGAAATGATAATGAGTTTGTATCTTTATCACATGTTTTTATATGATTAAATGTTTATTATAAAAATTTAATTTCATGATTTATGATCTGATTTCTATTGATTTTGTGGCATAAGTATTTATGATTTCATTGTATGATAGGTGAGACCTATATCTCTCTATAATTCATTGGGTAATGATTTATATATCATATAATTGACTAAGATGGTGTGATGAGAGATATTATGCTACTTAGATGGACATAGGAGTGAACCCCAAATACCAATATGTTATAGGGAGGGAATATATACTACTAATATAGTCTTGGAAGTAATTTCATTGCTACTGTGGAAATCATCTTATATGCTAATGTTTTTTTCAAAATTCCATGTTTGATTCCTGCATTATGGTTTCATGGATTATGTCCTTTATTTCCTTATGATTGTTGTATTATAAACTAACAATATTTTTTCAATGATTCATGATTATAATCTTTCGCCTGTGGGGTAGGATCTCTTATTTTCATGATCTTGTTATTATACACTATGTTCATGTTTATGCTTACATGTCTCCCTTATTTACCCTTACTCATCATTTGAGCTCACCCATTTTCATGTTTCCTTCACCTTGTTATGAAGAAAGGTTTTAGGTAGAATTAATATAGGTAGAGATATTTATGGGAGATTTTGATGATATTTCATCACAATAGAAGATTTTGTTTCCATGTTAATAAAGACAGTAAACTATCATAGTCATTGGGAATGTATTTTTGTAATGTACAGAATATTCAAGTAAAATGATATAATATTAAAATATATTAGGCCTTGGTATCTATAGTTGGTGTTAGAGGAAAGGTTTAGTTAACCTTTGGAAACTATGATGAGAAAACATTAGAGATATCCTTAGGTACATTTCAAAGTATATGTCAAGGGATGTATCTAAGGAAATGTATAAGGAGGAGTCAACATTTAGATATGTGTGCTTGAATTTTTGTGTAAAAGAAAAGGTAAGTGGTTTTATAGAACCGTGTCCCTTTCTGGATACTACACATGGATGTGTATTTGTAATAGACATACCTAGGATTATCATCTCTGACATGATGTTCTGGGTTTGACACAGGGCAATACGGTACATGACAACGAGCTCTGTTGCACACCTAGTTTGACATTCCCCATTAATATGCTTTGGAAATTCAAAAACTCTTTACAAACCTTTTTTTTATTTTAATAGAAGATGACTATGAATATCCAATTATAATCTTATGTTTCTTTATATTAAATAAGGTTTCAAAATTTAGATATCATATAAGTACTTTTCCTGATTATGTGATTTATCGCTATGATAAATGATTCTCCCTCAATTCATCCTGATTTTCATCAATAGAGGGGCCCAAAAGGAACTAGATTTACACTAAGTGTGATGTAAAATATATTTATGAGTAGTAAAATGGGATGATAACTAGATTTAAGGATGTTGTGATCATTCCTAATCAGTTTTCAAGGGAAAATGATCAACAACATATACCTAAACCAACTCTCGGACTCACCAAGGAAGAGAAAGAAGAAGTTCCATGTGACTTTGGGTAATGGAGGCCATGGAGAAAATAATATAAGTCTTCCTATGAATCAAGAGTGTGAAAATAATTACATAAGTGAATGTATTAAAGTAAAAAGTTGATGTTTTGATTGTGGAAAATAAGGACACCAAGAAAGTGGTTGTAAGGGAAAAATTAAGAGTTTGTTAAACAAAATGGATGAGAATACTAGCCTCCCTAGGACATCATTAAAGGTGAAGTGTTTTAAGTGTGGATTAAATGGTCATTATTAAATTAAATGTTCCATGATAAAATCTCCAGAAGGGATCCAGATAGGTGGTGTGAGTAATGGATAAATTTATGACGATGAAGATACAATATATGAAATGTGAAAGTAATGAGGTATTGTGTAGACATGTTAATGGAATAAGAATGATATAGAATAATTAATGTTATTTTTGTCTTTGGTATCAGTAATTCTATTATATGAATGATGAAATATACGTGAATTATTCTAATTATATTTTTCTATCAGTATTTACAATTTTATGTTGAATGTTCTCAATAGACTGGTGAAGTAATTTAATGACATGGTGAAATTTTGACTAACGGAACATAAAGCATATTATGTTCCATAGGTTAAGATAGTTTTCTATAGATATGTTGGATATGAAAAAGTATGTTCGATGGTATTGATTACCACATAACTGATAAAGGATCTATTGAAAATGTAGTTTATAGATGAAGTTTGCAACTTCTTTGATTTAAGGAATATATCTATTAAGATTTGGAATAAGGAAGCTAACATTTATTCAATAAATATTTATGTTAATTCAGGTTATTACCATGTTTCACAAGACTATATGATGAGGATATTCTTAGGATGGGACTTTGGAAACCCAGAGCTATTCTTTGTCATATGGGGGATCAATGTTAAGCTGATTTGATGACTTTCTTTACACTGTTTATGATTTTTTTATCCTTTTATAAAGGTTAGAAGGATAACTATACATGAAAAGATTAATTTAAAAATCAGATTAAATATTTATTTATTATGGTTGTATTGATAACCCAAGTTAAAATTATATTTTCTGATTAACCTTATGTCAAGGATGTCCATCTCTTCTCAAGTATAAATAACAACCCATATCCCCATTTCAACCCAAAAAAATCCTTTTAGCTCCTAAAATCACTTCCCAAACATCTCACAATCACTCTTAGAACTTAAAAATTCTTCTTGATTCACCAAAAGGCCAAATCCAAGTTCCTCAAGTGTCTTTCATGGAGGGGATATTCAAGAGGAATGTTTCTCTAAGTACATCTCTTAATTTCATTTCATTTTGTATATTGTCATCACCTAATTCATCCATCAATGCATGATAACCCTAAAATAATATATATATATGAATATTTTATGTTTCTATGGAATATATCATATCCATGTCATTTCTCACCACCTATTATTCAAATAAATTAAATTTTTGTCCAAGTTATCCCAGTTAATCGACTATGTGAATATTGTTTTTGTTAATTTTCCATTACCACCATAATAAATAGTATTAAAACTACAATTGTGGTTAAATAATATTTTAATATTTAAATTATAACCTATTTTAAATTATATAACTTTTATATTAAAAATACATTCATTCCTTCCCTATTGTGGCTATACGATAACATCGTTTGTGGAAATGTGGACTATCTCCCCCCAAAGCGATGTGATTTTTTCACTCTATATATGTAATGTATAAAAGATATTTTTCATAAACATATATAAAATATATTACATATATAATGTAAGGTAATTATAATTTACATATTTTTCATAAACATTTAAATATTTAAATATGAAAAAGAAGACATAAACTGAGTTTATACGTACGTACGACATACCATCTCCATAATTGATGTGTTCCATTTTCTTTATCAATCTATTATATATATTTATATATAGAATATATATGATATATAAATCATATTTTACATTATTTATGTTATTAAATCATGATCTATGTAATATGATTGTGAATAAAAAGTCCAAAAATGTATGATAAACAAAGAGATTATTAACCAAAACATTGCTTAATCTTGTACTTATTAATAAATAGGTAATATAAAATCCTAAACAAGCCTTCTATGAAATTATAAATATTATTTTAATTCTGGAATAAGTTAATAATATGTTCAAAACCATTATATAGGATTTTTTGGCACATACATATAGTATCATTCCTAAAGTAAGGGAATTATATCTCACTCTTTATTTCCATGAGATACATGCCTTATTCACTGCTCACTTATTTTGTGTGGCGCATATACTAATAATGAATATTTTTATGACTCTTATACTCTTAAATGTGTTTTCATAGCCATTATATGATCTTTATTTAATATAATTGATGTTCAAAAAGTGTTTTTAGAGTCTTTTATATGATTTTAAGGAAAGTAGTTTTGAAATTTTTTACAAACTTCTTTAGATGATCCAAGGAAAAAAAATTCAAATTTTTTTGACATATATTTATTAATAATTTAGTTTTAAAAAGGTTTTATGTTTTAAAAATAATTTTTCAAAGAAGAATGTTATCTTCGTCGGGAAATGTTTTAAAATAGCATTCAATATTATTTTCCATCTAAGATAATAGCTATTAGTGTTACTCATACCTTTCATGGAAGTGATCTAATGGTTACATTCATATTACTTAAATATATGATTTATACTTGATTCCATTGTCTTTATGAAACCCATTTCTTTTTCATGGTTTATATGTTTATGAAATTCGTTCGTCTTTCCCTGATTATGTTTTTTATGAAATGATTATGAGTTTGTATATTTTTCCATAGGTTATGATATGATTACCTTTTTTGGATACTCATTCCATTTACTGAGTGATGAATTTTTTTTTATTTTGGTGAACAAGTATGTGTGATTTCATTATGATATGGGTGGGACCCATATCTCACTCGAATGCATTGGGTAAATATTTATATCTCATGAGATTGACAAAGATGGCATGCGGTGTAAACTCATGCTACTAAAATGGCCATGATATTGATCCATGACTACCAAGATGGTATGGGGAGTGAACCAATACTACTAATATGGTATTGGAATCTATTTCTTGGCTACTAGTAAAATCATATTATATGGTTATGTGTTTGTCAAAATTCCATGTATTATTCCAAAATTACGATTTCATGGATTATTTCATTTATTACATTATGATTCATTCCATCTAAACATCCAATATTTATGAAATAATTCATGATTACGACCATTGACATGAAAGGTAGGATATACTATTTTCCATATCATTTTATTATACCATATGCTCATGTTTATGTTTACATGCCTTCCTTATTATCCCTTACTGAGCCTTTAAGCTCACCCCTTTTCATGTTTCCTTCCCCATGGTAGGAATAAATTAATTAGGTAGAATTACTAAAGGTTGAGATATTTATGGAATATTTTTAAGATCATTCATGAGGATATAATATTTTGTTTCCATGTTTCCAAATACACTATACTATTATGTTCCTCTAGAAAGTATTTTTGTAATGTTCTGAATATTCATCTAAAATGATGTAATATCCCTGTATGAAAATACCGAGCTTCTATAGTTGCATATCCAATTAAGTTTATCAATAGTTGAAATGGTCAATCACAATCAATATAATATATAACCTCACTTCATCATTACTAGATAAATTAAAATACCATGAGCCATTTGGTTCATTTTATAAAATGAGAAGAAAAATCTAATCGATGGTTTATGAATAAATTACTTTTATCATAATGGGTTCATTATTCTATAAAATTAACATGGTCCATGAGTTAATAAAAAAATATAAAAATAATGAGACAAAACAAAATACCAATTGAATATAATCATTTTCCTAAAGGAGAAAGAAATATAAAATTATAGCATGTACCTATTTTTACTAATTCTGCACTCCCATGGGGATTTAGCAAATCATCCTTGGGTGATAAAAACGATGAATAGACCAAAACTGATAGTGGAGAAATTATTGAAAAGGAAAGGAATATAATTTAATTTAATTAAACTATAAATCACCTGATGTTTTTAGACAAATAGAAAACATCAAAGAAGAAATAAAAAACTATTTATTATAAACATAGGGTCGGAACCCTGGAAGCAACCTCCTAGTTGTAGAAACTCTATGATTAGAATGAATACTCTAATTATTTGGTCCAAAAACTATATTTATTAGAATATAATTCATATTATGCCTTATATCGGTCAAAGATAGTGTTAAATAGTATTTTGGGGTCATAAGAATAGGCCCACATCGAATACATACATCAATAGCTTGTACCTGGTAAAGATGGGCATGTTTCATGATGTGAAACATATTTTCATAATATAAAAATCTAAACCACAACTTTTTTTATGTTTTTTCACTTCACATTCTGTAATGGTTTACCAAAAGTAGACTTTACACACTATGAACATGATACATGACATGAAACGTGTATTTCTAGCACCAGAAGCCACATTTTACTCTAGTTTGTCTATTAAAAGGCTCCAAAATATCCCATGATAATTAAACATCATGGAAAAACATATATAAGTGTAGATATTTATCCATTTAGATTCAATATCTAATTTAATCTTAATCATATTTCTGTAGTGGCACCATGAAATGTAATAATTTCCCTCATATTGAACTAAATGTATGTCCTTAAATAATAATATATAAAACATTAATATCAAACATCAATATCATATTAAATCAGTTAAAACATATAAAAACATGAATATTCATATAAAAATTTAGATATCACAAAATTTTTAGGGTATAACTGTGTCTTTTTTTATGACTTCATAGAGTTGATGGAAGAAGAACATAGACATTCCGAACTTTATAGGGTTGAACTCCATTAACATCAAAGTATTCATAGAGATGATGGAAGATGATGGAAATTTCCTACAACATTTTCAACATTATATTTTCATTGATTTCATAAATATATATGTCTTTAAAGACTTCCATACATTGTAATGTTGAAATAGTTTATGGTTTATTTATATATACAGTTAAAAAAAATTAGATTTTGAAAAAAAATGTGTTCTTAGTGTTAGTATTTTAAAAGATTACCCATTCATATAAAACTAAAGGAAGAATATTTCTAGAATACCATATTGTGTGGAAATATAATTTTATCATTATTAGTGATATGTGTTTCATTTAATTAAAATCACAACAATATGTTGGAATTCACGATGTTACTTGAGAATATCGTACCATGAAGAGGGGTGACACATTATGGGTTTTCTTGTTGGTGGCAGAATTAAATTAATATAATGTAGATTATTTCATTGAGTTTGAAAAAGAGAATAATCTATCCAAAATTCTGAAAAATTTGATGGATAAGACAATTGAAAAGTATTAGAAATAATTTTGATCTAAAGTATTCAAAATTAAAACAATAAAGAAAATTGGAGATGAATTCACAATGGTTGACCTGAATTATGAATGAAAGACAATGTTCACAAAATTTACCAAAATAAATTATTGAAAAAATACTCTCAAAACTATAGTGACTAAAAAATAAAAAATATAGATTATGTTCCTATAAAAAATTTATAAACTAAAAATAGAGAGTAATATGATAATTAATACACTACTATGTTGAATATTAGATATATTAATGATAAATAACTGAATAAAAGGAAGAAGAAAAAGAAGTTCATTATCATGACCCAGCCCAATGGGACTTGTGTTGCGACTCCCCAATCCCACCTCCAATAGGGTAGGGGTTAGAGACTAAAAACGACTACAAATATCACTAACATGAGAGGCCTTATCCTAGTGTACCAATATACACACACACGTCGCTACGACCATAAAATGATGAAATGTAAAAAAACACATAAACCATGAATGAATGAAACTAAATCTCACAAATAGAGTATGAAAAAAACACTAGAATGTAAAAATGGCCAAATACCGGACCACCAAAAAGTGTCTAAAAAACTACAACCTAAAATATCCGGACAACTGTCATGATACCACTAGAACACACCTCGTTCTGTCTATCTCACTAAGAACCACCTAGTCCTTGTCCCTCTCAGACTCTATAAAAGGTTCGATCATCTACATAAGACACATCAAGTGTAAGTAATTATTTTGGAGGGATGAGTATAGCATTACCCAGCAGGATACCTCAAACCACAAAGAATATAACAATAAAAATTATTGTCATATCTACATAGGTATATGTATACAACACATATAAGAAGAATATCTAGATATACTCAATAATGAAACATAGTCTCATAGTCACAACTATAATACCAGCTGAGGATTCCAGCTCAAAGTCTCCAAATATCACTTGTCTTGAACAACCCAGTCCACAAGTAATATAACATCGATGAAGTCCATCATAGAGTTCTTTCTCTTAGGGTCTCATCATAGGAAGTATATGATGGATTTCTGAAGAGATTTGATACATAGACAATGATCACTCTCAAGGCCGGGGGGTATACAAACAATTTAATCTTGACTAACGTTTTGAGTAGAAGATTGGAACCCATGTAGTGTTGGTCATAATGATACCAAGAACTATAACTATGGTAAATAAATGACAAAGGATATAAATATTGGCCTCACAGAAGGATTTCAACAAATCTATACATGTCCAATGTGTCGGGAGTGATTTCTCACTAACCCTTGGGGAATGGATTTAGGAAATTCACCCGAACGAAACTAGTATATGATACAAAGGAAAAGGGATCCATGAAAACATTGTAGGACTACACGATGTGTACTAGAAGGAAACAAAATTTCCCATATCCACTAGGTTAGGCCCATGTAAATGGTCAATGACCACATTCGTGCAAAAGTTTATAGAATTCACATCCCTGTGTACTTTTTCACATGTCCATGTACATGGATATACCTGTGTACACATAGCCTAGTTGTGTCCATGTAGGACTACATGGTTTTCTTGAGCCCATGTTTTCCTACACATGTCAACGTACCCTTTGAGGTATATGTTAAACCAACTAGGAAGGGGTCACACACCGTGTGATGCTTAACTTCATCCAGAAACCCATGAAACCACTTTGAGGGTCTCACATGATGTGTTTTCCAAAACTACATGTAATGTATATCATTATTTTCCAAACTCCCACTATTATTCACATGAAATCCATTCTGACCATCAGTTCCACCCAAAATCACTCATATGGATTCTAGGTCTTGGTTAATCGATGATGGTCATCATTGAAGATAAAATTTCTATCAGCCTCATTTGTTCAAAAATTATCCAAAACCACCCACTTCATTGTGCATCCTAGAAGCCCATTTTATCATGCATAGTTTAGTCTGATCGTTCATCACCATTAACATCGAATGATAATGTCATCTATCCAAATATGGATCTGTGATATCAATTCATTTCTACATGAAACGAGTTTGCAACGATTGATTTATAGGTATTTTTTTTAAACCACGCACCATGGGATATCCCATAATGAATGAAAAAATTGGGAAAGAGGAAGCACAAAGAAAAAACCATAGTAAAAAACATCTAATGATGTTTTTTTTCAAGATTCATTTCCATTAGAATGATGAAAGAAGAGACATAAAATAATCCATAAGAAATTCCCTATCCTGGATCATAACTATCCCATACCTATAATATACATGATCTTTGAATCAATTCATTCATTTATTGACTCATGTTCATTATAAAAAACATAATAAATGGGTAAAACCAAATAAAAAACCCCTAAATCAATTTAGATTAATCAGAAATGAATAATAAGGTTTCACCATCATCGTTGATGAGATCCTTTGATTTTATTGCACATTCATTGTAGAATTGTGATTTTTTTTTCATTATCCAAATAAATATCATCCAATGATCTCTCTACTTGTTGTAAAATGGCTCCAAGGATATGTGACTAACCATGATAATATTTTCTAACTGTATACTTATAGAATAGATTGTGTTATTGCATCATTGAATAAAATAAAATAGGTTATTTAATTATTTTATACATTTTGTGCCAGTGATAAATTTTTCACAAATTCCTCGCATCAACAAATTTTATTTCAAACCTAAGGTAAAACCTACAATCTTAACTTAATGGTCCCCTTAAATTTAGGATTCAAGTCTCTATTTATATGTTATTCTAATTTTTAAGGAAAACTGCACAAGTGTGCTATTTAATATATTTAATATATTTCAAAATTTTATTTTTGGAAAATCAGTCATCAGAATCACAATTATTTTTACTACCTATCATAAAAAATAATATATATAGTATCTAATAATAATACTTGGAAAGTATGAGTCTCTAAATTCTCTACACCATGGCGATTTACTTCCTGAAATTCCTAAAAAAATGGCTATACAAATAATATGTGGGTAATAATTTTGCATCTAAGCCTCCAACTCCAATGTTTTCTCATAAGTATTTCCATGATATCATTAGAAATTCAATAACAAAATTGCACACTAATGAAGTATCATCTCATACCGATCGTTGATCTCTTTTAATTATCCAGAAAATAAAGCTTCATCCAATATTACCAACTCACCCTGGTTTACAAAATGTGACATATCATTCATGTATCTCCACAAATGTGTCAAGTAGAATACGTAATGCACCCGGTCTAAGAGTGGAGGTAGATCTAAGAGGTACACCACCACACTAATACAAAATAGTATCTGAAATAGGTCAATGAATCTCGGAGATACCTTGTCTCCCAAGACAAATCAATATAATCTACCTTGAGGTGAAACCCAAAAGAAAATGTACCCTCCCTCCTCAAACTCAATAAGCATCTACTGTTAGCCAGCATAAGACTTTTGATGGCTCTATATAGTTTTCATCCACCCTTGGATGATTTAAATTTTTTTTAGTGGATCACACCAACTCCAATCCCATAAGCACTAACCCTCTTGGGTTGGTCAAGTGTACTGCTGACCTACATTGTCACCCATTTAATGCCTTGAACGGAGCTATACCAATTATAAAGTGGTAAATGTTGTTGTATACAAACTCTACTAATGGTAAGTGATCAAAAAATCAACAAAAAAATTCCAACATGAAATTCTGCAGCATGTAATATAGAACCTGAATGGTCCTCCCCATCAGGATGTCAGTATGAGGGTGATAATCATTACTCAAATGTCTCTGATTCCCAAAATCCTCCTATAATCCCTTCAATAAATTATATGTGAATAAATCATTATGTTTAAAAACTATCTTCAAGGAAACTACAGAAAGTTGTTTTGTATCCTACACATATAGGCATCATAATCTCTCCATTGAACTCTTTTCTCGAATAGTTGGGAAGCGGGCTATCTTTTTGTGTCAGTGTATGATCACCCAGATGGAATCGAGTCCCCTGGATGTATATGGTAACCCCATAACAATGTCCATTGATATCTCATCCCACTTCCTCTTTGGAACCTCAATGGGTTAAGCTATACTTTCATGAACAAGGTGCTCATCCATCACTTGCTAGAATGTAACGCATCAGGAGACAAATTCTAATACTATGTTCTTCATCCCTAGCCACCAAAAATTTTGTTGGATGTCCTGGTATATCTATAAAAAATGGATATACCATAAAAAGAGATGTGTTATAATATTTCAGAACCATATCCCACAACATCATTGGTACAATTTTTCATCCTCTGAATATAAATAATGCTCCCCACCTTTATAAAATTTATCTAGAGTATGTCGAGTGAATATCTACAAGTGTAGGGTCTAACAGTTTATTTCCCAGAGTGGTTCTTCACTAACTTTATTCAAAAGAGGATGGGTAAAAAACATAGACTAGAGGTAAGATGGTCCATCACCATCTATAAAGGAAACCAATAACAAGGCCAGCTGCTCTGATGCCTTGCTCATAAAATGTGAACAAGAGCTCCTACTAAGTTCATCTACTACCACAATCCCCTTCCCAAAATTATAGGCAATATCAAAGTTATAATCCTAGAGGAAACCTATAAATTTCTTCTATCTCAAGTGAAAATACTTTGAATAGAATTTATACATGACACTCTTGCGGCTTGAATAAATTATAAACTACTCACCCAATAAGTAGTGTCAACACTTATTCAGTGAAAATACTGCTGCTGCTAACTCAAGATCATTGGATTTCTAGCTATTCTTATGTTGTCTCAACTAAGAAGAATAATAGGTAATCAATTCTATCATCTGCAATATAATACCTCCAATCTAGGTCTTTATGCATCACAAAATACTATTTACCCAACACCCCCTCTGCCAATCTCACGATGGGAGTGCACGATGGTCCATATATCAACTCAAGAATGGAATGTTGGTACATCTATTTCCACATAAAAGGATTACCCTTTCTGGTCAAAGCATTTATGGGAATTGATATCCTAGGGAAATGAAGTTTTAATTGTTGATAGTAGATTTCTATCCCATAGAATCTTTGTACCTCCATCACACATTTTGGTAGCTCCCTAAATAATATGGCCTTGATCTCTATCAAGTCTACCACTACACCATCTAATGAGATAAAATGTCCTAGAAAGTGGACCTCCTAAATCTATAACTTTTGCATCGAGATATTCACATAATGTAATTTATCTTAGAGTACATCCAAAACAATCCCTAGTTGTCTCGTGTTCTCCTCCATGGACACCGAGTACAAAAGGATGTCATCAATTAAGTTCCATACGAACTAGTCTACGAAATTCTAAAATACCTCATTGATGAGTACCATAAACTACAAGGTTGTTCTCTACCCTGAAGGGTCTCACCATTTACTCATAGTGACTATAATGATTTTTGAAAGTGTTATTTGGTATATCTTCATCTCGTACACACAACTATTGATAGAATGATCTAAGGTCAATGTTCAAGAACTATAGTGCCCCTCTAAAATGATCAGATAGGTCATCGTTTTACAAAAGTGGATATGATTTCATTACAATAACCTCATTAAGGAAACTTTAATCTACTCTTAACCTCCTACTTCCATTTTCCATCTTGAAAAACAGTTTAGGTGCTTCCAAGGGTAAAACAGAGGCTCTTAAAAATTCGTTCCTTTGAATGTACTCCTTCTACACCCTCATCTTGAGAATCTATTTGTGATCCTTCTAATAAGATGGACTAGATATCTAGTTTATCCTGAGGTGTAGATCAATGTAAAATTATATCTCTTGGTGGGGAGGTAAGCTAGTAACATCCTCTGGAAATACATCCTCATACTCTTCCACAACTTTCGAGAATTGGAAACACTTCACTTTCACTATACCAAGGGTCATTATATCCAACTGGTGAGTAACTAGGTACACCCTCCTATGCATGAGTCAATCATTCACTTCTTAGGTTTCATTTGTTTTTCAAAAAGGAAAACCCAATCCCATTATTGTAGATACACCACGTCCTCTTTCTATAACAGTCCATATGGTCATGGACTTTAGATAACAACTTGATATATAATATGACATTATGAGGCCCTATCACTGCTACAAATATATCCCAATAGAAACTATAACTTTCGTGGGTCATGTCACGCTATCAAGAAAAAAGTGTGTTATCGATGGTTCATCTATAGTAGAAGTCTCTAACCATGATGGTGGATCCAAGGGGTTAACCAGAATCTCTAAATTATGAACAAGACATGTGGATTTAATGGAATCACACGCACCATTGTCTACTAGTATATCATCTAAGGTATAAAAGACACATATCGTACCTTATAGCATCATGAAACCACTTGGTCATAAGACAATACATATTTTAGCTTCCATTCCAATGTCCCCAGGTCTTGAAGCCTCACGTGGACATCATGGGGATAGTTGTGATAACAATTCAAAAATATATACCACTTCCAGCTACTCTCCCATATTCTCTTCCACATCCTATGCCCTATAGACATGTCTTCTCTTATTGATTCCTCTGCATAAGTGGCCCATCTGATGTCTATTTATTAGGTGTATTTTGAGACGAACAATCCCTCACGTGATGTCTAATGTTATCACATGTGTTGCACCACCTCACCTTGAGATAACTAGACCCATCATGTGAGCCATGAACCATACACCCTCTATCCTAGAACTTCCTCTTGAAATGTCTCACATGTAAAGGTCCTTAGGAATAATTTCAAATATCTTCTTCCAAAGTATCTACTCATGTGTTTCTACTACCAGCCCAACCATATGTCACTTCTCAACCAAGAAAATATAGACCAATGAATCTCAATCTAGCACCCCATCATATCTAGGAATGAATAGACCTACATAGTTCTCTCAAATGTTTCAACATAGTTCATGATCGAAGGTATGAGCCTAAAATAATTGATCATGAATGGTATCCATCTAGTACCTAGATAGGTTAGTAAACCTTGATAAATACTCATCCACTATCATACCTCCCTTATGGAGCTACAAAATCTCATTGATGTGTACATCCCTAAACATATAAGGAGATAAATCCTCTATGATATGGTCATTAAACTCTATCCATTAATGTGATGCCTCATTATATGAATGGTTATGTAAACCCCACCATAATCTGGTAGATCCGTGTATAAGTATCATCACCTGAACCACCATCTGATATTTTGGTGTCCTGACCAAATGAAAAACTCAAATCACTATCTCATGCTGGTATTCAGCCTCCATTGGGTCTCGCTCACATCAAAACAAGAGGGGACTATACAAATGAAACTCATGAATAATGCTCACCATGTCTACCTTATCTTCTAGTACTATTTGTACTATTGGATACTCAAGACATTGTGGTATAATAGGTATACCACATAGAGGTAACACCTCTATAATTGGACCCAATATCAATGCATTGTCATGTAGGGGATCATCATCATAATCTTGTTATATAATCCTATATGGAATACATCAAGGAGGAATCCTAGAATAGACAATATATACCACAGTCAATAAGTATATCTAGTGAGATGACATAATATGGACATGAAAACCACCATCCATTCTTATATGATGCATGTACCATTGTTTTCCTTGTAACTATTGTTCTTAAGAGCTGAGGAAAAGGCAGGTGATCGGTGTCATGGTGTATGGATATTTCATGCACCGCACTAGCACTATAGTCCCTATCCTGAAATCAAAACTCAAAACACCTAAAATTGTCACCCCAAATCAAATCTCGCAGACTCCAGTCCTATGGTTGAACCGACTTCTCTAATACCACTCTGTCATGACCCATCCTAAGGGGTTTGTGTTGCGACTCGCCATGCCTATGTCCAATAGTTCAGGGGCTGGTGACTACCCCTAAGTAGGAATATCACTAACATGGGAGGACTTATCCTATTGTACATGTAAAAATTCACACATCTTAAATCCCATACAATTCTGAAATGTAAAAAACTGATAAAACATGCATGCATATAACTAAATCTCAAAGACATAGTATGAAAAAAGCACTAAAAAGTAAATAGGGAAATATTAAAAACCATATTAAAGAGTCTAAAAACAATTCCAACCTAAAATATGTGGATTTATGTCAATATATAGTAGGATAACTCCATAGTATGTCCATATCACTAAGAGCCAACTGGTCTTGGTCCCTCTAGCACTCTAGAAAAAGGTTGATTGTATGCATGAGACCTAACAAATGAGGTAAAATCCATTGAAGGGGTGAGTATGATGATACATAGCAGTTTACCCCAAAACCACAAAGTATATAACAAAAAGAGTAAAATTCAACATGTCATAGGTGTGTGTCCATAGCACATATAATTCGAATATCCAGATATACTCAACAAAGACAAACAGTCTCACAATTGCAACTGTAATACCAGCGTACGATTCTAGCTCAAAGGTTCCACGTAGAAAGCAACTTGGAGAACACACTCCATGAGTCAGGTAACACTTATGATTCTTGTCAGAGAAGTCATTTTCATCAGGTCTAATCATAGGAAGTATACACTTTAAGTTGAAAGAGATATGATACACATATGAGGGTAACTCCCAATGCAATGGGGTATAATAACAAATCAATCATAATTAACATGCTATGTAGTGGATCTGTTCCTACGTAGTGTTTTTCATGATGATACGAAGAACTCCACCTATGGTAAAAAAATGATATAGGATCTCAATATAGACCTCACAGAAGGATACCAACAACACTATCCATGAATTCTTGTTGAAGGGACATTATCCTACGTATAGGATGTGATTCCATACCAACCCTTATGGAATAGATATAGGGAAGAAACCCTGAAGAAACCTGACCAATATATAGAGGACAAGGTCTCTTATCCAACATTTAATGAGTAAATAACATGTATTAGATGTATATGTTGTGTCCCTTCAGCACTAGATCTGGAACATGTAAATGTCACATGCTCTTATCTATGTAAATGTACATGACATTCCCATGATTTTCTACTTATTCATGTGTCTTGTTACATGGATATGCATGTGTGCACCTGGACTAGTAATATCCGTGTGGTAGTACATAGTGTCTATGATCATGTACTCCTTCCTGTGTCGGTGTAACCTCTGAGGTATATGCTGATCCAACCCATAAGAAGTCACAGTCCTTCTTATAGGAGTCACATACCTTGTTATATTTAACATAATTATGAAACCCAATCCATTATTTTGAGGGTCCCACACAACATGTGTTCTTGAACTAAACCCCACTAGAATCCCGCTGTTTTTCACAAATCATTCGATCATTCCATCACATATTCGATAATTCAATCCCTTGAATTAAGGAAATGGTTTTATAAAGTTTAATCATCACAAAAGATATAATTTATAGTGGCCTCACTTGTTATTGAATCATCCCAAACCTCCACCATCACTTTATTCTCGATAATGATGTCCATGCATGCTTGATCCAATATGATCTATCATCACTACCATTGTAGAACAATCCCTTCATCAATATAAACCCAAATATTTGATATCAATATATTGATCCATAAAATGATTGTGAAACCATTGATTCACTAGTATTTTTTCAAACTGTGGGCCAAGGAATTACATACGATGAATGAAGAAATGGGGAATGGGGAAGAATAAAGAAAAACCATGAGGAACTGACCTCGACTGAAGTTCGGTTAAACATTAATTAATTTCATTTATAATGAAGAATGAATAGAAATAATATAATCGATAATAAATTCTCAATCCCGAATCAAAACTATCACATACAAAAAATATGAAAGTTTTACAAATAAAGTTTATTGATTCACATTCATTATAAAAATCATAAATGGGAAAGAAATTTAATAAAAATGTCTTACCGTGATTCGGATCAATTTTTTATGAAGAAAAAAGCTCTATCGTTGTTGAGGAAGAGATCTTTATAATATCGTAGTAAACAATCGTTGGCCATAGATGTGGTATTTTCTCACCCATGTAATCTCCTCCAATGTTAACTTTAATGGTTCTCCAATGGATCTAGGGTTATGCATCTAACTCAAAGAATTTAGAATAACTGTATACATATAAGGGATATTAGGTCACTATGTCTCTGAATTATTTTATTCATTTTATGTCCATAATTATTTTTCACAAACTCCCTACACTGAGAAATGTTATATTATTTCTTAGGTAAACCATGCAATCTAAAATCAATAGTGCCCGTAGATTTCTGAGCTAGGGATATTTTTATATTTCATTCCACTTTTTGAAGAAAAATATGCCCATATTATATTAAATATATTTAATATATTTTAAACCTTTATTTCAGGATCACTAGGACTTAGAAAAGCACATCATCTTAGTGCTCGGTCTTGAAAATAATCCATATGATATCCCAAAATAATACATGGAAAATATTAGTCACTACATTTTTTCTCACTATACTTTAAAAATGGGTTGTGACATAGTGAAAATAGGGATGATTGTTTAAGTGGTGGAAGACTCTCAAGTTGGATTAAAATAATCTAAATCATTGTATGTTTATAGAATGCACATAATCAATCAAGAGACCTATGAAATATTTACATGGATAAACCCTACTTGTAATAATTCATAGGTTGATACATGTGTGTAGTTTGATTGTGGATGATTCCAAATTATGCCAATGATTATCCTTCTCATTTTAAGAGTTTAAACATATATATCTATTAATAATTTTAGAGGGTGTACATATATGTTTATAAAAAATAATTTCAATCACTATAATTAGTGGGGAAGGGTTTTTAAAAGGGAAAGTGTTAAAGGAAATCTATCTCACTAATTCCCCCTCCCCAACGATTACACTAATATTATGGGTGGTTTTTCATGTTTATAGTAATATTTTTACATTCTGAGTGTGGTCTCTACATTATATGTTTTCTAACACTCCTAGACTACATAATTTAAATTGATGTACAAGATATATTATTTCGTTCTCCCATAATATTTTCCCAAAAATTTTATACATGTTGTTTTTCCTAAATTGGATTGGTATTGGACCCACAATGTAATATATTATTCATCATAAATTTCAGGTTGAATCCAAAGTAAGAATGTTAGTTATTGATCCTCCTGGTATAAAGAGTTAATTATTATCATTATTATTTAAGTAAAATTAATTTTTAAAAGAATGATTTATTAATGTGTTTCCATTTTCCTCTATACTTTTATTGTTGTTTTATATACTTTAGCTCATTATAGGTGGTTAATAGAGGGGAATTTACTATCTATTTGTTAATTAATACTAACACCATTCATGATCCCCAACAAGATACATATAGATCCTTTTATATATGATATAGGTAAAGTAAAAGTGTCATAGAATGAGAGTTAATGCCATATATAGTATAGTCTTGGGGTGTAATGTTTTATCCCATTTTGATATAAATGATGTGTGAATAAAAGGGATATTAGTTAGACCTTTTTTGGATTATGTAATTTTAATATAAATTTTTTTTTCTAGTCTTGCAACTTTTTTGAATTTATGGATGTGTTCGACAATAGAAATGTGTTGACTCATGTATATTATATTCCATATTTATTTCCAAACATTATTATCCATATTCTTTTACATAGGTCAACAAAAATATGGGTGGAGACCTTATCCAATTTATTACGTAGTATCATAATGGAAAACCAAATCAAGCACATTTTTTTTTATCTATTAGTGTTTTTGTCAGCCTTGAGTGATTAGGATATGTGCCTGGAATGTTGGGACAAAATAATCAGATACCCTTTAGGTAGCTTGGTAATAATAATTATAAAATTTTATCCTATCTTGTACTAAGGGGTCAGGGGTATGGGACTTCATAGTAGCCAAGAGATATAATTTTTAAGACTTAGGATGTGGTCCACAAATATGCATATCCAACATAATTATAATAGTTTCTTCAGTTAAAATGTGTGGTTTTGATTTATTTCTTTTTATTTTTTCTACTATCATATTATTTAGTTTCATTTATCATGAAATAAAGCTAAAATTTGGCATGGGTAGGATAATGTCACGTGTTGTGTTTTTTTCTATGTTTGTTTATATTACTATTAGAACCATTAGATGATTCATATTAACTAAAACATTCTCAAGAAAAAAAATATGTTTTTTATTTATATTAACTGTTAATGGATCGGTTAATATGGATCCAAAACTAATTCATTTTATTTTGAACCATATTCTATTTTTTTAATGGTTAGTTTCTTTATCATTAAATTTAATGTACGATCTATATGTTTCTAAGTGTTGTTTTTAGCATGTAAAACTATTCAAATAAATTTCTCAAAAAGTGTTCTAAAATTAAAATTATTTTGATAAATAAAAGTAAGATACAGGGGTATGGTGTTAGACTTGATAATTATAATGTGGTTCAGAACATGGGGTGATACACTCCTCTATGAAATGTTTTAATATTATTATGTAATTTATTTAATTTGATTCCACCTAAATATACAAAACCTTCCTTGTACGTGGTGGAAGATAAAAATGTACCTCTAGCTCAACATTTAGTTGAACATCAGGTCTTTGAAGGGGTTTCTTAGACTATCCCAATTTATAGGTCAAATAAATCCTTTAATGGCTCGAAAAACCTATTGTATTATGCATAAATTTTAACTTTCATCATTCTCTAACCTTTAAGTATTGTTTGTAGGATTTTGAAGTCTCATAAATTATCTGGTTTTAATTCACCAGTAGTTCATCTTTCAGTTCACTAGAAAGAGGTAGATACAACATATACTTCAAAATTATGGTTGAAAATTTGTGATGGAGTTCTAATGGAATGATTGTTTAGTGGATGTTGAATAATATAGTGAAGTTAGATATCCAATCAAATTTTTATGAGGCTGGTTTACTATAATTACTAAGTCAATTGAGATTTTTATTTTAGAATGAATGAAAATATTATAAATATATGTAGAGATGTAATATTAAAATTCTAGTGAAACCATATTAGATCTATACACCCCACAAATAAATAAGTTTTCGACTTCTTGTTATCATGTAGCAGATTTATAAATATATTACGTGTGAAAATTCATCTGTATAACTCACATGTCATCAAGTTGGAAATATATTTTACTTCTATAGAAATTTATATTTATAGTTTTCTCCCAAAGAGATGGGATGAAAATATAAATCCATATAAATTAAAAATATTTCATTACTCTAATTCTTTTTTTATTGTATCTTTGTGTCTATTTGTCTAAGGGATTTGTGTGTGGTGATCTAGTGTGCGTAAAACATCCTATGACCCATGGACTATGTTGGGAGGGAATTTGGAATATCTAAAGTGTGTTATGTCTATGGAGGATGAATTTTTTATGGATGTAAGATTCAAATTCTAGTGGTTTAGTATTCACTGAACTCATCTTTGATTTTTTTTACCCTTGAGACCCCCAAAAAATGGTATCAAAGATTTTTTTGGATATACTATTTATACATAGGTATATTTATTTCATTCCTTCTATACATATATTCTGATTTACTATGGGTTTAATCAATGTAGTAATGGAATTATAAAATGGAGATATCAGTATTGATATGTCTTATTGAAAAAACTACAGCTTTTGTAGATTAATATCAAAGATTATGTCATTAAAAAGGTCATGGATATTCCATTATCTTGAGTTAACTAGTGAATATAGAGAATAATAAACAGGATTATATAGATTATAAGGTGATAATATTTATTTGGATGTGATTGAAAATAAATGTTTCTTTCAACATTTAAGAGAATAAATCCAAAAAATATTTTATTTCTTCTCAAACAAACATGTATAAAAAATGATAACCTAAAATAAGGTGTATATGATTCCACGGTTTTCCATCATGATATTGACAAAAGAAAGACTATATATAAAACATTTTAAAGATTTTAATAGGATTAAAATTTAGATCAAGTTATTAAATTTTACTTTCACAGATGATGTCTGAGAATTTATTTTATTGTCATTGCTACTAGAATGTTGGGAGATGATGGATATTATTGAAAACCGTTCTACTATAAAATATGACTTACTTTTTGAAAATATGTGGAAATTAATCATGGATAAAGGTATTAGTCGGAGGGAATCCCAAGTACCTACCAATAATGTATTGAAAATCAATGGTAGAATATGTTAACCTAAACAAAAGTTATGTCAGATAAATAAGAAAAATGTTGAGATAAATATAGGAATATGTTTACTAAATCCTGTCATGCTTTCTAACACTATGGTGAAAAGGGATTTCACAAAAATGATTGAATTCACTATAGGCCTTTTTCCAGAATTAATAATTTTTAAAATTATAGTTCCTTGAATTCATTGGATTATAGAAGAATATTGCTATTGAGTTTCAATGTTCTGATAGAATCACGGGTTGTTGTTTCTATAGAAATGTTCCATACCATATCAGATCGGGGTTGTATAGAAAATCATGTATAGGGAATATTTGTAAGGATTATTTAGTTGATAGTTATTCACATTACATTTTCTGAAAACATGATTTTAATGTCTATATATTGAACAAAAACTTCTTTAATTTGAAGGAAGTTAGAAACATCCCATGTTTATGAGAAAATGAGTTTTTTAAGACAGATGAAGAAGGACACAATAATAGTTTTTATAATTAATCTTGTAATATTACTTGTGCATTAATGGTTGTTTCAGGGGGTTTAATATGGGAACTTGTATCTAAAAATATTTTTAGATGGAAGTTTGATGCCCAAAATTATGACTACTGGATGTCTCGGGTTGTGGCATAATTTACTTGGTCATCATAGTGATAAGAACACGAAGGTTCTTTTGAAAAGGGTGTAACATATGTTGATCATACCAATGTAATAACTTGTGATATTTATATAATCAAGAAACATAATATTGTTTAATTTATTTTTAATGGAATGAAGCCTCGGTATGAGAAATTTAAACATGTTCATTTAAATATTTGGGGGTTAGTCTGAGTTCACTCCCATGGATATTCATTAAAAAAATTTACATTAATTGATGATACGACATAAAATGTATCATTATATTTCATTAAATAAGATTCAAAATTGTTAAATTTTTTAGTCAATGTAAATACATGGTTGAAAGGGTGACCAAAAAATTATAAATGCCTTAGTTCAAAAAATGGTGGTGAAAAAATTATATAGAAGATTAAATAATAATACTATAAAATTTATATTGGGAAACAGAAAAATATTCCAGGAACACCATAAAAAATATTTTGGTTGAATAGTAGAGAAAATACTTATATGATATATAAAGTAGTAGGAGTTTGGACTCCATGATGGTTAAAGGAATTTGGGTGAAATTATTGAATTGGAATACCAGTGTAGTAAGAGTTTCATGAGTAGTTATAGTCTGATAAACCAATTGAAATTTATCATCAAACTGTTTTATAAGTATAAGATATATTAGCATTGATTCCATGTATAAGGATAATAACATGTATAAGTATCATATTCCCTTGTTTTGTGATATTGTAAGATGTGAATTTTTTTATCAATAATGGGATTAAAATTTTCAAAATACCATCGAAGCATGAGTCTTTTTATTTAATGAGTGGAGTTATATAAATACCAAATTTTTTTAGATACTGAAGTTGTGCACAAATATTCAATATTTTATACTCACGAAGATCTTTATGGGAGAACAATAAGTAAACTATTTTAGATGAGTTCAAATGTCTATTCAATTTATATGGATGTTAGGCCAATAAATAAAACATAACAGAAATCTCAAGGGTAGAAAAAGAGTGTAGTAGATCGGCCAAAGTTTGATCTTCATATGAAAGTGTACCGAAAGATGAATTAATAATAGGGGAATGATCACATGATGATTTTTTATGGGTTTACAAATTTAAACAAAATATAAATAAGTATGGTTATTAATTTCACTACATAATCATAACAGATATAGGGGATCCCAGGAGCCTAAAAGAGGTATCATCTCTTAGATATTATGGCAGGTGAAATTTAACTTGTTAGAGAATATATATTCATTATTTTTCAATCAGATCATTGATCTAATAGATTTTTCTCTAGGGAAGAAATGATAAAGAATAAATGGTTTTACTTATTTGAGGAATAATTAAATAGAATAAACATTGTAAATCTAGGCTGGTTGTGAAAGTATTTCAATAGAAAGTTGTTGACTTTTTCTCCAAAATATTCTCTCTATTAGAAAAACACACTAACATATAGAAAATACTTATCTCATTTGCTACAAATTGTTATTTTAAGATCAAATTTATTTAAATCATTTATTTCCTCATAGGGATATTGAGGATTATCTTTACAAGAAGAAACAAATTGGTGTGAAGGGGAATAATATAAAAAAATTGTGTAAGTTGAAAAAAGGTCTTCTATATATTATAATAAGAACCATTCCAAATTAATCATAAATTGAACTATTATTATGATTAAAAAGGGTTTCATGATAAATAAAAAATATCATTTTTTTATTATAAAATGAGGATATATTTTTTATCATTCCTCTCAGGTACGTTGATGATATGATTATGGTGAGTCTATGTATTAAATGTATCAAATAATTGAAGTGTGAGTTTTAAAAGACATTTTAAAATATTTTTATTGGTGTTCTAAATAATATTATTAATATATGTATTAAAAGAGATATAATTACAAGAAGAATTTTATTATCATAAAGAGAATATATCTAGAAGGTTATTTGGTGATTTTAAATAACTCGATATAAGTCATTTTCAACTTGTCTTGGTGAGTACATTAAATTGTAAAATGGGAAAAACCGTGAACATTCTTGGAAAATTCCCTTTACTTATAATGTAAAAAAGTTACATCTATGTGAGTGTATACACTAATCCTAACACCATTTTAAGAGGGATTCATCGGCTGATATATAGTAAATCAGGGGAAAACACTAGGAAGGTATGATGTTAAAGATATGATATCTAAAATCTATAGTATTTATGACCCTATGCTTCATACATTCTAAACTATAGTGAGTTTATTTTGAAATGTATTTTTGAGGTTATTTCGACACTCACAAGATGAAAAAATGATTTTTGTTTACACACAGTGAAACAAAATTCAGTTGGATGTCTAAACTGAAATTGGTAGTTCACTATCAACAATAGAGACAGAATATGTGGTTGTAAAAAAATTTGTGAAAGAGATTGTTTTGTTGAACTATATATTAGATAATCTCGATAAGAATGAATAAAGTGATTTACATAACTATAATAGCATAAGTGAGATTCACTTGTACAAAATATGGTTCTCTATTCTAATACTAATCATACAATATTGAAGTACCATTGTATCAATAAGGTTCTTGAGGGTTTAGAGTCAGAACTATGAAATATTAGTATAAAAATATATAGTTTACAAGGGAACTAATATTTTAATCCAATGAATACTGAGGTGGAATTTTGACTTAGTGGTATTGGAGTGACCGGAAGGTGGTTGAGTGAACTACTATCATGTATAATGGGTATTGATTAAAATCTATCAAAATGTTGTAGGTTTATAAGGGGTCATTAAAGGAGTATGAAACATTGATATGTTATAGATTATGAGGTCTCTTCAAGGTTCTCGTTTTAGATCACCCGTAGTTTTGGATACAATTCACTAGATAGAGGTAAAGGTAATAATGACATAAACCTGATAACCCAATATTTATGATGATGTTTCAATGGCATAAACATTCCATAGATGTTGGAACATATAGAGAAGTTAGAATTCTAGGATGTTGTTGATGAAATTAGTTTACATAAATAAACGAATCAGTTGGTGATTTCTCTAGGAGATTTATTATTGTTGTTGTAAATTATTAGTGGACCATAATTATAGGAAGTCGGTGCAATTGAATAGGCTAGATGTTTTCCACTGAAATTAGGGTTGGGACAAACTAATGATATGTAACTGATTTGTAATGAGATTAGTTATTTAGAGTAACACAAATGGGTGATTGTTCATCATGTTGTAAATATTTTATATTTCTATAGAAATATATATTTATAGTGTCTTATCATAGATGTAGAATGATAATCTGAACCATGTAAATACAAAAGAGTACATTAATCTTTTTGTTCTTTTTTTATTTTATACTTATGTATGTTTTCATAGGTCTTACTGTGCAGAGATTTATAATGATTAGGTATTCATAAATTATCATTCTATAAGTCTATAGAAATGTTGGCATATGTGTTTCATGTGAAATCTTGATACATTTAATTTTTAAGCAATATAGGATTCAAATTATGGTTGTTTATCATCTATTGAGATCATGATTAAAACATGTTTTTACTTCATCCCCTAATAGTAGTGTGTTTCCTTAGGAGTTCGAGGATTTTATTTACCACCTCTATAAAATCATTGAAATCATTGAAATCATTAAGACCCAAGACTAACAGTGGGTCTAGTTATTCAGTTTCATGATTAAAGGGGATGCACACCAAATGTGTGATGCTATACAAAAAACAAGAGAGACTATTTTATTATCTGGAAAGATATTCAGGAAAATTTTATTATGAAATTTTTTCATCACACTTTTGTGTATGATAAATGATTAGGAATTCATGGGCATGTTATAGGGATTGATATCTACTATTGAATACATTACTATCTTTACAAATTGTCTTCACCTCACTCCATCCATGAAAACTGATAAACAATCTAAGGGATGGTTATTTCATATTTTCTTGAATGATATTTTTCATACCTAGTTAATTATTTTTAATCTCCATCATTCACTGATGTGGAGAAATATTTATCCCCACAGACATGACTAAAAGGAGACACAAGAATGGGTAGATCATTAATTGGATAAACCAAAAAGTAATAACCCTTCATGTGGTCAATATCTATGATTGAATGAGATAGTAATAGGTTTTAAAAATAAAATAATCCATGGTATTAGTACAACTCCCTCCCTTAGTTCTGGAAAACCACTTATTCGTTGTCACCGATGTTGTTAAATTGGCCACGTAAAGATATATTGTACCTATAAAGTGAATCAGTTTGGTTCAAGTGTTCAGTATGACCATATTTATAGAAAATTAGAAATCATGCTAGAAATTCGTGGTTGTGACCTTAACTAACCCATGAATTAATTTCTTATTCAATATATTGGTCTACTATAAGTATAAGAAAACACTTTTGGAGGTATGATTGAGGTGGTCTATGGGGTAATGATGGATGAATGGATTTTGTGAAATTATATGATTAGGGATTCTCAAAATATGTTCAATATAAAGGAATAGGTATGTAATAGGATAAAGAATAATCAACTAATGATGTTTGATAAAAGCTATAAATAATTATATTTTATTGTAACCAACGGTTTAAATGATAAATTTGTTAAAAAGTTCATTTAAATTTAATTAGAGTTGTATATATTGAGTTGGGTGAGGTTGTGGAAAGTTTGTGATCATTTTTTGAAATAAAGAACTCACCTTGATGTGGTAATACTGGTTATGAATTGATGGATAAGTATTGGGAAATAATAAAAGTTATTTGATAATTTTTCAATCAATTTAAATCTAGAGATATTTTTATTAGAAAAAACTATGTTACCCATGTTCCGGTCGATGGAGGTTCAATGATATCAGTTTTTTAAGTGGATTTGAGAAATTATAAGACCTAAAGATGTCCAAATTCTATAAAATCCATTTTAATTGTTATTTTTGTGATCATGGAGGTGAGATGTCAACTACAAATGGAGATTATTCATTTTAAAATGTAGACCATGGCCTTTATGAGAAAAAATCTTAGTTTAAATATTGAAATAATGAAATAGTTGTAGTATAATTTATTATGGATTTAATGTAAGAATGATCATACCACATGTGATGTTAATAAAACTATTTTTAAAATCAATAAATGTTTTGTAGAATGGAAATAATGTTAATTAAATTGGTTCTTATATAATCATTATTTCATGGAAAAATGTATTTTAAGTATCATTTTTTTATAGATTTATAGTGAAAATTAGTGGGTAAGAAAATAACAAGCCATTTTAATGTATATTTCTAAAAAATAAATTTTATTCCCTTATAATTGATGTAACATGCCATGTTTTATCCATTATAAATCCAATATTGGTGTTTTTACTAAAGGAAATGTTGTGGATCTTGGAAAAATATAGGTCATGACCAACTTTGATGATTTGGACCACCTTTAATTATTCAGAGGTCATGGAAAAATATCAGTCAAACTAAATGAATTTCAATGGTATAGGTCAATTGAATACTGACTCACGGGATGAGTTTTCTCTATAAAAAGTTCAAGATAGATTTTTTCAACAAATTTTGATTTGAATTTCAAAACTCCAGATATAAAATAAATGGAGATAAGTGGAACAAATATAGTAGATATGTTCTTGAAAAAATAGAAGTAATATATAAAAATATTAAGAAGGAATAAAAGGAGAATAAATTACTCCATATATATCGTTGAATATCAAAAATTAAATATTAATTTGTGATTTAATTGAATTCTATAGAAGATAAAGTTTAGAAGTGAATATTTAAGTTTTATACCATTGAAGACTTTGAAATGGATATTATAGAATCATGAAGAACATCCAATTTAGTTTGGTTTTAAATATTCTATTGTTATCACTGGTATTTTTTAGATACATGTATATACTATCTCTTTGTGTAAGACACTTGAGATTCAATGACTGTAATAGAGGAAGGGTTAATGTACCTTGGATGAGAAGTAAATTTGTCACACCCATGGTGTTATTTTCATTTATTTTTCATATGTTTTTATTCTCCCATTTATTCCATAATATTTCCATATTTGTTCATATAAATAATAGATTTTGTTGATATAAATTCCAGTGACTAGTTTTTTCATGGTTAGTATAATGTGTAAACAAACCCATAAAAACTATGTGTGCCTTGGTAGAATTACATAGAAGCTCATACAGTTTGGTGCATAGTCTTGTACCCACTAAAAGGAGACCAGGTGGCCTGGGCAGTCGAACTAGAGTTATCATATGGTTGGGTTTTTTTATTATGAGACCATGTGTCCAAAAACAAGTAGATTCCATCTGTTGAGAGAGAGTCACCCACATGGTCAGTGTGTGGTTTGTAAAACTGTGTGGCCAAACCATGTCATATGTGTAGTTTTAAAATTCGTTGCTTTCCCAATTATACTATTCCTTGATTTAACCATCCTTTTCCTTTATTTCCTCCCAAATTAGACCCATATAGCCTTAGGAATTCATCCCCTATTATATACCTACCGCTAGGATTTATTTTTTGGTGATTTTAACATGGGTCTTCAAATAAACTCAATGTAATTTCCTTATGTTCATTCCCAATGGTTTTATCTCCCTTATCTCTTGAGTTTCCTTCTCTCTGATGGTTGTGGTGCTATGGAGTGGGATGAATATACTTTTTTGGATTAGGTTTTGATTTTTATTGTCTATTATTTCTTTGAGAGGATATCCTCTCTTCTTGGCTTGTGGTTTTCAATCATTGTGTGATTATTTACGGTTGAAAGGTAGGTACTTCTATAACATTCCGAGTATTCTTTTTATAGAGATAATATATTCAATAGTGTACATAGTATGCCACATCAAACATTACCATACAACTAAATATAATCATGTTAACTTATACCCAGCATATTGAACATTAGTAACTGATATATTAAAATATTGTTTACACTTGTATTTCATTAATTCTTTTATGAACAATTATTTGTAAATGAAAATATAACCCTTTTTAATTGAGAGGAAATATTATCCTAAAAAACTATTTAAATTCCAATTAGTGAGTATATAAAATAATAAAATAATTATTTATGGATTTTTATTAATTAAATATATATTTAATATATTCAATATAATGTTGAAAATTCATCCTACATGTTTTCTAGACATGAAAGAAGAACAAATTAATATTTCCAAATAAATGATTTATTTTTTTTAAAAAAAGTTTTACCAGCTTTTGATGGAGAAAACATTTTAAATATATTTTTACAAAATATTATATGTGTGATTTGAAAAAATAAAAATTTTATTTAAAATTGCGACATCCAAATTTACTTTATTTGAGTTTTGGTATTTCTCGGATAAAATTAATGTTTATTGAATAGTGAAAAATACTGCATTTTAATACAAAACTGCCTTTTAGTCTCATTTTTTATATACTTAGATTATCCTTTTAATTGGTTTTAAATTGTAATTGGACGATTTTTTTATCACTCAATCCAATTTTTGTTATTTAAGGTTATTTTACATTGATATTTGATATAAACACAAGTAGATTTGTGGATAGTTTTTACATTTTAAAAACAAGTTTTCTCGTTATCTAAAGGGAATTAAATTTAAATTAATTATTGGAACATATGTGTTTTGAATTTGAAAGATTGGACTCTATATTTAGAATCAAATGGTTTAAATTATATAAATATTTCCCTTTTATTTCTAGACATTATGAATAGTAACTTTAGTAATTATTTTTTATTTACAACATTTAAAGGGTAAATCTGGTAAATTAGTGTAATAATAATATTATAATAATATAAAACTATCCAAAAACATGAAATAATCTTGTTTTATTAGATTTGGTTTACTAATAAAATCCTTGAGAAGAAAATTTTTCCTTTTTAAGCCACTTGGGTGTAATTATGACACTTATAACTTTTAATTTAACATAAAGGAAAATATGTTATAAATATATATCTTCTTACTAAAACAATTTCAGCATGGGTTTGTATAAGTTATATATCTGAAAATAAATACTAATTAGAAATATAACAATATTTCTTATATCGTGGTTTTATATTTATAATTTTTTACACATTAAATAATTAAATTTAATAATGACACAATGATGATGAAGTGATCAGTTTATTAATAAAGGAATCAAATAAATGATATTATAAATATTAAAATAAATATTATTTGACATAATTTATGTCATAAATAATCTTTATAGGTGAATATGGAATGTTATTATACTATTAATAACTTTTTTTAGAAGTTATCTATCCTTTAATATTTTATTTCAATTCAATAAAATGAATAATGAAAAATTAACATAATTGATGTTTTATAAATATAGTAATTTATTAAATTATTTAAAAATACTATAAATATTTTAAAATTCCAAAGTGACTATAAAATGGTCTAAATGTTCATTAAGTGTACAATTATAGTAAATTTACCCCATATATAAAAAATTAATTACCTCTTAATAATTATAATGGTGTTCCCACTATTAAAATTAAGATATAACAGCTAAGGGTAAAACAAAAAGATAAGGTTTAAAGTAAAATAAATACATTTAAAAAAATTATTGGATGACAGTATTTATAACTATACTAATATTATATTATACATATCTAATGTTTGAATCATTTATATTTAAAAATTAATTTATATTAATTTCATATTTTAAGAGTTTCCATGGGTGCCCCTTCCTAGTCCTATAAAAGGCATCCTCTCATCTCTAATAATAACCATTCAAGAACCATTTATTCGGAAAATAACTTCCAAAACAATTCCTAGAATCCCTATCCACATTATTGCGGCCTTATTTTTGGAGTAACACCCTTTTTAGATGTGTTAAGGTATTTTTTGAAGGAGATCAACCGAAGAAAAGGTTTCAATTTTTAAGTGTTTCAATTTTATTTCTTCTTCTATATCCATTAAATATTATTATTAAAAAATGAAATAATAACTCTAGTGTTTAAAATATAATTATTTTTTAGTATTTTAGTATCTTCCCCTAAATACATCTCTACTTCCCTCTAATGTGAATGAAATTAATCATTGGTACGTACGTTTGATTTACCACCTCCACGATCCGATTTAGTTTGTTTTCCATTACCATCTATCAGGATTGGTTATAATTATAGAATTAATATTCATATGTGATATTCATGACATATTTATCCTTTTAAGAGAATAATATTTCAATTATTTTCTTACCTTCCAGGCACAAAAAAATTATAATGTCGTTTGTGTGTACGTGTGAACTAACACCTCCACGAAGCAATGTGTATCGTTTTTATTCACCACATCACATTTATGATATATATATAAGTATATTGAAAATATTATTATAATTATAATAACATTTTGACCATTCTAAAAAGATAAAATAATAGATACCTTATTTTTATATTGGTCGATGAGAAATTAAAATATTACTCATGTGTATATAAGGCCTACCATCTATATAAATATAACATTGTTCATTTTTCATAACCATAATTAATGGTTTGATTTAAAATTTATGATTAATAAATAAACATTATTATTATTTCATGAATACTATTATAGTTATAAAGGGCTTATGACCACATGAACTTTTGATATCATGCCATGTTCATTTTCAACTCAAGTACAGAATTTTGAAAAAATGTCTGATATGAACTAAAATAATTTTGTAATTTTTATAACATGGTAATAATAGATAAAAAAAATAATAAAAATTGAAAAATTTATCAAGAAATTTTTAATTAACATAATTATATTATTCAGTAAAATAAAGAATTTACAAGACATGTCAGACTTAAGATAATGGATTTTGTCTCAATCTCTTTTCATTAAGACATTTCATCATGATATGTAGCTTTATAAATTTTATATACTGCCGCTTTGACATTTTGTATCCATATTATATTTATAATCATGTTATTTAATGGTTTTTTAAGTGTTCTACTTTCATTTGGCTTATAATTTAAATGTTCAAAATAGTAAGAGACTCTTTATTTAAAAATAATTTTAAATGTTTTAATGATTTAATCATCAAAATCTTCCCCTTTCGTGACCATGTTTTCAAAATAGTTTTATGGATTTATTTATATGGATATGAATATTGTAATGTGTAAATTACATTAAAAGGTTTCAATATGGTATGGAACACTTTGATATAAAAAACATTCTTTTTAAATTGTTTAATTGTGTTTAAAATTGTATTGATTCCTTAAATAACATGGAATGTGTATTAACATATACAACATTAATAAATTTTCATTCTTTTATATTTGTACTGTGTTTTTATTTTTTACATTACAATATTACCAATTTATTTTAAAATAATTTGTTTTAATTTATGATTTTGTGTCTTGTAAAGATGAAATTTGATCTCTAAGTGGAAGTGTTATTTTCCCATTATTCATGTTTTATGTGTTATGATTATGTTATGGTTTTTGGGAATTTTTTATTTATAAGGGTGGTTCCATGATAATATGAGGGTGGGTGAGACCATCATAAATCTCCAACGAATTTGGTAATTATACGGAGGTAAATGTTACAGTTTCATCTAAGAGATTTAGAGAATAAACTATGAAGGGTATTCCAAACGTGACCATGAATGTTACTCCCTATGTAGATATCAAAGATAAAATGTAATTATGATATTGATGACCCAGGACACCTTTATGATTTATGATTTTTAAGAGGTTTTTCTGAAATATTATGATTACATGAGGTAATTTAAAAGAATTATGTTTTGTGGGTGAAAAGTAAGAGTTGTGAAAATGTTCTCATGGGTTTAACATATTCACGGAATAATGGTTTTGATCATTATTTTATATTCCATACTAATCCTTTTGTTATCATCCTAATTTTTTTTACATGAAATAAGATTGGGAAGGACAAATAATATTTAATGATAAAAGTAATGAAGATGTGTCTTGAAAAGAAACCTGGCATTATTTTAAAAGGGGTTCCTTTGGTGAAAAAAAGGATACTGATTATAAGTGCCCATTTTTAATTTACGAGTTTAATATGTAATATTTTTTCCAAATTCTCTAAAACTCTAAACATAATAGATCCTCTAATGTAAATTATATTTCGAAAACACTATAATATGATATTATTAAAGTTCATTCCTTATACTTAGAAGCAGAAGGAGGTTGATACAACTTTGAAGATTCAGATGTCTTCTTATATGATAGGGATATCATATGAGAATTTAATTTTTAGGTCAAAAATAAGATCAAAATCATATAAATCCATTTTGATTCTGATGTTATGAAATATCAAGGTAATTAACAATATTTTAGGATACATTTATTTTTGATGTAGCTATGTGTAATTACTTTTTGGGATGAAAATTTAAAGGTATATAATAAACATTTTGGTTAAAAAATGTTATGTTTTTTTGAGTATTTTATTTCATTTTAGAAATGTTATAAGAATTATATTGTTTTATAAAAAGGGACAACAAGGAGACCTGGTGACAACCCATCTCGTCAGATAGAGCTATGAGAATCAAACCCACAACTGAAGTATGATAGGGCTTTATTGCCTATTCTGGGCCTACAGAAAGTCCCTTGTTAGAATGACTTTTCATTTTAAGTAAAATATTTTATGGAATAACAACTAGATGATTTTGGGAAGATATATTTTATTAAATGGATTTCCTTATTATTGGAAATTCATTAAGTGATAAATGTTATTTTGGAAGATGTTCACAATTTTTGGAACATTATACGTTTAAGGTAAATGGAATATTATGGGATTTGAATTGAAGAGTAATGGATTAATAATATTTTGGAAGAATCTATGATTTATAATGTAGGATTATGTAAATTGGGGTTATTTATGAAAATCATTAACCTATCTTAGAGAATATGTGATTAGGTTAATTAATTTTTGGTATAATATATTATGTACGGTTGATGTTATTTGTATATAATTGTTAAAATTTATCCTGGAAGACTATGGGATCAAATCATTCTGAATATTCATTATTTTGTGGAATTTTAAGGACAATTATTTTTTTATTGTTCTATCTGGAAATCATGTTATTATTATTGAAATTTTGGAGAGAAAAATAGTTTTACTTCATAAAATGGTTTATTCGTTTTCAGAATTATATTCTCTTTTATTGACCATTTTGTTTTTTGATAATTTTAAAATATAAGAGAAATATATTGTTCATCTTTTTTATGTTATTTGATTCTATAGAAGTTTATGCTAGTGCTCTAGGTGTGATAAATTCATCTTGAATACTCATCGTTTGGAGAAAAATGAGTTTTGGGAGTATTAATTAAAGGATGAAAAACATTTAAGTAAGTATATTTCCCTATGAACTTAGTCCAGGAATTAATATAATTATTTAACTCAATGAAAATGATCTTGAAGTAAAAATGTTATACGATTACTTTTATCAGCATTCTTTTACCCATCACTTATTTATGTTATTTTGATGGTTAACATTCCATGATAATTTTTTATATCACTCATTATTATTCTATGAGAATTATTTTATCTTCTATATCTATGTTTTCATACATGAAATACTAGTATGTGTTATATCTAGTGACCTTTGTACTTCTATTTCATTATTTTTATGTGGAAGTTTTTTTACCCTTTTTACATTGGGGTACTTCACTAAATGTGTTTTGAAAAGTCATACCTTAGTTTCTGACCCTGATAGAAAATTTCAAAGATTCACTTTCCAAAATGGGGTAGAATTTAACATCATGATCTTTTTTAAAAGATACACTATGTTTGATAGCATACATATTACGCTACATTGAACATAAGGGAATAACAAAATATTATTATGTTACCTTATAAACTAGATGTTAAAATGGTAGGAATGTAGAATATTAATTGATTTATTAAAAAAAAATTAAACATGTATTTAATTAATTATTTTGTGAACAATTATTTATAAATTAACAGAAACCCCTTTTTAATTATAATCAAATGTTTTTCTAAAAAAATTAAATTAAAATAGTTGAGTTTATAAAATAATAAAATCACTCATTATAGTTTTTTATTAATGAAGTATAATTGTAATATATTGAATTAAATTTTTACAATTTATCTTTTATGATTTTTAGACATTATATAAGAACAATTTCAATTTTATGGATCAAATAAGTATTTTTCAAACAAATGTAGTTTTACCTATTTTTAATGGGGAACCCATATTAAATGTAACTTTTTGAAATTTTTATATGTTATATATGAAATAATAAACTTTTTCTTCAGAATAATATCATAAAAATTTCCTTTGGTTGAATTTTTGTATTTTTTTGATAAAATTCATTTTTAATAAATAGTGAGAAAATACTATATTTTCATTCAAAACTGCCTTTTCATATAATTTTTTATATATATTTAAAGTTTACTTTTAATTTAATTTAATATATAATTGTATTATAATTTTATCATTTAATCTAATGTTTTTCATTGGAGGTAATTTCACATTGAAATTTGATATAAACACATGGAAATATTTTGATAGTTTTTACATTATTAAAACAAGTTTTCTCATTTTTCCCATAAGAATTAATTTTAAATTAATTACTGAAAATTACATGTTTTTAATTTAGAAAAATTTATTCCATATTTTTAATCATAAGTCCCAAATTATGTAAAAATTCCCCTTTTATTTTTTGACATTATGAATAGTAAATTTAGTGATTATTTTTATTTACCACAACTAAAGAGTAAATCAGGTAAATAAGGGTAATAATAAAATTATAATAATATGACACTACCCTAACACATTTCATAATCCTATTTGATGAGATATTACTATACAAGAAAAACCTTAGGTGGAAAATTTGGCATTTTAAGATGGAAAAAAAATCTTTCCCAATAAGTAAAAAACTATCTTTTAAAATTTTATAAAAAAACATTAAACAATATTTCAATTTTAATAATCCCTTACCAAAGATTCGGCTTCCTTAAAAATTATTATACCTCTATTAAATTTGCATAAAGGGTATTTTAAATTTATTATATAACTATATTCATTTTTATTCTACATTTTATGACCATATTTTAATATATTTCCACCCATTTATTAATAATATTTAACTGTTTTCATTGTTTCAGGTGTGTTCACCTCAAGGTTCCACGGTCAGTTTATTATGGAACACCTTGCCAAAAAAATAATACTCCATATGTGATAACATATAAATTTAGTAAATTTTAATCAATTATATGTAAATTTAAATTTTCCATTAATGTAGTAAAGGGAATCAAAAACTCATCGTCCACGAAGGTCGTGCATTGACACGTCACAGACGATAATTTAATTTTTAAAAATAAATTAAGAAAATAACAAACTTTGATGGTGGATGTACAACTAAAACCATAAAACTTCCATGTATATATGATACTGAAGTCATTATGATATATTGGGTAGTGGGGAGGAGAAGGTATAAGTGAGAATCAATTTAAAAGGGAAGATGGAGGAATTTACCACTTTAATATTTCTCCTTGATAACCTTCATAAGGATCTTGGAATTGGTATGTTTGTTTATGATATATGCACTATAATATGGAAATATATTATTATGGTGTAATTTTTGATAATATATTTGAGTGATAAGGATCAAGGTAATGAAATTTTATGAATGGGTTATTCTCCTTTTATAATTAAAGTGAGGTGATATTTAAGAATTACTAAAAATATGAAAATATAATAAGTCTAATATATGGATAAAGACATTAAAAGGGCCCAAAAATATACAGGGTATTAAATTTTCCAAACAATATTTTCCTGTTTGGACTTATTGATGATTTTTGTGTTTTTAAATAATTTAATAAAAATTATATTTCTGAATAAAATTCAAATTAATCATTATTCAAAACTATGAATTTTTAAACCTCAAAAAAAGTTAACGATTAGAAATTTTTTTATTATATCATATACATATCATATTCATCCATATAATTCGTGGATTACCTTAAAAATCTCAAATTATATTTATTTTTCACTTTTTAATATCATTAATTTTAATTATTAATTAATTAAAATATTACTGAATCATCTTCGAATAAGCTATTAAGGTACATATTTTTTCCCTAAAAATAAATAATCAATTTAAATGAGGTATATACATTTTATATATTTCAAAATACTATTTATTCCTAAAAAACACTTCAGTAAAACCATATATTATAATATCATACTAATTTAAAACTACAGTATGAACAACATGACTGCGTTTTAAATAAAATATTATAAATCTCTTAATGTGATTAATGTTTGGTCCAAAAGGTCCCAAATTAGAGTAAACAAAATAAATTAGCTAAAAACATATAAAAATTAATTTATGCAAATTATTCTTCAATTAAGTGTTCTCATTATTTTAATTAAAAACATTTTACTTATTTTATTTTATTTTTTGCTTAAAGAGGCATTGCATCAACATTGCATATGAATTAATGTTAATTATTTCATATTTAAAAATCAAAATAAATTAATATCATAAAAATAAATTAATTAGGTTAATAATAATCTTTAATAATTTTTAATAAAGTATATTTACTCATATCTATGTCAAGACAACTTGTCTAATTATTTAATTTTCCTATTCTTTCACTATGCAAGGATTACAAATTCATTCAGATATGAATCGTTTTATATAACTCTAACATTAAAAATTAACATACAAAACATCAATAATACATAATAATTAATAAATAATCCATTAAAAACATTTTTTTATCAATCATTATTTATTTATAATGGAATTTTTCTGACTTTTCCAATGTTACGTAGGCATTGTATCGACATTTAAAATGATTTTTATACTTATCATGAAATAAATTCTAGTTTACATGTACTAAATTATTTTTTTACAATATTTATATTATAATTTCATAAGTAAATCATCAAATATTTTTAATAAATTTTACATCATAACTATGTCTTGACAATTTCACAATGATATTGTATTTTAAAAAAATTACAATTCACCCAAAAAATAAAAAAAATCATAAAATTATCAACATTTCATTCTAAGATAATTTTTAAATTTTATATTAAAAAAGTAATTTTCTTTTTTCAACTAAAAATTATATAATTTCAAAAATTAATATTTTAAATATAATTGTATAATAAATTAGTTTGATAAAATCAATTACTTTTAATGAAATGTTTATTTTAAGAATTACATTACATAATTATTTTAAACTATTTAATTCAATAATACGAAAGTGAAACCAAATTATTTTACAAGTACCTTAGTCTTAACATCCACTCACCACCTTTTGAAAATTATTTCCTCACAGTTGTTCACTTATTCAATAAATGAGCATACCTTTCCATCATTGTATTTCAAAATTACCTTACTACTTTTAAAACCATGTGATTTATCCTAAAATTCTTGAACTTCTGAATTACCATGTTTCGAAATACATCCTCACTTAAATTAAGAATTTAAATAGGTTTCTATTCATAATAATGGTTCTCTTCCAGCTGAACTACTTCTGGACTCAAAACATGCGATGGATCTGGCACATAATTTCTTAATATCAAAACATGAAATGTATTATGTTCTTGAGATTAACACAGGGAAAAATATACTCAATAGTAAATTGGTCAAGCATTCTCCAGAATTCTGTAAGGTATAATTAGCCATGGACTTATATTTCATTTCATACCAAAATGCATAAGAGGATATATTTTAAGGAAAACATGATTGACTGGGTTTTCATGAGATGTCAAATTGATATTAATTTTAAGAAGATTTTGTAGTCTAATGAAGACCATATGTCATCTCCCAAGAGGAATTGGTAGCTTATAGTGGAATTTTTATAAAATATTACAAAAGAAAGAGGTTATTTTAAAAACAGGTTTAAGAAAATACCATGACTTAAAGAGTTTAATAGTTGATATAATAAGGTGGTGATTTAAGAATTAAGATATAAAAAGATAACTTCATGTTCACTAAAAATCATTGATAGTTAATCGTTATGAAAATCCCACATGGTTTTGTGTAATTATTTGGTTGGGGGTTGTACATATCTCGATTCCCCTCATACCTCTCAAAACGTTACATATTGTACCAACCCTTGACATAACAATCATGTTGTCAAGGTTCATACATCAAGAATAGATTAAAGGCTACCAATGCATACTGGAATAACATATATGTGTGAGATATAATGGATTCTTGTGTTGTCTAATCATAATAACCCAATATTCCCACACGAAATTTCAACCCAATTGGTGTTGAAAAAAAATGTTTCACTTAATTATATCAATAGAAATGAAATCAGGGGAGATTAATGTAACGATATTAAATAAGTGAAATAGTTTTCACAAGAATTACACAAAACCAATATAAGAACAAGTGTTGTAACTCCCTCTCAAGTGTGTGTAGCTCCCTTGAAGTGATCGTCCACCATTTAGCTCACCCTCAGGAGGAGGAGGAAGCTCGGGTGGAACATTGCCTTAATACTTGATCCCCCTATGATGATAGGGAGCTCTAGAACATCTTGGATGATGAGAGGAATCCTTTGGGTCTCCAAAACAAAAGATATTTTCATCCGGGTGGAACTTACAAATGGGGAGCCCAAGATTCCGTTTTATAGGAAAATGGGAAGGTCGTTTTGAAAAACAGATTTCTTAAAACCACTTGTCACAATGTTTTAGACCTTCATACCAAATTATATCACGTTGGAAAAAATAAAAAAGTTTTATCCCCACATCATTACTATCTCCACAAAATGTTTGGAAGCATTTCCACATCTACAACTCGATACATGGACGGATAATAGTACACCACTTTTGGCTTCATGCAGAATCGATGTGCTGGAAAGATTAGATCGGTTGGGCCATAATATTTTAGAATGTTTCTTGGGTTCTTTCAGATCAAATGTTTCCCAATGCAATTTTTACAGGAACACAAAATTTTATCCCATTTGGACGCACTGTTTGATAGAATTGTGTGGATGAGTCCACTATTGTGCGTAGATCATGCGTTGTTTGGACCATTTTTCTTGGACATCATCATGGGCCCTCAAAATAACCTCAATATTTAATGAAATTATCAATAAAGGTATCATTTACCTTTTTAATAGTGACAAAAACAAAATAATGGAATCCAACTTGAAATTCAATTTGTTATTATTTTATAATTTTCAATACAAAACTAGTTTAACACAGTGTTGTAAGGTTGAAAATGAAACAGTGAATCGATGTGCAATCAAACCCCCACACATAAACATTAGCACTCATGGGAAAAGTCATATTTCGAGAAATTATGCCTGAATATATTTTTAACTTCATAAATATTTAAAATTCAATGAAAATATAATTTCTAATAGAAATTTTATAAAAGAAGAAATCACACTGAGGAGTTATTCTCAGTGATCGTAGAAAGAGACGTCTCAAAAATTGTATCGAAATAAAATTCCAAGAGATTCATGATTCCAATCAAATAAAAAAAATTGAAAGTTATTCATGTCACTAATTCTTGATGTGTGTGTTTGTTAATTATTTCATTCTATTATTTCCACTTTCTATCAAGTAAATATAAGTTATTTTAAAAAATTTCTACCCCCAAGATCTTTTCCAACAAACATTCCTCACATCCTTTGCAATCAAATTTCAAGACCCGCTCACATAAGCTTTCCTAGATGTCAAACCATAAGATCTCGACCTAGATATCCCCATATGTTTCACATTTCATCACTCCCCTCATTTATTATTTTTTAAAAAATTTCACTTCGAAAAAATCTCACACACTTCTCCCAACTGATGATTGATCTTCTCATGACCCTCATTGTAATAGTTATAACAAGATCAAATGTTTAAGAAGGGTGGTTTTTGAACTGTCGAAGATAGAAAACCTTTTCGTTGTTTTTTAGGGCGTATAATTGTCATATAATAGTTATAGAAGCATAGGTCAATCTGGTATAGTAATGAAATTGATCGGATAAGGAATGAACGTATAGAAAAATGATTTTGGAGAGTAGATAAAAATCAAAATAACTTATACTTTCCTTCCATTAAGTAATTAATTTTTACATTTCATAGTTGGGTGCAAAAATGTGTGGAGAGATTAAGTGAAACAGTTTTTCCTTAATCTATTTACAAAAAAGGTCACTATTCTTTTCTATAGTTTCAAAATGATTCAAGGATTTATATCAACAACCAAGAACTAAATTTCAAAAGAATGTCACACCACAATATTGAATTATTACTAAAATGCAAATTTTATCTAATTTTTTTTATGTTAAAACAACCTGGAATACAGAAACTCCACATGTATTTTAAATGACATACATGATTAAATGGTAATCATTTTTCATGATATAGTAGGGATATAAAAGTTATATTATAGCACAAAAATGAGGGGGATGGAAGGGGGGAAGAAACAGTACAATTCAGAAATCTAAAAAGAGAGAAAGAATAGAGATGATGAAAATTCATATCAAACCTTGATCTATACCCAACCCCCCCCCCCCAACTTAAATTATTTAGTATCCTCACTGTAAGAAAATAGAATGAGGAAAGGAAGGATAAAACATGGTGAGATTCATTCATATAATTCTTCTAGAACATGGAGTTCCTCCATCGGGGACTCCGGAATGGATTCATGCAAGTGCTTCAGCCCCTACCCATTTAAAGTGTTGTTTTGCTTGGATTATTCATTTTTAACCTAAAAAACACCAAACGGATATACATTATTAACTTTGTATGGTCTAAACCAGTGGGAACAAATCTTTCATAGATGAAACTTCAGCCTTGAATTGTATAGGAGTACCTTCTTCCCAATGTCGAACTAATGATGGAGGATGATACGGTTGTGGGAAACCTTGGTATGCTCATTATAAATCATGGATTTCTCATATGAATCTTTTCCCATTTCATCTAACTCTTAAATATTCAACTTGTTTTGAGCACCTGCACCTGAAAGATTAGAATTGCATTGTTTGATGGACTAATAGGCCCGATGCTCAATCTCAACAGGGAGGCGAAAACTCTTTCCAAACACCAACCGATATGGTGACATCCCAATGGGAGTTTTAAAGGTAGTACGGTAAGCCCATAATGAATCATCGAGTCTAAGACTCCAATATTTCCAATTGGGTTGAACCGTTTTTTCAAGAATTTTTTTTACTTTTCTATTTGTCACCTTGGCTTAATTATTGGTATGTTGGTGATATACCGTAGACACTTGATGATCAACCCCATACTAACACAAAAGTGATTGCATTGTTTGGATGTAGAAATGAGAACCCTGGTCACTGATGATGAACCTAGGTAATCCAAACATACTAAAAATTTTGGTTCATTGAAATTCTGCAACTGCCTTAGAATCATCAATCCTTGTAGCTCATGCTTATTCCCATTTTTACACATAATAAACTACAAGAAGATTGTAAAAGTATCCAAACGAATTGGGAAATGACCCCATAAATTCAATACCCCAAAAATAAAAAATATCATGAATGATTAATGGTTTTTGTGGCATTTCATTTATTTTAGATATATTACCCATTCTTTGACAATGAGGACATGATTTAAAAAAATCATGAACATCCCGAAAATGTGTTGGCCAAAAGAGGCTAGAATCAATGACCTTGAGAGCAGTCTGTTGGGGACCAAAGTGGCCCCCCAAAAGAAAGATTGTGACATAATATAAGGATAGACTACAACTCGCTATCATGAATACATTACCTAAGGACTTGATCACTACAAGTTTTCAAGGTGTATGGTCATCCCAAATTTACCAATGAGACTCTTCTTTTAGATGACTGGCTTGATTTTCATTGAAATCTATAATAATTGAAGATGATACCAAATAATTTAAAATTTTGGCATACCAAGGTATAACATCATACACTAGGTACAATTGCTCATCAGGAAACATATAATTTATAGGAATACATGGGGATGATTCAATGTACTTGTATTTTGGAATCATACTAATATGTTCATCCACCACATTCTCTACTCCTTTTTGTTGCTAATTTCTTGATTGAATTCATAAATTAGGAGCATCCAATGAATGAGACATTGTTTGGATTCTGGTTTCTTTAAGAGATACTATAGGGTTTCATGGTCTGAGAACACAATGTCTTTAGACCCTAGAAGGTATGAACTAAATTTTTCAAAGGAAAATACATTGGAAAGGAATTATTTCTCAGTTTTTGTGTAATTTTCTTGGGCATGGTCCAGAGTATATGAGGCATAGGAAATAACTTGTTGGGATTGATTGAGCCTTTGTGACAAGACTGCCCCAACTGGATAGTTAGAGGTGTCAAACATAAGATCAAATGGTAAATCCCACTAAGGTGGTTGGATTACTAGGGTTTATTTAAGACTCCATTTTAATTTATTAAAATATGATTCAAATTATTTATCAGAAACAAAATCATTTTGTTTTTAGAGTAAGCAAGAGAGGGGGAGTGCAATTTTACTAAAGACACGAATGAAACGATGGTAAAATCTAGAATAAACTCGAAAGACCACACATCCCATACATTCTTAGGCAATGGTAGGGAATAAATGACATCCACTATTGATTTATCTACTTGTATACCATCCCCAGAAATGATATGTCCCAAAACTATATGTTGTCCAACAATGAAATGGAATTTATCATAATTTAATAAAATATTATTTTCAATAAATCGATACAGGGCTGAACCAAGACTACTTAATCATTCACCAAAAGTGGATCCATAAACATTGAATTCATCCATTAAAACTTCCACAAAATTATCCAGGGAATCCGAAAAAATATTAACCATACATCACTGGAAAGTACCCTGAGCATTGCACAAACCAAATGAAATCCTTAAATAGGAAAATGTACCAAAGGGGCAAGAGAAAATTGACATTTCCTAATCCTTTGGGCCAATATGGATATGAAACTATCCATAATACCCATCAAGAAAATAGTAATGGGACTTCCCTGCTAGCCTCTCTAGAAAATGGTCAATGAAAGGAAATGGTAAATGGTCATTCCTAGTGTGCTGGTTTAGTCAGTGATAGTCTATGCAGACACGCCAACTATATTTTACACGAGTTGTAACCAATTAATTGTTTTAATTTATGATTACTTAAAGGCCAATTGTTGTAGGAACTACTTCAACAGGACTGGCCCATTGGCTATCAGAGATAGGATAAATGATTAATGATACCAATGATTTTGTTACATCATTTTTCAAAACATCTATGACGATTGGGTTCAGTCGATGTTTTTCATACCTCACATGTATAGCCTCATAATTTAATAAAATATGATGCATGAAAATTGATTGGGTAATACCAAGAATGTAAGAATGTTTCCATCCCAAATCCTATTTATAATCCCTCAAAAGTTCAAGAAATCACAATTCATGCTCATGAGGGAGTGAACTAGAAATGATGATAGGTAGTTTGTTTTCATTCTAAAGATATGAATATTTTATGTCTTTAAGTAGTTGTTTTAGTTCCAATGCAGGGGTATTTAAGATTTATGGAAGTGTGTGTGAATGTGATAGATCACTAATATCATCTAATTTCTCAATGGTATCATCCTTAGTTGATGAATGATCTTTTTTAGGCATAGAAGTTTTATCGATGGTTAGTGGATCCTCAGTGTTCAAGAAATCTTTAATCAACAATCATGCATTACATTTCCCTAGACCACTACAACCATAAATTCAAGAATGATTTCCTATAATTTCTATCAATGAAGAAAACTCAGAAAGTGGATCAGGGGAATGAAATGAGGTTTTTTCAAGAGAAGATAGTACATCTATAGAATTAACAAAGATAGAGGAATGTTCTTCTGAGAGGTGCTTCATGGAGTCAAGGATGTTGAAATGGACTACATCACCACCAAATTTCATATATAATGTACCATTATGAACATTAATTATGGTTTTTTTAGTTTTCAAGAAGTCCATCTCTAATATAATCGGGTCATGTCCATTCATCCTATCATCTACCATTTTATGCACATAAAAATTAGGAAGAAAAAGTTAAATTATCACCCTCAAAAGAACATCCTCTAACATGACAGAGGGGTTTTTGGTACTCTGGTTGGCCAATTGAACAACAATTCCAGTGGCCTTCAATTCTCCAACCTTCCATGAATATTAAATGGAGTGAGTCGTCACATTTATAGAATAACCTAAATCATTCATAGCATTGGAAAATTAATACTCCTCTATAGTTCATGGAATCAAGAAGGTTCCATGATCATTACATTTGGTAGGTAATCATGGTTCTATAAATGCTGAGGAATTATTACCCATGCTTACCATCTCATTACCACGAAGTCTCCTTATATTTTTATACATCTTCATTAAAAACATTGCATATCTTAGAATTTTTTTTCACTACATCAATCAAGGGGATGTTTACTTACACTTTATTTAAAGTATCCAATACATTTTATCAAGTTTAGTTTCCTTTTTTTCTATGTTTTGTGGATCCTAGGGTAAATGAAAGAGAAATGGGTTCGCTAGGATACTAATTGACATACACACTCTTCTTTTGGAAGGGATTATCTTAAGACATGATTGTTCAACATATGGAACATTTTTAATGGTTGGGATAGCGGTTTCTTAAAGAGGGGATGACTCTAATAGAGGATTAATTTGAAATTATAGTTTATTTACACAACTATGTGTGATGGAACTAAAATTTCCTTTATCAACAGGATTGAGTAATGGTTGATAAGGTATTTTACCCTATCTGTGACTTTGAATTTCACCTACCGAGTTAGCTAGTTGGCCTAATTGGGTTTTAAGGTCTTGTGTGGCCACTTATGTTTTTTTTGGTATTAGATATTGTTAGAATCCATTTGTTTCATCATATCTTCTAGGCTAGGCTTATGTTTTAGATATGTTTGTTGGAAAGGTCTTTGTTGTGGTTGAGGAATTCTATGTCGTGGTGGATAACTAATCTACCCTGGTTGGTTCCATTATTGTTGAGGTTGGTTTCAAAACCCTCTTTTCATATACTCATGGTTTTCTTTCCACACCGGGATTGATGGATAGTATGGTTCTGGCCTAAAGGGTTGGTTATAGGGGAAGACTAGAAAGAGTGCCTCACAACTCTCATATTTTTCTCTTAGTTGGGGGAATTTATCATAGTATTGGGTGTCATAAGAATATATAACACTATGCATGGGAGGAGAATATTGGTATTTCACTTTGGAAAGATCATGTTTTTGAAGAAGGGTACATATCTTTTCGAACTTCGTGTCCACCTTCTTCTCAAATTCAGTAAATTTCACCTCATTGAAATCTTGAATGGGTAAAATGGACCTTGTACGAAATTTTTGAGTGTTATGTGCCATGTTATCAATTAAGTTCCTTGCAGTGATTGGGGTTTTATCCACTAGATCACCACCTACAACAACATTAATCATGTTACGATCAATTGGAATCAAACCTTCATAAAAATATTGTATTAAAAGTTGATCACATATTAGGTGGTGTGGACATCTTGAACATATCCTTTTAAATAATTCCCAATATTCATGTATTGTTCCCCCTTTTGATTTCTTTATACTACATATTTCATTCCTTATAGTTTATGTTTGAGAGGCTGGGAAATAGATTTCATGAAAAAGACGTTTCATGTCTGCCCAACCTCTAATTGGTGGATTAACATATTAAAGCCAATATTTTTTTGTCTATTATAATGAGAAAGGGATTTCTCATATCGTTACTTATTCATCATCCAATTTTATAGGTTTTAATGTTTAACACATGGTATGAAATTATTTTAAATGCTTGTGTGGATCCTCTTCTAGAAGCCCATGGAATCTTGGTAATAGATGAATTTTATCAAATATTAGTTCAAATTTGGGTGCCTCTCCTTGTAATTGAATGTATGTGGGTTGGATATCGACATAAAGTGGGATTAGTTATTTTAATGTTCAATTGTTTTCGTCCATATTATGCATGTTAATTTCAGTTTTATGTCAGTTCTAGAATAAGATGTAGAAGGATCAAGATGTGTGTCAATATATTGTGTGTCCTCCTTCAAAGGGTTTTCTTTTCTGTGTTGATGTCACCGACATAAGATCCTATCTTATTTGGGTTAGAAATGAGGTGGATCTCACAAATTAGAATGTTTCATACACCAAACCTATACAAAAAATAAATCAGAATAAAAAATGATTGAAAAGGTAAAAAAATATTCAAAAAATGTACAAATATCTTATTAAAACACGCACAAAAAACAATGTTCTCTCTGGAAATGACGTCAAAATTTGACCTTGATGTCAATACACGTCAAATTTATAGTTATTTAAAGATGGTTTTTTAGTCTAGGTATTACTCAAGGTCTTATCTCAAGGTTCTTTGGTATCTTATAGTTTGTATTTTTAATAATGATTATTAAAAGAAAGGGGTGATTTTGAAAACAGTTTTATTAAAATAACTTGACTAAAAGAGTTTAATAGATTATAGAATAAGGTGATTATTTAATAATTATTAGATAATGAGATCACATCAAGTTCACTAAAAATCTTTGATTGTTCATTATTCTGAAAATTCCACATGGTTTTGATTAATTATTTGGTTGAGGTTTGTCAAGATCTTGATTCACCTATTGCCTCTCAAAATGTTTCACATAGTTCCAACCCTTGACACAACAATAGTATTGTCAAGGTTTGGAAATCAAGAATATATTAAAGGATACAAATGAATACTAAAATATCATATATGTGTGATATAGAAAGTATGCTTGTGTTGTCCAATCAGAAAAATCCAAGATTCCCACCAGAAATCTCAACCCAATCAGTGTTGAAATAAGAAAATCACAAAATTATATCAATAAAAATGAAATAATAGGAGATTAATGTCATGGTATGAAATAATTGAAATATTAATTACACAAATTACACAATTCCAGTAGAATAAAAAGTGTTGTAACTCCCTCCCATGTGTGTGTATCTCCCTCGAAGTGATTGTCCACCGTTTAGCTTGATATCAGGAGGAGGAAGAAGCTCGGGTGGAGCTTTATCTTCATCCATGATCCCCTTATAAGGATAGGGGTCTCTAGAACATTTTGAATGACGAGATAAATCATTTGGGTCTATAAAATACCATAGCTTTTCCTCATGGATGAACATACGAATGGGGATTACTTTGATCCATTTTATAGGATAATGGGAAGGTCGTTTTGAGCATAGAGATTTATTAAAACCGATTGTCACATAGATTTCGACCTCCAGGAAACCTTATCTTGATATGGAAAGAATAAAAAAGTTATATACCCACCTCTAGGATATATCCCCTGTATTTCATTCTACATTTGAACACCTATATCCCATTATATGGACAGGTCACAAAACACTGCTTTTGAGTTCTTGAAGATTCATTGTGCTGGATAGATCATGTTGGTTGGGCCATTAGATGACAGAATGAGTCTTGGGTTACTTCAGATAAAATTTATCCCAATGAGTTTTTGGAAAGAACTCAAAATTTCATCCCATTTGGATGCACGGTTCAGTAGTAGTGTTCAGATGAGTCAATTGGTGTGTATCGATCCTACGTAGTTTGGCCCATTTTTCTTGGACATCATCATGGGCCCTCTAAATCACATCCTCCATTAATGAAATTAACAAAACAAGTATCATTGACCTTTTTAACAGTGATAAACACTAAATAACGGAATCAAACATGAAGTTTAATTTTTTATTACTTTGTAATTTTCAATAAAAAACTAGTTTTACATAGTTTTGTAGGGGTGAAAATGAAAAAGTGAATCGAGGTGCGATCAATGATCACCTACCTCAAAAAAAGTCATTTCTCATGTTACCTACTTAAATTTTCCTCCTCTTCTAGGATATACAAATGTTTTTATAGATCATATTTACTTTATTTGCATCCTCTTATACAAATTTTGGTCCCATAAACATCCTTTCCCTAACTCCATCCCAAAATTATGGAGTTAGACATCACATTCCATATAATGCCGCAAAAGGTGTCATCTGTGTACTGGATTGAAAAATATTATTATAAGAAAACTCAAAAAATGAAATATAATGATCCCAACTATAACAACCCACAATTTTATCAATTAAATCTTACTTATTATATTTATTTCATATAGTATTACTCCTATAAACCCACATAGAGAACACAATAAAATCATTATAAATGAAGAAAAAATGAAATAAGATGTATTTATAGACTATAAAAAATAAATAGTAACATGCACATAGGAAAAATAATATGACCCATATGAGTAGTAAATTGGAATAATGAATAGTAACATAACCCATGAAAGTATAAATAATTTTTTTTTCTAAATAGTGAATGCATGGTATATTTATATCATAGTAAAAGTAAGTGGATATTTTTAAAAAATAATATTTTAGTGTAGGAATTTTTATAAGTCATAAATCATTAATTTAAATTTTATAATCAATAAAATTATTTAAAAGAAATTAATTTTTAAAAATTTGATTCCCAAATCAATATTTTTTTCATATTATTTTAGGATATTTTTATGAGTCCTTGGATAATTTTTTAAAGTGTTATAAAATCATTTTTAAATTTAAAATCTGTATTTTTCATGTAAATAATTATTTTATTTAAAAATTATATTCAACAAGTTTAGAGAATTATTCTAATAAAATGGTGTCCATTTTTTATTTTTATATATCAAAAAATTATTATTGTGGATTTTTGGTAATTTTCATAAATAATTGTATTTTAGTGAATAGAAAAATATGGTAATTTACAGTATAAAAACATTATAAGAAAAATACACTATTACTTGAGTCATGTACTTTTTAAGCACCCCAGGTTCAAACTAAACTTCTCTTATTACTTTATTTAGTCATAAAAATCAATACTATTGGTTTTCTTGTGAAAAATAATAAAATAATAAATAGAATAATGAGAAATCACCCCTCTCCTCCACTATAAAAACCACCCACACCCTATCTTCTCTTCACTCCTATAAGCCTTGAAGTATGTCAAAATGTATTCCCAAATCCCTTTCTCTAGTCTCTCCCCACATCCAAGATCTCTTTTCCTTTCCAAAATACCAAAACCCCTTTCCCTAAGGTGGTTCTCAAGGAGGTTCATTCGAGAGGTAAACCAACATCTTATTTCTTTTAAATTCATTTTTAATTTACATTATTTTCGTATCTTCTCCTCACCTCCTCTATTCAAATGATCATGATAAATATAGTACCATATGTATACTATGAATGTATCATGATAATGTAATTTCATTCCTTAAACTACCATATCTCTCTCTTTTATTTTTTTTTAAATAAGTCATTGTCCAAGAGGTGCCAATTTATAACCTTCATGGATGAAGAACTTTTATTCTTTAATTTATTCTTCAAGGATAGTCATGAAACCATTTTTATGACTGAACTGGATTATAAAATATGTATTATATCTTATGTAATGTTATACATCCAGTATATATGCATAATACTAGTTAATTTGACAAAACTAGTTCAAGATCATCGAAATACGATTGTAATAATCTGAACGAATATCCATACTGTTTTATCTAATAACTCTTCTTCATACCACATAAACAAATGAATTACATGCCCATTTCATCATATGGATATTCATTATTATCATAAAAATTTAATTATATAGAATTATATCCTTTCCACATTAACTTTCATACTCATATACAAGTATACTGATCATGAAAACCAAGTAAACGAACACTCCCAACCAATAAATATGTATCTTATAACTCATAAAAAAGTCCATAGATAAACATAATAAAATAATAATAAATCATAAAAGTTATATAAGAGGTTATGAATATATTAATTTAGTTTTTTCATTTGATTATCTAGGACATTAAGGTCAACTACAGAAAACATTCAGACATAAGTTAAGTGTTTTCTACCCTAACCTCCATTTTCTATCGGGTTACTCTTCCTTCTATATTTACCCCAGTGATATTCCTAATTATTATTATGTAAAACTAAAAAATTATGAATTAATGTTCTAAATATATGTACTTATAGAAATACTTCTTAATATTATGTAGAGTTACATGTTTTAAAATGATTTGTCTCAAATTCTTCTCAGTGAATGAGACTAATTCAAGGGAACATCTAGAATTCTTACCTATTTTCAAGGGCAGTATATAATCTATTTTAATCTACCATTATATATCAAAAATCATTCATTTAATAATAAAATAAAAAATCTTTATCCACATCTTATTTTATACAATTATTTTTCCCAACGAACTATTCTTATCAAAGTAAACCAATATTTCAATCAAGTATTACATGATGATTTAATAAGAGTATTTTCATATATTTAGACACTCTTGTTGATTATTATATTTACTTTGGATTAAAATTTTATGATATCATCTACCATATTTTACTGAATGGTTTAGGATTTTTCTGACTATGTATGGGATATCGTGATACCAATCACCATATTACTCCAAGTGGTTGGTATTTAGGATTACTGATTAGGGAATGTTATTTATATTCCATATATTAGTTTCAATATGAAAATATAAGTTGATAATGTTTCAAACATTTAATTTGAGGAATTTATTTTACATAGTAAGTGTCGTATGTTGCCAATTATATCCCCTTGGTGCATTGTTAGGTCTCATTAGACATACTAGTTTGGTTTTTTACTTGTTTATGTATGGTCTTAGTAGGAGGCCTTGATAGTATAGTTATAACAACCCACATTATGAATTACCTCATTATGAATATAGTAATTGATAGGGAAAATGTTTATTCAACTAGTAGAATATCCATTGTTATGTTTTATTATGGAATTATTTATTCTTCTTTTATTCCTACCATATTATGCTCATATTTATTTTTTAATGGCATGTGTACATTTATTTATTTAACATGCATTATTACTTATGTTTTAATTGTATTACATAACCTTACTAAGAATCTGAGATCACCCATTATATAGGTTTTATTTTTCTCCATGATACAAAGATGTGTATTATGAATGACTTTCACAGATAATATTTGAGTTATGGATGTTAAAAATAGAATTTTCATACTATATGTTCATTCAAGTAAAAATTTTGAAATTATGTATGTATGTTATTTTACACTTCTATTAAAATATTTGGTACTTTGGGGAATGAATTCCTTGTAGTCATAATAATTTATTGAAGTAAATAATTGACTTTAGGAAACTGGGGCCTGGGACTTTGTAGTTTGTATCAGAGAACTTTATTACAATCCTTTGAAACTAGATTTTGAAAACCTAGATTAGAGAAAAAAATCCTAAGTTGTAATTTGAGGATAAGTATAGAAAAACATCCGAGAATTTTTTAAGTTATAAATTATGTGGATATTCCTTTAAATGCATCCATGTCTTGATAATACAAGTGGAAATGGTTCTTGAATAGATTTACCTTAGAGTAACAACTCTGACAGGGTATTCTGAGCCTGACTCGGGGAAACCTAGTAAATGAAAACAGGCTTTACATTGCAACTGTTTCAAAACTACCAAGGGATATTGTTAAGATAATTCAAATTTTCTTTAATAACCTTTATGAATGATTCAATTGTGAATATTTCCCAAAAGAAACCGTACATGTGATTACGATATTAGACAATCATACGATTTCAATTAATTTTAAGTATTTTACTAGTTTGATATTATAAATTATGATTCATAACCTATTTTAGTGTATTCAATAATTAAGAAATGGGATGAAAGGAATGGAAATAGCATGAATTCACATATCCACTGTAGTTATTTTCATTTTATAAAAGATAATTTTTTTAGTTCTGGTGTTATGACTGGTTCTGAATAACTTATAACTATATTGGGATAGTTGACTCGGGTTATTAATAATAACCTTACCCATATGGAGCATCCTGAACAACTATGGAGAGGAGAAATGTTAGACTCCTTTACATGATAACATCCTCCATCATTTAATTTGACTACAATTACATTCAATGGGAAGCATCATATATGTTCTCTAGAGAAGATATTTCTTTCTATGGGATATAATTAAAGGGATAAGGTTGTAATATAAATTTATCATCTTTTGGGAGATGCAGATCAATGATGGTCATTGATTAAAAACAAAAAGGAAGACTAATAAATATAATACATGGAATGGTAGGAATTTTATAAAATTTTCTTAGAAAAATAATTTCCTCGTGAATAGCGAGTGAATATGGAAAGGAAGTTTCTAAGTCTGATGAAAAAAGAGGACGAGAGTGTTGCAAAGTATAAATCTAACTTCGAAAGGTTATCAAGGTATGATTCAAACTACATACATAACTCAAGGATTAATATTTATTAATTATTCGATGGTTTAAATCCATTCATCTAGTGGGAACTGGTCTTCCAATATTTATCATCATATGAAGATATAGTCTCATTTTATGTCAAGATAGAAAATGAACTCTCTAAGTCATATGAATTCAAATTAAAGTAGGAGAAAAAGAGGGATTTTGTAAACTATAGAAAAGGAAATAAGGAAATTGGGAAGAATTTAAGAGTAAAAATTCAACCTAGTAGTAATTTATTGATGAAATACCCTAGTATTTTCCTGAAGGGAATGGGTTTCTATAATAAGTGTCAAGAAAAAGGAAACTAATATCATGATTTTATGGGAATGAAATAATTTTCCAAGGTTAAATGATATAATTTTAATGTTATGGGACATTATTAAAATGAATTTTATAAGAGTTAGGGAAACATTCCTTAAATAAGTCCTAGGGAGAATGGGCAAAATTTTGAGGTCAGAACTGCTATGGTTGAGCTTCTTAATGATGTGGTGGCAAGTACCTTAATCATTTTCTCAAACATATCCAAAGCCTTATTTGATTCTACATCATCACATTATTTCATATCTTCCCAGTTTTATAGGAAAATTAGACACTTCCAATTTCATTTAACAATAGAGTTTTCAGTCAAAACTCTTAAGGGAAGTACCATTGCAAAATAGATGTGGCAATCAATCCCCTTTATTACACATAAACATGATTTAGATGCAGACCTTATCATCATACCCATGATTTAATTTTATATAATTATTGGTATGAATTTAATTTTAAGTTATGATGTGAAGATATATTGTAAGAATAGAGAAGTTACAATTTGGGAGAATGATGTAGAGTCCCTTATCTTTTGAGCAGAAACTCCGCAACTGATTCAAATCTAGATCCACCACCAGTAGATCTACTAAATTCAATTCTTATGGAGGTAAAGGACACATTATCTATGGGTTAGGGAATAAATGATCAAATTGAGGATGTACATATTACACAAGAATACAATGATGTATTTCTAACGGATTTACTAGGACATCATATGAAGAGGGAAATGGAGTTTTCTTTTGATTTATTTCCTAGTGAAAGGCCTTTACTAGAGACTCCTAATAGAATGGACACCATTGAATTAGTGGAGGAGAAGAAATAACTAGAGGAGTGGAGTTATAAGGGATTTATTTTCACTAGTGATTCTCCATGGGGATCTCTGGTTTTTTTGTTAATAAGAGAGATGTATATATCAGTATGTGCTATGAATGTAGGGAGATCAATGCTACTATGATGATGAAAAAGTATCCTCTTCTTTCTTTTGAGGACTTATTTGATCAACTTCATAGATCCAAATATTTTATTGAACATCTATTTGGATATCATAATTTCCATGTGAGGATGAAAGATATTCCAATAACATCATTTCAAACCAGGTATGGGCATTAAGAGTTTACAGTAATACCTTTTTCACTATCTAATGCACTATATTCTTTCATGGATATAATGAATACAGTATTCATGAAATATCTGGATGAATTTATTATGGTATTTATTGATGATATCTTGGTATAATCCAAAATCTATGAAGATCATGAGAATAACATGTGCATTATTCTGAAACATCATAGAAGAAATGTGTTATATTGGATGTTTAGAAATTATGAATTATGGATTTAATCCATTTATTTTCTTGGACATATTTTCTATATTAACGGAATCATAATTAATCCGATGAAGACAATGGTTTTTCTAGAATGGAGACACCAAAGAACATAACCTATGTACGTTGTTTTATTTTTTTAGCAGGTTATTATTGGTGTTTTTTTCTGAACTTCACCCAATTAGATAACTAGTTAACCATGATTACACGTAAATGGATTAAGTTTATATGAAAAACATAATGTGAATAATGTTTTGAATAATTTAATAAAGGGTTTCTGAATTCTGTAATATTGACTCTACCATTAGAAAATGGTGGATTTGTGATTTATAGTGATGCTTCAAAGAAAATACTTGGCTATTTGCTTATGCATAATGATACAGTTATTTCATATGCATCAATTAAGTTAAAAACACATGAATAGAACTATCCAAATCATGATCTTCAGTTAGTTGTTGTAATATTTTCTTTATAGAACTAGAGGCATTATATCTATGTTGGAATATGTGAGATATATATAGATCTTGAAATATATCTTTTCACAAAAATAACACAACATGAGGAAAAAGGAATGGCAATAGCTACTCAAGGATTATGATTGTTCAATACACTATCACCCAGGAAGGGAAAATAAGGTATCAAATTCATCAATCAAGAATTATCATTGAGTTATAAACAAAATGAGGATTTACAGGGATCTTATGTACTTGGATCTAGAAAATATAGATATGGAAATTATCAATGAAGGTGAAACATCATTACCTTTTTAGTTTTTTTAGATCCACTGTTATTGTAAATGATTAAAAGTTCTCAGTTTGATGATTTGAATCATCTAATGAAAATTAAAGGTGTTACTGATGGGAAATTGGAGGAATACAAGTGTGAGGATAAAATTTTGATATTTGGGAAGAGGATTTGTGTTCCCTCAATACCTAGTCCAAAATGGAAGTTATTGGATGAATCTCATTGATTGAATTTATCTATATACTATGGTATCACTAAGATGAATAAATATTTGAAGGAACATTTTTGGTGGGATAACATGAAGAGGTAAATGTATAATTATATATCAACATGTTTAGTCTGTCAATAAGTGAATGCTCAAAGACAACATCAAAGAAGAGTCTTGAGTCCTCTTCCTATTCCTGTATATAAATGGGATGAAATCACTATGTTTTGATCACAATATTTATAAATATCTCCTAGAACTAATGATACCATATTGGTGATTGTCGATCGACTTACCAAATACACACATTTCCTTTCTATAAGGGAGAATTTTATAAAGAAGCGCCCTACACGAATCAATATTAATGATGTTGTATGACTTCATGGAGAACCCCTTTTAATTGGGTCTGATAATGATCCATGATTTACATCAAATTTTTATAAAATTGTTCAAAAAAAATTGGATACTGAGTTTCATTTGGGTACTTATTATCACACTCAAACTGATGTTTGGTCATAAAGGATGATCTAGTCAATATAAAAAATTTTGAGATCATGATCATTTTATTTTCAAGGTATGTGGGATCAATATTTTCCTTTGGTGGATTTTTTCTACAATGATATTTTCCATTCCAGTATTCAAATAGAACCTTATGATGCATTATACATAAATAGATGTCGTATAATGAAATATTGGGATGAAGTTAATGAAAAAAATATTTTAATTTGAGAGTTTTTAGAGGAAAAAATAGTTAAGGTAAAGACTATTTAGTTGCATTTCAAAATAGCTCAATGTAGGAAATCAGATATGTTGATAAAAAAAGGAATTATTTTGAATTTCAAGTAAGAGATAACATTTTTTGAAAGTATCTCCATGGAAGGGTGTTAAAATATTTGGAAAGAAAGTGTAACTGAGCCCCAAATTCATTGTTCATTTTAAAATTTTCGAGAGAGTTGGAGTTTTGGATTATCATTTGGCGATTTCACCTAGCCTTTATAAAGAACACAACGTGTTAAAAATCTCATTATTGATAAAGTACACACCAGACCCAAAACATGTACTTACTTATGAAGGCACTGAATTCGAACATGGCTTATCTAACTACAAATAGAATATTCAGATTTTGGACACTAAAGAATAGGTGTTGAGGAATCACATGAATTTCCTGGTAAAAGTACATTCAAAAAATCAAAAAATTGAAGAGGTGACATGGATTCATGAGGATCTTATGATTAATATCTACACAAATATTTTTGTGAGGTGACATTGTGGAAATTTTGAGGATGAAATATTCAAAGGAGAGGAGAATATAACGACCCAAAATTCTATCAATGAAATTTCCTTTCTTATGTTTATTTTATATGGTATGATTCATATAAAAAACATATATAACACAATTCAATCTTTATAAATGAATAATAAAATAAATATGTGGTATCTCAAGATGTTAAGGAACCCATATTGATGAAATAGTAACATTCCCTTGGGAATAGTAATATGACCCATACAATTTGTAAATCAGCCTAATGAATAGTAACCTCACACATGAATGTATAAATAACATTTTGGAACATCATTAGTGAATTTATGATATAATTATAGCATATAAAATTTTGGGGAATATTTATAATATTTAAAATTTTAATGCAGGTATAATTATAAATCGTAAATATTTAACTAAAATTTTACAATTTATAAGATTATTTAAAATTAAATTAATTTTCATAAAATGGATTCATAAATCAATATTTTTTGTATTATGATTTTGGGATAATTTTATGAGACCTTATTTAATTTTTTAATGTGTTGAAAAATAATTTTTAAATTTAAAATCTGTATTTTTGAAATAAATAATAATTTTATTTAAAAAAGAAATTTTTCATATTTAGATATTCTTTTGAAAAAATTGAGCCCATATTTAAATTATAAATGTTTAAAAACGATTATTGTGAATTTTTGTGATTTTTCTAAAATACATGAATTTTTAGTAAATAGTAAAATTTGGTAATTTATAATATAAATACATTGTAAGCTAAATACACATTCATTGATTCATGTATGATGTAAAAACCCTTGGAAAAAACTCACAAGAACTTACTTCTGTATTTGGTCCCAAGAATCAACACAATTGGTTGTCTAGAAAAAAATATTAAAATGATAAAATGATAAATATAATATTGATAAATCACCCCTCTCCACTAAAAAAAACAACCCCTCACCCATCTTCTCATTACTCCTCTAAGACATGAATCATGAAAATGTTCTGCCCAAATACTCTTCACTAGTCTCTCTCCAAGTCCATGAGATCTTTGTATATCTAAAATACCAAAACCTCTTTCCCTAAGGTGGTTCTGAAGGAAATTAATTCAAGGGGTAAACCATCTTCCTTTTTATTTTTCTTTCTTTTTCAATTTACTTTATTCTCTTATATTATCCTAACATCAAATTTCTAGATGATCATAATAACTCCATTATCATATATATATATATATATATAATTTATATCATGTTAATGTAATATCATTCCTCAAACTACTATATCTCTTGCTTTTATTTTTTAAAAAATGAAATCACTGTCAGGGAGGTGTTGATTTACATCCATCGTGGACGAAGGACTTTCATTCTTTAATTTATTCTCCATCGATTGTCATGAAAGAATTTTTATAGTTTACCTATATTATAAAATATGTATTATGACTTATTTAATTTTTTTATCAATTATATATACATAATACTTATTCGTACAACAAACTAGTTCGATATTATCGAAATACCACAGTGATAATCTAAAGGATTATCACTAATGTTTTATCAAGTAACTCATCTTAATAACATATAACCAAATGTATTATATAACCATTTAACATTATATATGTTCATTAGTATCATGTAAATTCAATTATGTAGAATTATTACTTTTCCACATGAACTTCCATACTCACATACAAGTATAGTGATCTTGAAAACCAAGGAAGCGAACGATCCTGAGGGATAGATTTGTATCTTATAACTCATAAAAAATTCCACAAATGAACTTATTAAAATTATAATAATTAAAATAAATATATAAAAGGTTCTTAATTAATTAATAAATGGATTTAATTTGATTATATAGGACATAATGGCCAAGTGCAGAATACATTTAGATATAATGTAAGGGTTTTCTACCCAAGCCTCCATTTTCTTTCATGTCAATATTATTTCTATCATTACCATAATGAAATTATTAATTATTATAATTTGTTACTCATAAAAAATATCAATGTTCAATATATATGTACCAATCATAGTCCTTCTTTTTTTTATTTGGAATTACATGTTTTAAAAGGATATTTCTCAAATTCTTCTTGGTAAACAAGCCCAATTCAAGGGAACATGTCGAATTGTTACCTTTTTTCAGGTGAACTCTATAATCTATTTTTAGAAACCATTATTTTTCTAAAATACCTCATTTTGTTATGAAAAAAAAACTATCTTAGTAAAATTTTGGTTCAATAATTTTTTTTTTACAAAATAATTACTCTTTTTAATCTAAAGGAGTCTTTATATCCATAATTACATTATGATTTTATAAGAGTTTTTTCATCAATTTTAAAACTCTTGTTTATTCATATATTCAATTGGGATTAATATTTTTTGATATCATCTTGCATATTTTATTGAATGTTTTAGGGTTATTTTTACTGTGGATGTACTATATTGATATCATTCCCCATATAACTCTAAATAGTTGGTATTTATGTTTAGTTATTGGGAAAATCTATTTAAATTTCATTTTTTTTGTTTTAATATGAATAAATTTGTTGATTATGTTCCAACCCTTTCATTTGTTTAATGTATGTGACTTAGTAAGTGTCGGTCGAGGCCTTTTATATCCCCTTGGTGCATTGGTATGTCTCGTGATACATTCTAGTTTGGGTTTTTACCCACTTATATACGGTCTCTTCTCGAGTTCTTGACTGTGTGGTTATGATGTCCCATATAATGAATTACATCATTATTCAACTATTATAGTTTCCACTGTTATTTTTTATTTTTGAATTATTTATTCATCTTTTATTCATGTCATATTATGCTCAAGTTTATGTTTCAATGGAATGAGAACTTTTATTTATTCACCATGCCTTATTACTTATTCATTAATGGTATTACATACCCTTTCAAATCATTTAGATCACCCATTTATTTTGTTTTAATTTTACCTATTATGTGAAGAAGTATATTCTGAATGTCTAATTTGGATAATCTAGGTGTTTTGGATGTTTATAATGAAATTTACATATTGAGTTTTCGTTCATGTTGTAATTTTGAACTTATATATGTATCTTATTTTCCTAATCATGTAAACTATTCATTCCTACCGGATATGAATTTCATATAATAATACCAATTTATGGAATCAAGGAACTGACTTTGGGCTACTGGAGTCAGTTTCTTTACCCCAACTTCCTAGGAAATCCATTGAAAAATCATGTATAATGTATTCCAATGTCTTAATTATTCATTCAGTCTGTCCATTAGGTTAAGTATTAAAAGCAGTGTTGAAATTAAAATTAGTTACTAATGACTTATGGAGTCCATTCCAAAATTTAGAAGTGATCTTCGGATCATAGTCAGATAAAATTTTTAGTAGAACACCATTTAAACTAAAAATATATTTGAGGTACAGTTAAGAAAGCTAATCTAAATACATCATATATTGAATAGTAATAAAATGTGGTGATTTAGTCACTCAATCAAAATTAACACAAATTTCATTGTTACGTTGAGAATTTTTAGTAGTCTCAGTGTAATGTTCATGGATATATTCTCCCATTTCCAATCTAGCATAGGGAAATCATGAAGTATCCCTTTTTTTTCTTCTCTTCTTTAACATTATAGAAATTCAAACATTTCATGATAAAATCTGAAATATCTCTTTTCATTTCATCTCAACAGTAATATTATCGATGGTCTTTGTACATCTTAGTGCTACCAAGATGAACTAAAAATGGAAAACTTCAAACTACACTTAACAATTATTTCTTCAACTGGGAATCACAAGTCACAAATAACCACTTTCGAAATATAAAGAAAAAATATTTATCAAAATTAAGTTCTAACAACATAACTTTCTTAACCAACTAACCCATTTTATAAAACTTAGTATCTTCCTTCTGATCATTCTTAATTCTACCTAAAAGATATGACTACACTATCACCTCAAACTATATAGAGTAATTTTCTACACCAACTACTTCTAAGAAAAAATTCATCAAATCACTATCTAAGGGGTCATGTTCTAAATGTAACATGGTTAATGATTCATGATTTTTCTTACTCAAGCCATCCACCACATGTATTTATTTCATTTATGGTCATTTATAATGAAATCATAATCCTTAGGAGTTAAAATCGTCTTCTCTGCCTCATGTTACATTACTTAAGAGTAAATATATAAATAAAAATTTTATGATCAGTATATATTTCACCTTTGGATCCCTATATATGATTTATCTAAATTTTTAAAAGAAAAAAACAGCACCTAATTCCAAATAATGTGTTGGGTAATTTAATTCATGAGGGTTTAGTTTCCATGAAGCATATGAAATTACGCAATCATTATGAATAATAAATCAACAAAGTCCCTTCAAAGAAGTATCACTTTAGATGAAAAAATCTACATTTCAGGAAGGTAGGAAAAAAAATTGAAGCATTAACCAGCCTTTTGTTCCCGATCTATAAAATAAACATCAAATTCATCTATCTAAAAAAATTAACCCATTTTCAGGATAAATTACATAGAGGGATAGATAATTATGAAATTTAAAAATAACATTCATTAATAGCCTTCAAATCCAAAAAATCTATGAATCTTAATAATATTTCAATGTCTTGTACATTCATAAACCACTTTTGATTTTTTTATAGTATCAATGGTTATTACAACATTTTTGAAATTATTTCCAAGTAAAAAAATCTATTATAACCAAAAGTAACATTTTATGACTTTTACATAAAAATTATTTTATTTGATAATTTCAAAAAAATCATTTAATTATTTTCATGATCTTCATAACAATTCGAAAAAAACCAAAATATGATCTACAAAAGAACACACATATCCAAATATTCACAGAAGATACTATTCATAATATCCATAAATATAGTAGGGTCATTTTTTAATCCCATGGAAATAACTACAGACTAATAATTACCATATATATTATGATATGCTATATTTGGAATTACATCTTCCTTCACCTTCAGCTGATGGTACCTAAATCCCGAGTTAATCTAAGAAAAATACCAATCACCCTAGAGTGGATAAAAAAATTCATCTATATGGGAAAATAGATTCTTATTATTTATTATAATTTTATTTGAATATCTATAATAAATACAAAGCCTCATGGAACCATCTTAGTTTAACAAACAAAATAGGATCACCCAATGGTGAGGTTCTTTGATGAATGAAACCTTTATTAATAAATTCTTTCAAATTATTTTTCATTGAAATAGGTTCCAATCAAGCCATAAGATAAGTGGGTTTAGAAATTAGATTATCATCTAGAACTAACTAAATAGTAAATTTAACTTCTCGATCAAGTATGACAGCATGAAACTTATGAGGAAAAACATCCAGGTGTTTATTTACAACCGGCACGAAATTAATCTGTACATTTCCCTTATTTTAAAATTTTTTTGAAATAAAAATTTCTTTTTTGGTATTTGAATTATTTCTCATCTTCCAGATATATTATCAATTGTATGGTTTCATTCTTGTATACAAACCAAAAATCTTTCTAAAAGGGAACTTTGTTAGCTCTACAATCAGTATTATCTTGGAAAATAGAATTCAAATCATTACATAGAATATCATCAAACTCTATTATGGTCTAAACAATATGTTTTTAGGTGAATTCCTTCCATAGGAAAAGAGAATATTAATATTATAATTCCTTTTTACCTTATTATTTTTTCCTGGTGTTTTAAACATAGGTTTTTGTTTTATTTCTAAAATTGAAATTTTGAATTTTTCAAAAAATTATTTAGAAAAAAATGGAATTCATAGATCCTATATCGAAAAAACATTAGAAAAATATGAGTAAAGAAAAAAAGTACCTACTACTACTACATTCGATGTCCTAACATCTACAAAAGTAGTTATAAATATTTTCACTACACCTATCTACATATGTTCTGGCTTCTTCCCATCATTAAGATCATTTATTGGGAAGGTATCTGCATAATTCCCCATCTCCCAAAATTTAAAATAGATTAAAATTTTCTTACTAAATATAAATATGGTATCCTTTTGATTTAAATCATGGGCCATATGTCTAAAAATATCACATCAAAAACAATTACCATATTTGTTTAGTCATTCCCCGGGATGATTTTTACCACACATGACACACACTAGAAACTAAAGTATCATACCTTCAGATCTATTTGAATAATTCTAAACCATTTCCTTCTATATGGACCTCATCTTATATTTGTTTTCAATGTAAAATTTATCATAAAAACTCCATTTTTACCCTCTTATCACATCAAAAACGATTCTCAGAACTTTTCAATTCACAGGAGGCCAAATCCCTTTCATATCATGGATTCAATCTGAAGTTAAAAAATGATTAATTTTACTATCAAGAAGTTGAATAAGATTTGGATAATACCTTTCTAGTTGAGTGAGGGTTTCTTCATTAATTTCCTATAAATATTCTTTTTTTCAGTTCAAAGAATTTATTTTACATCCAATATTGGATAGCCTTAGAAAAATATTTTTCAAGGAAAAGATTCCTAAATTTATCCCATTCCATGGAATAAATTTCCTTGATATCATAGATATTCTTGACCACTTACCACCACTGGTCAACTCCACCTTCAAAATGATAAATATAAAGACTAACCGTTTGATTATCATAACACCCCATAACATAGAATATCATTTTAAGGGATTTGTTCCACCCTTGAACCACCACATGGTCATAAGATCTACTAAAATAAGGATGTTGTTTCCTAATAAAATGTTCCACTATTTTAATGTTTATTTTTGGTAAATCTATAAATTATCTTTCATGTATTACATTACCATTTAGAGACTATTTTAACTAATCCATTTCTGTCAAAAACTAATTGTTTCCAATTCCCAGCGTTCTAGGCTGCGGATTCGAAAGGATATAATTATTTTAGTTTCTTCACACTTCAAATTTGTTTTTTGTTCTATGGAAAACGATTCTATAAAAACATATCATAGATACCCAAAAATGGTAATAATTAAATTATATATCATTTCATATTAACAAAATTGTAAAAAAAACATTTTTTGTATTATATTAACATCATCCTAACCCCTAAATATATCTAATACATCTTTTGATACCAACTATATAGACCTGGATTTAAATATTTCACGTTTTTTATTTTTATGTGATGAAATGAATCACTTAAATTTTAGGATCTTTTTAGGTTTAATTTTTTTATATATTTAGCTCATAATTCATACATGACAATACCACAATATTATAAATTGGATATTGTATCACCCCCTGTTTGAGGTATATTACCATTATTTATTTCTTTTTACTTGTATAATGTTTCTGAGTAATGTTAGAGATAGTTTGAGAGGGTCTTGGGATTTTATAAGGGTGCACAATTTGGGGGAAGTTAGTGAAAACTATGAATCTTCTCGAGGAAATCATCCACTACAAGGTAGAGGGATTTGAAAGGGCATACAGTTAAGTAAAATAGTTCTCCAAATCGTGTGGCCACCCCAGGTAAACCATGAAACATGGGACAATAGGATTTCATATAGTTGGAACATGGATTTTCTAACCATACAGGATAATGATGAATGTTCCCACTTGAGGTATTAGCAGGTTCACAGTTATCACATGGCTTTCCTAGCCATATGGCTATACCATGTGCGTCTTAAAAGTTGATTTTTAAAAATGAGGCTTGGAAGGGATTTTACCGAAAAAACCCTATTTTTATCTCCCAAACAATGATCACTTGGTATTTTCTCGTCTATAAGGTTAGGGAACCTCTCCCACTCATTTTAGAATCATTTTAAAGGGTTCTATTGGTTTTTTAATGGTGTATCTTCCTTGGAAAGTCTATTTACTGGGTAGTTTCATAGTTTTTGTTATATAAAATCTCCTCTCTATCTCATAGTTTCTTAGATATAGTTCTATTGTATGTAGATCCAGGGTTTTTGTTGAAAATAATGGTAATATCTAGTCTTTTTTATGAATGGGTAAGGGATATAAGGAATATTTTTATGAGATTTCACCTTGATGTCGTGAGATTTTGTGTCATTAGTCATTTTTTCCAAAACCCTAAAGGTGGGTGGCTTCTCTCTCGAACCTCTTCCTAGAACTCGAATGATTAATTTAGAATAGATTATTTTCTTGAAATTGGATTTTAAATTGATGTTTAAATCTGTTTTAGGACCCTTTGGTGATGATTTATGGATATAAGTTGATATGTGTTATTATTGTGCAATGTGATTTGTTATTGGATTTTAGAATGATGATTTAAAATATGTTTCCTAGTTTTATTTGTGGAATTTTATTGTGAAAATGGTTCTCAATAAAAAATTTATTTTATAGAAATTTTTTTAAAATGGATGTGTCTTAAGGGTGTTTTCAATAAATGGATGATTTTATTGAAATGGTTTGGTATGTTGGGTTGAAATTTTGTTTTGGCCTTGTTTGGATTAAATGGTTATGTGTGAGTTAAATTTGGGATGGGTATTGGCCAGATGTAAAACCATCAAAGGAAAGGAATGTGTTTATGAAGAACCATAATAATAAGGGGATGGGATTGAATGCGAATTTCCACCATCACGGGGAACACCAAGCATGGGTGGTTGTGTTGTTTGTGTGATGAGGTGTATGGTTTGGGTTAGAAAAATGAAATAGTTTATGTCCACATGAAAGAGAAAAATGGGTAATGACTTGTTTGATTGTTTTCCTTATAGTTGTGTTGATTTATGTAAAATGAATTAGTAATGATGTTCTTAGCTTGTTTGAAATTGTTAAACTATTTAAATGGATTTATATAACTTGTTTTATATAATTGTTTGGATTTGTTATATACTTGTGGAATGAGTAAAGAAGTCATTTTGGGAAGGATTTTTTAGTATTATTACTCAATAACATATTTGGAACTTGGTTGTTCATGTAGATATTTTATTTTAAGACATGAGTAAAGGTAGAGAATCACATTCCTTTTATGGTACCTCGTGATACTTGGGAACTCTAGTGGTTTTGTATCTTGGATCCTAGTGTGGAGCTTTTACATCCTTGAGTTTTTTTATTTAATATTTGGCTTTGGTACATTGATACATGTTATGTTGTTGTTTTTTCATGGAGGTAATTCGGTGTTGTTGAGTTATATTACATTGCTAATTTAAATCATTAAATAGTTAAGTGAAAATGGTATGTTTGGTGGGTTTATTTAATTTTCAAAGGGAAAATAATACCCTGATTATTCATTAATCCCTCATCATGTATTACTAGTCTTTTGTGCCTTTGGGATGTCACTTATGGGAAAGTGTCAATTCTACCTCAACTCAAGACAGTGAGGAGGAGTGAGATGTTACAAGTTGTATAATTTTGTTGGTCCTTTGGAATTTTTTTCTGGACTTGAAGTTGGAATTTATTCTTGATATATTCCTTTTTTAGGTATGGTATAATGGATTAGTATTGTTGGAGCATGAAATTTTTAGCATAAAAATATTTAGTTAATGAATTTATTCTGAAATTAAATTTTCTACATAGTTAGTTATACATGTGTTTTGGTGACAATTATAGGCATTTAGGTCTCATTATCATGGGTTTATCCGATGATACAATTTTCATATACATGTTATAAATGACTTCCCATTAGGATTTAAAATTTTATTTTGAATAATTTTTTATATTGTGGGATGAATGTATTTATTTTTTAAAAATTTAGAAATAGCTTTCAAAAGTGAGATTTGGAAAAGGGAATGGTTGTGGTATTTTGAAAATGTTTCAATTTTCAAAACATGTAGATTTTTTCAAAAAAATGATTTAACATGAAAAATTTTGGGTTTTGAAAAATCAGGGTTGTGATAGTTTCAATGTAATAGAATTTGAAATTATAAGGATTAATTTTCTAGAGAGTGAAAATTTTGGTGGTAGTTTTGTTGATAGAAATGTCATTGGGTAGGCATCAGAGAGACCAACCAGAGGAAGCTAATAAAAACATGGTTTCACCTGAGCCCCAAGTGAACCAACAACTAGTTCAGATCATAGTGCACACCTTTAAAACTGTGAATAATGGGAATATAACAGATGATCTGAGGCATATAGACCATTCAGGTTAGTTTTATAAATATAATCCACCCATCTTTCGGTGTGGTTTTGAACCAAAATGGTACGATGCGTAGTTGAATAAGATGAATCAAATCTTTAATTTCCATGGAATACTGGAATACTATAAATTCAAATTTATGACATACATGATATATGAACTTTCATGTTTATAGTGGGTGTTAGTGGTCCAGGCTAAAGGATATGATATCATGGAAAGGGGTGATTTTTAGGGACTGTATTACAAATAATTATTCCCTCACACATTCATAATTCATCATACAATGGATTTCTTTAGTTTGAAGTAGGAAAACCACTATGTGACTGAGTATGTGTCTAAATTCATGAATTTAGTCTAGTTTGAGCTTGAGGTTACCACTAGTACTTCATTGAATGTATAAGTACTTGGTATTAACAATTACATAATCTTGAGTTAAGTCAAGAATTCACATTAAGGCTCTTTTCAGGTTAAGAATTTTTGAGAATTAGGTTTTCACTATTACAATACCTCTCAAAAATTACAGTGTATATACTTCTTCTGTATCCAATTTTTTTCAACAAAATAAACCTCCTTAAATAAAATAAGAGTTATTTTCTTGATATAAATCTTCTGGAATACATCCTTTCTCTTAAAGTTCCTTATACCCTATGAAAAACATTTCAAAAACATGGGATGAGAATAAAAATCTCATAAAGGGTTTTAAAATAAAGAAACAAAACATTAGCCCATTAATACATATAAATCAATGAAATCATATTTTTCAAATATAAAACATAATCTATTTAACATACCACAAAAAATAATAATATTTACGAATAACACATATAAATCATATATCAAAAAGGTAGCTTGGGGCATCAATATCATACCTACATTGTAGCTTTCATAGCTACATACAGATTTATATTTGGAATACCCATCACCGTATATTCCCTAAATCTCATAGGTGAAACATAACGGTTTACCTCTATCACATTACTCAATATATTATAGATCTATCTCGGGCTCACCTTCCCTAGGTTTATCATGGAACCACCCGTATACATAAACAATTTCCAAGAACCATAACATAATTATAACACATAACCCAAGCATAAAAAAAGATAAAATTTTCACATTGAAATCATGAAATATCATTTCAATATATTGAAATAATCAATCAATTATAAAAACCATTTTCAATACCAAAATACAAAAAAAAATTATATGGTATTTATTTTTCCATTTAAAAACTCTACGGCTTGTAGAGGATGCCAAATATCAAATAATTCTCGCATCTGTGGAAAGGTTGTTGTCACCACGTGAGTTAAAAAGAAACATTAACATTGTAATTTAGTAAAAAAATGTACAAAAATATTACCTTTGAATGAAATTATTAGTAAAAGGGGTTTATAAAAATTATAAAAGAAAGTAATGTTCATTAAGAAACGAAATGGCACCATTCATGGAGACGGTAAGTCGTACGTACGCATGAACGCTACATTCATTTCTTGTTCATATTTGATGGAATGAAAAATAAATGATACATAGGTATATTATAATTATAATATAATATAATATTTTATATACAATATATATTTTCTTTAACATCATCCTTTTTGTGTTCCATGTATATCATGAACGAGTCATATCACTTTGATGGGGCGGTAGTCTGTACTTCCTCAAATGAAATTGTCATATTTATACAACATGAAAAGCTGAAATTTTTATTCTAAATGAGAATTAAATAATCATAGATATAAAATAAATATCATATATATTATATATAATTACAGTTCAATCATAATGGCCACCATGAGAGGTGGCAGGGGAAAATCAAAAAAACATCGTTTCGTGATGCATCAGTTCATCGTACACCAAAAACAGTATGTTCATATCCATTAGAAGGAGGTGTGTGTATGTGTAGTTTGAATAATTCTCCAAAAATAACCTGTTATATTGAGGATAATGTTTTTTTATAAACAATTAATAATAATATAATATGGAGTGAATATGTAAAGTAAAAGACGAGAATTTGAGAGAAGACATTACCTCTAAATCGGGTAACTCCATTCGGTTTGAACCAAAAGGCTTTCTTGAAGTTATTTCAGCCTAGGGTAAGGCTTCTAGATGGAATAGAGGGTTGTTGGGAGAATATTTTGGCAGATTTTCGACCATTCTAGGGGCTTGATAGGAGTTATTAAGTAGGATAGCGTTATACCCTTTTATAAGAAGCAGGAGGCACTATTTAGAAGAGTCTAGAAATATTATTTTATTATAATTTAACTTTCTATTTCTAAAGTCTCAAAAGGTGGTTAAGCCTAATATAAGATGATTATGTAACTGAAACATCTAAACCAACTGGTTTTAGGCAATTTTAGGTCATAAAATTAAGCTTATCTTTTAGCTTTAACCCTTAGTTAACTAATTTAGCTTTTACCATGTCTTCTTGTGTATTCATATTATATGGTTATTATACTTAGAATAAAAATACAAAAGATCCTCAAGTGGTTAATTAATGATATTTTTAACATTATAAAAGTCATTTGGTCGAACATTGGATTATTATATCATTTAATAAAATAATATTCATGTTAAAAACTCGTTTATGTCAATTTTGAAACTTTTTTGTAATTGATTTTTCCTAAAGTGATAAAAATTTGATTCAATTCAAATAAAATGATACAAATATAATATAATATGTCATATCTATCCATAAAATTAGTTTATGGAATAAAAAGTATCAAAATTAATCTATTTTAAAATTTATGATATAATATATTTAAATCTTTCATTAACAAGGTAATCACTACATCTCCATTTTGTCATAAATAACATTATTTATTTAATGTTTAAAAATTATTAATAAAATATCATGATATAGGAAATATTATTGTATTTATAATTAATATTTATAGTCAAATATATCAATTATATAATCCCACTTTAAAATTGGTTTAGTTAAAAAATTAAGGTTTATGATATTTTTATTTTTACATTAAATAAAAAGTTATTAATGGCATTATCATAACTAAGTGGTATTCAAAGGTCAAACGTTTCACCCAAGGATTTTAATATTCCATCACAACTCTTCCAATAAGGTTAGGAAAAGTGGTAACGTAATTTTATACTATTATAATTTTTTTTACCATGAATGACCATATTTACCTTTAATGGTGGTAAAAAAATTTCAAAAGTTACTATTCACCCCAAAAAATATTTTCATCCTTTTAGATGAAATTTTTTACCCTAATTACAACCATTTATGTTGAATTTTTAAAATTCAATTCATAGAAGCGGTAAAATTACGTTTAAATGAAAAAGTCGGTTTTTAACTACAATGTAGTATTTTTCACTATTCATCAAAAATTTAATGTTTTCAGAAAAATAAAAATAAATAAACCTAAGATAATTTTGATATTATGAATTCAAAAAATATGTCTATTTACAAAATTCAAAACATATAAATTTCAGCAATTAATTTAAAAATAATTCCCGTTGTCAAAACTAGAACGCATGTTTTTAAGAAGTGAAACTACTAAAAGATTGACATGTGTTTATGTCCAATTTAAAAGTGAAATTTATTCCAATGACCAAAATTGAATTAAATGATAAAAAATATAATCTAATTAAACTTTTAAACCAATTAAAATGACAATATAATCATATAAATAAATTATATGAAATGACAGTTTTGACTTAAAATGCATTATTTTTCACTATTCATTAAAAAATTGAACATTATTAGAAAAATACAAGAAATTTCCCAAAAGTAAATTTTTTTGTCCTTCTTCTAATTAAGAAGTTTATTTTGTAAAATTTAAAATATAAAAGTGGAAAAAAAAATATATTTAAAAGGGGTTTTGCATCAAAAGGCAGTAAAACGACATTTTTTAAAAAATTATTGTTTTCATGCATAAAATCTGATTCATTCTTATTTTATGCCTCTATAATTTTTTTAATAAATGAAAAAAAAATTTAAAAACATGTGTAATCCTAATTTAGTTAGTTATGTAAATTCCCAGCAATACAACGGCTATGTGTTAACTACCATTTAAAATAATAATATTATTATATTATTTTTTGGTATAACTCAAAGTTGTGTGCATGATATAATTTCAAAGAAACTTATTATTGTGTGTTGATTATGTTATCGAATAAGGTTCCCTCTGTAACATAAAAATAATATCTTATTCATTAATATGAATAGATATGGAAAAGTATTATTCTATAATAACATGGGTCGTTACATCCTTCCTCCATTTTAAAAATTGCATCCTCGTAATTTTAAAAGAAATAAAGATAAGTAAAAAAGGTCACCTGAGATAACCCATACTAGGATTCCTTGTAGGGAAAATGGATGAATAAGAGAAAATAACCATCATGTTTCGATGGAGAGTGATTGAAAATGTGATTTGGAGAAAGTTAACCACCAGAAAATCACAAACTTGTGATGAGTCAAATGGTCTTTGATTCCCCAGTAGTAAAAGTAAATAGACAATGTTTTTGTTTAAATTTATTTTTCAAAAAGTTGAGGAATTTATTTATGATCTTGACTATGAACATAAGGAAACATACTTACTTGTCATGTACACTTTCATCAATTACTATATTTCTACCACAAACTCATATTTTATCCAAAAGATGAGTATTCAAGAGGACTTGGTCAAATCAAAAGCGCTAGAATAAAATTTTAGAGAATCAAATAATCCAAAAAAATGAACTATATATTTTCCCAATCTTTAGATAGTAAAAAAACAAAAATGGTTAGTGTGAGAGCAGATAATCCCCCAAAAGGATAATACTTTACACAAAGAAACACTACTACTAATCTCTAAAACTCTACAAATAATACCCAAAGAACAACAAAAACTATTCAATAAAAAATTGTCCACAAAATTCTTCAATGTAATCCATACTAATATTGAAAACCCAAACATAGAAAGATTTAATCACATATTCATCCATAGAAAATCATAACATTTATCTCCAAATAATATTGACTACTATTAAGGTCCCATAATTAAGTGTAATTAAACAAATAATATATTATCTATGATAGGTTGATCATGTACATAAATAACCGAAATCACCATATGTCCACAATAAAAACATTGATTCTTCAATAATAAACTTTCAAACATTACTTCATAAATGAGATCCCATAGTATTCTATTTTCTTTAAGTAAATAGTATTCCCAAAAGATAGAATTTCTTCCAAAATAACCTTTATCCCTTAATCACCAAATCATTTTCCATTACTAAGGATATTCATTTTATAAAACATAAGTTCCCAAAATCAACTTATTCTTGATCCCTAAAATTATTTAACTAAAAAAAATATGTCATACTAACCAGGGAATTCATGTTTTCTAGTGGTAAGAGATAAATCCCATTCTCACTTTGGTTGTGGGTTTGATTCCTGCATCTTTGTCTGATGTAATGGGTTGTCAAATGGTATGCATATTGTTTTTTTTCCAAAAATATATAATTTTATAACATTCCCAAAAATGAGGTAAATTCTGCAAAAATAACCATAACATATTTTAACCAAAAATTATATCTCATAACTCTCATTCCCATACTAAAAAGTAATAACTTGTAATTTTCTCAAATTCAAGGATTATATAATCCCAAATGGTTGTTTATAAATATATAAATAAAAGAAAAGATAATTCTTTCTTGAATAACATTTCCACATATCATACATTACGGTTACACATACTAGAAAATGTCTTCTAATGTAATCCTATTGTTAATACATTTAAACATATCATCATCCATAGATCCAACACTACTCTTCAATTCCTAAAATATAGTCATCTTAATCATAAAAAATTCTTCATGATCCATTATCCATGTTTTCCCCTATTATTATTTTATACTTATTCCCTACAAAAAAAATTATGCATAATGTCATAAGATTTTAGGTATGTCAAAACATGAGCTATGAAATAATCCTTACATTTTATATGACATTTTTAGTTTCTTCATCATCAATTGGAATGGAATTATGAATTGAAACCCATATAATTTTATGATCATGTTGATCCCATTCCTGAACCTTCTTCACATGACATCTATTTGTATAACGACTATACACACCACATTTAAAACATTCAATTGATCCTTTGGAAAGAACTTCTTTCCCTTTCTTGGGGTCAATCAGACACCTCCTTTTTCCATTAAAGGTTATTGCTTTATGACCTTCATTACCACATCTAAAACATCTTCCCATACCATTGAAGCATTTTTCTAGGTTATTCTTTCCAGGTCCTTAACACATAGGTTTTTAAAAATACTTAACTTTATGATTATTACCTGAACTTCCATTGGGATTCGTTTCCTGAAAATATGATTCCTTAAAAAATCACCAAGGTTCAAGTGGTCAATCATGACTCTAGTCAGTTAGTTAAGAATAACCACAAGAGTTCTCATTGCCGCTCCCATTTCATTCGGTTTCTCATTCATAGAACCACCACAATTTCTATCACATCCATTGTTACTTTGGTGCATACTATATCCATCCATTTAATAAAACCAAAAAGGATAGAGTGATTATATCTATAAAACCATCATATAATATCGTATCAAGAGGGTAAACACAAAGATATTATTATTAGTGTTATCTTAAACTCATTCAATTTATCTAAAATAACTATGACTCCTTTTAATATACTAACCATTATAGTTATGCCACTTATGCTTAAAAAATAGCTTATCCTCTAATGTTATCTAAAAAGACCTATGATGCCAACTATAAGGACCCAGCATTAAAAATTACATAATATGGAGCTAATTCAAGAATTCATATTGAGGATCTATTCAGGTTTATATTTTTTTGATAATTAAGTCGTAAATATTACATTACATCTCAAAAATTACAAAGTAGACACTTCTACTCTATTAAATTTTTTTAAAAAAATAAAACACCTTTAATAAAAACATATTTATTATCTTGATATAAATATTATTGAATACTTCATTTTTCTTAACCTTCCTTATACCCTCTGGAAAAAATTTAAAAAACATGGAATGACCATAAAAAACCTTATAATGGTTATAAAATAAAGAAAAAACATTAGTCCATCAATTTATATAAATCAATGAAATCATACTTTTAAATCATAAAACATAATCTATTTAACATAACTCACAAAATAAAAAGATTTATGAATAACAAATAGAAATAATAATTCATAACTGTAACTTGTGGCATCCATATCATATATACATTGTATCATTCACAACTACAAAGGGAGTTACATTTGAAATACCCATCACAGTATATTCCTTAAATCCCTTAAGAGAAACATTAATGTTAACCTCCATCACATTACCAAATTAATTTGAGTGATATATTTGGATCACCCTCTATAGGTTTATCATGTAACCACCTGTATATGAAAACAATTCCCAAAAACCATAACAAAATCATAACACATAACACAAGAATAAAGGAAAGAAAAAATTTCCACATTGCAATCACAATATATCATTTCAATATATTGACATAATAAATCCATTCTAAAAACAATTTTCAATACCAAAATACATGAAAAGAGTATATGTTATTTGCTTTTCCTTTTAAAAACACTACTTCATGTAGATGAATTCAAATATCAAATAATGATCACGGTGGCAGAAAGGTTGTTATCACCTCATACTTTAAAAAGAAACATTCCATTTTTCATTTAGTAAAACACTATGTAAAAATGATTAACTTTGAATTAAATTAATAGTAAAATTAATTTATACAATTTATACAAGAATGTAATTTATAAATCAAAATAGGCCTCAATGAAAAGAGATTGAAACAATGTTCCTTACGAAAATCCGGCAACCTAACGGCCTCACATAAAATTTTAGAAAATGAGATGATGGGATAGTAAAGGGTATCTCATTAATTAACCATAAAATTTATAGAAATAATTATATATAATAACATATCCAAACATATGTAAATGTAAATTAAAAGACATAACATAAATGAAGTCTTTGACTAAAAGGGGAGGGTGAAAGGTTCCCTTACCTTGTGTCTGACTTGCCTTGTTCGTTCTTTATCTTCCTGAATAATAAACATAAGTTAATTTCTACATTCTTAAAAACCATTTTCAAGTTCATTATTCCTTTTTTATCACTTATTACCTTGTTATAAACATTACATAATTATTTAAGTTAATATTGGTCATTTTGTCGATATTGAGTACTTGAGTCAAAAAAGAAACTTGTTGTAATTACAAATTGTCCATTAGTTAAAAATTCCATTATATCCAGAATTTTATTAATGATTTAAATATCATATATAATAATTATATATTTATTTATAATATTACTAAACATTCATAGATAAGAAATGAAATTCACCATTCATGGAGACGGTAAGTCGTACGTACGCTTGAACGCTACATTCATTTTCGTTTCATATTTAAATGAAAGAAAACTAAATGATACATAGGTATATTATAATTCCAGTATAATATCATATTTTATATATGTTACATTATTTAATTAATTCCATCCTTTATAAGTTCCATTTATAACATGAATAAGTCATATCACATTGAGGGGGTGGTAGTCCGCACTTCATCAAATTAAATTATTGTATTTATCCAACATGAAAAGCATAAAGTTATTTTCTAAATGAGAATTACATAAGTATATAGATACAATAAATATCATATATATCATATATAATTACAGTTCCATCATAATGTACACCATGAGATGTAATAGGGTAAAATCAAACAATCATAGTTCAGTGATGTAGCAGTTCACCGTACACAGAAACAATATGTTCGTATCCATTAGATGGAGTTGTGTTTAAGTGTTGTTCGAATATTTATCATAAAAATAACCTATTATATTTAATATACTGGTTTTTTATATAAACAATGGATAATAATAGAATAGGGAGTGAAGAAGTAAAATAAAATAAGAGAACTTGAGAAGAGATGTTACCTCCAAATCGGGTAACTCCCTTTGGTTTGAACCAAAAGGCTTTCTTGAAGTGACTTATGAATAATGTAAGTCCTCTAGGAGGAATATAGAGATTTTGGGAGATTATTTGGGTTGAGGGTGGATGTTAAAAGGTGCTTTAGAGGAGTGATTAAATGGGTCGGGGTGAAGCCCTTTTATAAGAGGGAGGAGGTACTATTTAGAAGAGTCTAGGAATATAATTTTATTATAATTTCATTTTCAATTTATAAAAGGATAAAATGTTAGTTAATATTAAGAAATGAAAAGTATGGATATAAATAATCTCATCCAATAGGTTTTATACATGTTTAGGTCATAAAATTAACCTTATCGTTTAGGTTTAACCCTTAGTTAACTAATTTTACTTTTACCATGTCTTCTTGTAGATTCATATTATATGGTAAATATACTTTCTATAAAAATACAAAAAAACTTATGGAGTGGTTAATTAATGATATTTTTAACATTATATCTATCATTTGTCCTAATTTTAGGTTTTTATAATTATTATATCATTTAATAAAATAATATTTGTTCTAAAACTTCATTTATGTCAATTTTGACACTCTTTTGTAATTGATTTTTACTAATGTGATAACAACATGATTCATTCGAATAAAATTATTTAAATCAAAGATAATATGTCATATTTATCCATAAAGTTATTTTATGTCATAAATAGTTTCAAATAATGTTATTCTAACATTTATGATATAATTTAATTAAATATTTCATCAACAAGGTAATCACGACATCACCATTGTATCATAAATAAATTTATAAATTCAATGTCTAAAAATTATAAATAAAATATCATTATGTATGAAATATTTTTATATTTATAATGAATATTTATAGTCATTTATATAAATTATATAATTCCACTTTAAAATTGGGTTAGTAAAATGATACATTTTTATGATATTTTTATTTTTACTTTAAATAAAATGTTAATAATGTCATTATCTTACCCAATAAGATTTTAAAGGATAAATGCTTAAACAAAGGATTTTCTTGGTCAGACAAGACTCATTAAATCAGGTTGGGTCATGTGCAAAGGTAATTTTATAATATTATAAAATTAATTTTTACTATGAATTACCTTATTTACTTTTAACAGCGGTAAAAAAATTTCAAACGTTACTATTCACCAAAAATTATTTTGATCCTATTAGACCAAATTTGTTATACTGAATACAACTATGTATGTTGGATTTTTTATATTCAATTCACAGAAGCATTAAAATTATGTTTAAATTAAAAATTCAGTTTTTTAACTACTCTCTAGTTTTTTCACTATTCATCAAAAATTGTATGTTTTTTGAAAAATACCACATATTCACCCTAAGATAATTTTTATTTTCTGAATTAAAAAATGATGTTTATTTTACGAAATTCAAAACATAGAAATTTCAGTAATTAATTTAAATTATATTCATATTGTTAAAACCAGAAAGCGTGTTTTTAAGAAGTAGAAATACCAAAAGATTGACATGTGTTTATGTCCAATTTAAAAGTAAAATTGCTTTCAATGACTAACATTGGATTAAATGATACAAATATAATCTATTTACACTTTAAATAATATTAAAATAAATATCTAATCATATAAATAAATTAGATGAAAAGACAGTTTTGACTTAAAATGTAATATTTTTCACTATTCATTAAAAATGATCTTTATCAGAAAAATACAAAAAAAAATAGCCAATGTAAATTTAGTTTTACCTCTTCTGAAGAAGTTGTTTATTTTTTCAAATGGAACATATATAAGTGACAAAAATAGATTTAAAAAGCCTTCTCTATATAAACGCAGTAAAACAACCTTTTTAAAAAAATTGAGTTTTTTTGCATAAAGTTGGATTCATTCTTATTTTAAGCCTCTAAAATTTATTGGATAAGTGTAGAAACATTTAAACAACATGTGTAATAATAATTTAGTTAGTTATGTTTATTGTGGACAATACAACGACAATGCGTTAACTACCATTTAAAATAATAATATTATTATATTACTTTTCAGTATAATTCAAAGTTGTGTTCAACATAAGATTTCAAAGAAACCCATTGGTGTGTGTTGATAACGTTATCAAAGAATGTATCCTCTTTAAAAAAGAATTAATATCTTATTCATAAATATTAATAGATATAAAAAATTATTATTCTATAAATACCTGGGTCATTATGGAAGGTGTGTATTTTTGAATAATGTATGAGGAAATATATTCATTTGATGATTGTGGTACTCTATATAACTAATTATACAGAGTTGGTAAATTGATATATAGTGGTTGAAAGATATATCTTGAGAACTATGGGTGGTGGAGGAATGGTGATACCCATAGGAAATAGTGGACTCTATTTTGGGGAGAAAGTGGAAGAGGGACACTTATTTCCTAGGGGAGTATGGCTCAGAACAAGTCCTTGGGATTGGTGAATCTTCTTTTGAAGGATATAAGCAAGCTGAGATTTTTCCAATTTGGTTGTCTATGACACATGAAGTGAGAGTGTATGGAATCACCTAGATCATTTAATAATTATGATTGGATGGGGCATATTTAGCACTGTTGTTTTAGAACACTGAGGTCAGGTGTTCATGGCAGTTCTCAGGGTTCACAGACATCTTATTCCTTGATGGAATGAGAGTAGCATCATACCCTGCTTCAGTAGATTAGGTTTTTACATGGTGATTCTAGGAATTCCATTACTCCTCATCGTGGTAAATTCCAGCATGCGAGTGAAGAGTAGGGTGTTGCCAATAAGTAGGTGTGTAGAGATGAGAAGGTTGTGGTGGATGATCAGTCAAGAACACCTACTATGCAAGGTATGATTATTTTGAATTATATCTTTATGAATGTGTTGTTTGATATGGTTACAGCTCATTTTTTTCATTTATTCCCATGTTGTTTATATATTGATCTTAAATGAAAAAATATTACTCTCTATTTTAAAACTTCAAACTCCTATGGTTCAAAGAGAGTGCCAGGCCTTTATATGTTGATCATGTCGTATAACTTTGGATAGGGTAGACTTGTTATGGGACATCTCAGTTCGCAAGTTATATTTTTATGATATAATACTGGGTATGGATTTTTTTTTATATTTTTTGTGGCCCGCATAGACTATTATTCGTGAATGGTTAGTTTCATGAATGATGATGGAGACTAGCATCTCTTTAGTGGATAGAGGGAGGCTAAGGTGGGTGAAATAGTCTTGTTGGAACCCGAAGATGGGATGATATCATATTAGTGGGTGTAATTTTCAATGGGATCAATGGAATAAATCAAAAAACTGGGTTTTTAGTGGATTTTGATCATTTCATGGATATTTTAGGGAAGCATTATTTAGATTTCCATTTGTATGATAAGTGGAGTTTATTACTAATCTCCTCCGGATGATAGGTCCTATCTCACTTTTTTATCACTAGATAGAACCGAAATAATTGAAGGAATTCAATGTGTAGTTGGAGGAGCTAGAATATAAAGGGTTCATCTAGACTATCATGTCTCCATGGGTATCACCAGTTTTTTTGTTAAAAAGGCATATGGAACTATTTGGATGTGTGTTAATTATCATAATCTAAACCATGTTATGATAAATAATCCATATCCACTTTCATGCATTGATGTTATATTTGATCAATTTATGGAATCTCAGTGGTTCTATAAAATTGAATTGTGATCCAGATATCATCATTTTTGCGTTGGGAAAAAGTATATTCTGAAAATAGCTTTTAGGAGTAGATATAGCCATTAAGAGTATTTGGTGATTCTCGTTGGCCTTACTAATGCACCAGAAATATTCATGGAATTGATAAATTAGATATTTGAGAGATATGTTGATTTTTTGTGGTAGTTTTTGTCAATGATATACTGGTGTATTCTATCCAAGGTCTGAGCATGTGAAACACTTAGAAATGTTGTGGGGAATCTTAAGATATCATTAGTTTTATGAATAATTATAAATATTTTATTTTTGGATACAAGAGTTACATTTCATTGACCTTGTTATTTCTGAGAAAGGTTTTTTAGTGAATCAAAATAAGATAGAGGTTTTTATTTCATGGAAACTTCCAAAGAATGTATTTTAGATATAGAGATTTCCTTGTTTACCTTGGTATTACCAACAAATTTATTATTATTTCTCATGGATTGGTTCACCAATGACATAATTGATGAGGAAGAGTGTTCCATTTCAATTAACTGAGGAAATTCATATGTATTTTGATGATATTAAGGGTCACCTTATATCAGCACCGGTAATGGTTTTTTCAGAACCAGGGAAAGCGTAAGTGGTGTATTGTGAATCATCAAGATCAGGGTCAACATGTGTTCTCATGCAAGGGGATCTTGTTGTTTCGTATGTCTCATGGAAGTTAAGGTTTTAAGATAAGAACTACCCAACACATGATTTTGAATTTATTGCTATAGGGAATGCTTTGAAATCTTGGTGTCATTATCTATTTGGTGAGTAATTAACAGTTTTCACTACTCATAAGATCCTAAATCATATTTTCTCATAGAGATACTTTAATTTTAGATAAAGGATATGGATTTAGTATCTTTACATGTTTTACATTGACTTGATGTACAAACTGGGTAAATACAATTTGATGGTCGATGCATTAAGTAGATATTCATATGATCAAGTGGAAAAACAAGCTTCAGATTAGTGGAAATTGATGTTGGTCATAGCTAAATTGAATTTGGAATGTGAATTCCTAGGTGATAAAGAAATTTTCGTTCTTTTTTTGTTGGTTCTTGATTTGGATGGATTGGATAAAGAGACTTAGAAAAATGATTTAGAGTGTGTGGCTATGAGGTCAAAACTAAATAGTAAGGAGACCATTGAGGGATAGAAACTTAATGGGAATTCAGTGTTGTAGTTTCAAAATCAAATAGTTGTACAGGTGTCCATTCAAGAATAGATTCTCATGGAATAACATAATTTGAGATGGGTTTTCAATCTTTGAATTCACTAAATGTATAAGGAATTAAAAGTGTGGTTTTGGTGCATGGGTATGAAAAGGAATGAGGCTGAGTTTTTATCGACATGCTTGATTATCATCAAGGAAAGGTAGGGAATTAGTGACTAGCAAGTATGTTACGGTATTTACCTATCCCTATGTGGAAATAGGAGCAGATAGCTATAGATTTTGTTACATGTAACCAAAGAACGTTTTGAAAGCATGATACCATATGGGTGATAGTTTATCGGCTTATAAAGTCGGCCCATATCATCTCGATTCATAATTCTCATATGGTGAAGGATCTATCCACAATCTATATCTAGTAAGTGGTAAAGAAGAATTTAATACTAATTTCAATTATATTAGATAGATATATGAGTTTCACATCTCATTTCTATAAATCCTTTCAACAATCCCTTGGAACTCATGTGACTATGAGGATAGTGTATCATCCTCAGACGGATGGACAATATGAGAGAATGATATAAATGTTGGAAGACATGTTGTGGTCTTAGGTGAAGGATTTTAGTTGTTCATGTGAGGATAAATTATCATTGGTGGGGTTTTTTTATAAAAATAGTTTCCATACATCGATACATATGGCTCCATTAAAATAATTATAAGGGAATCTGTGTCATTCTCCACTTTTTGGTATAAAATGGGTGAGGCTTTGATGGTTGGGTCGAGCTTGTAACATCCTAGATAAATAAAGGATACTATATTTTCATATTTATTAAAATTAATGAATTAAATATTAATTTAACTTTAAATGGGGTGTTATTTCTAATAGCATACTCAACACGCAACAACGGATTTCTCTGAAATCTTACATTGCACACAACATTGAGTTATACCGAAAAATAAAATATTGTTATTGTTATTTTAAATGGTAGTTAACACCAAGCCATTGTATTGGAGATAATGAATAGAACTAACTATAATATGATTATACATGTTTTTTAAATGTCTTTAAATTTATCCAGTAAATTTTAGAGTCTTAAAATAAGAATGAATCCAATTTTAATCATGAAATACTCTAATATTATTTAAAAGGTCATTTTACCGCCTTTTGATGGAGAACCCTTTTTAAATCTGGTTTTGTCACTTTTTTATATTATAATTGACAAATTAAAATTCTTATTTAGAATAGGGACATAAAATTTTTTTTTGGGTAAATGTTTGGTATTTTTATGACAAAGTTGAGTTTTAATGAATAGTGAAAAATACCACATTTTAATACAAAACTGCCTTTTCATATAATTTAATTATATAGTTATATTGTTATTTTAATTATTTTTAAAGTATAAATAGTTATATTTCTACCAATTAATATGATTTAGGTCATTATAAGTGATTTCACATTTAAATTTGGCATAAACACCAGTCCATCTTTTGATGGTTTTTACTTTTTAAAAACCCTCTTTTTTGTTTCAACAATGGGAAATAATTTTAAATTAATTAATGAAACATAAATTTTCTTACTTTCATAAAATTGACTTCATTTTTTAATTTGGAATATCAAAATTATCTTAGGGTGAATTTTTGGTATTTTTCAGAAAACATTCAATTTTTGATGAATAGTGAAAAACATTGTGTTTTTGTTTAAAACCGACATTTTATTTAAATAATTATTAATATTCATTAAAATTATTTTAACTTCAAAATAGATACATAATACATATATAAGTTAAATTTAATTCAATGGAGTTATTTTAAAATAAGATTAGATATATAAAATTTTATTAAACTATTTAACGTCTTTTACCCACCTTCTTGGCACATTTAAAAATATGCATAAAACATAATTTTGACACTTCAATTAATTGAATTTCAAAACTATGAGAGGCACGGTTGACATCAGGAAGTATAATGTGGTTCAACAGGATGAAAATAAATTTTAGTGAATAGTAACTTTTGAATTTTATTTACCATAGTTAAAAGTAAATATGGTAATTAAAGGTAAAAAATGATATTATAATTACACTAAAATTGTCCTAGTTATATTGGATAAGTGTATTTAGACCAAAATAAAACTTAAAAATAAAATATTCTCTTTTTTGAACCACTCATATTTGATTAGGACATTTATTACTATTTTATTTAATGAATAGTTAAAAGTGTTAAATTCAAATTTTCATTAATAAAACAATGTTAATATAGGGTTATAAATAAGTTAAATTAGACTATAAATATTTATTTTAAATATAAAAATATTTCCTAAATAATTGTATTTTATTTATAAATTTTAAACATTAAATATTTAAATTTATTTATGACACAATGACGATGTCATAATTACCATATTAATGAAAGATTAAAATAATTGATATTATAAATATAAAAATAAATCTAACTTGAGTATTTTGATGAATTCCACTGATTTTCTAGGTTAATATGACATGTTAGGTTTTATTCAATGAATTGTTTTCGAAGTAATCATGCTATTATGACTTTCACCAAAACAAAATACCAAATACTGTCAAAAATAACATAAATTAGTTTTTCAAACAAATACTATATTATTAAATTATCTAATAGTCTTAAAAATATAGGTTTTGTAAGAAGGAATCTTATAATTATATATATTTCATTAATTAATAACTTGGGATTCTCTTGGCATTTTATAGTGAGTTTATTAACCATGTAATATAAAAATACAAGATTGCATTATAGAAGTTAAACAACTTAACTAAGAGTTAAATATAAAAGATAAGGTGACCATGGTAACCAAAACATTTCTAAAACCTATTGTTTGAGAGGATTTAGACCCATAACCACTTAAGGCTCGAATTAATTTCATTTAGATCCATTATAAACCGAAAATGATTTTATAATAAAATAATATTTCAAGCTTTTCCTTAAGTGACCCTCACCTATCTTATAAACCGGTACATTCCCTTATCTCAAAATCACACATCCAAATCCATTTTTCAAGGCAAAAACATACCCAAATATCCTCCCAAAATACTTCACTTTAACCTAGAGGCCTTTCTTTGAGCATAAATCCATCCTATGGGGCAATTTTGTTCAAATTAAAAGGAAACACCCAAAGAAGAGGTAATTATTTTATCACCCCTTTAAAGTTATTTTGTTCTCACACTTTCTATTTCATTGTTATTTCCATACCAATATAATAAATTCAGGGCCTTCTAAATTTCTTTATGTTATTATAAATATGGTACAACCATATTCATTATTCTATCCATCCTATGAATGATAAAGTCAACATACATGTGTACGTACGACTTACCATCTCCACATTGTGTTGTAATTTGTTATTCAACAGTATATTATTTCATTGGATATAATGATTATTAATATGTATATAAATAATTAAAATAACCTGATAATGTTTCTGTATAATTAAAATATCATACAATTCCACACCTTTTAATCATTAAGGAAATGATATCGTTTCTCGTGTGTATGTATGGCTTACCGTCTCCACAACACGATGAGATTTATTAGCATGTTCACCATTCAACGATTATTATAAGAATAAATTATATTAATAAGTATGTAATATATTACACAAAAATTATACTGTAAATATATATATATATATACACATTTATCTCATTCACTTACTTCCATTCAATATGATATGAAAACAAACACAACGTTTATGCGTACGTACGATATACCGTCTCTATAAAAGGAGGTTTTCATTTCATATATCTATCAATTATATAAATTTATATTCTTAATATATATGATATATAAATATTTTATTTATTCTATATGTAATTAAATCATGAAACAAGTAATACGATCAAGTATAATAATTAAAAACACTTACGATAAAGAAAGCGATTATTAAAAGAAATATTTCTTTTAACATGGAAATAATTATTAAATGTGTAGTATAAAGTCATAAATGAATCAAGTATAATATCATAAATATTAATATGGTTCTGGTATAATTTAATAACATACTATGGTCATTATACATGAGGATAAACATACCCTCGACTAAAGGAAATTGCAAGGTAAGGGTTATTTCTTCAATCACATTATTATCTGAAATTGTTTATGTGTAATTATTTAATGGAACATATTTATCATCAACACAACTATTACCTAAAAATGATTTCAAAATGAATATTTCATGGTTTTATGGGAGGTTCTATTTAACTAGATCATCATTTTAAATGTTTTAAATATTTATCATTCTAAATATTTTTAATTAATGCCTATGTTTTCAAAATGATTTTTAGGATTTATTTATATGGACATGAATGTTTTGAAATGATAATTTTATTAAAAGTTTCAAAGTGGTATGGGACACTATGATTCAAAAATATATTTTAAATAACTTCCTTTATAAATGTGTGAATTTTAAATTATTTCAAAAGAGGGATATTTATCTAAATGAGTTTTACTAATCATTCTCAACTATGTGTACATCCTTTAATGGATATTGTTCTTGATTGAGGTTGATTTACTATAATACAATCTTCCATATTGTTTTGAATGAGTTATGATATTTTTGACTATGGATGTGATATTTTTATACAATTCATGGTTTATGATTGAAGTATTGATATTTTGTATCCTAGTTTTAGTATAAGTGTTTATGTTATGTTTCACCCTTTTTTCGTCTGAGGAATGCAGTGGACTTAGTAAGTGATGGGTTGGGCCCACTATATCCCCTTGATGCATCAGTAGGTCTCATTAGACAAACTAGTGTCTTGGAACAACGCCTTGAAATTTTTTTTTCTCTAGTCTTGGCATGAGGCCTTGACTATGTGGTAATGATGTTCGGTGTTAGGCATTCCCTCGTTATGAAATTAGTTAATACATGTGATTATTTGGCTATTAGAATATCCATGTTCATGTTTATATGGAAATGTATGATTTATTTTTTTTATATAATGTTCAAGTTAATTTTTAAAAAGTATCTTGTTTTTATTACACATCTAGCCTTAAACATTTATAGCTTCTGCTAAATTATTTACCATTTCTGAGCATCTGAGCTCACCAATTTCATATGTTTTATTTTCCTAGGATTATAAGAAGTTTATTATGATTGATATGTAGTGTTAAGATAAGGGGAATAATGGATTTCTCAATGGATTATTTATGCAGTGGTTTATGATATAAATTATAATGTAAAGTTCATGTATGTAATATTTTTTCCAAGGCTACTAAATTAATCGGCCTTTTGCGACTTGATTCCTTATAATCATTCCAATGTATTAAAACAATGCACCGACTCCAGGCTTCTAGGGTTGGGGAATTAAAGTTGGTATCAGAGGATGTTTAGTAATAACCTTGGATACTTGATTTAGAAAAATAGTAATTGAAGAACATTACCCTAATATAGACATTGAGAATTAGTATAGAAGAACTTCCTAGAATTTTGGTAATGTAGAGATTTTGGGATTTTTCTGATTAATAAATCCATGTCTAGAAATGACCAGGTAGAGGCGGCTATAGAATAGATGTACCTAAGAGTGTAAACTTTGACAAGGAATTTTGGGCTTGACCCAGGGTATCCACGTACATGACAACGGGCCTTGTTGTACTCTGGGTTATGACACTTTCGGGGGATATGCTTATGATAAATCACATTTTCATTACAAACAATTATGAAGGATTTATGAGTAAATATTCTATCATAGAAAACATTTTTATGGTTATGAGACTAGATGTGTAAAAATATACAATTAATGTTGAGAACTTTTATAGTTTTAGGATTATATAGTATGATATGATATAACCGAGTTTATGTCGTCATTTAGAAATAGTGCACAGTAGAAGGAATGGGACCTATAGAAATATGCCTGATCCAAAGAGTTAGAAGTATCATATCATTAATGGTCTTAATCCATCAATTAGAAGTGAAGTAGTCTCCCACATATTCATATCATATGAAGAAATAATATCATTTGTTTATAAGATAAATAATTAATTCTATGAGCCCAATGTATTTGAAGTGATAAAAGAGAAGAAGAGAATGATAGATAAAAAGATGGATAAAGGGAAGAAGGGAAATAAAGATTTTCCCACATGTGATAATTGTGGAAAGAATCACCTTGGTAAATGCTTGAATGGAATGAGAGTTTGTTATAAGTGTGGAGAAAAGGACACCTAGTTCATGACTTAAAGGTTAAGAAAAAGGTTTGAAATGTGCAACGTTTCATCTGCAAGGAGTTGGGACACCATGTGAATTAATGTACAAAGAATCATAGTTTTCCCCAAATGAATCTATTAGATAATAATCAAGTTGTGATACTACCTTATACGAAGAGGAATGAATAGTGTTCTTATGTTGTTATTAAATAATAATGTCATTTGAGTGTTGTATCAATGATGTACTGGTTATATGAATTATAGAAATAAATAAGGATTGTACTGGGGTACTATTTCATTACGGATTTGAGATTGTATTGTACTATGAAAAGTGACTGAATAGCAAGTTAATCTATTTGGGAAAATAAATGGTTGTGGGAAATATAAACAACAATATGGTCCTAATACTAAGGTAGTGATTTTTGAAAATGATATGATTTATTTGGATAAATTATATTGGATATTATTGACTACCTTGAAACTGGTTAATGATTTTTATATTCCATCATTGTTGGAGTTTACAACATTTTTTGGATATATGGAGTATATCAAGTATTTTTTAAAGAATAAGGGAGAAAGAATGTAATTAATAAGGTTTTATTGTAATTCATGGTGTAACCATGTTTTAATAAAATACATGGTGAAGGTATTCACATGTTATTATGAGGAAAAAAGATATCATCGTTATGTATACCTACCTTATAAATTTTGGACTGTGAGTTTTGACAATAGTATTTTGGATAATTATAATGGTTGTAATGAATTAAGTTAGACATTGGATACTATTATTAAATGTTAAAACATTTATTTAGATTATTTTTTGATTGTTATAAAATGGAAAACTTGGAGGTCGGATGATAACCTGTCATGTCTGACAAGGCTACGAGACTTGATCCCACAACCGAATGGCGACATGGGTGCATGACCTGCCACTGGCCTACGTAATTTCCTGGTTTGTATAATGTAGTTTTTTTATATGTTCTGATATATAATTAAAAAAATCATTTTTTTGGAACCCTAAATGATTATGATAAATAGAATATTTTTGAGCTCTATCTTTTGGATTGAAAGATGAGTTTGTGTTAGAAATTAGTCAAAGAATGGAACTCTACTTGTCATGTATTATTTTATTCTATGAATAAATTAATTCTTAAACTTTAGGGAAAGGATATTAAAACCAAAAAATGTGTCATCATAATACCTTATGTTTTTTTGAACTGCTGATATTTTAAATCATCAAAGATTTATGGATTTGGGGACCTTAATCTTCCATTTTTTTCACTTGTTTATGATTGATGACCTCAATAACTCCCTATATATATTTACATTTTCTCTCTAATTAGGTATCTCTAATTTCCACCATTATTCCCCTATGTGAGATCATAATTTGGTGGTGACTTTTTCATATCCCTTTCCCTCTTATTGAGAATAAATTTTATTAACTCTATTTCTGATGTGGGTTTTTCACAAAGGTATTTTCTATTTTAAACTTTTTATTTTCGAAAAACAATTTCAAATTGCGAGGATGAAATTTATTTAAAGATGGAAGAATGTAACATATCTGGTAAATAAATAAAATGATATTTTCATATTTATTAATATTTTTGAATTAAATGTTAATTTTACTTTAAATGGGATTATATGTCTGATAGAATAATCAATACGCAACAATGGATTTCTCTGAAATCTTACGTTGCACACAACATTGAGTTACACCGAAAAATAATATAATATTATTTTTATTTTAAATGGTTGTTAATGCCTAGTAGTTTTATTTATGGGAATGAATAAAACTAAATACAATATTATTATACATGTTTGTTAATTGTCTTTACATTTATCCAATAAATTTTAGAGTCTTAAAATTAGAATGAATCCAATATTAATTATAAAATACTCTAATATTCTTTAAAAGGAGGTTTTACCACCTTTTGATGGAGAACCCTTTTCAAATCTAGTTTTGGTAACTTTTATATGTTCTACATGAAAAAATAAAATCCTTATTTAGAATTGGGTAATCAAAATTTACTTTGGGAAAATTTTTGGTATTTTTCTAATAAAGTTCATTTTTTAATAAATAGTGAAAAATTCCACATTTTAATTCAAAAATGTTTTTTCATCTAATTTAGTTATATTGTTAGATTGTTATTTTAATTTTTTTATTTATAATTAGATTATATTTTTATCATTTAATATATTTTAGGTCATTATAATTGATTTTACATTTAAATTGGACATAAACACATGCTCATATTTTGATAGTTTTTACTTTTCAAAAACCCTCTTTTTGGTTTCGATAATGAGAAATAATTTTAAATTAATTAATGAAAATTCTATTTTTTTAATTTCGTAAAACAGACTTCATTTAATATTTCATAATATCAAAATTATCTTATGGTGAGTTTTTTTATTTTTCCGAAAACTTTCAATTTTTTATGAAAAGTGAAAAACACTATGTTTTTTGTTTAATATCGATTTTTTATTTAAATAATAATTATTTTATTTGAATTTATTTTAATGTAAAAATAGATACTTAATAACTATATAAGTTCCATGTAATTAACTGGATACATTTTATAAGAATATTAGATATATAAAATTTTATTGAACATTTTAACGTCTTTTACCCACCTTAATGGGACATTTGCAAATTTGCATAAAATAGGATTTTACTGCTTCTATGAATTGAATATCAAAAATCCGAGAGACAAGATTAACATAAGTATGTAAAATGTGGTTCAACGGGATGAAAATAAATTTTGGTAAATATTAACTTTTGAATTTTATTTACCACAGTTAAAAGTTAATAGGGTAATTAAAGGTAAAAATGATATTACAATTACCCTTAAACATTTCATAATTCTATTGGATAAGTTTATTTCGACAAAAATCTACCTTAAGAATAAAATGTGATCTTTTTACCCACATGAATTATATTTGGACATTTATTATTATTTTATTTAAAGCAGAGTTAATAGTGTTAAATTCAAATTTTCATAACTAAAACATTTTTAATATAGGGTTATACATAAGTTAAATTAGACTATAAATATTCATTAGAAAGATAAAAATATTTAATACATATTTTTATTTTATTTATAATTTTTAAAAATTAATTAATTTAATTTATTAATGACACAATGATGATTCAATAATTAAATTATTAATGAATATTAAAAATAACTCATATTATAAATATACAAATAAATTTAAATTGAGTATTTTGATACATTCCACTAATTATCTAGGTCAATATGACATGTTAGGGTTGACTCAATGAATGTTTTAGAAGTAATCATGCTATTATGACTTTCACAAAATCAAAATACCAAATAGTGTCAAAATTGACATAAATTAGTTTTTAAAACAAATACTATATTGTTAAATTAAACAATAGTCCCAAAAATATATTTTTATGTCAAAGAACTATTATAATAATATATATATCATTAATAAAAAAGATAGGATTCTCTTGGAATTTTATAGTATGTTTATTAACCATTTAATATAAAAATACAAGAATATATTGTAAAAGCTAAACTATTTAACTGAGTTAAATCAAAAAGATAAGGTTAAAATGGTAACCTAAACATGCCTAAAACATATTGGTTGAGATTATTTCGACCCATAACCACCTAAGGCTTAAACTAAATTCATTTGGAGCCATTATAAACCGAAAATGATTTTATAATAAAATAATATTTCAAGCTTTTCCTAAATTGACCCTCATCTCTCTCATAAAAGGGTACTTACCCTTCTGTCAAAATAACTCTTCCAAAGCCATTTGGCTTTGATAACCCCTACCCAAATCTCCTCCCAACTTCCCTTACTTCAACCTTGAGGCTTTTTCTTGAGCATAAATCCATACAAATATTATTTTTTGTTCAAATAAAAAGGAAACACCCGAAGAAGAGGTAATTATTTTATTGTAATGTCCCGGTTCCGGGTTCAACTCAACGGGTTCCCCGAACCCGGTTCCCCACATAACCTCAAGCACATTTCCCCAAACGCCAGAGGCTGCTGACTAGCCATGAGGGACCAGGTCTGATAGTGGGAAAACGATGTCCTCATTTGTCAAAGTGTAGCGCAGCGGAATAGAAAGAAAACATACAAAGAATAGTGGAAGCAGTAAACAATACACAACTGAAATAAACAACAGCAGTGTATATAACTAATAGTATATAGAAAATGGTGCAACATGTCTTATGTTCTAAGAAAACAGCCATAACATGTTACATTTTAGTTCAATAAAATACATAGTAAAAGTACAGAAAAGAAAAACAGCTGGCAGCGGTATCACGAGCCTAGGCTCGGTCCCATGCCCTCCTACTCCTCAGAAATAGTCAAGTACCTATATAGGGACTCTTGCCCCTATCCACACATGAAGAAATGTAATCTATTTGGGCTGAAAAGTGTGACCCAAACAGGGTGTCAGAAATAAATTCTCAGTAGGCACCCACCAAAGGCCCGTGCCCAACTGCGTGTAAGCATACAACAATAGTGTGCAGTAGTAAAATGCAATAATGTAAGCAGTACTCAATAGTAACTAATTACCAGTAATATTTCCATTTTATTATTCATTTAATCCATTAAATATTAGAAATCACCACAGTGCATTTCTAAGTAAACAGTCCACGTCCTCAGACAAGAAAATCATTACCCTCAGGTAAGAAGAATCCAAGCCGCAGGTATAGCCCTCAGGCGTAATAGAAGTTCCCCTCGGGCGTAGGAAGTGTCACCCTCAGGCACAGAAGTCAAGCCCTCAGGCACGAATGTCTTCCCTCAGGAGAAATAACAACAGCCCTCGGCTAAATAGTGCAGTTCCCTCAGGCTAATCACAACAATGCCCTCAAGCTAAACAGGTAACCGGGCCATGCCCAACAGGTAAACAAGCAGTAACAAGTAATTACTCTCAAGGAAATTCTACAGTTACTACATTAAAGGCATACCCTCGGGTATCCTGGCCAAATGCTAAAAAGTGGAACACACCCCCGCGGTGGTTCCAGATCCATGCAACGATCCCAAACAGCGTTTAATTATCACAATTTAATCACCTATGAAATTCTAGGAATTAAATATATCAACGGTCTCATCCACACGACACCCCAACATGGGTTCGTGGCACAAAAATACACGGCATCTGGAGAACTAAACACCGATCCACCTACCTTATACACCAACGAACGATATACCCGAACGCCGACTCCAGAAATGCCCAAGAACGGCATAGATATGACAAAGAACAAAACCCATTCAAATGTAAATAACTTTCCCTCAGAAAAGAATTGGTAAGAACTGCTAAAGGAGAAGAAAGGGATTACCCGCGCGATTCCAACGAGATTGTCCGAGGTGGAAACCGATTCCAAACGAACACCCGACAGATCTTAAAAGGTTCGGCCTCTTCCTTTGGCTCCAAAATGGCTCAAATGCCTCCTCTGCCAAATGAGGAGGCTAGTGCCTATTTTAAGCCAAAAAAACTAAGTACACGGCGTGTACATCCAAGTACACAGCGTGTACTACTTTCATTTAACTATTCATCTAGCGGCTTTCCGCCAGCGCGGCACTGTTCACCTACCAACATGAGTACACGACATGTACTCCTGAGTACACGGCGTGTACTGCCACCCAGCTAGCGGCTGCTCCACCACCATAATTTTTGGCCTGCCGACGACGTGTAAAGGACCACTACACGGCATGTAGTCGGTTCCTACACCCTTTGTTTCCGACATGGCTACACACCCTGTGTACTCATCCCAACACAGCCATAAGTACACGGTGTGTGGAAAAAGTACACGGCGTGTAGTTCCAAAATTTAGGATTTTTCCCCATTTTCTGTATTTTATTAAAAACACGTAAGGAAAAAAGAAAAGAATAATCATGTACCTCAAAGAGAAGAACCAGGTTCTTACAAACTTCCCCCCTTATAGAAATTCTTCCCCTAATTTCCCTTCCAAGGGTGGAGAAGATATATCTGTGAACAATTCCGACCACTAAGCATGTACGTAGGCCTCCCGGTCTCAGGTCTCATCCTGCACTCGGCCATGCTACTATAGCACCCGTATAAGAGGAACTGTCCAGCCTCAGAGAACCTTCATGCTCCTGTCAACGATACGAATCGGATGCTCCTCAAAGGACACATCTGCCTCCAACTCAACCTCCTCGGGCTGAAAGACGTGAGATGGGTCTGAATGATAGCGACGCAACTGGGATACGTGGAAGACGTCGTGCATTGCTCGGTACCATTGCGGTAACCTCAACCAATAAGCAACCATCCCGGACCTCTCCAGAATCTCAAATGGTCCCACATATAGCGGTGAAATTTTACCCTGCCTTCTGATCCACTTGTGTCCCAGCCTCGGCGAAACACACAAGAAAACATGATCCCTGACCATGAACTCCAAAGGTCTTCTATGGCGATCAGCATAAGATTTATGACGAGACAACATGGTAGAAATCTGCTTCTGAATCAACTGGACCTGCTCAGAAGTCTTCTGCATGAGCTGTGGCCCCATTAAAGCTGCCTCACCTGCCTCTATCCAGTGCAAAGTTGATCGACACGACCTCCCATATAAGGCCTCGTAAGGTTCCATCTCAATAGTCGCATGAAAGCTATTGTTATAGGCAAACTCGACTAAGGGTATATGCTTCTCCCACGAGCCCCCAAAGTCTAAGACGCATGCACACAGCATGTCCTCAAGAACCTGTATAGTACGCTCTGACTGGACATCAGTTTGAGGGTAGAATGTTGTGCTCAGAAGCACTTGTGTACCCAGCTCCCTATGAAAACTCTTCCAGAAACGAGATGTAAAGTGGGTGTCCCTATCAGAAATGATAGAATGAGGGACCCCATGAAGACGTACTATCTCTCGGATATAAATCCTTATGAGCTCGTCAACACCAAAGGTCTCCTTGATTGGGAAGAAGTGAGCTACCTTAGTGAGTTTTTCCACAATAACCCACATGGCATCATTGCCATGAGGTGACCTCGGCAACCCAGTCACGAAATCCATCGCGACATCATCCCATTTCCACTCCGGAATGGGTAACTTCTGTAACAGCCCAGCTGGTCTTTGATACTCCGCCTTCACCTACTAACCGGTGGAACACGTGGTAATAAAACCAGATACATCTATCTTCATACCTGGCCACCAATACTGACATCTCAAGTCACGGTATATCTTGGTATCCCCGGGATGAACTACCCAAGCTGAAGCATGAAACCCCCACATTAGCTCCTCGCATATATCCCCTGGAACCCACACTCATCCATGGAAACGCAGAACCTCATCGTCGCCAATCGTCCACCTAGGAGAAGGGTCCCCCTTGCCACCAACTCTCGTAGAACTAGGCCTTCTGAATCAGATAGTTGTCTCATCCTCACTCTGTCCAAAAGGGTAGAAGTCACAGCAAAAGATGAACGATAAGTTTGCCCTTGACTGTCGTGCACCTCCAGATGCATCTCAGAGAACAAGGCCATGAGATCCCACTCACAACTGGCCTCTTGCACTGCCTGTATCTGAGTCTTCCTGCTCAGTGCATCAGCTACTGCATTACCTTTACCAGGTGTATAGGAAAGCTTAAAATCGATGGACTGTAGGTATTAAAACCACCTCCTCTACCTCAGATTCAAGTCATGCTGAGTAAAGATATACTGGAGGCTTTTGTGGTAGGTGAAAACCACAAAATGCTCCCCCAATAGATAATGTCTCCATCATTTCAATGCAGGTACAACTATAGATAACTCGAGATCATGCATCGGGTAATTCTTCTCATGTGGCCTCAACTGCCGAGATCTGTACGCCACAACTCGGTCACCCTGCATCAACACTACTCCCATACCAATACCTGATGAATCACAGTAAAATGTATAGCTCTTCCCCAGATCTAGGAGTATCAGAATCGGTGTTGATGTCATCCTTCCCTTCAAGTCCTGAAAATCTGCCTCGGAAGCTTCCGACCAAACAAACTTCACACCCATCTTAGTCAGACCTGCCAATGGTGATGCTAACGGGAGAAGTCATTTATGAAACATCTGTAGTAACCATCCAGCCCTAAGAAACTCTGTATCTCGAACACGTTCTTCAGCTTCTCCCAGGAAACTACTGATCTCACCTTCTCTGGGTCTACTGAAACTCCTGCCTCAGAGATGATATGACCCAGGAAGTGAATCTAGTCCATCCAAAGTTTCACTTTGAGAGCTTAGCACATAGTCGATTCTCTCTCAGTGTACTCAATACAATCTCAAGATAGATGGCATGGTCATGTCGAGTGTGAGAGTACACCAAGATTCCATCCACGAATACTACCACAAAATAATCAGGATACGGATGGATCACACGATTCATCAGATCCATGAAAACTATTGGCGCATTCATGAGTCCGAACGGCATAACTGTATACTCTTATAGACCATACCTGCTCCGGAAAGCTGTGAGAGGTATATCAGATGGTCTAATGCGCATCTAATGATATCCTGATCTCAGATCAATCTTCGAGAACACTCGTGCACCACGAAGCTGATCAAAACGATCATCAATCCTCGGTAAGTGATATCGGTTCTTAACTGTCAACTGGTTCAGCTTCCGATAATCCACGCAATGTCTGAGGGTACCGTCTGCCTTCTTCGCAAAAAGGACCGGATAACCCCAAGGAGATGTACTGGGTCGGATGAAACCCTTTGTATGCAACACCTCCAACTGCCTCTTGAGCTCCTGCAACTCAGGTGTGGCCATCCTATATAGAGGAATGGACACCGGTACTTCTCACGGAACAAGCTCAATAGAGAAATCCACCTCTCGCTCCGGAGGAAGACCTGAAAAGTCATCCAAAAAGTCATCCCTGAAACGATCAACAACAGGAGGGAAATCCTCCTGACAAGTCCCCTGGTCATCTAGATGTAAGCTTGCAATATGGGTCATGGCACCACATCGTCCACGATGCTCTGGTCTAGCTCGACTCGCCTGAACATCCCATTCGCCCTTGTATATAAACTCTCCGCCCTCTAGTGACGTGAAACACACCCTGTGACAATAGCAGTCTATAAAGGCCCGAAAGGGAACCAACCAGTCCATCCCGAGAATGACTTCATAGCTAGTCATCTCTATGACATAGAGGTCCCACAGGAAGTTACACCCACCAACCTCAAGGGGGAACTCCTTTCATTGATGCACACCAACCGCCCTAGTACCCAACGGAGTGTCTAGCATCATGATATTAGAAGAAGTAGAACCACAGAGCCCAATGCTCTATACAATGGGCATAGATATAAAACTATGTGTAGCACTCGTATCGAAAAGTACTGAAGATAAGACAGAAGCTACTAAAATAGTTCCTCTAACTGTAGAAGGTCTGGGATCCTGATCCTGCTGGGTCTGTTGCACTGCATATGTCTGCCTAGTGCCGCGGCCCTATGACACAGCCTGGCTACCCTTAGCTATCCCACCCTGCTGCCTCTGAGATATTGGTGTCTGGCTACCACGACCACGACCACCATCTCTACCTTCACACCCTGATGTATTCTAGCTCTCAAACTAGTAAAAAGCCACTGGTTATGCTCCCGCATGAAGAGTATGCACAGAACCCCTCTCACTAGCCACCGGTGGAAATTCCCTGTAGAAGCTTTGTAGATGACCCATCATAGCACATGGTCGGCACTCCCCTGGGTCTCGTGGACACTGCGGTCTCTTGTGCCCCTCTCTGCCACACTGGTAGCACCTGACTGGACCACCTGAAGAAGCTGCCTGGATGGTACTGTCGCCCTAAGAAAAGTCCATCTGTCTCTTCCTCTTGCCAGAAGAAATAGTACCAGTAACTGGTGCTGAACCGCCCTGGCCAACACCACTAGATTCCCACAGGTTACTATCTGTAATCAGCGCCTGATTCCCAATAGCGTGTACAATAGGAAACCTGAAGACATTCACCAGCGCTCGGATATCATATCGAAGACCATCCTCAAAACGTATGGCTCTCAACGTCTCATCACCCACCAGCACGGTTGAAAAGCACTGAATCTCCATAAAACAAGAAGAATAGTCCATCACTGACACAGTGCCCTACTGCAGATTCATGAAATCTCGAGCTCTATCTACCCTCAGCATCTCGAGAAAGAATAATTCATAAAATACTGCCAGAAAATCTTCCCATGCCATGCCCTGTGATGCTCTGAATGGGTGGAAACAGTCCACCACCTCTTGGTAGAATCATGCAGAATCTAAGTTGTGAGCTTGACCCTCCACACTAGAGGAATCTCAAGATGCTCGAAAATAGTCTGCATCGACCCCAGCCAAGACTCTACAGACTGTGGTCCGCCATCCCCTGAGACTGTAGACTGATGCTGCTACTGGGAGATATGTGTAAGCTCAGCCATAGATGTGGCAGCCTGCGGTGCTCCCAAAAAGGTCTGCATGAACCAAAATAAGCCCGATTCTCGCTCAAATTTACCCAAAAGATGAAGGTAGAATGGTCCTTGTTGTCTAGCTTGGGTTTTCGAATCCACAAAGACATAAGAAGTAACCTATAGAGATGCGCATTCTAAGAACTGTTTTTATCTATGAAGTGGCCAACTTGGGTTTATTTTATATGGGTTTAAAGGATCACCAATATATTTATGTGAATTCAATTTAAAATAATGAGTTGATCCTAGGTTATCGCTCGGGGTGGATTGGACATATTTCCTTTTCAATGATTTCAATTTCTTATATTTGAGATGGGTTCATTTAAGAAGATAAAACAAAATCAACACTTACTGGTTTAATTCCTACACCCTTTAATACTAATCACCTATACACCTGAAGGATCAATGTTTTGAGCACTTCAAGGTAATGGTTCGTATTACCACTTGAAGTGTGTAGCCTTAAATTCAACAAGGATGATGGAGTTTAAAAATCATCAAATAAAAATCTCAATTAAAGAAGTTATTATACAATAATGGGGTGATAAATAACATTCATTCCAGTCCCTTTCTACTCCCTTGGATCAACCCATAAGTGGTTTAGCCAGCCATTGATCCCATGGTTTCAATGGCAGCAGAAAGTAGACTCATGAGGGTGGAATTGGAGAAGTAAAGAAAACAACAAAAATAAAATGATCACTCCACCGTTGTGTGAATAATTTCACAAGGTTTGGTGTGAATAAATTCACACCTTGATCCAATGGCATAAAAGTGATATGAAGAACAAAATAATAAGAATAGAAGAAGAAATTTTATTAAGAAACTAAAGTGAATTGAATAACTTAAATGTGAAAGACAAATTTGAGACATCAAAATTGCAGCATAAAATTACAATTGAACAAAGCACCAATGATTCTTCAATCCTCCAATACCACTGCCTTAAATAGGCATTTTTGAGGCCTTCGGGAAATCCTACAATAGTACAAGTCTTCTCAATTAGTTGTGGTGGGCCATAGGTGGGTGGGAAGTAAGGGAGAGTTGATTTTTCCACCCTTGACCCGAAGTGGAAGCCAGATTTCCTTCACCAATTGGAATAACTTATAGATGGATGAATAAGAGTGGTCCACAGATGATGAAAATGGATCTCTGTATGTATTCTAACTGCCTGTAAAATTGGGACCATTTGGAGTTGTCGATTCTGAGATATGATCAAATTGGTGGGATGTTTTTTCTGGGCTGCAGAATCTGGCCTAGAATTTTATTTCTAACTTGGGTCGCTTAAATGGACACCATGGAGGCCGAATTAGCATTGGATCCTGAATAGTGATTTGTTCCTATACATTTCTTCTAGCATCTCATGAAATTAGGGATTCATTGGGCTTGTAATGTAGGTCCCAAATTCTCATCAGTGGGCTGGTGTCCAATCTGACTTCTTCATAATTGTTTCTTATCATCACAAAATATCCCCATATTGTTCCATGAATTCTCCATTGATTCCTGAATAAAAAATGTTCATATGTAAGTTTAGATCAATTTCCAAAAATATAAAATTAAAAAATGTATAATTATATTCCTTAAAATCATATGAATCATTGGGTACTTTAAATGATGTTAAAAAATGTACCACATAATAGTGCATTTTAAGAAGGTATTACAATCATAATGTGAAATGATGTTCAAAGTGTAAAATGCAATAAAATGTTGTTTATTAATAATAAATAACATGAATATTATATATATTAACAATGAATATTAGCCTCATTTACTGTCTAATCACCCCCCCCCCCAACTTGATTTTTGCTAGTCCTGAGCAAAATATATCTCAACTATATGAAATTAGAATTCTATTTTCCGAAAACATTTTATTACACAATGATCACCAGAAACCCATATACCAAACAATCATGAAACCCACCATAATATTTTAATACAAGATAGTTTCATAAGCAGATCCCAATCACAAGCCCATTCCTTTGTTCAAATTCATTGTCATATTTCATCCAATATCAATTAAGTATGAGTATGTGTTGTGCATCACAATAGACATGGGGGTTCGTATTTATTCAAGGGGGAAATGACTGAAGCGCTAGGTGGTTTTACATTTCAATATTAAAATGAGTATTCAAAAGTTTTTTGTATCATAATTTTGTGTTTTTTTTTTGTTTCTGTTTTTTTTTTCACTTTTTCCATGGTACTTGAAGTTGCACTCAAAAGAGTCAACCCCTATAGCGAGACTTTACCGATGACTCCCAGGCTCAAAGACCTTAGGATACCAAGTGAATCCCACATACTCCGGCATAATCTTGAGTTAACTCAATCAAAAACAAATTCAAATTACCAAAAATAGAGATAAAATTACTAACTCTGGTCCAGACAACTATGGAGTCACGATCCCCAAGTGCCAAAAGCCACTCCTTAGGTTATTTCATTGCTCTACGTGCAAATTTATTGTTTTTTTGAATACTCAAATTAAACTAAAATGATCACCAATCCTATTCTATTTATTTTGGGGACCCCATGAACTTAAACTAATACCCTACTATCCATAGGACGTTCATTGTGATTCTTCTTATATTTGGATGAAAATATAAACTATGATATATCACATTGGACAGCCACACTTTCCAAAATCTATGCTCATGAAATTATACAAAGATTAAAATAAGAATCAGGGCATGCTAAATTATTTGATTTTCAGTTTTAAAGTGTGAAATGTGTATTACCATGTTCAAAGTTAAAAGAATTTTTCCTTCCATTTATATGATTTTTTTTCAAATCGTTCATTCATTTTTTTTGACACGAAAGCATTTTTTATTTTATATCCCCCCCAAACATAAAATAACACTGTCCCCAGTGTTTAAAGATGAGAAAATTTAGAAGGGGGTAGAGGTAGAGAATTAAAGTTCAAAAATGAAATTGAAAATGAGGATCATGGAATGAAGTCACCTGGTGTTAGAAGTTGAAATTCTTGCTGCTTTAGTTTAATCCTTTGATATCCATGTCACTTGCAGAGTTCCCCAGTTAGAAAAAGGAAAAACAAAACAAACAAAAACAAAAAAAACAATATATATATATATTTATATAATAAATAAAGTAAAATATAAGTATATATATATATATAATATAGAATAAGGAAGAACACAAAACCGTAGGTTAGTGGTAAGCGTGCGCCCCTTTCTCCCTTCGGTCCCGGGTTTGAATCCCCACGGCTTCACCGGTTGTGACGAGGTTTGACCCATGACCCACGACATGTCCCTTTTTATTATTATTATTATATAATTATTTATTTTTTTTATTTTTATTTTAACCTACAAAAACATCAAAATAAATCAAACTAATGATACATTGTCTTCTTTTTAAATTTTTGGATAAGGCATTACTCAAGGATCACACCACATGACACGGATGAATATGGTGCTCCCCTTTCATACCCATCCATACTCATAATATAAGAAAAGGTCAATAATCTATATTTTTTTAAATATAAAAATGAATAATTAAAATATAAATTTTATTAAAACAACAAAATGATAGGAAACTTGAAAATCATGGGTTACCTCCCATGAAGCGCTTTGTTTAATGTCGTTAGCTTGACTTGAACCCCCCCCCCCCCCCAACTTATCCAATACCAACTTTCATCATTTTATAGACCACATGTTTCACCAATTCAACTAAGTTGAGATTGATTCTATGTTTATAATTGGTTTCATTCACAGACCTATATCCTAAAATGTGTGGGTAAATCAAAGTAATATCAGAAAAGGTGGATCTAGTTGCTTCTCTAGTATTTCCCACGACATCAATAATCATTCCAAAATTTTCTTTTTAAATAGAAGAATTAATTCCAATGTAAAGGTCATGGTTATACCCTATGAATGGATACTTGATTGGGGAAGGAAGGATAATAATTTTGTGCTTGGGTTGGATAGGACATTTAGACACAAGTTGATATTTTGAATCCAAATCAGTTTCATTTTCCAAATTTCTCAACAAAATTGGTTCCTTTTGAATAGAAGATTCAACCACCAAATTAAGAAGATCAGTTTTAGGAATGGGTATGGACTCCAAGTTAGTGATTTCTCTTAATGGTTCAGTGATTTGTGTTTTTTGAAAATTTATCAATGGATTTATACTTAGGAGACTCAATCCATGATGTCAAATTCGCCTCTTTTGAATACAAAAAGTCAATTTCCTCTTGATTTAAATACCCATCAACAACTCCTTGATCCTCTTAATATTCCCCAAATCCAAGGGTTTTCTCTTTAGTAAATTCATGAGAGGTTTGTGGGAAACTAGACACTTCACATAAGGTTATGGAAGGGATAGTTTGTGTAGGAATGGGTTCCTCACAATTTTTAATGCTTTGTAGTTCTAACCTCAAAGATGAAACCTCGAAATTAATATTCTCCATTTGTTGACTCAATTTCTCAAGTAATGGTTGTGGATAATGATGGGAAAGGGGTTGATAAATATGGTCTATTCCAGGTGGATAATTAAGTTGTTGAATTGCACATGAGGGTGTTCAGATTGGCTTTGTGGGGATTGAAACTCATTATACATTGGGATGTATTGTGGATAATGGGAGTAAAATCATTGTGTTTAATTAGGTTTTTGATGATCCCAGATGTAGAAATTAGGATGGTCATTGTACATTACACATGGGGTTGGTTGATCAAAGTAGGGATATGTTTCCCATGTTTGGACTTCTTCAAAATTGAATTCCATAGGAGTGAGGGTGTGAGAACAAAGAGGAGGGATGAAAAAAAAGGATGATAATGTCTAAGATAACTTACTTACGTCCCCGAAAATAGCACAAAAATTTGATTCTCGCTCAAATTTACCTAGGAGATGAAGGTAGAACGGTCTTTGTAGTCTAGCTTGGGTTGTCGAATCCATAGAGACCTAAGAAGTAACCTATAGACACGCACATTCTAAGGACTGTTTTTGGCTATGAAGTGGAAAACATGGGTTTATTTTAGATGTCTATAAAGGATCACTAATATATTTAAGTGAATTTAATTTTAAAGAATGAGTTGATCCTAGGTTATCGCTCGGGGTGGATTGGACGTATTTCCTTTTCAATGATTTCAATTTCTTATATTTGAGATGGGTTCATTTAAGGAGATAAAACAACATCATCACTTACTGGTTTAATTCCTACACCCTTTAATACTAATCACATATACACTTGAAGGATAAATGTTTTGAGAACTTAAAGGTAAAGGTTCGTATTAGCACTTGAAGTGTGTGGCCTTAAATTCAACAAGGATGATGGAGTTTAAAAATCATCAAATAAAAATCTAAATTAAAGAAGTGATTATACATTAATGGGATGATAAATAACATCTATTCCAGCCCTTTCCTACTCCATTGGATCAACCCATAAGTGGTTTATCCCTCCATTGATCTCATGGTTTCACTGAAATCCGAAAGTAGACTCATGAGGGAGGAATTAGAGAATAAAGAAAACAACAAAAATAAAATTATCACTCCACCGTTGTGTGAATAATTTCACAAGGTATGGTGTGAATAAATTCACAACATGACCCAACAGTATCAAAGTGATATGAATAAAAACAGAATAAGAATATAAGAAGAACTTTTATTAAGAAACTAAAGTGAATTGAACAACTTACATGTGAAAGACAAATTTGAGACAACAAAATTGCAGCATAACATTAAAATTGAAAAAAGCATCAACAATTCTTCAGTCCTCCAAAACCACTTCCTTAAATATTAATTTTTGAGCCCTTGGGTCGAGCCTCCAACAGTCCAATTCTCCTAAATTAATTATGGTAGGCCATATGTGGGGGGAAAGCAAGGGAGAGTAGATTTTTCCACCCTTGACCCGAGATGGCATCCATATTTCCTTCATTGAACAGACGCACTTGGAAGCCCTTCTATATGGCCGCATCAGAGTGGGTAATAGAATACGAAAATGGATCTCCATATGTCTTCTAACCTTATGTAAAATTTGGGCCCATTTGGAGTTGCGGATTCCGAGATATGATCAAATTGGTGGGATGTTTTTTCTGGGCCACAGAATCTGGCCCGGAATTTTATTTCTAACGTGGGCCGCCTAAATGGACACCATGGAGGCCGAATTAGCATTGGATCCTAATGGGTTATTTGTTACTATACATGTCTTCTATCATCCCATGAAATTAGGGTTTCATTGGGCCTGTAATGTGGGTCCCAAATTCTCATCAGTGTGCTGGTGTCCAATCTGACTTCTTCAGAATTGATTCTTTTCATCACAAACTATCCCCATCTTCTTCCATTAATTATCCAATGATCCCTGCATCAAACATGTTCATATTTATTTTTAGATAAATTTCCAAAAATTTCAAACTAAAATATGTATAATTAAATTCCTTAAAATCAGGTGAATCATTGGGTACTTTATATGATGTTCAAAAATGTACCACATAATAGTGTATTTTAAGAAGGTATTACAATCATAATGTGAAATGATGTTCAAAGTGTAAAATGCACTAAAATGGTGTTTATGAATAATAAATCACATGAATATTATATATATTAACAATGAATATTATCCTCATTTAGTGGCTAATCACACCCCCAACTTGAGTTTTTCTAGTCCCGAGCAAAATATATCTCAACTATATGAAATTCGAATTCTCTTTTCCAAAAACATTTTAATACACAATGATCACCAGAAACCCTTATACCAAACAATCATGAAACCCATCAAAATATTTTAATACAAGATAGTTTCATAAGAATATCTCAATCACAAGCCCATTCCTTTGTTTAAATTCATTGTCAATTTTCATTTAATATCGATTATGTATGAGGATGTGTTGTGCATCACAATGGACATGGGGGTTCTTCATTATTCAAGGAGGAAATTACGGAAGAACTAGGTGGAATCACATTTCAATATTAATATGAGTATTCAAAAAAAATTGTATCATATTTTTTTTTTGTTTTTGTTTTTGTTTTTTTTTTGCAATGTAGCCATAGTAATTGAAATTGCACTCAAAAGAGTCAACCCCTATAGCGAGACTTTGCTGATGACTCCCAGGCTCAAAGACCTTAGGGCACCAAGTGAATCCCACATACTCGGGCATCATCTGGAGTTAAATCAATCAAAAACAAATTCAAATTACCAAAAATAGATATATAATTACTAACTCTGGGCCAGAAAACCATGGAGTCACGATCCCCATGGGCCGAAAGCCACGCATTAGGTCATTTCATTTCTCTACGGACAAATCTATTGTTTTTTTTCTGAATACTCAAATTAAACTAAAATGATCACCAAACATGTGCTATTTATTTGGGGGACCCCATGAACTCAAATTAATACCCCACTATCCAAAGGACGTGCATTATGATTCTTTTTATATTTGGATGAAAATATAAACTATGAAATATCACATTGGAAAGCCACGATTTCCAAAATCTATGCTCATGAAATTATACAAGGATTAAAATCAGAATCAGGGTATGCTAAATTATTTGATATTCAGTTTCAAAGTGTGCAATGTGTATTACCATGTTCAAAGTTAAAAGAATTTTTTCGTCCATTTATACAATTTTTTATTGAAATCATTCATTCATTTTTTTGACACGAAAGCATTTTTTATTTTATTTCCCCGCCCCCAACATAAAATAACATTGTCCCCAGTTTTTAAAGAAAAAACAATTCAGAAGGGGGTAGAGGTAGAGAATGAAAGTTCAAAAAGGAAACTAGAAATGAGGATCATGGAAGGAAGTCACCTTGTGGTTGAAGTTGAAATTCTTGCTCCTTTATTTTAATCCTCTGATATCCAAGTCACTTGCAGAGTTCCCTAGTTAGAAAAAGGAAAAACAAAACAAAAAAACAAAAAAAACAATATATATATATATATATATTTATAATAAATAAGGTAAAATATAAGTATATATATATAAAATATGGAATAAGGAAGCACACAAAACCGTAGGTCAGTGGTAAGCGTGCACCCTTGTCTCCCTTTGGTCCCGAGTTCGAATCCCCAGGCATTCACCAGTTGTGACGGGGTTTGACCCATGACCCACGACGTGTCCCTTTTTATTATTATTATTATATTTTTATTTATTTTTTTGAATTTATATTTTAACCTACAAAAACATTAAAATAAAACAAACTGATGATACATTGTCTTCTTTTTAAATTTTTGGGTAAGGCATTACTCAAGGATCAAACCACGTGACACGGATAAATATGGTGCTCCCCTTTAATACCCATCCATCCTCATAATAGAAGAACAGGTCAACAATCTATATTTTCTTTAAATATAAAAATGATTAATTAAAATATAAATTTTATTAAAACAATAAAATGATAGAAAACTTGAAAACCATGGGGTGCATCCAATCCAACACTTTGTTTAATGTCGTTAGCTTGACTTGAACCCCCCCCCCCCCCAACTTATCCAATACCAACTTTCAACGTTTTATAGACCACATGTTTCACCAATTAAACTAGGTTGAGATTGATTCTATGTTTAGAATTTGTTTCATTCACAAACCTATATCCTAAAATGAGTTGGTAAATCAAAGGAATATCAGAAATGATGGATCTAGTTTCTTCTCTAGTCTTGCCTAAGACATCAATAATCATTTCTAAATTTTCTTTTTCAATAGAAGAATGAATTCCAACTGAAAGGTCATGGTTATACCCTATGAATGGATACTTGATTGGGGAAGGAAGGATAATAATTTTGAGCTCGGGTTGGATAGGACATTTAGACACAAGTTGATATTTTGAATCCAACTCAGTTTCATTTTCCATATTTCTCAACAAAATTGGTTCCTTTTGAATAGAAGAATCAACCACCAAATTTGAAAGATCAGTTTCAGGAATGGGTATGGACTCAAAGTTTGTGATTTCTCTTAATGGTTCAGTGATTTGTGTTTTTGAAAATTTATTAATGGAGTTATACTTAGGAGACTCAATCCATGATGTCAAATTCAACTCTTTTGAATCTAAAAAGTCAATTTCCTCTTGATTTAAATACCCATCAACAATTCCTTGATCCTCTTCATATTCCCCAAATACAGGGGTTTTCACTTTTGTAAATTCATGAGAGGTTTGTGGGAAACTAGACACTTCACATAAGGTTATGGAAGAGATAGTTTGTGTAGGGATGGGTTCCTCGCAATTTTTAATGTGTTGTAGTTATAACCTCAAAGATGAAACCTCAAAATTCATTTTCTCCATTTGTTGACACATTTTCTCAAGTAATGGTTGTGGATCATGATGGGAAAAGGGTTGATAAAGATGGTCTGTTCCAAGTGGATAATTATGTTGTTGGAATTGCACAGGAGGGTGTCCGGATTGGCTTTGTGGGGATTCAAACTCACTATACGTTGGGATGTCTTGTGGATCATGGGAGTAAAAACTTTTTGGTTCATTAGGTTGATGATGATCCCACACGTAGAAATTAGGATGGTCATTGTACATCACACATGGGGTTAGTTGATCAAAGTAGAGATATGTTTCCCATGTTTGGACTTGTTCAAAATTGAATTCCAACAGAGTGAGGGGGTGAGAATAGAGATAAGGGATGAAAAAAAAGGATGATAATGTCTAAGATAACTTACATAGGTCCCCCGAAACGGCGCCAAAATTTGATTCTCGCTAAAATTTACCCAAGAGATGAAGGTATAACGGTCCTTGTAGTCTAGCTTGGGTTGTTGAATCCACAGAGACCTAAGAAGTAACATATATACACGCACATTCTAAGGACTGTTTTTGGCTACGAAGTGGCCAACTTGGGTTGATTTTAGATGGTTTTAAAGGATCACTAATAGATTTAAGTGAATTTAATTTAAAATATTGATTTGATCCTAGGTTATCACTCGGGGTGGATTGGACATATTTCATTTTCAATGATTTCAATTTCTTATATTTGAGATGGGTTCATTTAAGGAGATAAAACAACATCATCACTTACTGGGTTAATTCCTAAACCCTTTAATACTAATCACCTATACACTTGAAGGATCAATGTTTTGGTCACTTCAAGGTAAAGGTTTGTATTAGTACTTGAAGTGTGTGGCCTTAAATTCAACAAGGATGATGGAGTTTAAAAATCATCAATTAAAAATCTCAATTAAAGAAGTGATTATACATTAATGGGGTGATAAATAACATATATTACAGTCCCTGTAACAGCCCAAGATTTTATAAAAAAATATTCTTTTTAATTTTATTAAAGTCTTGTGTTGTACGCTACACCAAAAGGAGCTTTCACAACACGCATCCTTGACTTGCCTTGCATTACACGTAATCACGACCTTCCTCGATAGCATGTGTAATACGCAATACCGAGTTTCACTAAACAACGATATGCTATTAAAATATTATTAAAACTAGCCGTTATGAATAGTAATAACCACTTTTTAAAACTCTGTAAATCTTATTTTTCAAAATGAACTTCATTTTTGATTCGGAGTATCGAATTTAGCCTAAGGTGAAATTTTGGTACTTTTCGGATAACTTTCATATTCTGATGAATAGTGAAAATTACTAAATTATAATTAAAAACAACTTTTTTAATCAAAATAATTAATAGTGATAAATTATTAATTTGAGTGGTTTTAAAGTATATTTAGAATATATTTTTACAATTTAATACAATGTTGGTCATTGGATGTAATTTCACATTTAAACCAAACATAATCAAGTGTCAATCTTTTGATAGATATTGTTTCTTAAAAACACGCTATTTGTTTTAACAGCGGGATTTAATTATAAAATTAATTAATGCAAATTCTATGATATGAATTTGGTAAAATAGACTTCATTTTTGAATTCGGAATATGAAATATAGCTTAGGATGAAATTTTGGCATTGTTCTGAAAAACATCAATTTTTGATGAATAGTGAAACTACTAAGTGGTAGTTAAAAAAATTAATTTCTTCATAAATCTTAATTTTACCGCTTCTGTGAATGGAATTTCAAAAATCCGAGAGACACGGTTGATGTCAGTAAGTAAAATGTGGTTCAATGAGATGAAAATAATTTTTGGTGAATAGTAACTTTTTACTTTTTTTTACCACGGTTAATAGTAAATAGGGTAACTAAGGGTAAATATGATATTACTATTACCCTAACACATGTCCTAATTCTATTGGATAAGTGTAATTCGACCAAAAACAACCTTATGAATATAATATGACCATTTAGGTCCACTTGGATTAGATTATGACATTTAATATTATATTATTTAATGAATAGTTAAAATAGTTAAAATCAAAGATTAATAACTAAAACATTTTTAATATGGGGTTATACATAAGATAAATTCGACTATAAATATTCATTAGAAATCTAAAAGGATTTCCTACATAATGATATTTTATTTATAATTTTTAGACTTTAAATAAATTAATTTATTTATGACACAACGATGATGCAGTAATTACCCTTTTAAGGAAATATTAACATAATTGATGTTATAAATGCTCAAATGAATGTAATTTGAGACTTTTAATGAATTCCACTAATTTTCTAGGTTACTATGATATATTAATGTTGATTTAATCAACTTGGTTCGAACATATAGTTCTGTTATGACTTTCAAAAAAATCATATATCAAATAGTGTCAAAATTGACACAAAATAGTTTTTAAATCAAATATTATATTATTAATTGTTATTTTATTCCTAAAAATCTAAGGTTCGGCCAAATGACTTAGATAAGGATATATATATTAATAATAAAAAATTTGGGGTTCGTTTGGCATGTTATAGTAAGTGTATTAACCATATAGTAAAAGAAAACAAAAAGACACGGTAAAAGTTAAATTATTTAACTTAGAGTTAAATCTAATTGATAAGGTTAAAATAAGAACCTAAACTTGTCTAAATCCTATTGGTTGATAGGATTTCGACCCATACCCACTTTATCTTCGAAATAAGACCCTTTGGAACCATTATAAACAGATTTTTACTTTAATATAAAATAATATTTTGAGATATTCCTAAGGTGCCCCTCTCCTCCCTTATAAAAGGGCACCTCCTCCCCCTCCTCCTCACACCAATTTGAGCACTCAAGCTCGGCCAACCCCTGCCAAAATCTCTTCTCCACTTCCCTAGAAACATCCTAGAGGTTCTGGTCTTCCTCAAAGACCAATTTTAATTCCCTAAGAGGAGGTCTCCAAAAGGCGCTTCAAAGAAGAGGTAATTGCCGTTACCAATTCTTTCATCTTTATTTCTTCTTCCACTTCTTCTTATTAGGTTGTTTCATTATGAAGTAATAACATCAGTATCACTCATATACTGATATGTTATTATAAGTATGAAACAACCCTATTTCACCATCTATCTATCCTACGGAAAAAGAAATCACCGCGCGTGCGTACGTACGGAATACCGTCTCCACGCCGTGGTGTAATCTATTTTCCACCACCACCTTACATGGATGGGTATAATGGTGTAAAGAATAACTATACATAGTTATTAAAACATCATATTGATTCTGATATATTGTATAATCCACTCCAATTCAATTCAATATTTATGTAAATGATATCATCGCTCGTGCGTACGTACGGACTACCGTCTCCACGACGCGATGAGATTCATTCTCCATGTTAACCATTTAAGAATGATTATAAAGTATATATAAGAAATAATAATGAAATATATGACATTATAAAGCTACTGGATTTATGTATATATATATTTATGTCATCTACTTACTTCCATTCAAGACAATAGGGAAAGGAAAACAGCGTTCATGCATACGTACGGACTACCGTCTCCATGAACGGTGTTTTTCATTTCATTTATCTATCTATTATATATATATATATACTGAATATATATGATATATAAATCATATTTTATATTCTGGAAGTAAGTAAATCATGATATAAGTAATAATAATGTCAATAACAACAAGTCAAAACACCTACGATAAAAGAAACGATTTTACCCAAAACGCTTCTTTAACATGGAATTTACAAAAGAACGGGTAATATAATGTCATAAGTGAACCATATATGATATCATAACAATGAATATGATTCTTTAATAAGTCAATGACATTATTTAAACCATTATACAGGAGCTTCGGACACGTACAAAGCAAATCGGACCTAAGGTAAGGGAAATATCACAATCTCATTTTTATCCGAGATTGTTTATTCGTAAGTATTTACTGGGGTGTATTTTATCAACCACATCCATGTTCCCTCAATATGTAATATTATTTCCATCCTTCTACAATATTTTATATCCAATTTTACCCTTCGTTGAGTTTTTAGTAATAGATATGAAAGGAATTTTTTGTCGTTTTTCATACGAGGTACTTTTTGACTTTTCTGACAAAAGTACGAAGAATGTTTTTTTTAACTTATACAGCATGAATGGATTTTTAAAACATTATTTCCAAGAAACTTCCTTTACAAGTTTTCAAGTTTATTTTTAATCAACTTCTTTTATTTTAAAGTTGTATGACACGTTATGAAAGGAAAAAATGTTTTTGAAGTAGAAAGGATATTTTCCTCAAGAATGGAGTTCAAGTATTTTATCAAAATTATTTTCCATCTAAGATAATAAAAGGGTTCTGTTTTTATCCCTATTATTACATGGATTTGATTATGTTGTGATGGAAATATTTTTATGAATTCCCTTATCTTATATGATTTGTTTTATGATGTCATGATGCTTCAAGAATCCCATTTTTGTTACATGTGATATGCAATGATGTATTATTTATGATTATGTGGCACACATAAGAAAGGTTTCATTATAAGATGGGTGGGACCTATATCTCCCTCCAATGCATTGGGTAAAGATTTTATATCTCATGAGATAGACATGGCTGGAATGGTAGGTTATACCGGTTCAGTGAAACAGGACTGAAACGAGGGTTACTCGATTCAGAAAGGGACTTTGTCCACTAAGATAGTCTTGGCAATTAGTCTTGACTAACAAGAAATGATTCTCTATGATTATGTGTGAATTCCACAAAGTTTCATGTTTTATGTTATGATTATTGTGATTACATTTCACTGCCATGATTTACCCCATGTTATGAAATTATGATCTCTTTTGCAGGTTAAGATTTCCAAAAGTTATGTGCTTATGTATATGATGTGATTGATATTTCTTTTCTTTACCCTTACTGAGCATTTGAGCTCACCCTTTTATGTTTTCTTTTCCCCAGGATATAAATAAAGGTTTTAGGTATAAAAAAAAGAAGATCTTTATGGGAGATGTTGAAGATCTTTCACCACGATTAGAAGATTATATTCCGAGTTTCCAAAGACACTAAACTATTACGGTCCTTGTGTGTGTGTTTTTGTTATGTACTAAGTATTCCGCAAATGTAATGTAATGTCCATGTACGTCAAGATACGGGTCTCTACAGTTGGTATCAGAGGAAAGGTTTAATCAACCTTTGGAAACTAGGACGCGAAAACGTTAGTGAGATCCCTAGAGATATTTCTAAGGTATGTTTAGGGATGTCCCTAAGGATAAGTATACGTATAGGATATAGTCCTAGAACTATGGTAATGATATTAGATTAAACCTAAGATGTTAGATATTGAAGTTACTCCCCCTTTATTATGTTTTTTGCCTCTAACACTATTTTTTTTGGGGTTTTAGAAAATCGTTGGAAACAAGATGATTCACGATAATGGAGGATATGGTGGACAATGGAATGATATTCTTCCTAATGAAATGGGATTTGGATGTCCAAACATCATTATTATGCCGAATCAGCAATCTCATAATATGATCAATAAAGTAAAATTTGGTAAGTTTCCTGACTCGGCTAATAAGAGAAAGATGGAGTTTCATGATGATCATAGAGGAAAGAAAGTTCAATTACCCCTATGTAAATCATGTGGGAAGAGGCATCAAGAAGAATGTTTCAAAGGAACTGGAAGATGCTTTGGGTGTGGAAAAGAAGGACACAAAGCAAGTAAGTGCAAAGGAAAAGGTTCATTTAACACCATGGATGAGGATAATGGTATTGCTACGACATCAACAATGGTTAAATGTTTTAAATGTGGAATGTATGGGCATTATGCAAACCAATGCCCTAAGGGAAAGTCTCATGAAGAGAATCAGTATGGCCGTATGGGTAGTATTTATGTGGATGATGATGAAGAGACTACAAATGATATGTGAGATGAAAGAATTGTTGAAGCTCGGTTAATGGTTTAAGAATGTAGTGGAATGATTACATGTTTATCATGTGTAATGTTGTATAAGTAATCTCATGGTACTATGGAATAAAGAGACATGTAAGGATTGTTACATTGTTGTCTGATTAATGTTACCAGTAACCATGAAAGGTTATTCAGATACTTTTGGAAAGTAGATGATAAGTGCATAATGAAAGGATAAGAAGATAATGAGATGTTTGATTGTATTCATGAGCTCATGATTGATATAAGGACTAAGTGATATCATGGTTTGAGTATATAGAATTTTGAGGATTTTAGTATGTGGAAGGTGTTAACTTTTAACTGCATTCATGTTTTCACTAAGGTATTCAAGAGAATACACGATTAAGGACTTTGAATGTTTGGAATGTGACCAACAAAACATATCTTATGATATATGGGGATCGATGATGGTGTTAAATCTCTGGTAATCATTTTCACTATATTATGAGAGTCGACTGCAGTATTATGGATAAGCCTAAAAGATTAGAATGGATTATGTTGGACATAAGTTAGTATTGTTTGTTTTTTTGATATTATTGATGGGATGTTATATAGTTTTGGAAAAAGGACAACCTGCAGGACGGGCGACAGCCCATCGTTTCGGACAAGGCTGTGGGAATCGAACCCACAACTGAAGTGCGACTGGCCTTTATCGCCTACCACTGGCCTACAGGAAGTCCCTGTTTAGTAGAAACTAGTTTCATTATATTAAGCAGTATGATATATGAAGTATAAGTCCATTTTAGGAACCATATATGATTAATCTCACTATAGATCGACTTATGCATATAATTTTTGCTAACCTTTTGTTTGAGACAGATGGAATGACCCGTCATTGTATCACATGATCTGCTAACACTTCATGAATAACAAATTCAACTTCATTTATTTAAGAGATGAAGTGGAAATTGTTCAAGGCACGAACAACAGTGAGATTGTACCAAAATAAAGTAAGTATTTATTCTAATTCAAATTTTCAACTTTAGGGAAATGATCTTGAAAACCAAAAATGTTGTCCTAGTGATCTTATACCTGATGAATCAGATAGTACCTTAGATCGTCACAAATTTATGGATTTGTGATTACTGGATTTTCCATAGCCATGTTCTCTACCACTCTCCATCAGAACATGATGGTTAGATTTCTCTTCCATATCCATATTTTCACCTATGTGGAAACCCAATGATTAGTTTATTTGGGTAACCGTTACGTTTCATACTTTTGTTTTTAAAGATTGGTTTTGATATTCCTTTTTACGATGTGGGTTTCTATTAAAGAAACTTTCGAATAGTAAACCATTTATAACCCCAACGAATTTCGAGGGAGAAATTCATTTTAAGGGGGGTAGAATGTAACAGCCCAAGATTTTATAAAAAAATATTCTTTTTAATTTTATTAAAGTCTTGTGTTGTACGCTACACCAAAAGGAGCTTGCACAACACGCATCCTTGACTTGCCTTGCATTACACGCAATCACGACCTTCCTCGATAGCATGTGTAATACGCAATACCGAGTTTCACTAAACAACGATATGCTATTAAAATATTATTAAAACTAGTCGTTATGAATAGTAATAACCACTTTTTAAAACTCTGTAAATCTTATTTTTCAAAATGAACTTCATTTTTGATTCGGAGTATCGAATTTAGCCTAAGGTGAAATTTTGGTACTTTTCGGATAACTTTCATATTCTGATGAATAGTGAAAATTACTAAATTATAATTAAAAACAACTTTTTTAATCGAAATAATTAATAGTGATAAATTATTAATTTGAGTGGTTTTAAAGTATATTTAGAATATATTTTTACAATTTAATACAATGTTGGTCATTGGATGTAATTTCACATTTAAACCAGACATAATCAAGTGTCAATCTTTTGATAGATATTGTTTCTTAAAAACACGCTATTTGTTTTAACAGTGGGATTTAATTATAAAATTAATTAATGCAAATTCTATGATATGAATTTGGTAAAATAGACTTCATTTTTGAATTCGGAATATGAAATATAGCTTAGGATAAAATTTTGGCATTGTTCTGAAAAACATCAATTTTTGATGAATAGTGAAACTACTAAGTGGTAGTTAAAAAAATTAATTTCTTCATAAATCTTAATTTTACCGCTTCTGTGAATGGAATTTCAAAAATCCGAGAGACACGGTTGATGTCAGTAAGTAAAATGTGGTTCAATGAGATGAAAATAATTTTTGGTGAATAGTAACTTTTTACTTTTTTTTACCACGGTTAATAGTAAATAGGGTAACTAAGGGTAAATATGATATTACTATTACCCTAACACATGTCCTAATTCTATTGGATAAGTGTAATTAGACCAAAAACAACCTTATTAATATAATATGACCATTTAGGTCCACTTGGATTAGATTATGACATTTAATATTATATTATTTAATGAATAGTTAAAATAGTTAAAATCAAAGTTTAATAACTAAAACATTTTTAATATGGGGTTATACATAAGATAAATTCGACTATAAATATTCATTAGAAATCTAAACAGATTTCCTACATAATGATATTTTATTTATAATTTTTGGACTTTAAATAAATTAATTTATTTATGACACAACGATGATGCAGTAATTACCCTTTTAAGGAAATATTAACATAATTGATGTTATAAATGCTCAAATGAATGTAATTTGAGACTTTTTATGCATTCCACTAATTTTCTAGGTTACTATGATATATTAATGTTGATTTAATCAACTTGGTTCGAACATATAGTTCTGTTATGACTTTCACAAAAATCATATATCAAATAGTGTCAAAATTGACACAAAATAGTTTTTAAATCAAATATTATATTATTAATTGTTATTTTATTCCTAAAAATCTAAGGTTCGGCCAAATGACTTAGATAAGGATATATATATTAATAATAAACAATTTGGGGTTCGTTTGGAATGTTATAGTAAGTGTATTAACCATATAGTGAAAGAAAACAAAAAGACACGGTAAAAGTTAAATTATTTAACTTAGAGTTAAATCTAATTGATAAGGTTAAAATAAGAACCTAAACTTGTCTAAATCCTATTGGTTGATAGGATTTCGACCCATCCCCACTTTATATTCGAAATAAGACCCTTTGGAACCATTATAAACCGATTTTTACTTTAATATAAAATAATATTTTGAGATATTCCTAAGGTGCCCCTCTCCTCCCTTATAAAAGGGAACCTCCTCCCCCTCCTCCTCACACCAATTTGAGCACTCATGCTCGGCCAACCCCTGCCAAAATCTCTTCTCCACTTCCCTAGAAACATCCTAGAGGTTATGGTCTTCCTCAAAGACCAATTTTAGTTCCCTAAGAGGAGGTCTCCAAAAGGCGCTTCAAAGAAGAGGTAATTACCGTTACCAATTCTTTCATCTTTATTTCTTCTTCCACTTCCTCTTCTTAGGTTGTTTCATTATGAAGTAATAACATCAGTATCACTCATATACTGATATGTTATTATAATTATGAAACAACCCTATTTCACCATCTATCTATCCTACGGAAAAAGAAATCACCGCGCGTGCGTACGTACGGAATACCGTCTCCACGCCGTGGTGTAATCTATTTTCCACCACCACCTTACATGGATGGGTATAATGGTGTAAAGAATAACTATACATAGTTATTAAAAAATCATATTTATTCTGATATATTGTATAATCCACTCCAATTCAATTCAATATTTATGGAAATGATATCATCGCTCGTGCGTACGTACGGACTACCGTCTCCACGACGCGATGAGATTCATTCTCCATGTTAACCATTTAAGAATGATTATAAAGTATATATAAGAAATAATAATGAAATATATGACATTATAAAGCTACTGGATTTATTTATATATATATATGTATGTCATCTACTTACTTCCATTCAAGACAATAGGGAAAGGAAAACAGCGTTCATGCGTACGTACGGACTACCGTCTCCATGAACGGTGTTTTTCATTTCATTTATCTATCTATTATATATATATATATATACTGAATATATATGATATATAAATCATATTTTATATTCTGGAAGTAAGTAAATCATGATATAAGTAATAATAATGTCAAGAACAACAAGTCAAAACACCTACGATAAAAGAAACGATTTTACCCAAAACGCTTCTTTAACATGGAATTTACAAAAGAACGGGTAATATAATGTCATAAGTGAACCATATATGATATCATAACAATGAATATGATTCTGTAATAAGTCAATGACATTATTTAAACCATTATACAGGAGCTTCGGACACGTACAAAGCAAATCGGACCTAAGGTAAGGGAAATATCACAATCTCATTTTTATCCGAGATTGTTTATTCGTAAGTATTTACTGGGGTGTATTTTAGCATCCACATCCATGTTCCCTCAATATGTAATATTATTTCCATCCTTCTACAATATTTTATATCCAATTTTACCCTTCTTTGAGTTTTTAGTAAAAGATATGAAAGGAATCTTTTGTCGTTTTTCGTACGAGGTACTTTTTGACTTTTCCGACAAAAGTACGAAGAATGTTTTTTTTAACTTATACAGCATGAATGGATTTTTAAAACATTATTTCCAAGAAACTTCCTTTACATGTTTTCAAGTTTATTTTTAATCAACTTCTTTTATTTTAAAGTTGTATGACATGTTATGAAAGGAAAAAATGTTTTTGAAGTAGAAAGGATATTTTCCTCAAGAATGGAGTTCAAGTATTTTATCAAAATTATTTTCCATCTAAGATAATAAAAGGGTTCTGTTTTTATCCCTATTATTACATGGATTTTATTATGTTGTGATGGAAATATTTTTATGAATTCCCTTATCTTATATGATTTGTTTTATGATGTCATGATGTTTCAAGAATCCCATTTTTGTTACATGTGATATGCAATGATGTATGATTTATGATTATGAGGCACACATAAGAAAGGATTCATTATAAGATGGGTGGGACCTATATATCCCTCCAATGCATTGGGTAAAGATTTTATATCTCATGAGATAGACATGGCTGGAATGGTAGGTTATACCGGTTTAGTGAAACAGGACTGAAACGAGGGTTACTCGATTCAGAAAGGGACTTTGTCCACTAAGATAGTCTTGGAAATTAGTCTTGACTAACAAGAAATTATTCTCTATGATTATGTGTGAATGCCACAAAGTTTCATGTTTTATATTATGATTATTGTGATTACATTTCACTGCCATGATTTACCCCATGTTATGAAATTATGATCTCTTTTGCAGGTTAAGATTTCCAAAAGTTGTGTGCTTATGTATATGATGTGATTGATATTTCTTTTGTTTACCCTTACTGAGCATTTGAGCTCACCCTTTTATGTTTTCTTTTCCCCAGGATATAAATAAAGGTTTTAGGTATAAAAAAAAGAATATCTTTATGGGAGATGTTGAAGATCTTTCACCACGATTAGAAGATTATATTCCGAGTTTCCGAAGACACTAAACTATTACGGTCCTTGTGTGTGTGTTTTTGTTATGTACTAAGTATTCCGCAAATGTAATGTAATGTCCATGTACGTCAAGATACGGGTCTCTACAGTCCCTTTCTAATGCCTTGGATCAAACCATAAGTCGGTTAGCCCTCCATTGATCCCATTGTTTCAATGGAAGCGGAAAGTAGACTCATGAGGGAGGAATTGGAGAAGTAAAGAAAACAACAAAAATAAAATGATCACTCCACCGTTGTGTGAATAATTTCACAAGGTTTGATGTGAATAAATACACACCTTGATCCAACGGTATCAAAGTGATATGAAGAACAACATAATAAGAATATAATAAGAACTTTTATTAAGAAACTAAAGTGAATTGCACAACTTACATATGAAAGACAAATTTGAGACAACAAAATTGTAGCATAACATTATAATTGAACAAAGCACCAAAGATTCTTCAATCCTCCAACACCACTTCCTTAAATAGAAATTTTTGAGCCCTTGGGTCGAGCCTCCAATAGTCAATGTCTCCTAAATTAAATTTGGTAGGCCATAGGTGGGTGGAAAGCATGGGAGAGTTGATTTTTCCACCCTTGACCCGAGATGGCATCCTGATTTCCTTTACCGAACAGACGCGCCTGGAAATCCTTCTCGATGGACGAATCAGAGTTGTCCATAGAAGAAGAAAATGGATCTCCGGATTTCTTCTAACCTTATGTAAAATTTGGGCCCATTTGGAGTTGTGGATTCCGAGATATGGTCAAATTAGTGGGATGTTTTTTCTAGGCCTCAGAATCTTGCCCTTACTTTTATTTCTAACTTGGGCCACCTAAATGGACACCATGGAGGCCGAATTAGCATTGGATCCTGAAGAGTGACTTGTTACTATACATGTATTCTAGAATACCACGAAATTTGGGATTCATTGGGCCTGTAATGTGGGTCCCAAATTCTCATCAGTGGGATGGTGTCCAATCAGACTTCTTCAGAATTGTTTCTTTTCATCACAAAATATCCCCATCTTCATCCATGAATTATCCAATGATCCCTGAATCAAACATGTTCATATTTAAGTATAGATCAATTTCCAAAAATATAAAATTAAAATATGTATAATTATATTCCTTAAAATCAGATTAATCATTGGGTACTTTAAATGATGTTCAAAAATGTACCACATAATAGTGTACTTTAAGAAGGTATTACATTCATAATGTGAAATGATGTTCAAAGTGTAAAAAGAACTAAAATGGTGTTTATTAATAATAAAGCACATTAATATTATATATATTAACAATGAATATTAGCCTCATTTAGTGGCTAATCACACCCCCAACATGAGTTTTTCTAGTCCCGAGCAAAATATATCTCAACTATATTTAATTCGAATTCCTTTTTCCAAAAACATTTTAATACACAATGATCACCAGAAACCCTTATACCAAACAATCATGAAACCCATCAAAATATTTTAATACACGATAGTTTCATAAGTATATCCTAATCACAAGCTCATTCCTTTTTTCAAATTCATTGTCATATTTCATCCAATATCAATTAAGTGTGAGGATATGTTGTGCATCACAATAGACATGGGGGTTCATCTTTATTCAAGGGGAGAATGATGGAAGCACTAGGTGGAATCACATTTCAATATTAAGATGAGTATTCAAATTTTTTTTGTATCATATTTTTTTTTGTTTTTTTTTGTTTTTTGTTTTTGTTTTTGTTTTTGCAATTTTTCCATGGTAATTGAAATTGAACTCAAACGAATCAACCCTGTAGTGAGACTTTGCTGATGACTCCCAAGCTCAAAGACCTTAGGGCACCAATTGAAGCCCACCTACTCGGGCATCATCTCGAGTTAACTCAGTCAAAAACAAATTCAAATTACCAAAAATAAAGATAAAATTACTAACTCTGTGCCAGACAACTATGGAGTCACGATCCCTAAGTGCCGAAAGCCAGGCATTATGTCATTTCATTGCTCTACTCGCAAATTTATTGTTTATTTTATTTTATTTTTGAATACTCAAATTAAACTAAAATGATCACCAAACCTATGCTATTTATTTGGGGGATCCCATGAACTCAAACTAATACCCCACTATCCAAAGAACGTGCATTGTGATTCTTTTTATATTTGGATGAAAATATAAACTATGAAATATCACATTGGACAGCTATACTTTCCAAAATCTATGCTCATGAAATTATACAAGGATTAAAATCAGAATCAGGGCATGCTAAATTATTTGATATTCAGTTTCAAAGTGTGCAATTTGTATTACCATGTTCAAAGTTAAAATAATTTTTCCTTCCATTTATACAATAATTTTTCAAATCATTCATTCATTTTTTTTGACACGAAATCATTTTTTATTTTATCTCCCCCCACCCAACTTAAATTAACATTGTCCCTAGTGTTTAAATAAAAGAAAATTTAGAAGGGGGTAGAGGTAGAGATTGAAAGTTAAAAAAGGAAATTGAAAATGAGGATCATGGAATGAAGTCACCTGGTGGTTGAAGTTGAAATTATTGCTGCTTTATTTTAATCCTTTGATATCCATGTCACTTGCAGAGTTCCCTAGTTAGATAAAGTAAAAAAAACAAACAAATCAAAAAAAAACAATATATATATATATATTTATATAATAAATAAAGTAAAATATAAGTATATATATATATATATAAAATATAAAAAAAGGAAGCACACAAAACCGTAGGTTAGTGGTAAGTGCGCTCCCATTTCTCCCTTCGGTCCCGGGTTTGAATCCCCGCGGCTTCGCCGGTTGTGATGGGGTTTGACCCATGACCCACGACGTGTCCTTTTTTTTTATTATTATATTTTTATTTTTATTTTTTATTTTTATTTTATCCTACAAAAACATTAAAACAAAACAAACTGATGATACATTGTCTTATTTTTAAATTTTTGGGTAAGGCATTACTCAAGGATCACACCACGTGACACGGATGAATATGGTGCTCCCCTTTCATACCCATACATACTCATAATAGAAGAATAGGTCAACAGTCTATATTTTTTTTAAATATAAAAATGATTAATTAAAATATAATTTTTATTAAAACAACAAATTGAAAGGAAACTTGAAAACCATGGGTTTCCTCCCATGTCGTGCTTTTTATAATGTCGTTAGCTTGACTTGAACCCCCCAACATATCCAATACCAACATTAAACATTTTATAGACCACATTTTTCACCAATTAAACTAGGTTCAGATTGATTCTATGTTTAGAATTTGTTTCATTCAGAAACCTATATCCTAAAATGAGTGGGTAAATCCAAGGAATATTAGAAATGGTGGATCTAGTTGCATATCTAGTCTTGCCTAAGACATCGATAATCATTCCTAAATTTTTTTTTTCAATAGAAGAATGAATTCCAACTGAAAGGTCCTGGTTATACCCTATGAATGGATACTTGATTGGGGAAGGAAGGATAATAATTTTGAGCTCGGTTTGGATAGAACATTTAGACACAAGTTGATTTTTTTGAATCCAACTCAGTTTCATATTCCAAATTTCTCAACAAAATTGGTTCCTTTTGAATAGAAGATTCAACCACCAAATTAGAAAGATCAGTTTCAGAAATGGTTATGGACTCAAAGTTTGTGATTTCTCTTAATGGTTCAGTGATTTGTGTTTTTGAAAATTTATCAATAGAGTTATGCTTAGGAGACTCAATCCATGATGTCAAATTCCCCACTTTTGAATCCAAAAATTCAATTTCCTCTTGATTTAAATACCCATCAACAATTCCTTGATCCTATTAATCTTCCCCAAATCCAAAGGTTTTCTCTTCAGTAAATTCATGAGAGGTTTGTGGGAAACTAGACACTTCACATAAGGCTATGGAAGGGATAGATTGTGTAGGGATGGGTTCCTCATAACTTTTAATGCTTTGTAGTTATAACCTCAAATATGAAACCTCAAAATTCATTTTCTCCATTTGTTGACACAATTTCTCAAGTAATGGTTGTGGATCATGATGGGAAAGGGGTTGATAAAGATGGTATATTCCAGGTGGATATTTAAGTTGTTGGATTTGCATAGGAGGGTGTTCATATTGGCTTTGTGGGGATTGAAACTCATTATACGTTGGGATTTCTTGTGGATCATAGGAGTAAAAACATTGCGGTTAATTAGGTTGTCGATGATCCCACATGTAGAAATTAGTATGGTCATTGTACATCACACGTGGGGTTGGTTGATCAAAGTAGGGATATGTTTCCCTTGTTTGGACTTGTTCAAAATTGAATTCCATAGGAGTGAGGGGGTGAGAACAAAGAGGAGGGATGAAAAAAAGGATGATAATGTCTAATATAACTTACTTAGATCCCAGGAAATGGTGCCAAAATTTGATTCTTGCTCAAATTTACCTAAGAGATGAAGGTAGAACGGTCCTTGTAGTCTAGCTTGGGTTGTCGAATCCATAGAGACCTAAAAAGTAACCTATAGACACACACATTCTAAGGATTGTTTTTGGAAATAAAGTGGACAACTTGGGTTTATTTTAGATTGTTTTAAAGGTTCACTAATAGATTTAAGTGATTTTAATTTTAAATAATGAGTTGATCCTAGGTTATCGCTCAGGGTGGATTGGACGTATTTCCTTTTCAATGATTTCAATTTCTTATATTTGAGATGGGTTCATTTAAGGAGATAAAACAACATCATCACTTACTATTTTAATTCCTACACCCTTTAATACTAATCACCTATACACTTTAAGGATCAATGTTTTGAGCACTTCAAGGTAAAGGTTCGTATTAGTACTTGAAGTGTGTGGCCTTAAATTCAACAAGGATGATGGAGTTTAAAAATCATCAAATAAAAATCTCAATTAAAGAAGTGATTATACATTAATTGGGAGATAAATAACATCTCATCGAGCCCCTTTCTACTCCCTTAGATCAACCCATAAGTGGGTTATCCCTCCATTGATCACATGGTTTCAATGGAAGCAGAAAGTAGACTCATGAGGGAGGATGTGGAGAAGTAAAGAAAACACCAAAAATAAAATGATCACTCCACCGTTGTGTGAAAAATTTCACAAGGTTTGGTGTGAATAAATTCACACCTTGATAAAACGGTATCAAAGAGATATTAAGAAAGATTGAATAAAAATATTAGAAGAACTTTTATTAAGAAAATAAAGTGAATTTAATAACTTACATGTGAAGGACAAATTTGAGACAACAAAATTGCAGCATAACATTACAATTGAACAAAGCACCAAATATTATTTAATCCTCCAACACCACTTCCTTAAATAGGCATTTTTTATCCCTTTGGTTGAGCCTCCAACAGTACAAGTCTCCTAAATTAATTTTGGTATGCCATAGGTTGGTGGAAAGCAAGGGAGAGTTGATTTTTCCACCCTTGACCTGAGATGGCAGCCAGATTTCCTTCACCGAAAAGACATGCTTTTAAAACCTTATATATGGAAGAATTAGAGTGTGAAATAGAGGAAGAAAATGGATCTCCAGATTTCTTCTAACCGCCTGTAAAATTGGGGCTCATTGGGAGTTGTGTATTCCGAGATATGGTCAAATCGGTGGGATGTTTTTTATGGGCCGCAGAATCTGGCCTAGAATTTTATTTCTAACTTGGGCCACCTAAATGGACACCATGGAGGCCGAATTATAATTGGATAATGAAGAGTGATTTGTTAAGATACATTTCTTATAGCATCCCACGAAATTTGGTATTCATTGGGCCTGTAATGTGGGTCCCAAATTCTCATCAGTGGGCTGGTGTCCAATCTGACTTCTTCAGAATTGTTTCTTTTCATCATAAAATATCCCCATCTTCTTCCATGAATTATCCAATGATCCCTAAATCAAACATGTTTATATTTATGTTTAGATCAATTTCAAAAAATATAAAATTAAAATATATATAATTATATTCCTTAAAATCAGATGAATCATTGGGTACTTTAAATGATGTTCAAAAATGTACCACATAATAGTGCATTTTAAGAAGGTATTACAATCATAATGTGAAATGACGTTAAAAGTGTAAAATGCACTAAAATGGTGTTTATTAATAATAAAACACATGAATATTATATATATTAACAATGAATATTAGCCTCATTTAGTGGCTAATCAAATCCTTCATGGAACTATGCCTCCGCGCCTGTGTCCAGTATAGCAGCTGGTGCCGCATCTTGCTCTGCTGGAGGATCAACTGGTAGCCCATGGCCCACCATCTCTATAGTATTCTCATTGATGATCTCCTGGAGAAAAACGCATGGTCGTCTAGGCGTCATTAAACTACAAGGTCAAAAACATGCCTTATAAAAATATTTATCAAAGACCGAAAGTGAAGAAACCCAAAAGGGAGCAGGAGGAATAAGGCATTCAAAATTTGAAAAACAAGACTACACGACATGTACACTGACTACACGGCGTGTACTTGACTTCCCTTCCTCTGCCCGAGTCCTGCAGCACGGCTAATACACATGGCTCCCGTTGAACAAAAACTACACGACGTGTATATAATCTACACGGCGTGTATGATGTTATTTTCCAACTGCATGTGTCGTCCGTGACATGACCGATTACTTGTATTAAAAGTTCACGGCGTGTTATATACGCACACGGCGTGTACATCACCATGTTTCCCATCCACATGGCTAAGTCCACACAGTCTTTCCTTGTTCATGACTACATGGCGTGTCCCATAGGTACACGACATGTTCAAGGAACGGTGACACCGACCCGTGTTGTTAGTTACACGGCCGAGTCCCCAGGTCCCACTACATGGCGTGTTCATCATTGACACAACGTATTCTGTACATGAGTTAACCGACCCGTGTTGTTAGTTACACGGCAGGACTCCGAGTAAAAACTACATAGCATGTATATAAGGTACACGGTGTGTTTTACCCAAGATCATCCCTACCCCATGTCGCCGCCCACACGGTTTGTGACACGGGAAGAGACTACACGGCGTGTACTCATAGTACACGGCGTGTACTTAAAAAGTTCATTTTTCTTCCTGAACAGAAGGCCATACATGATGTGTTTAAAATACTACACGGCATGTATATTGGGTTTCCGGATATTATGCCATAGAAACTTCCCCGGAACCCAGAAAATACTGAAAAACAACCCCTGAGTGTCAAATTCCGACCCATGAGGGCCCATACTCCCCACGAATCAATGTTTGACATCTTATCTGTGTTATAACTAATAAACCGTCAATGATCCACCAAATTCTGGTCAATGGGGGCCCATAATCCCCAAAAACCAAAGTTTGGCGTCCTTTACATAAACAATCTTACACAAAATACTCTATCAAACAGCAGGTATCTATCATGCAGCTATCACAACAGCATGCTTTTATAGCACAACTATTATCACAACAGCATGAAATTTCTAATGCACCTACATGGCATGGAACTATGCATGGAATGTGATTTCTAGCATGTGCCAACATGATTCATGAGATGACATACCCTCATCTCCTCGGGTTGAAACTAAATAGATCCCATATATAATTTATAACAGCATAATCCCAAGTGTGTCACCCAACAGTGAAAACATATCAACTATAAAATTTGAAAAATCAGTAAAATTGCAATACGAGGTAGACTGGCTTTTCCCTATACACGGGTTAGCTATGCCCAGGCACAAATTATTACCAACTACCGTTCGTCATATCCCGGACTACGGCTCCAAATAGTAAGTCAAAAAAATGAAACCCCTCTAATACCACTTTGTAACGTCCTGGTTCAGGGTGCCACTCAACGGGTGCCCCGAACCCGGTTCGCCATGTGACCTCAAATGCATTTCCCCAAACGCCAGAGGCTACCTACTAGCAGCGAGGGCCCAGGTATGATAGTGGGGAAACTATGCCCTCATTTGTCAAAGTGTAGCGCAGTGGAATAGAAAGAAAACATACAAAGAACAGTGGAAGTAGTAAACCATGCACAAATGAAATAAACAACAGTAGTGTATATAACCAATAGTATATAGAAAATGGTGCAACAAGTCTTAAGTTCTAAGAAAATGGCCAGAACATGTTACATAGCAGTTCAAAACAATACATAGTACAAGTACAGAAAAGAAAAACAGTTAGCAGCGGCATCGCGAGCCTAGGCTCGGTCCAATTCCCTCTTACTCCTCAACAACAGACAAGTACCTATATAGGGACTCTTGCCCCTATCCACACCTGTAGAAACGTAATCTGTTTGGGCCGAAAACTATTTTCCAAAGAGGGTGTGAGAAATAAATTCCCAATAGGCACCCACCAAAGGCTTGTGCCCAACTGCGTGTAAGCATGCAACAATAGTGTGTAGAAGTAAAATGCAATAAAGTAAGAAGTACTCAAAAGTAACTAATTACCAGTTATATTTCCATTTTATTATTCATTTAATACATTAAATATTAGAAATCACCACAGTGCATTTCTAAGTAAACAGTCCACGTCCTCAGACAAGCAAAACCTTAACTTTAGGTAAGAAGAATCCAACCCGCAGGTATAGCCCTCAGGCGTAACAGAAGTTTCCCTCGGGTGTAGGAAGTGTCTCCCTTAGGCACAAAAGTCAAGCCCTCAGGCACGAAAGGTTTCCCTCATGTGAAATAACTACAGCCCTCGGCTAAATATTGCAGTGCCCTCAGGCTAATCATAACAACGCCCTCAGGATAAACAGGTAACCAGGCCATGACCAATAGGTAAACAAGCAGCAACAAGTTATTCCTCTCAAGGAAATTCTACAGTTACTACTTTGAAGGCATACCCTCAGGTATCCTGGCCAAATGGATAAACAATGAAACACACCCCCAGGGTGGTTCCATATCCAAGCAATGATCCCAACCAGCATTTTATAATCACAATTTAATCACCTATGAAATTATAGGCATTAAATATATCAACGGCCTCAGCCACACGACACCCCAACATGGGTTAGTGGCACAAAAACACACAAAAACACACTGTAGATGGAAAACTAAACACCAAGCCACCTACCTTATATGCCAACGAACGATATACCTGAACACCGACTCCAGAAATGCCCAAGAACGGCAGATATCTGATGAAAAACAAAACCCATTCAAATGTAAATAGCTTTCCCTTGGGAAAGAATTGGTAAGAATGGATTAAAGAGATGAAAGGGCTTACTCGCACGGTTCCAACGAGATCGTCCGAGGTGGAAACCGATTCTAGATGAACACCTGAAGGATCTTCAAAGGTTAGGCCTCTTCCTTTGGCACCAAAACGGCCCAAATGCCTCCTCTACTAAATGAGGAGGCTACTGCCTATTTTAAGCTGAAAAAACAAATTACATGGCATGTACTTCCAAGTACACGGCGTGTATTCCTTTTATTTAACTATTCCTCTGGCGGCTATCCGCCAGCGCGACACTGTTCGCCTGCCGACATGAGTACACAACATGTACTTCTGAGTACACGGCCTGTACTATCGCCCAACTGGTGGCTGCTCCACCACCTTACTTTTTGGCCTACCAACTGACCACACAGCGTGTAAAGGACCACTACATGGCGTGTAGTCGGTTCCTACACCCTTTGTCGCCGACATGGATACACGCCCTGTGTACTCATCCCAACACGGCCAGAAGTACACGACGTGTGGAAAAAGGACACGGCGTGTAGTTCCAAATTTTAGGATTTTTCCCCATTTTCCGTATTTTATTAGAAACAATTAAGGAAAAGGGAAAAGAAGTAGCTCGTACCTCAAAGAGAAGAACCGGGTTCTTACATTTATCACCCCTTTAAAAGTTATTTTTTTCTTCCACTATCTCTTTATTTGTTATTTCCATACCAAAATAATATGTCCAGTAACATACAAAAATTGTATTGTTATTATAAATATGGTACTACCATATTCATTATTCTATCTATCCTATGAATGATAAAGTCACCAATCATGTGTACGTATGACTTACCGTCTCCACGTTGTGGTGTAATTTTTTATTCAACACTATTTTATTTGGATGGATATAATGATAGGTAATATGTATATAAATCATGAAAATGACCTGCTAATGTTTCTATATAATTAATATATCATCCAATTCTACACCTTTTAATCATTAAGGAAATGATATCGTTGCTCGTGTGTACGTACGACTTACCATCTCCACGACACGATGAGATTTATAACCACGTTCACCATTCAATGATGATTATAAAAATACATATTATTAATAAGTATGTAATATATTACATAAAAATTCTAATATAAATATATATATATATACATTTATCTCATTCACTTACTTTCATTCAATATGATACGAAAACAGACACAACATTTATGCATATGTACGACATACCGTCTCCATAAACGGTGGTTTCTATTTCATTTATATATCAATTATACATATTTATATTCTTATTATATATGATATATATATATATATATAATTTTTTATATTCTTGAAGCAATTAAATCATGAAACAAGTGATATGATCAATAATAATAAGTTAAAACACTTACGATAAAGAAAGAAATTATTAAAACAAATGTTCCATTAACATGGAAATAATTATAAAATTTGTAGTATAATGTCATAAATGAATCTTGTATGATATTATAAATATTAATATGGTTCTGGTAAAATTTAATAACATAATATGGTCATTATACATGTGGCTAAACATACCGTCGACTAAAGGAATGTACAAGGTAAGGATTATTTCCTCAATGTCATTAATATCTGAGATTGTTTATGGGTAAGTATTTACTGGGTCATATTTATCATCGATACCCATATTGCATAAAAATGTTTTCAGGAGGAATCTTTCAAGGGTTTATGGGAGGTTCTATTTAACTATATCATCATTTTAAATGTTTTAAAAATTTATCTTTCTAAATCGTTTTAATTAATGTCCATGTTTTCAAAATGATTTTAAGGATTTATTTATATGGAAATGAATTTTTTGAAGTGATAAATATTTTAAAAATATTCAATGTGGCATGGGACACTTGGATTGAAAAATCTTTTTTAAATGACTTCCTTTATAAATGTGTGACTTTTAAATGATTTTACAAAAAGGGATATTTTTCTCAAAGAGTTTCACTGATCATTTTCAACTATGCCAACATCCATTACTGGATATTATTCATGATTGAGGTTGATTTACAATAATAAAATCTTCTGTATTGAATTGAATATGTTATGATATGTTTAAATATAGATGTGATATTATTATACAATTCATGGTTTATGATTAATGTATTGATATTTCGTCTTTTAGTTTTAGTATGAGTGTTTATGTTATGTTTCACCATTTTTTCATATGAGGAATGTAGTGGACTTAGTAAGTAACAGGTTGGGCCCGTTATAGCCCCTCGATGCATCTTCTAGTCTCATGAGACAAACTACTGTCTTAGAAAAATTCCTTGACCAAATTTTTATCTCCAGTCTTGGAATGTGTCCTTGACTATGTGGTTATGATGTTCGGCATTAGGCATTCCCTCGTTATGAAATTAGTTATTACATGTGATTATCCGACTAGTAGAATGTCCATGTGCATGTTTAGATGAAAATGTTTGATTTATTTTTTCAATATAATTTACATGTTTTTGTCAAAAAATGGTTTTTGTTTTTATTACACATCTTGCCTTAAAGGTTTATAGCTTTCATTAAATTATTTACCCATATTGAACATCTATGCTCACCCTTTTCTTATGTTTTTTTTCTTTGATTCCAATATGTTTATTATTATTGATATGAAGGGTTAAGATAAAAGGAATAAGGGAATTCTCAATGGATTATTTATGATATATTTTATGTAAGAAATTGTAATGTAAAGTTCATTTATGTAATATATTTTCCAAGACTGCTAAACTGATCAGTCATTCGAGACTTGATTCATTGTAAGCATGTCAATGTATTAAAACAATGCACCAGCTCTGGGCATCTGTGGTTAGGGCATTAAATTTGGTATTAGAGGAAGATTGGAAATAAACTTGGAAACTAGATTTTGAAAAACTCTGATTAGAGAACATTACCCTAATATAGAAATTGAGTATTAGTATTGAAGAACTTACTAGAATTTTGGTAATGTATAGATTTTGTAAGTTTTCTAAGAAATAAATCCCTATCTGGAAAAGAGCAGGTAGAGGCAGCTCTGGAATAGATGTACCTAGAAGTGAAAACATTGATAAGGAGATTCGGGCATGACCTGGGGTATCCTGGTACATGGAAATGGGAATTACTGTACTCTAGGTTATGACACTCCCATGGGATATTCTTAGGATTATTCACATTTTATTTAAAAACCATTATGGAGGATTTATTAGTAAATATTACATCATAGAAAACATTTTTAGGATTATGAGACTAGATGTGGGAAAATATTCAATTACTGTTGATAACTATTCTAGTTTTTGGATTGTATATCATGATATGATCTAACCTAGTGTATGTCATCTTTTAGAAATGGCACACAATAGAAGGAATGGGAAATCTATAAATACACATGATCCAAAGAGTGAGAAATATCATATCATTCATGGTCTTAATAAATCATTTATAAGGGAAATAGTATCCCATGTATTCTAATAATATGAAGAAGTAGTATCATATGTTAATAAGATAAGTAATGAATTATCCGAATCCTATGGATTTGAAGGAATGAAAGAGATGAATCGGATGACAGATAACGAGATTGATAAATGGAAGAAGGGAATGAAGGATTTTCCCACATGTGATAATAAAGGAATGAATCACCTTGGTAAATGCTTGAAGGGAATGAGAGTTTTTTATAAGTGTGGATAAAAAGGACACCAAGTTCGTGATTTCAAGGGTAAGAAAAAGGTTTCAAATGTACAATGCCTCATCTTCAACGAGTTGGGACACTACGTGAATCCATATCCAAATCATCCGAGTATGCCCCAAATAATTTTATTGGATAATAATCAAGTTATGATACAACCACAGATGCAGAAGAATGAGCAGTATTCTTATGTTCTTATTAAATAATAATTTCATTTCAGTGTTGTATCAACGATTTTCTGGTTATATAAATTATTGAAATAAATAAATATTGTACCGGAGTACTATTTAATTAAGGATTTGAGATTGTATGATGCTAAGACAAGTGACTCAATAGTAAGTTAATCATTTTCGGAAAATACATGGTTGAGGGAAAGATAAAACATAATATGGTCCTGATACTGAGGTAGTGATTTTGGAATACGATATGATTTATTTTGATAAATTATATTGGATATTCTTGACTAACTTGAAACTGATTAATGACTTTTATATTCTATCATTGTTGGAGTTTACAACATTTTTGGATATATGGAGTATACTAAGTTTTCTTTAACAAATAAGGGAGGATGAATGTAATAAATAAGGTTTTATGGTAATTCAAGGTGTAACCATGTTTTATAAAAATACACGTTGAGGTATTAATATGTTATTATGTGGAAAAAAAGAGATCATCGTTATGTTTACCTTCCATATAATTTTTGGACTGTGAGTTTAGATAGATGTATTTTGGATAAGTCTAAAGGTTAGAATGAATTAAGATGGACATTGGATACTATTGTTTAATGTTAAAACATTTCTTAAGATTATTTTTGGATTGTTATAAAATGGAAATCTCGAAGGTTGGGCGATAACCCTTCATGTCTAGCTAGGACACTAGACTTGAACCCGCAACCAAAGGGTGATAAGGGTGAAGAACCTACCACTGGCCTACCAGATTTCCTGGTTTGTATAATGTAGTTTTTAAAAATGTTCTGATAGATAAATTATAAATTATTTTTTTTTGAACCCTAAATTATTAGGATAAATATAATATTTTTTAGTTATATCTTTTGGAGTGAAATATTATTTTGTGGTAGAAGTTAGTTAAAGGATGGAACTCTACTTGTCATGTATTTTTTTATTCTATGAAGAATTTATTTCTCAAACTTTATGGAAAGAATTTTAAATCCAATTTTTTTTATCCTAATACCTTATGTTTTGTTGAACCAATGATATTTTAAATCATCATAGTTTTATGTCCTCGAAAACCTAAATATTCTTTTTATTTTTCACATGTTTATGATTGATGACCTCAATCACTCCCTATAAATATTTACGTTTCACACTAATTAGGTGTCTCTAATTGCCACAAATGTTCTTCTATTTGAGATCATAATTTGGTGGTGACTTTTTCATTTCACCTTCCCACTTATTAAGTCTAAATATTATTAATCCAATTTTTTATTTAGGTTTTCCACAAAGGTATTTTCTATTTATAACCTTATAATTTCGAAGAACAATTTCAAATTGTGTGGATGCAGTTTATTAATGGAGGGAAGAATGTAATATCCCTGGGGAATAAAGGATATGATATTTTAATATTTATTAATATTCTTGAATTAAATGTTAATTTTACTTTAAATGGGATGCTTTTTCTGATAGATTACTCAACATGCAACAACAAATTTCTCTGAAATCTTACGTTGCACCCAACGTTGAGTTATACCAAAAAATAATATAATATTATTATTATTTTAAATGGCAGTTAACACCTAGCCATTATATTGGCGGGAATGAATAGAACTAAATACAATATGATTATACATGTTTTTAAATGTATTTACATTTATCCAATAAATTTTAGAGTCTTAAAATAGGAATGAATCAAATTTTAATCATCAAATACTCCAATATTCTTTAAAAGGTCATTTTACCACCTTTTAATAGAGAATGATTTTTAAATATATTTTTTGTCACTTTTATATGTTCTAATTGGTAAAATAAAATTATTATTAAGAACTGTGACATCAAAATTTACTTTGTGTAAATGTTTGGTATTTTTCTGATAAATTTCATTTTTTTAATGAATAGTGAAAAATACCACATTTTAATACAAAGCTGCCTTTTCATATAATTTAATTATATTGTTAGATTGTTATTTTAATTGGTTTTAAAGAATAATTAGATTATATTTTTACCAATTAATATAATTTAGGTCATTATAAGTGATTTCACATTTAAATTGGACATAAACACATGTCAATCTATTGATAGTTTTTACTTATTAAAAACCCTCTTTTGGGTTTTGATAATGGAGAATAATATTAAATTAATTAATGTAGCTTATATGTTTTTATTTTGGTAAAATAAAATTAATATTTTAATTCTAAAAACAAAAATTAGCTTATGGTGAATTTTTTTTATTTTTCTGAAAACTATGAATTTTTGTTGAATAGTGAAAAACAGTGTATTTTTCTTTAAAACCAATTTGTTATTTTAATAATTATTTATTTTATATGATTTTATTTTAAAGTCATAATAGATATATAATAACTATATTAGTTCAATTTAAATCATTGGATTCATTTTATAATAAGATTAGATGTATAAAATTTTATTGAACTTTTTAACGTCTTTTACCCACATTCAAGGCACATTTGTAATTTGGCATAAAACATAATTTTTCCGCTACTGTGAATTTAATTTTAGAAATCCGAGAGACATTTTTGACATAAATAGGTAAAATGTGGTTCAATGTGATGAAAATAAATTTTGGTGAATAGTAACTTTTGAATTTTATTTACCACGGTTAAAAGTAAACAGTGTAATTAAAGGTCAAAATGATATTATATTTACCCAAACACATGTCATAATTCTATTGGATAAGTGTATTTCGACCAAAATAATACTTAGGAATAAAATATGATCTTATTTGACCGACTTGGATTAGATTAGGACACTTATTATTATTTTATTTAAAGAATATTTTAAAGTGTTAAATTCAAATTTTCATAACTAAAAATTTTTTAATATAGGGTTATAAATAAGATAAATTTGACTATAAATATTAATTATAAGGATAAATAGATTTAATAAATTATTTTATTTTATTTTTATCTTTTGGACATTAAATAATTAAATTTATTAGTGACACAATGATGATGTGGAAATTACCTTATTAATGAAAGATTAAAATAATTGATATTATAAATATCCAAATAAATGTAAATTGAGAATTTTGATGCATTAAACTAATTATATAGGTTAATATGACATCTTAGGGTTGATTTAGTGAATTGTTTTCAAATTAATCATGTTGTTATGACTTTCATGAACACAAAATACCTAATAGTATCAAAATTGACATATATGAATTTTTAAAACAAATTCTATATTATTTAATTATATAATACTTCTTAAAATCTTTGTTTCATCCAAAAGACTCTAATAATGATATATATGTCATTTATAAACCATTTGGGGTTATCTTGGAAATTTATAGTAAGTTTATTAATCATGTAATAAAAAATACAAGAAAACATTGTAAAAGTTAAACTATTAAACTAAGAGTTAAATCTAAAAGATAAGGATAAAATGGAAACCTAAACTTGTCTAAATTTTGTTGGATTATAGGATTATGACCCATAACCACCTGAGGATTGAAATAAATTCATTTGGAGCCATTATAAACTGAAAATTATTTTATAATAAAATAATATTTCAAGCTTTTACTAAAGTGGCCATAATCTCTCTTATAAAAGGGTACTTTCCCTTCTCTCGAAATCACATATCCAAAGCCATTTGGCTTAGCCGATCCCTACCCAAATCTCCTCTCAACTTCCTTCACTTCGACCAAGAGGTATTTTCTTGAGTCTAAATCCATCCTAAGGATCCATTTTGTTCAAATCAAAAGGAAACACCTGAAGAAGAGGTAATTTTTTATCACCCCTTTCAAAGTTCTTTTCTTCTTCCACTTTCTCATTCATTGTTATTCCCATTCCAAAATAATAACTACAGTACCTTCTACATACTGCGATTTTGTTATTAATATGATACAACCATATTCATTATTTTATCGATCCTATGAATGATAAAATTACCATGTGTGTGTACGTACAACTTACCGTCTCCACACTATGGTGTAATTTGTTATTCAACGCTATGTTCTTTTGATGGATATAATGATGAGTAATAAGTATATAAATAATGAAAATAACATTATAATGTTTCTGTATAATTAATATACTATCCAATTCCATACCATTTAATCCTTAAGAAAATGATATCGTCACTCGTGTGTACATATGGCTTACCGTCTCCACAACATGATGAGATTAATTTCCACGTCCACCATTCAACGATGATTAAAAAAAATACATATTATTAATAAGTATGTAATATATGACATAATAATGCTACTATAAATATATATATATATATATATACATTTATCTCATTCACTTACTTCCATTCAATATGATATGAAAACGGAAACATCATTTATGGGTATGTATTGCCTACCGTCTCCTTAAACAGTGGTTTCCATTTCATATATATATAAATTATACATATTTATATTATAAATATATATGATATATAAATAATTTTTTATATTCTTGAATCAATTAAATCAGGATACAATTTATATGATCAAGAATAACAAGTTAAAACACTTACGATAAAGAAACAAATTATATCATGAAATTTTACTTGATCATGGAAATAATTATTAAATAGGTTGTATAAAGTCATAAATTAATCATGTATGATATCATAAATATTATTAGGGTTCTGGTATAATTTAATAACAAACTATTCTCATTATATAAGAGGTTAAACATACCCTCGACTAATGGAATGTACATGGTATGTGTTATTTCCTCAATCTCCTTATTATCTGAGAGTGTTTATGTGTATGTATTTACTGGTACATATTTATCATCGATGCCCATATTTCAATAAAAATTTTCAAAAATAATCTTTTAAGGATTTTTGTGAGGGTCTATTTAACTAGATTATCATTTTAAATGTTTTAAATATTTATCGTTGTAAATCAATTTAATTAATGTATATGTTTTTAAAATGATGATAAGGATTTATTTATATGGACCTGAATGTTTTTAAATGATAATTATTTTCTAAATTTTAAAAGTGGTATGGGACACTTTTATTCAAACATATGCTTTAAATTACTTCTTTTATAAATGTGTATCTTTTAAATGATTTCACAAAAGGGATATTTCTCTCAAAGAGTTTTACTGATAATTTTTAACTATGTCAACATCCTTTACTGGATATTATTCTTGATTGAGGTTGATTTAAAATAAAACAATCTTCTATATTGTATTTAATGAGTTATGATATGTTTGATTGTATATGTTCTATTTAAATACCATTCATGTTTTATGGTTAAAGTATTGAAATTGTGTATTCTAGTTTTAGTACAAAGGTTTGTGTTATGTTTCACCCTTTCTATCATATGAGGAATTCAGTGGACTTAGTAAGGGATGGGTGGGGACCGCTATAGCCCCTAGATAGATCGGTAGGTCTCCTGAGACAAACTAGTGTCTTGGAACAAGGCCTTGAAAAAAATTTCTATAGTCTTGGAATGAGGCTTTGAGTGTGTGGTTATGATATCTGGTGTTAAGCATTACCTCGTTATAAAAATAGTTATTACATGGGATTATTAAACTAGTAGAATATCCTTCTGCATGTTTATATGGAAATGTTTAATTTATTTTTTCCATATTAGGTACAATTTTTTGTTTAAAAAATCTGTTGTTTTTATTACACATCATTCCTTAAAATTTTATAGCTTCTGCTAAATTATTTACCCTTATTGAGCATCTGATATCACCCCTTTCTTATGTTTTATTTTCCAACGATTCAATGAAGTTTATTATGATTGATAAGTTAGACTAATCTAAATGGAATAATATAATTCTCAAAGAAATATTTAGGTTTTGTTTTATGTTAAAAATTGTAATGTAAATTTCATGTTTGTAATCAATTTTCCAAGACTACTAAACTGATCGGTCTTTCATGAATTTATTTCTTGTAATCATACTAATGTATTAAAATAATGCACCAGTTCCAGGCTTATGGGGTTGGGGCGTTACAAAGCCTTTTCCAAGACACTAACGAGGAGATTATGTTGATTAATAAAAGAATGGATATGACTCAGAGTAATCAAAAATCATAAGGGAATCATCATTTATGTTCATTGTAAATCGATATAGGTAATTATGTGTTCCTAAGAACCCCACTTAGGCATAGAAATCATCTTTTGGGAACAGAGGGAAATTTATCTCTAAGATATATATACCATTTTGAGATATATAAATGAGTTGGATTGATGACTTATTGTTTTAATTTTCCACCATAGTTCAATGTGGTGCATAATTTATTTCATGTATCTCATCTGAAGAAGTATCAACCTAATCCTAACCATGTGATTTGATGGGATCATGTTGAGCTAGAGCTATATGCTTCATTGATTCATGTGCCAGTGCAGATTGAAGAAAGGAAATATAAAATCATATGTGGGATGGGTATTGGTCTAGTGAGGGTTTTTGTGGAAACATGGTCAAATTTAGGATGATACTTGGGAATAAGAGAAAGAAATGGTTGAGCAGTGGTTTAATATTTTTTGAGGAAGTTCTGGTTTTCTACATTTTGAGGACATAAATTATAATAGTGGGGAGATTTTAACACTCTTGGTTTGAGGTATGTAACTATTATTTATTCATTATTATGTTTATAATGTGGTTTTGTAATGTTTGGGAGAGTTGTTAAGGGTTTTTGGATGTTTTGGGGGATTTTATAAGGGTGCATGGTTTTAAAATGGTTAGAGAAAACTATGCATCTTCTCTAGGAAATTGTGCACAAGGAGGCAGAGAGATCTGCAAGGGAAAATAGTTAAGGATAATGGTTTTTTAAAATCTTGTGGCCACCCCAGGTATTCCATGCAACATGGGATAGTGTGATTTCGTACTGTTGGGTCACAATTTTTCTAATCATGCGGGATAACTAAATGCGGTCCCCATTGATGTAGTAGAAGGTATGTGGTTAGTACACAGTTTTCCTAACCATGAGTTTGAACCATTTGTGGTTTAAAAAGTGGATTCAAAAAACTATGTCTTCATCGGTATTTTACCTAAACACTCCATTTTTTTCCAAATTAAGCTCACTCAGAATTTACACTTCTCCAAGGTTAGGGAACATATCACACACATTTTGGAAGTGTTTTGAATGGTTTTATTAGTGGTTAGAAAGTGGATCTTCCTCAGTATATTTTCCTTCATGGCAGTTTCCTAGTATTTATTATATCTACTCTCTTCTTTCTACATATATATTAGATCAAGTTCAATTGTGGATAGATCTAGTGTTTTTTCCAATAATGGTGAGAATTGGTCTTATTGTTATTAGGGTATGAGATCTAAGGATGATTTTTGGAGTTTTCACAAGGATTTTTTTGAGTGTTTGTGACCTTATATATATTCTTCAATACCCTAATGGTAGGTTTCCTCACTCTCGAAATCACTTTCTAGAACTATAAGGCTGAATTTAAAATTAATTTTGTTTTTCTTTAAATTAGTTGTTAAATTGATGTGAAAATATTCTTCGGAACCCCTCTTGTGATGATTTTTGGATTTTAGTGAATATGTGATATTTTTGTGAAATTTTATTTGTTTTGGGACTTTAAATTATGATTATAAAATCTGTTTCTTGGTTTGATTTATGAAAATCTTTTATAAAAATAGTTTTCCATAAAAATTTTGGTTTTTTGAAATTTTTTTTGGATTGGATGTGGCTTAAAGGTATATTCAACAAATGTTTGATTTTGTTGAAATTGTTGGGTATGTTTAGTTGAAATATTAGTAAGGAATTATTGGTCTTAAATGGTTAGGAGTGAGTTAAATTATGGATGGGTAGTGGATGTGATGTAAAACTACAAAAGGGTTGGAATGTTTTTATAAATCACCATATTAAAAAGCTGATGGAGTAAGACATGAAATTTCCCCATCATTGGTAGGGGTGGTTGTGTTGTATGTGGGATTACTGGTATGGTTTGGTCCATAGAAATAAAATGGATTATTATAGCATGGAATGGTAACATGGTTAATGACTTGATTAATATGATTCCTTTTAATTGTTTTGATTTGGGAAATATTAATTGGTATTGATGTGTTTGGATTTTTAGAAATTTTTAATCTATAAACATGGTTTTAAATAACTTGTTTTATATAATGGTGATAACTTGTTCTATCCTAGTGGTGTGAGTACGGAAGTCATTTGGTGAAATCCTACTATGTATTATTACTCACCATCTGCTTTGGAACTTTGGTGATTTTGTAGATGTTGTATTCTGAGATATAGGTAAAGGAAAAGCATCTCATTCCTATTATGGTACCTCATGATTCTTGGGAGGACATGTGGTGATGGAGCTTGGAGCTTGGTGTGGATATTTGGCGTCCTTGAGTTTTTTTAGTCTTACACTTCAGTACTCTAATTTTAGTTATGTTTTTCTTTGATCATAGTGGTCATTTAGTTTTTCTACTAGTATTACATTATTAACATGTATCATATAATGGTTTAGTGGAAATGGTGTTTCTAGTTGTTTTTTTTTCAAAGTGAAAATCATCCCCCAATTATCTATGAATCCCTCGACATTTATTTCCATCCTTTATTTCCTTGGGGATGTCTCATAAGGACAAGTTGATATTCTAACTCAGATAAATCTAGTGAGGAGGGGAAAGATGTTTCAAATACTACTAAAACAATGCCTATTTTTTCAAAACACAAATTTTTTTAATAAAACATGAGTTATTTTCATGAGAAATCATCACAACATTCATCTTGGATAATTATTTTCACTTTACATTCCATAAAAATTATGAAAAATATTTAAAAAAATGATATGAGAACAAAAATATCCATAGAGGACAACAATTTTTTAAGAGAAATTGTCAGTCCATGATTACTTAAAGACATGTGAAATCGTTTTCATAATGATATACTTCTCACCCATAAAGCATCATATACTTACAATATGAAAACCAGATATTTCCATAAAACATAAGAAACATAAATAATCTATTTTGGTAACTTGGGGAATTACATACTTAATATTTAAAGAATCATGGATACTATATGATTTTTAACACTCGCGTCTATTATACAATGTAAACCTCACAGCAACCTTATGATGTAACCCTCATGGCTACCTTATAATGTAACCATTTCAATTACACTTGGAGTAACCATTACAGTAGTCCTCCAACATAAACATACCAATATAATAATAGTGATATATATATCTCCCACCCTTCATCATAAACAATTACCAAAAACTATAACATAATCATAAAACATGAACACTTCCATTTTAAAAACATCGCTTGTGGAACATATCTTATTTTAAAATTATATTGTGAAAATACAAAAGAAAACATTTTCTTTGAAAATAAACATGAAATCATGTAAATAGGACTTCAAAACAATAAGTCATCATAAAAATGGGAAAATATTTTCCTGACATAAATGTATGAAAACCTTTTTTTTAATTTCATAAAAAATATTAAAGAGGATTTTAAAAGAAAAATAATCTAGGGTATTTGGTTCCACTTCCTCAAAAATTGATAAAACTTACTACATAAAGGTTCAAAGAGTGTTATTAATTTATTATTGAAACATACTCATGTTTATACTACCATATATAACCATTTTATAACATCTTTCAAATCATTTATTAATAATATTTAGATATTTTTGATTGTTTTGGGAGCATTCTCCTCAAGGTTCCATGGTGGGTTTAATATAGACCGCCTTGTCAAAAAAATAAAACTTAATAAGTTAGATCATATATGTATTTAGATTATTTTAATCAATTAAATTTTAATTTAAACTTCCCACAAATACTGTAAATGGAAACAAAAAGTTATTGTCTACGAAGGTGGTGAATTGACACCCCACGGATGAAGATTTCGTTTTTATGAATAAAATAACACTCTTTGACCATATGGTAGATTGTGGATTTATCTAACATCAACCTAATAAAAATAATTACTCAACCCATGACCTTAATCTTGCATCAGTTATGCATTCCCTTGAATCATGTGATAATTTCCTTTTAGGGAGAATTTTATATTCTACTCAAACCACAAAATATTAATCTATATGTTCTCCTAAAAGGATATGAACATGAGGCTGTGACGATGGATAGAGTACCTTTATGGGTTTGAATTTGATATTTTCTACCACCTAAGTAAGGGAAATTTTTTTTAAGATGACATGAGTTGAAATATAAAAACCCAAAATCTGAAGGATTCTAGTGGTGAATGGGATCTAAAGGGGATGTTCAATCGAATGAACTCGGAGGACAAGAAATATTGTATAAGTATGTTTGTGTCCTGGGTGTAGTTGGAACATTATCTTATATAGATTATTTTTGTGTAATGGCATGAAAATAAATTATTCTATCAATCTACCGAGTTTCTAAGTAGTGGGGAGGGGTTAGGTGAATGGTCATTGACTCCCAAAAGAGTCATCTTCTACAATGGTCTCTTTGTTGTGTCATTTTCACTATGAAAGGATGTGATTTAGAATGTCCATCAGCCTCAATGGATTATTCATCTAGGTTCCACCAAGATGTTTTATGATGTGTGTCACTAGATCTAGTGGCCATGTGTAAGAAGTGGTATAGCTGACTTTGTATCTTGATGTCATACTTTTTAACAGGTCAAAGATGAAAACTGGAAGCTCTCGAGCTTACTATAGTCCCTATCAATCCCTACATGGAAGTCGACTAAGGTATCCATGTATTTCATCATCTAGTTACCCAATACACACTATAAAATGAACTCGATTTAGGTTTTTATTGATCGTCTAACCAAATGTATTCATTTTATCATGATTAAGAAGACAAATAATGTGGAAGATCAAGGTAGGTTATATGTTCAATATATTGTGGGGTTTCATGGTGTTCTACTTTCCATCGTCTATGAAAAAGACCCCCATTTTACCTCTAATTTCTATGAAGGAATCCAAAAGGAAATGGGGCCATAAATTAGGATCATCATGGCATATCATCCATAAACTAATGGATAGATAGTGTGGATAAACCTGATCCTGGAATACATGCTTCACACCTACAAGATTGACTTTGGTAGATCATGGGAAACCCATAATATATTGGTGGAAATAACCTATTGTAAGAGTTATCAGTCCTAGATCATGATATCTCCCTTTTAAGTGATTTATGTTCAACCCTATCAATCACATTTATGTTGGATGGAGGTAGGTAAAACATCCTTAGAGGTTAAATACACTATAGAAGAGATAACTAGAAAAATTCAAATGATCATGCGGTATTTTATAAAAGATAAATATCAATTTTAGACCTATATTTATCATTTATTCCATGTTTTGGAATAATCAATTTGTGTCCAGGTGTTTCTAAGGGTGAAACCTCTCTTAGCCTATTAGAATATTTTGAGGAAAGTGAACCTTATATTGAGATATGTCATACCTTATCAAGATAATTTTTAATTTCATGTATTTATTGGCCTTACCTAATAATATGATGTAAATTCATGATATTTTCCATGTATCTCAATTTAAGAGGTAGAATCTATACCCTTGTCATATGAAGAACTGTGAATATGATATGTTGGAATCTGATCTATTTGTGACCAAGAAGCTATTTTGGAATGTGGATTACATGGAAGATGTACTTCTGGGGAAATCTATTTAATTATTTTGGTCATAATGGAAGCATATAAATAATGATCGTGAGACATGGGAAAATAATTCTTGGGTAGAGAAGAAGTACCCTCACATGTTCTCTAATCAGGCTATGAGTTTATTTTTTTAGGGTTGAAATAATCATGGTGGGGAGAATCTTCACCCCATAGTGTTATTTTTAGGTATTTTTCCTTTACTTTTTATATTTTCATCCATATCTTTTCTAGATTATTTTAAAAAAATATATATTTTGGGGTGATAGAGGGTGATTGATGGTTAGTTGAAACCATTCTATAATCCCGAAAAACTATTTGTTCCTTGACAGAGACACTAAGGAACATGCACGATTAGGAATAAGACTATGAACCCCCACTTAGAAGACTACTTGGACCTAAAAGTGGAATTGGAGTTCTTATATGGTTAGTTTTATGGTCTGTGAGACCATGAATCCCAAACTATGTGGCCCCTAACTATTGAAAAATATTCACCTGTATAGTTTAGATATAGTTTTTAAATCCATACAGACAAACCATGAGGTGTTCCCAATTATGGAGTATTTTAATTTTCCAATTATAATACATCTTGATTTAACCCTTCTAAACCCTCATTTCCTCCCCTATTTGACCCATACATCCCTAGAAACACTTATCCTCTTCTCCCACTCCCTCTTCACCTTACATTTTGAGTGACAAGAGCTTGGATGTTCAGGTAAGCTCCATATATGTTCCACATCTTCATTCTCCTTGGTTTATTATCCATTATTTCTCATGTTTCCTTCTATATGAATTTTGTTCTGGAATATAGTGGGTTTAATATTTTTTTGGATTATTTTTTGATTATTTTATTATCTTCTTTATTTTATAATATCTCCTCTATTCTTGGACAGCAGTTTGCAACCAGTTTGTGGTGATTTTAACTAGAATGGTAGGTGGTTTTAGGTAGTTCTATTACATTATGATTTTAATGTACTTACATATAACTATAAATGTTTTCATAAGTTGTGTATGTGTGTAAAAAAGGGTGATTTAAAAGGTATTGGTGTTTTTAAGGATTTAATAATGGTTTATCCCCAATGAAAATGGTTGGAAATGTTATTCTTGTCTTATGATGAATTTATTTATAATGAATGGGTTTTGGTATCATTTTAAAATAGATCAATGCACTTGGGAACCCTAGGTACCTAGATGGGTACTCTAGGACTAGTACCTAGGTGAGGCTATAAGGGCTCAGTCAGGTCTCACTAGCAGGATTATGATGCAACACTACCTAAATTATATGACACTAATTATTACCATTGCCCATTGGGTGTGTACCCTCCAACATCTAGTCTATGGGAATTTATATTTATATGTTTTTTCATTGAGATATGATGTTCCTAAAACCCTACTAACTATGAAAATTATGTGTTTCACATAATTATTATATTTTTTTGTTACTAGTTTTTAGTTTCTCTTGTAAATTTTAGTTCCTTTATAATGATAAATCATGTTTTAAAACCAAATTATTTATTTTCCATTAAAACTATAACATTTATTTATCTTATAATGGTTATGAAGGGTGAAACTAGTGGGATACTACTGGTAAAGAGAGGTCATACCCAACATATACTTAATATGTAAATGTAGACCTTGTTTGGTTTGGTTCTGGTGATGGTATGGCCTCCATTGTAAGCAATATATACTCATGCTAGTTTCTATAATTTTTGGGATATGTTATGGTGATGGAATGGTGGAAGATGGTCCAAATTTCATGAGGAGAATAATTTTCAATTTATTAGTCCCCTTCCCCTTTTCCCTGTAAACTTATACTTTATGAATATAAACATTGAATTCGATCTTTTGTCTCCTCCTTCGTATAGTTTATTATGGGTGATGGTTATGATCATTTGTATAACTGATTCAGTGTTATTGGATATGGACATTGATTGTTATTAATTTGGTAAAATCATTTTCAAAGTAATTCTATCATTCCTAGGCACTAGTTTTTAGCACAAGGGGATCGGGAATGCACATTGTATCACGCCATGGGCTAGGCTAGGTATCATGTTGTATGGAAGTTGGACCGATTCAATATAATTTTTTTCCTAGATTTTTTAATCCCAATTAGTGGAGTAGTGATTATTAGTTATACATAATATTTTTTTGAACCTTTTATGTAACCAATTTTCAGTGAACCATGTAAAATATCAGCATCTATGTGTCTCTAATTCTATATTTTGGTGTATTGTTGTGTCATTAGTGTGAAAAATACCTAGTGTATTTAAAAATATAAATCAATATCCATTTTAATTTAAGATAATAAGAAATTTTATGTCAAAATATTTCACCCCCCCCTTCTCTTAGGTTGTTTTGTGGACCTCTAGTTACCACAAGTGGTATTAAAGGCATAGATTATTTCTTAGTGAATCTATTAAAGGAAGTCTTCATTATAGAGAATGTTGTGAATGTGAATGGAGTACCATTATTTGATGGATATATTTACAAAATGTTTAATAATAGAATGATATTATATTTGTTAAATTGTGTTATTTTGTGTTCTTAATATAAATTCATCAAATACAATTCAGTGATACTATAGAGTTTTCAATTATTTAATCTGATAAAAAATTGTTCAATAATGATTACAAGGATTTGTATGCCTTATATATATAATATTCTAATCAAATATGAACTAAAGTGTTTATTTTTAATACAGATAATGAAATTTGGGGAATGATTTATAATATTTATGAAGGATATGGAAGAGTTAAATAGGTAAATCTATAGGTTCTTCATAATAGATTTTATGATTTTATGATGAGATCAAGTGATAATGTGGATAGTTTATTGAACTATCTTACTGAAGTTGTTGTATCTAATCATGGACTATTCCATGAGATGAAATATTTTGATATAGTAACAAAATATCCTATAGATATTACCACCAATTTACAAAAAAATGGTTTTCGAACTTGATAAAGTACAACATGAGGTATTATCTCTTGATGATCAACACAAAAAATAGTTATATATTAAATGTGATTAAATTGAAAAAAATAAAAAAAATTCCATCAAATGAAATGGAATTAAATTTCTTAGTGAATTATGTGGTATAATATATTTGAAATGAATAATAATATTTTTGTTATGGTTTCTTATCTCTTTTGGAAGGATGTTTATAAGAGGAAAATAGAGATTCAAGGTTATAATGCCTTTAGCATTCTTTTGTTGTGGAATGGTTGCGAAAATCATTTATAAGTGTTCAAAAGGATTTGATTTATATTATGGTTTAACTAATTTCACTAAAACCCAAAATTTATGTTCTCTTTAATAAGGAAATTAAATTCAAATAATGAACGTGGAAACCGTCTTCAGAGATTGGTTTTGGTATGTAAAGAGAAAAATGGTTCTAATGAGTTACCTTTAGAATTTGTTGAATTTTGGTTTCTCTTAGATGTTGAACATACTAGTATAGATAAAGTTGAGAAATAAAAATATTAAGTAGAGGTGGAGGATCAACTATATAGATTAATTGATCTCAAAGTGGACTTAATAGAGTCTCTTGAGGATCTTGGCCTATAAATAAAGAATCATACAAAGATTGGTCGAGCTCTGAAAAAATATTCAACTAAGATTGATTATATTGATCTAGAAATTGATCACCTGGAAGATTTTATATAAGAAAATACAAATGATTAATTAAAACCTACATAGGTTTTAAACTGTATGTTAAAGATTGAGGAATAGCCTAAAATCACTTTTGATCTTAATATTTTGAAAAAATAGAAAACTAATAAAAATGAAAAAAAGAAAGAGGTTTTGTGTCTTCGAGTAATAATATTTATTATAAAATAAAATTATATTTCTTGATAAATAATATAAATTTCAGAATGGTTTTGGATGAAGCATTAAAGGAAATAGAGAAATGATAAAAAAGAATTTTTGAGGAAGTATTGAGTGTTTAAAGACTAAAAAACATGGGAAATGTGGTCTTGTGTCTAGAGTTATAGAATCAATAAAAAAGATATTAGATGTAAATAGAAAATGGGATCAATATAATAGATAAATATTAGTCATGTTTTATATAACAATTATAAATCATTGAGAACTTATCAATAATCAAGAAGTATTTTGAAAGTATGGGATATGTGAAGATATGGCAACAACAAGATATTTCATTTTTTAAAGTGTCAGTATTTTTGCTACATTGGTCACATTATGTCCTATTATAATGAGGTAAATAGTTATTTGATAGGAGAAGTGACTGGATTTTATTATAAGATAATCAAAACATATCCTTTATATCTAAATATAAATTTATTCTATAGATATTTTATAATTACTTATCATTGAGAATAATGATATTTATTATAAAAAAAAGAGTAGAAACTATTTTTATGTAAGTCAAAAAAATATTGGGTGAAAATAAATCTAATAAAATTAATTTTGGAAATTGAATTTTTCTATTGGAAGAAGAATAATGTGACTCGAATGCTCATATTTAATAAAATGAGAAGAGATAAACATATGTCAAAAGTCATTTTAGATATTCCTAGAAAGATATGATGCTAAATATGAATGAGAAATATATTCTATCAATGATATATTTGAAAGATCTCAATAATATGGAAAGTGTATTATTGATAGTTGTAGATCATCCTATAAAAGGGTAACATAAAATCATTTTAATAAAACAAAATTAGTATTCAATAAGATGGTACAGTTTCGAAATGATAAAACTATAAATGTAAAAAATAAATGTTAAAATTTGATTTTCTTGAGATTAATTGAAAAATAATAATGTTATCTATGTTGATACTCCCCAAAAAAAATTATTGAGTGTCAGTTTGTAACACCTAGAGCTTCCACGATACGCTACTCTTTCAATAATGCAATAGATTGCATTGTACGCAAGTTCGAGATTCTAACACACCGCGACCAATCAAAATAGCCATTATGAATAGTAATACCGACTTTTTGAAATTATATATATTTTATTTTTCAAAATTGACTTCATTTTTGGTTTGGAATATCGAAATTATCCTAAGTTGAATTTTTGGTATTTTTCTGAGAACTTCCAATTTTTTATAAATAGTGAAAAATACTTAAAAACAACTTCTTTAATCAAAATAATTTATAGTGATAAAATATAATATTTAGTTGTTTTAAAGTATAAATAGAATATAATTTTACCATTTTAATCAGTGGTGTTCATTATAATTAATTTCACTTTGAAATTGGACAAAAACAATTGTCAATCTTTTGATCTATATTGTTTCTTAAAAACACGCTATTTGTTGTGACAGCAAGAATTAATTATAAAATTAATTGATGAAACTTATATATTTGAAATTTTGTAAATAGATATCATTTTTGAATTCGGAATATCAATTATAACTTAGGGTGAAATTTTGGCATTGTTCTGAAAAACATCAATTTTTGATGAATAGTGAAACAACTAAGTGGTAGTTAAAAAACTGATTTTTCATTTAAATGAAACATTACCACTTTTATGATTTGATTTTCAAAAATCCAACATAAATTTTTATCATTAGGAAGTAAAATGTGGTTCAATGGGATTAAAATAATTTTTTGGTGAATAGTAAGTTTTAAGTTTAATAAATCGCAATTAAATGTAATTAGTGAAATTTAAGGTAAAAATGATATTATAAAAATATGAAAATATACTTACACTTTTCATACACTTATTGGATGAGTCATAGCTGACCAATAAAATCCATGGGTCAACTTGGGGACCCCATGGAGCCACTTGGGTAAGAAAATGACATTAATAACTTTTTATTTAAAGTAAAAATATAATTGTCACAAACATGTGTTGTTTTACTAAAACAATTATTACATGCGGTTATATAAGTTAACATTTTGACTATAAATATTCATTGGAAATCTAAAAATATTTCCTACATAATTTTAATTTTTTATAACTTTTATTCATTAAATAAATTAACATTTTTATGACACCATGATGGTGCAGCGATTACCTCATTAATTAATGATTTAAATAAAATGAAAGGATAATGTAAACTATAAGTCTTACACTTGTCAAAAACCTATTAAATGGGTATATTTCGAACCCTTATCACCTTATCCTCAAAATATATAAGTGTGGGACCTTTAAAATCCGAAACTCATTATATAATAAAGTAACATTTCATGGCTTTCCAAGAGTGCCCCTTCTCTCCTCTTATAAAAGGCCCCCACCACTACCACCTTATTCACACCTTCCAAGAAATTTGGCTCGGCCAACCTCTTAAAAAATACACTATAAACTTCCATCTCTAACTCCTAGAATCCTCACTTTGGGAAGAAGGCTTCCCAAGGAATCCTTTGGCTCAAATCAAAAAGAGTTACCCGATTTTAAGGTAATGTCTTCTTTTATGTTCTTTTGTTTTATTTTGCTTCTCCAACCCACTAAACTCTTTTTATTCCTGTGTTTTGTAACAACACCAGTATCTTAAATATACTAGTTTGTTTTTATGATAATTATCTGAACTACACTTACACACACCTTCGTCTAATGGTTAAAGAACATATTGTTTCTGTGGGTGGTGAATTACTGCCTCACGAAACGACGATTGTTTAATCTTCTTTTAACACCTCTCATGGTGGCCATTATGATGAAACTATTTCTATATATGATATATATTATGTTTATGTTTTCTTGATACTTCTTTATTTTTAATTTATGCAATACCTTTATGATATCCATTACGGGTAATGGCGATAATTTCATTTTTGGAAGTGCGGACTACCGCCCCCTCAAAGTGATTTGAATCGTTAATGCCATATGTGGGATGTATAAAGGATGGAGTAAATGGTATTATACATTATATTATACTGGAATTATATTATAACTTTATATAATTATAATTTCATTCCATTAAATATGAAATAGAATTGAATGTAGCGTTCATGCGTACATACGACTTAGCGTCTCCATGAACGGTGCATTTCATTTCATAACTCTAAATGTTATGTAATATTATAAATGCATATGTATAATAGATATATATTATATATATTATATATAAACCGTGAATATAATTCTTTATATAAATTATATTTTACCACATGAAGAACTTTTAATCATAAGAAGTTTATTTTTGACTCAAGTACCAATGATCGACAAAATGACCGTTATTAACTTAAATAATTAAATAATATTCATAACAAGGTAATAAGGGATATAAAAGAAATAATAAACTTGAAAAAAGTTCTTAATAAATTATAAATTAACTCTAGTTTATTATTCAGGAGGTTAAAGAACAGTCAAGTTAAGTCGGACATGAGGTAAGGGAACTTCTTAAACCAATTTCTATTCTTTGGGTTAATCTCCTACTTTCAAATTATTCCATGACATTATTATTTATTATCTTGTATTTGTACTTTCTTTATATGTACTTATAGTGAATACACATAATATATCTATTTTATTTACAAAATTATCTTTGTAAGGGACTTCGTCTCAATCTCCATTCATTGAGGAATATTTTGTTTTATACATGAATTTCATTTATACGGTGTATAAACCTCTTTGACTTTTACTTTTATTCAAAAGGAATATTTTTATATGAAGTATTTTTACTAAACGACAAAAGGAATGTTTTTTCTTACGTATGCGGCGATAATGACTTCTCCGCCGCCGTGAACATTATTTGAGTTTCGGCTTCTTCCACAAGACATAACTTTTTTTAAATGAGAAATAAATACAGAGTTTTAATTCTCTTTTATGTTGGTATTGAAAATTGTTTTGAATGTGTTTTTATTATATCAATGTGTTGTATTGATATCCTGTGATTGAAATGTTGAAATTTTATGTTTCATTTATGCATGTTTTATGTGATACGATTATGTTATGGTTTATGATATGTTTAAACCTATTCATATGAGAAATGCATTGAACTTAATAAGTGACAGGTGGAGCCTGCTATAGCTCCTCGATGCATCGACAGGTCTCATGAGACAAAATAGTGTCTTGGCATGAGGCCTTGACAAAATATTATTTGTAGTCTTGGCATGAGGCGTTGTCTACATGGTTATGATAGTCTGGCATTATGCATTCCATCATTATGAAAGTGGTTATTGATATTTCATGTGGTTATTCGACCAGTAGAATATCCATGTGAATAAGTAAATGGAATTATTTCAATTTATTTTGCCATATTAAGATGAAGCTCAAGTTTAAAAGGCTTTTGTTTTAGTTATACATTGCCTTAAATGTTAATGTTTATTAATGAAAGCTTCCGCTATATTGTTATCCTTGCTGAGCATCTGAGCTCACCGCTTCCAATGTTTTAATTTTTCCAGGATGTGAAGAAGTATATTATGAATGACCTGCAGGGATATTATGAGGGGATATAAAGTGAAGATGTTATTTTTGTTTTTCACTTTATGATGTAATGTACCATTTATGAATGTATCTAGTGTCTCCAAGTCTACTAAACTAATCGGTCTTTAGAGACTTGATTTTTTGTAATCATGCCAATGTTACGCAATAATGCACCGACTCTGGGTAACTGGGGTTGGGTCGTTACAGTTGGTATCAGATGTAGTTTAGTACTAACCTTGGAAGATAGATTTAGATAAACTCTCATTAGAGAACATAGCCCTAAGATAGAATTTTAGGATTAGTATAGAAGAACTTCTTAGAATTTTGGTATTATAGAGATTTTGTGTGTTTTCTGAGTAATACATCCCTGTTTGGATACGAGCAGGTAGAGGCGGCTCTGGCATAGATGTACCTAGGAGTAAAACTTGAAAATACTGCTTTGAACTAGACTCGAACGGGAACTGGTGCACAACAATGGGTCTCTCTGTACTCTTGGTTACGACACTCCCGGGGGATATGCTTATGATAATTCTAATTTTTTACAAACCATTATGAAGGGTTTATGAGTATATAAATCCTCAATGAATTTTTTTTTGATTATGGATTATGTCCATAAACCGTTCAATTTACATTAATTATTTTACAAGTTTGGAATTATTCATTACAATTCATAAATTAACCTAGTTTATGCCATTGTATAGAAATGGCGCCCAGTAGAAGGAATGTAAACTCCATCAATATGTATGATCCAAAGAGTAAGAAGGATCATATCATTCACGGTATTAAGCCAACATTTAGAAGGGAAATAGTATCCCATGTGTTCTCAACATATGAAGATATAGTATCATGTGTTAATAAGATAAGTAAATAATTCCTTGAGTCTTATCGCTTTGAAGGGAATAATGATAAGAAAAGGATGGAAGAGAGAATGATGGATAAAGGGATGAGGGAAAAGAATAATTTTCAAATATGTGATAACTGTGGGAAGAAACACCTTGTAATTTGCTTGAAGGTAATGGGAGTTTGTTATAAGTGTGGAGAAAAAGGACACCAAGTGTGTGACTACAAGGGTAAGAAAAAGGATTCAAATGTACAATGCTTTATCTGCAAGGAGTGGGGACACTACGCAAACCAATGTCCAAATCATCAGAGAATGCCCCAAATGATTTTATTGGATAATAATCAAGTTATGATACTACCACAGATGAGGATGAATGATTAGAGTTCTTATGTTGTCATTAAAGAATTTTTTCATTTGAGTGTTGTATCAATGATTTTCTGGTTATAATAATTATGGAGTATATAAGGATTGTTCTGCAGTACTATTTCATCAAGGACTTGAGATTGTGTGGAACCAAGAAAAGTGACTCCAAAACAGGTTAAATTTTTGGAAAATATATGGTTAAGAGAAAGATAAACCATAATATGGTTCTGGTACCGAGATAGTGATTTTCGAATAATAAATGATTGATTTGGGTAAATTATATTGGATATTCTTAACTTCCTTGAAACTGATTAATGATTTGTATACATTTTTGGATAGAAAGAGTATATCTAGTATTATATAAGAAATAAGGGATCATGAATGTAATCAATAAGGATTTATGGTAATTCAGGATGTTGTAGTGTTTTAAAAGAATACATGATGAAGGTGTTAACATGTTGTTACGCGGAAAAAAGGATCTTCATTAGGTTTACCTTCCTTATAAAATTTGGACAGTGAGTTGGACAAAAGTATTTTGGATAAATATAAAGGTTGGAATGGATTAAGTTGAACCTTGGATAGTATTGTTTTAGGTTAAAACATTTCTGAATATTATTTTTGGAATATTATAATACTATAGTTTTAGGAAAAGGACAACCTGCAGGTCAGGGGATAACCTGTCGCGTCGGACAACACTGCAGGAATCGAACCCACAACCATAGTGTGATAGGCCTTTATTACCTACCACTAGCCTATATAAAGTTCCTGGTTATTACAAAATAGTTTTCCTATCTTGAATGGTATGTGTTAGTATTTGGAACCTTGTACGATTAGGATAAATATAATATTTTTGAGTTTTATTATCTTTTTGAGTGAAGGATGGGTTTGTGGTAAAAATTTATTAAAGAATGAAAAGTCTACATGACAAGTATTTATATTTACATACGTTCCTAGTAAATCTCCTAAATAAATTCCTCAACTTTATGAATGGTAATATAAAACAAAAACGGTGTCGGTTAACTTTTCCAACTGGGTAATCAATGAACTTTTAACCAATCACAAGTTTGTGATTTTCTTGTAGTTAACTTTCTTCTAACCCTGTTTTCTACAACTCTCCATCAGACCTTGATGGTTTTTTCCTCTATATCCATATTTTCATAGAATCCTAGAATGGGCTATCTCGGGTGACCTTTGTACTTATCTTTCTTTCTTTTAATGTTATAGATTTATTAACCCTATTTCTGATGTGGGTTTTCTACAAGGGTATTTTCTATTTTCAACCTTTTATTTTCAAAGAAAAATTTCAAATTGCGAGGACGCAATTTATTAAAGTAGGGGAGAATGTAACACCCCGAGCTTCCACGATACGCTTCTCTTTCAATAATGCAATAGCTTGTATTGTACGCAAGTTCGAGATTCTAACACACCGCGACCAATCAAAATAGCCAATATGAATAGTAATACCCATTTTTAAAAATATATATATTATATATTTCAAAATGGACTTTATTTTTGGATTCGTAATATCGAAATTATCCAAAGTTGAATTTTTTGAATTTTTCTGAGAACTTCCAATTTTTTATGAATAGTGAAAAATACTTAAAAACAACTTTTTTAATCAAAATAATTTATAATCATAAATTATACCATTGAGTGGTTTTAAATTATAATTAGAATATATTTTTACCATTTTATCCAATGTTTTTCATTAGAATTAATTTCACTTTGAAATTGGACATAAACAATTGTCAATCTTTTGATCTATATTTTTTCTTAAAAACACGCTATTTGTTGTGACAGCGGGAAACAATTATAAAATTAATTAATGAAAATTATATGTTTGTAATTTTGTAAAATAGACATCATTTTTGAATTCAGAATATCAATTATATCTTAGGGTGAAATTTTGGCATTGTTCTGAAAAACTTCAATTTTTTATGAATAGTGAAACCACTAAGTGGTAGTTAAAAACTGATTTTTCGTTTAAATTAAACATTACCAATTTTGTTATTTGATATTCAAAAATCCAACATACTTTTTTGTCATTAAGAATTAAAATGTGGTTCAATGGGATTAAAATAATTTTTTGGTGAATAGTAACTTTTAAGTTTAATTAATCACGATTAAAGGTAATTAGTAAAATTTAATGTAAAAATGATATTATAAAAATATGAAAATACCCTTACACATGTCCTACCCTTATTGGATGATTCATGGACGACCAATAAAATCCATGGGTAAACTTGGGGACCCCATTGAGCCACATGTGTAAGAAAATGACATTAATAACTTTTTATTTAAAGTAAATATAAAATTGTCACAAACATGTGTTGTTTTACTAAACCAATTATTACATGGGGTTATATAAGTTAACTGTTTGACTATAAATATTAATTGGAAAGCTAAAATTATTACCTACATCATGGTATTTTTTTTATAATTTATATACATTAAATAAATTAAAATTTTAATGACACCATGATGATGCAGCGATTACCTCATTAATTAACGATTTAAATAAAAAGAAAAGATAATATAAAATCTAAAACATAAACTTGTAAATAACCTATTGTATGGGTAGATTTCGAAGCCTTAACACCTTATCCTCAAAAATATATAAGTTTGGGACCTTTAAAATCCGGAACTCAATATATAATAAAGTAACATTTCATAACTTTCCAAGAGTGCCCCTTCTCTCCTCTTATAAAAGGCCCCCACCACTACCACATTATTCACACCATCCAAGACATTTGGATCGGACAACCTCTATCCAAATACTCCCTCAACATCCCTATATTACTCTTAGAATCCTCACTTCGGGTAGAGGTCTTCCCAATGAAGCCTTAGGCTCAAATCAAAAAGAGTTACCCGATTTTAAGGTAATGTCTTCTTTTATGTTCTTTTGTTTTATTTTTCTTCTCCAACCCCCTAAACTCTTTTTATTCCTTTATTTTTTAAAAACACCAGTATCTTCAATATACTAGGATTTTTTTATGATATGTATTCGAACTAAACTTACACACACCTTCGTCTAATGGTTAAAGAACATACTGTTTCTGTGGCTTGCGAATTGCTGCCTCACAAAACAATGATTGTTCAATATTCATTTAACACCACTCATGGTGGCCATTATGATGAAACTATTTATATATATGATATATATTATGTTTATTATTTCCTGATACTTCTGTAGTTTTCATTTATGCAATACCTTTATGATATCCATTATGGGTAAACGCGATAATTTCATTTTAGGAAGTGCGGACTACCGCCCCCTCAAAGTGATTTGAATCGTTAATGCCATATGTGGGATGTATAAAGGATGTAGTAAATGGTATTATACATTATATTATACTGTATTTATATTATACCTTTATATAATTATAATTTCATTCCATTAAATACTAAATATAATTGAAATTAGCGTTCATGCGTACGTACGGCTTACCGTCTCCATGAACGGCGCATTTAATTTCTTAACACTAAATGTTATGTAATATTATAAATGCATATTTATACTGGATATATATGATATATATTATATCTATATCATGAATATAATTCTGGATATAAAGGATATTTTAACACATAAAGAACTTGTAATCATAAGTAGTTTATTTTTGACTCAAGTACCAATGATCGACAAAATGACCGTTATTAACTTAAATAATTACATAATGTTCATAACATGGTAATACGTCATATAAAATGAATAATAAACTTGAAAAAGGTTCTTAAGAAAGTATAAATTAACTCTAATTTATTATTCAGGAGGATAAAGAATGATCTAGTCAAGTCGGACACGAGGTAAGGGAACTTCTTAACCCAATTTCTATTCTTTGGGTTAATCTCCTACTTTAAAATTATGCCATGATATTATTATGTCCTATCTTGTATATGTACTTTCTTTATGTGTACTTATAGTGAATACACATAATATATCTATTTTATTTACAAAATGATCTTTGTAAGGGACTTCGTCTCAATCTCCATTCATTGAGGCATATTTTTTTTATACACAACATTCCTTTATACAGTGTATAAACCCCTTTGACTTTTAATTTTATTCAAAAGGAATATTTTTATATGAATCGTTTTTACTAAACGAAAAAAGAATGTTTTGTCTTACCTATTCAGCGACAACAACTTCTCCTCCTCCGTGACCATTATTTGAGTTTCAGCTTCCTCCACAAGCCATAAATTTTTTAAATGAGAAATTAATACAAAGTTTTAATTCTCTTTTATGTTCGTATTGAAAATTGTTTTGAAAGTGTTTTTATTATATCAATGTGTTGTATTGATATCTTGTGATTGAAATGTGGAAATTTTATGTTTCCTTTATTCATGTTTTATGTGATATGATTATGTTATGGTTTATGATATGTTTAAACTTGTTCATATGAGGAATGCATTGGACTTAATAACTGATGGGTGGAGCCCACTATAGCTCCTCGATGCATCGGCTGGTCTCATGAGACAAACTAGTGTCTTGGCATGAGGCCTTGAAAAAATATTATTAGTAGTCTAGGCACGAGGCCTTGTCTATGTGGTTATAATAGTATGGCATTATGCATTCCATCATTATGAAAGTAGTTATTGATATTGCATGTGATTATTCGACCAGTATAATATCCATGTGAATAAGTAAATGACATTATTTCATTTTATTTTGCCATATTAAGCTGAAGTCCAAGTTTAAAGGGCTTTTGTTTTAGTTATACATTTCTTTAAATGTTAATATTTATTTATGAAAGCTTCTGTTATATTGTTATCATTACTAAGCATCCGATCTCACCCCTTCCAATGTTTTAATTTTTCCAGGATGTGAAGATGTATATAATGAATGACCTGCAGGGATAGTATGATGGGATATGAAGAGAAGATGTTATTGTATTTTTTCACTTTATGATGTAATGTACCATTTATGAATGTATCTATTGTTTCCAAGCCTACTAAACTAATCGGTCTTTCGAGATTTGATATTTTGTGATCTTGCCAATGTTACGCAATAATGCACCGACTCTGGGTAACTGGGGTCGGGGCGTTACACAGTTAGTTATGTTACTCAGGATTGTAAGTCACATATTTTTGGAGATATTTCTATGTCAAGGTATATATTGGAACATTTCTTGTACATGTATAATGAATAAATAGAAACCTTTATTTTATGGAAAGCAAGGAAAATAATTTTATTATTACTATAAAAAAGTGTAATAGTTTATGTCCTCGATGACTTGTTCACATTAATCAGAAAAATATGGAAATTTTATCAAATATGAAATCTATTATTGATATTCCATATCTGAATAGGAACAGATAAATGATATGTTATTCTTTCTCGGGGAGATAGATTGTGGGAAACTCTTACCATCCAAAGAATAAATGAGCATCAAATTTTTTCAATTCTATCTACAAAAATGTATGTGGTTCAATCAATCAATCCAATTCATGAGGTGAGAAATATTCATCTTATTTGTCAATGACTAAAGTTGGATGGGATGTATTTTAATTATACTATCTAAGAGATAAGTGTTGTAATTCCTAAAAATATTTTAAATAAGGTTAGAGAATGAATATATATTATCATTAAACACCATTTCTTATCATAATAGAACAAAATACACATCTAATAAACATCAAAATTATTTAGAGAAACATGGAATAAATCCTCAAGTGTTTGTTGTAATGACTCCACAATTGAGTGCAGTTATGTAAAGGAATAATTAGATTGTAAATAACATTATAACACCCCAAGATATTGTGAAATATTTTTTTCAAATATATTTAATATTTTAAATATTATACATTATATGAAACATTGATTTTATATTTTCTTACTTGAAACACTATATTCTTCTTGTGTTGCACACACTACTAATATTATCTTCTGTTACATTCAACACCATGTTTAAATGAAACGTTCCATATTATTAAACTATTATTATATAATATGATTTTTATCACCTAGCTGTTGGAATGGAAGGTATAAATATGATTAACTAAATTATTAAAATATATGGTTTAAAAATTTATTTTTAATTAATTAATTGATTTTTCAATCAATTAGAAATTAAAATAAGAACTATTTGGAAATAAATGTAATTTTTTTTGAAATAAACTATTTTTATGCAAAGAAATATGTTTTATATAAAAAAATTAACCAAATAATTTTTATTGAATGACTTTAATAAGATATGTATATATATAATCAAATTTTTAAGATTCATCTTAAGTGTTATCTTGATAAGAGATAAGAATAAATCCATTTTTACACTTAAAAACATTATTTTCCTAAATAGTTTTATTATCACCTTTTGCACACTAATAATAAAATTAATTTAAAAAAATTATAAATAATTGATAAAATAAAATTAATTTTTATATAATAATGTCAAAATTATTTTGGGTCGAATTTCTGATATTTTTCGGAAAATATAATGTTTCAAGAACAGTAAAAAATACTTGTTTTATTAATAATTTCCATTTCTTTTGAAATAGTTAAACACTTTTAAATAATTTTATCATGGTTTCAAAAGTAAAATTAGTTCAATTATATATATATATAAATCCAATTTATTTCATTGGAATAAATTTCATATTGAAATTTGATATAAAAACTTCTTAAGCTTTTGAACATTTTCTCTTTGAAAACCAATTTTATAGTCGCATCTATGGGGTTAATTTTAAATTAAAATTTTCCACTTTTATGAATGTAAATTAAAAAAATAGATCCCATATTTGGAATAATAATTATCTATTTTATCTAATAACTTCCTTATAATTTTTTACCAAAATTAATTGTGAAAAAATTCATAATTATTTATTGTGTTTAAGGTAAAAATGGTTTAATCGAATGGTTAAAATAAACAATTAGGGTTAAAAATGTCCCAAAACTTGTAAGACACCAATTTTATGAGCATATTTTGAAACTATATCATATAGGTTTAATAATGGACCATTTTAGAATTATTTTGGAATGGGAAAATTGTGTGTAAGCCTTTTTCGTTTTAAAATTTACAAGTGTTCCACTAACATTATTGGTAAAAGTGAACAAGCTCTCCTCTTATTTTCACACCATAAAACACATTTGGATTGGAAAATACCATACTAAATCACATAATTAATTAACCCTACTCATCCTATATTCCTTATTTTTTCCATAAATACAACATATGAATCCTTTTAATGCAAACAAGTATGATATGTTTGAAGAAGAGGTAACGTCCCTAACAGAGTGTTTTATTTTATTACTATATACACATCAGTATATTATTACTAGAACATGATTATATAATAAAATAATTATGTTACATATAATTAGATGATATTATGGTATGGAATTTCCTAAACCATTCTCTTAAATCATCAAATGATTTATAAAATAATCATTTGTGTGTATAGGGGACTATCGCCTTGGGAAACGATGTCATTCATTTTTCCATTACCACCTCTAATGAATGGAAGTAATTATGGATTAAATGTTTATATATGATATTTATGATATTATATATCTTAAATTATAATAAAACTTCTAATTTATTACATCCAAACCCCATTGGAAAAACAATAGCATTGATCATTTATACGGTTGACTACCACCTGACGAACTGATGTGATGTGTTTTTCATTTATGATTTAATTGGATGGTAATAATGATAGATTAAATGAATATATATTATATTTTTAATATAATAATTATTTCACATATACATTATTACTTTTATTTCTATGTGGGATATTATAGCATCGTTCATGTATACGATGGACTACTGCATTGCGACACGATCTGATATGTTAAAGCTCTACATGGAAGGTAATAAAAATGGGTTTAATGATAATATGTGATATATATATGTGTGTGTGAAATAAATAAATAATTTTAATGGTAATTTATTACTTAACTTTAGTCCTTTTAATCCATCTAGAAAATGGAAACAACCTTCATGCATATGTACAACCTAGCATCTCCATGAACGGGGTATTTCATTTAATATTTATAAATTTTATGGATTAACATAAATACATATATAAATTATATATATCATAATTATATCATATTTAAAAATATTAATATTATTAATTATTTCCAAATAAATAGGACCAAATATAACAAGTCAAAACATGCATGAAAAAAATCAGTCATTACCCAAAATGTGATTCTAACAAGGAATTGTTAATAAGAGGTTAACAAACAAACATAAGTAAATCTTATATGTAATTATATATATATATATTTATGGTTTTTTGATATATTTATAAAAAAAACATATATTTACTATACATGAGATCATAACATGCACAAAGGAAGTCGAGACTTATGGTACAATATTTCTATTTAACTTTTTATTTTATGTGAGAAACAAACAATATTCACCATGTATTTATTTTTTTGGATTATATAATTCCCATGAATGTATATTATAATTAACATATTTAAATTTATGTGGATTTACATTTCTATTTTATAATTCCTATTTCATGGGGTTTACAGTTTCAGATTTACCAATGTGGAGATGTATTTTTGTCTCAATTTTCTTTCTTGGATACATATGTTATGATTTGCATATATATTCATTTTTGAGGTGTATATAATACCCATTGAAAATGATATATCATGAATATTATAACACGAATGGTGTATTTAGTTTCATTTATTGTTATTATTTCATGTGAATTATTATTCAATTTTACCTAAGTGGTAAGAGTTTTTTGCTACAATCTCATGGTTTATCATGATTATTTCTGATTATACATCAAATGATAAAAACTTTTGATATATCTCTCAAGAAACTGATGAATTTTATTATCCTTTAGTAGTGTCATGAGAATATATTTATTCAAATTAATTTTTCTATATTTATTTACCTAAGAGTTCAAAATAATATTTTTAAAAAAGCTCATATTTATTTCACACATTTGTTGAAAATCCATTATTCTACTAAAGCCATGTTTTCTAAAATTGATTTCAAAAATGTTTTTGAAATTACCAAAATGATTTATTAAATTCATTTCTACCAATTTTTTAATTTTTAAATGGGTTTTTAAGGAATATTTATGTCTTTTTTCGAACAATTCATGTTTTTCTTTTATATAAAATGAGAAAGGAATATTTGTTTTAACATGTACATAATTAACATAATTTCATAACTTCATGGATATTATTTTCATTGAATTTTATTTTATATGTTTTCAATATTGTTTTAAAGGAAACGGTTTTTAAAAAAATTATTATTTAATTTTTTTCCAAATAGGAAAGGGTGTTTTTCTTTAATAAATGATTTAAATTATTTTTAAATCCTCATGTATATGTTTGAAAGGTTATTTTAAAAGAAAAGGGTTTTAAATTTTTTTAGGTTTTAAAAATGTATTTTTCAAGGTGAAAATGATATTTTCCATATTAAATATTCCATGTAATCTTTGAAAATAATTTTCCTTCTAAGATGACATCCTTTGATGTTTCTTATGATTTACTATAGATATATTCCATGGATACCGTTCTTATTCTTTATCTGAATAGTTTTTTATGGTGATTTATTTTTTGAAACCTGTTTCTCATCTAAGGGTTATACCATGATAAAATTATTATTGAACCCACTTCATTTTCCAAGGATTATTATTTGATAAAATTATTAAATGATTATGAAGACTATTTTATTTCCATATATTATTTTATAATGAAATATTTATTAAACCCATATCTTTTCATGGGTTCAAATGTGATGAATGTTTTATGATATTTTGGAACACATATGTGTGATTTTCATTATGTAGAAGTGGTTACCCAATTACCAAGGATGGTGGTTATGTTATAACCAAGTATGGTGGTTATATTATAACCAAAGAAGTTGGTTATGTTATAACCAAATATAGTTGGGACATATAACTCCCTACAATGCATTGAGTGATGATTTATATCTCATGGGATATAAAATATAGTAACAAGGAGTGAAACTAGTTTAGTAAGGGTCTTTGGCTTCTATAGTGGTCTTAGGAGTGAATGTTAACTACTATGATGTTTTGGGGAGTGAAACCATTCCACTGTGAAGAATGGGATACCACTGGGGATGGTGGTGTTCCCTACCCAAGAGGTGTAGCCTCTCTTGGATTTCCTTTATATGTTTTGGAAGTGATCTTTGACTGTTAATGAAATTATTTTCTCTTCCTATGTGTATAAAACCATCCCCTGTTTTATGTCCATGTTTTTCTCTTATGGATTCTCTTCCCTAATTTCATTATGATTAATGCCTTATAAACTTCTAATTATTATTCCATGACTCGAGATTATGATATTTGATATTAAGGGTGTGGTTATAATATGTTTTACTCATGTTATTATACCCTTATGTTCATTTTGTTCTTATTTATCTTCCTTTTTACCATTTCCAATCATATAAGATCACCATTTCTTTTGTTTCCTTTCTCTATGTTATGAAGAAACATTTTAATTATGGTATGTTTGTGAATATCACTAAAAAATAATATCATTATGGTTGTTTTTAAAAATCTTTTTACAAATTAGAATATTGTGTATCTAGACTCAATATCAACTAAACAATTATAGTCCTCTGGTGTGTGTTTGTATAATATAGTTAATATTTATCTAATGAATATAATTTATATGTATAAAATTCCAGGGTACTTGTAGTTTTTTTAGAGGAAAAGTTTATTTAACCTTTAAAAACGTGTATGAGAAAACATTAGTGAGATACCTAGGAAAATTTCTAAGGTTATGTCTACGAATAAGACCACTGATAAGTATATAGATGATTCAATGATTATAAAAATGTCTTGGAATTTTGGTAAAGGTTATACCATGTTGTTTTTAAGAAAGTACATCCCTTTTTGGATACTACAATTGGATGTGTCTATATAATTGAGGTATCTAAGGGTAATAACTCTAAAATAGGCTCATTAAACTGGACTCCATCATCACCAACTGCATGAAAATAGGCCTTTCTGTAAAACTAGTTTGACACTCTCATGGGATAATAATTTGAAATTCACAAACTATTTATAAAACATTATAATTAATTTAAATAATTACCATGAATGACCAATGTTAAGCCTAAGGTATTATATATGTTAAAGATTTGTTTAGGATTTAAATATTCTATAATTTATTTTTTAGGACTTTGTGTTTTTCCACTATGAATATTTTTTCTCCCACTTTGATTTTTGGTTTAGTTAATGGAGGTAACCAAAAGGTAATTTGTTAACATTTAATGTTATGGAAATTTTTTTGATTAGTCTCCAAATATGATGATGACTGAATTGAAGGATATTTTGATTATTCATAATCAGTCATCACAAAACATGATTAAAAATGTGCACCTTAACCAACTATTAGACTCACAAAAGAAGATAAGAAAAGAGTTTGATGAGATTTTAGGTGGTGGAGACCATTGAAGAATGAATATTCATTTTCCTATATGTCAATAATATGAGGAGATGCACTCCAGGAAATGTCTAAAGGGAATAAGAATATGCTTTACGTTTGGAGAATAAGGATACAAATTAAGTAAATTCTAAAGAGATTTAAATATTTAGCTAACACTATGGAAAGGAATATTTTTCTCCCTAAGTTATTATTATTGGATGAATTTGTTAATTGTGTGAATTGTGTGAATTATGAAAATCAATGTCCTATGGGGAAATCTCATTAAGAGAATTGGAAATGTTGTATGAGTAAGGGTTTTATTTCTGTTGAGGAAGAAACTACAAATAACATTTATAAATAATGACATATTAATAAATACGATTATAAAACCTAGTTAATGGATTAATTATGAGGTTTAATAACTAAATTGTTTATGTATTTCTATTAAAAATTATTTTATTTGAATCGTGAAATATATATATATAATTTTCAATATAATGTTTTCATTGTGTATTTAAAAAAATGTTAAATGGGGTTGATAACCTAGAAGAATAATTTAATGGAAAGGTAATGTTTTTATTAACGTAACATAACCTGTCATATACAGGGGCGGGGTATGTCTTGTAGTATAGTTATGGGCCTTTACCTTCAATTTTTGTTGATGTATTTATGTACTTGAATTCTGGTGAGTTTTTCCTCCTTTTTTCATTAAAATTGGGTTTATCCAAAAAATTAGTAAAATTTTTGGCTTTGGGCCATTCCATTAAAAAAACATAACCCTTTATATATTATTATAATAGATAATATATATTTTAGTTTAGACAAATAGATAATCGATATGGATAAAGTAAATTGGATAGAATTGATGACCTCAAAACTGATAAATGATATGTTGAAAAAGTGGTTTATGTTTTCAATGATTGATTTTAGAGCATTATTGGATCTATTGAATACATAAAAAATCTATTTTTCTATTCAAGGATTGAAAAATAATTCATTTTTTGATAGATATTTTTTGGTAATTCCCGTTATTACCTTGTTTCATGAGAACACATGATGAATTTATTCACCTGTTTTGTATGTGACAATTAAGAGATACATCATGTTATTTGGGGGATTAATTATTTTTTTATTTTTTAAATTTTGTGAAAATATTTGTAATTTTTTTGGATTTTAATATTTTGGAAGGATTATATGGTTAAACATTTATAAAATAGTTTATCTTGAAAATTATATGAGGTTTTAGAGGTAAATGTATTGCTTCATCATATGAATATTTATGCATTACTTGTTCTTACGTTTTTGTTTTTTTTTAAAAAATACAATGAATGAATTTTCATTATTTTATTGATATTATGTTACATTGGTTCTTTAGGAAAAAATCATCTTAATTTCATGGAGTAAGATAGGAAGTGTAAATTGATTGATGCACCACAAATGTATGGGATTGTTCTTATGAAATGCAAATAAATCGAGTAAGTATATATTCGATTGAAAATTACTCACCATTAAGAAAAGGATATTGAAATCAAATATTTCCTTATTATCATAATTTTTTATGATATCAATGACATTTTCACACCACTATGGTTTATGTATTTTGGGAATTACCTTTCTCCTAACCATGTTCTATATCACACTCCATCTGTGTTTGGGTGCTAGTTTTATATCTTATGTCTATGTTTTCACTTCAAAACTATATTCTCATATTTGGAAACCTAGTATGTTTTATTAAATAATAAATTTTTACTTTATTTTCCAAAATATCAATTGGAAGATTTTTTTTCTATTTTTATGATTTGGGACGTGATTTTCCAATGTCAAACCCACCATGAACAAATTCAAATTACAAGGATCCATTTTTTAAAGGTAATGGAATGTAACACTAAGAGAATTTTTGGAATATCATCTTAAAATATATTTAATATTTTTGATAATTAAAATTAAAGGAAACACGTATTTTATCTTTCATTTCATGAAACACTAATATTCTCTTATTTTACACATTATACATAGTTTATATTACCTTACACACAACCCTGATTTTAAACAAAAAAAGGCATATTATTAAAATATTATTATTTAACATGAAAGTTATAATATTTTAATTAGATTGGAAGGTATGAAATTTATTAACTAAATTATGAAAATATATGGTCTACACATTTATAAAATATTAATTTTTTTTAGACAGTTATAAATGAAAATAAGAACCATTTGAAAATAAATGAAATCTTTTTCTGAAAAACAATACTTTTATGTGGTCAAATGATTTTGACATCAATAGATTATCCAAATAATGGTCGGTTTGTTATTTAAATGAAATATAGATATATATATATATTAAATATTAAATTAATTTCTTAATATTTATTTTATGTTTTCATAGGCAAGAGATAATATTAAATCCAGTTTTTCACTTAAAACCTGTATTTTTCTAAAAAGTAGTTTGGTTACATTTTGCACACTTATAATAAAATTAATTTTTCAAAATTTTAGAATATTAATTTGAATAAATAAAATTAATTTTTTAAATAATCATTTAAAAATTATATTACGGTATGTTTCTACAATTTTTTTGGAAAAGATAATTTTTTCAATGAATTGTAGAAAATAATCATTTTCATACAGAATTATCATTTCTTTAAAACATTTAAATGAAAAAAAATTATTTTATTTAGGTTTTAAAAGTAAAATTAGATCAGTTTTATATATATAAGTTTGTTCATTTAAATCAATTTCATATTTAATTCTTATATAAAAACATTTTAAACTTGTGAACATTTTTTCTTTGAAAACCCACTTTCTCATCACGTAAGTGGGATTAGTTTAAAATTTAATTTTCACATTTAAATTAATTGAATTTTTAAAATGTATTCCATGTTTTTAATAATTGTATTTTATAATATATAATAATTATAACTTAATTTTTTGACAAAAATGAGTAGTTGAAGTAGAAAACATTATTTATCATGTTTAAGGTGAAAACAAGTTTTCTAGTGGTTAAACTAAAATGATAAGGATTTAAAATTACCAAAAACTCGTAAAAATAGGTTTTATGAACATATATTTAAAATATCTATTATATTATTTATAATTACAGATTTTAGAGCCTTTGGGTTTGTAAAAAACGTGGGTATAGCTTTCCCTTTTAAAAAATTACAAGTGGGCCACACACTTCACTTATAAAAGGTCACCACCTCTCCTATCCTATTACCCTGATAAAAGTTTTATTTCTTTAAATAACTACCCAAATTACATCCTTAATTCCATAATATTAATATATAATACTTACTTTGTTTATAAATCCAACATTTAAAGCATTTTAGTGTAAACCAAAAGAACTTCTTGGAAGAAGATGTAACGTCCCGAACCAAGCATTATATTTTATTTCTTCCCCAACCTCATTAAATTATTATTCAACCATCATGATATGATAACCTAAGTATACTAGAAATCTTGTAATGATATTATCTTAATTTAATAACCTAAATCTGTTTCTCCTCTTCTATCAAATTGGTTACAAAATCATCATGTTTGTGTAAAGTGGACTACCTCCTCTCGAATTGATGTCATTATTTGTTCAATTACCACCTCTCACATATGGAAATAACGATGGATAAATTTTTTATATTTTATGTTTATGATATTATAATACATTTTCAATTATAATATCAAATCTAAATTCATACCACCAAACCCATTTGTAAAATAATAACATCACTTCTGTGTACAGTGAACTACCACCTTGCCAACCAATGTGATTTATTTTTCATTTAGGATTTACATGGATGATAATAAAGATATATGCTTTACGTTTGGAGAATAAGGATACAAATTAAGTAAATTCTAAAGAGATTTAAATGTTTATCTAACACTATGGAAAGGAATATTTTTATCCCTAAGTTATTATTAATGGATGAATTTATTAATTGTGTGAATTGTGTGAATTATGAAAATAAATGTCCTATGGGGAAATCTCATTAAGAGAATTGGAAATGTTGTATGAGTAAGGGTTTAATTTCTGTTGAGGAAGAAACTATAAATAACATTTATAAATAATGACGTATTAAGAAATACAATTATAAAACCTAGTTAATGGATTAATTATGAGGTTGAATAACTAAATTATTTATTTATTTCTATTAAAAATTATTTTATTTTAATCGTGAAATATATATAGAATTTTCAATATAATGTTTTTATTTTGTATTTAAAAATATGTTAAATGGGGTTAATAACCTAGAAGAATAATTTAATGGAAAGGTAATGTTTTTATTAACGTAACATAACCCGTTATATACAGGGGCGGGGTATGTCTTGTAGTATAGTTCTGGGCCTTGACCTTCAATTTTTGTTGATGTATTTATGTACCTGAAGTCTTGTGAGTTTTTCCTCCTTTTTTCATTAAAATTGGGATTATCGAAAAACTAGTAAAAATTTTCTCTTCGGGCCATTCCGTTAAAAAAACATAACCCTTTATATGTTATTATAATAGATAATATAGATTTTAGTTTAGACAAATAGATAATCGATATGGATAAAGTAAATTGGATAGAATTTATGACCTCAAAACTGATAAATGATTTGTTGAGAAAGTGGTTTATGTTTTCAATTATTGATTTTAGAGCATTATTGGATCTATTGAATACATAAAAAATCTATTTTTCTATTCAAGGATTGGAAAATAATTCATTTTTTGATAGATATTTTTTGGTAATTCCCGTTATTACCATGTTTCATGAGAACACATGATGAATGTATTCACATGTTTTGTATGTGACAATTAAGAGATACATCATGTTATTTGGGGGATTAATTATTTTTAGATTTTTTAAATTTAGTGAAAATATTTGTAATTTTTTTGGATTTTAATATTTTGGAAGTATTATATGGTTAAACATTTATAAAATAGTTTATCTTGAAACATATATGAGGTTTTAGAGGTAAATGTATTGCTTCATCGTATGAATATTTATGCATTACTTGTTCTTAGATTTTTGTTTTTGTTAAAAAAATAAAATGAATGAATTTTCATTATTTTATTGATATTATGTTCCATTGGTTCTTTAGGAAAAAATAATCTTAATTTCATGGAGTTAGATAGGAAGTGTAAATTGATTGAGGCACCACAAATGTATGGGATTGTTCTTATGAAATGAAAATAAATCGAGTAAGTATATATTCGATTGAAAATTACTCACCATTAAGAAAAAGAAAATTGAAATCAAATGTTTCCTTATTATCATAATTTTTTATTATATCAATGACATTTTCACACCACTATGGTTTATGTATTTTGGGAATTACCTTTCTTTTAACCATGTTCTATATCACACTCCATCTGTTTTTGGGTGCTAGTTTTATCTCTTATGTCTATGTTTTCACTTCACAACTATATTCTCATTTTTGGAAACCTAGAATGTTTTATTAAATAATAAATTTTTGTTTTGTTTTCCAGAATATCAATTGGAACTTTTTTTGTCTATTTTTATAATGTGGGAAGTGATTTTCCAATGTCAAACCCACCATGAACAAATTCAAAATACAAGGTTCCATTTTTTAAAGGTAATGGAATGTAACACCTAGAGAATTTTTGGAATATCATTTTATAATATATTTAATATTTTTGATATTTAAAATTAAAGGAAACACTTATTTTATCTTTCATTTCATGAAACACTAATATTCTCTTATGTTACACGTTATACATAGTTTATATTACCTTACACACAACCCAGATTTTAAACAAAACAAGGCATATTATTAAAATATTATTATTTAACATGAAAGATATAATATTGTAATTAGATTGGAAGGTATGAAATTTATTAACTAAATTATTAAAATATATGGTCTACACATTTATAAAATATTAATTTTTTTGTTTATACAGTTATAAACGAAAATAAGTACCGTTTGAATATAAATGAAATCTTTTTCTGAAAAACAATACTTTTATGTGGTAAAATGATTTTGACATCAATAGATTATCCAAATAATGGTTTGTTTATTATTTAAATGAAATATATATATATATATATATATATATTTTATGTTTTCATAGGCAAGAGATAATATTAAATCCAGTTTTTCACTTAAAACTGTATTTTTCTAGAAAGCAGTTTGGTTACATTTTGCACACTTATAATAAAATTAATTTTTCAAAATTTTAGAATATTAATTTGAATAAATAAAATTAATTTTTTAAATAATCATTTAAAAATTATATTAGGGTATGTTTCTATAATTTTTTGGAAAAGATAATTTTTTCAATGAACTGTAGAAAATAATCATTTTCATTCAGAATTATCATTTCTTTAAAACATTTAAATGAAAAAAAATTATTTTATTTAGGTTTTACAAGTAAAATTAGATCAGTTATATATATATATATATATATATATATAAGTTAGTTCATTTAAATCAATTTCATATTTAATTCTGATATAAAAACATTTTAAACTTGTGAACATTTTTTCTTTGAAAACCCACTTTCTCATCACGTAAGTGGGATTAGATTAAAATGTAATTTTCACATTTACATTAATTGAATTTTTAAAATGTATTCCATGTTTTTAATAATAGTATTTTATAATATATAATAATTATAACTTATGTTTTGACAAAAATGAGTAGTTGAAGTAGAAAAAATTATTTATCATGTTTAAGGTGAAAACAAGTTTTCTGGTGGTTAAACTAAAATGATAAGGATTTAAAATTACCAAAAACTCATAAAAATATGTTTTATGAACATATATTTAAAATATCTATTATATTATTTATAATTACACATTTTAGAGCCTTTGGGTTTGTGAAAAACGTGGGTATAGCTTTCCCTTTTAAAAAATAACAAGTGGGCCACTGACTTCATTTATAAAAGGTCACCACCTCTCCTATCCTATTACCCTGATAGAATTTTTTTTTCTTTAAATAACTACACAAATTACATCCTTAATTCCATAATATTAATATATAGTACTTACTTTGTTTGTAAATCCAACATCTGAAGCATTTTTGTGTAAACCAAAAGAACTTCTTGGAAGAAGATGTAACGTCCCGAACCAAGCATTATATTTTATTTCTTCCCCAACCGCATTAAATTATTATTCAACCATCATGATATGATAACATAAGTATCTTAGAAATAAGTTAATGATATTATCTTAATTTAATTACCTAAATCTGTTTCTCCTCTTCTATCAAATTGGTTACAAAATCATCAAGTTTGTGTAAAGCGGACTACCTCTTCTTGAATTGATGTCATTATTTGTTCAATTACCACCTCTCACATATGAAAATAACGATGGATAAAATGTTTATATTTTATGTTTATGATATTATAATACATTTTCAATTATAATATCAAATCTAAATTCATACCACCAAACCCATTTGTAAAATAATAACATCACTTGTGTGTACAGTGAACTACCACCTTGCCAACCTATGTGATTTATTTTTCATTTAGGATTTACATTTATGATAATAAGGATATATTAAATTAATATTTATAATATTTTTCTAATAATTATAATTCTATAATAATTATATCATATATACCTTCTTACATTCCATTTTATGGGGATACGGTAACATCATTCATGTGTGTGGAGGACTACCGCCTCACGAAGCGATATGATTTATTCATGCTTTACATAGAAGGTAACATGGATAGATTTAATGAAATTATGTGATATATATGAAATAAAAATTATTATTTAATGTTATTAAATTATTTACCTTAATTTCTTTCAAACCTTCAAGAAAATGGATACAATGTTCATGTGTACGTACAAACTACCGTCTCCATGAATGGGGTATTTTATTTTTTATCTATAAGTTTTATAGATTAATATAAATAATTATATAATTAATATATATTATATTTATATAATAGTAATTTTTTTGAGATTATATATCCAAGATAAAATTAATAGTACAAAAAATGAAAAATCAAAACATACACGAAAAACAAAGCGATTATTACCTAAATCACGATTTTAACATAAAATTATTAATAATAATGTAATAAAAAGTCACAAATGAATAATATACGGTACAAAATTTATAATTATGTTTCATTAATTTTTTTATTAAATTTATATTTATTATATAGGATGTTCAAATGTGTATGAAGGAATTTGAGATTTACGGTAATGGATTTCTATATCACATTTTATGTTCTATGAGACACATGCCATATTCACCATGTGTTTATTTTAGGTGTGTATATAATACCCATGAATATATATTTTTATTATTATCCTTAAAATAGTTGGGATTTACTTTTCAATTTTAGTATCACTCTTTCTTGGGGTTTATAGCTTTTAAGTTACCAAAGATGTAAGGTATTTTTTTCTCAATTTGCCTTCTTTGAGATATATGTTATATAATGATCCAAAATACTTTTATGAGGTAAATATAATTTCAATTTTACATGTTATATCATTAATACCATTCTATTAATGATATTATAGGTTTAATTTAATGTTATTATTTCTTGGTAATTATGATTCACTGTAAACAAATTGATAATACTTTTATATTACAATTTCATCATTTATCTAGATTATTTATGATTATACTTACAATGATAAAATATTATAATATACCTCTCAATAAACTCATGGATTTTAATCTCATATGATTATTTAATTATAATACATTTTCCCTTTATTTTTCTCCCTTTATGTATTCAATAGTTCAAAAAATTATTTTAAGAAAAAACATACGTATTTATCACTTCAATTAAAATCTCTTTTTTCATCAAAAACAATGTTTTCTAAATGGTATATAATAAATATTGTTAAAATTCCTTAAATTATTTATTAATGACATTTTACCCAATTTTTTATTTTTTAAAAAGTGTTTTGAAATTAATATTTATGATGTTTTCCCAACAATGATCATTTGGATTTTATTAAAAATGTAAAATAAATATTTTTTTATTATGTATGACATGAAAAAAATTCACACCTTTATAACCTTTATGTAATTCTAAGATTCTTTAAAAAATCATGTTTTTTTGTAAATTTTAGTCATGTAATCCACTTCTTGGTGCCTTGATCTGGTCGTTCACATGGCCTCTAGCGCATCAACCCATATGCTAGAGGCTGCCAACTAACAGTGATGGTCTAAGGTGGTACAATGGAGATATTGTAGCCTTATAATTAGATTAGCATAGTGGTGTAATAAATAAATGGATAAACAGTAGAATTATAATAATTATGAACCTAACAGTTTAAGGTAAATCATCCATATATAATAAACAAGCCTAAGAAATAATATTCAATACCAAATAATAAATGATTTAATTTCATATCTCTAAAAAAAGAAGGTGATAGATGGAAGCATGCATACACATATATAGATATAAAAATTGAAAAAATATAAAAAATTAGTCACCAGATAGCATCATGAGTGATATCTTATTCTGGTGCTTGCCCACCCCCATGCTATAATCAATCAATCAATCATAAAAAACTGGTCACTTTCCCCAATCACTCCTTGTATCCATAATGTATGTTTAGAGACAAATCAGAATCCTAAATTCTATAAAGAATTAGGGTTAACATACATGGATATTACATCATTTTAGATGAATATTTTTTACATTAAAAAAATACATTTCTAAGGACCATGATAGTTTAGTGTCTTTGGAATCTTGTAAAAAAATATTCTATCCTGGCGAAAGATCTGCAACATCTCCAATGAAGATATCCACCTTTAGTACATCTACCTAAAACCATTTTTCATAACCTAGGGAAAGGAAACATAAAAAAGGTGTGATATTTGAAGCACGATAAGGGTAAATATATGATATTAAAAATCATGACATAAACAAGAGGGTATGTAACTTGATCATAATGTAAGAGGATTAAACCCAATATATTAGATATCATAATAAATATTATAAGTTCGTAAGACATATATCATAAGGTAATTAAGATCATAAGTCCTGAAATAATAACATAGGAATAAGACATGGTATTTTTAGCATGAACATTGGTTTATAACATTGTAAACATGAATAAGTAGAAATAGGTTCACTAAGTAACTTTAGAACATGAAATAAGGCCCCTACATCAACTTATGGACATGAAACCGAGGCCATGAATAATATTGTGAACATGTAATTAGGTTCACATATAACCTATGGACAAGAGACCAGTTCCATGCATAAAATTTTCAACATGTATTTATGTTCATGCATAACCTTATAGACAAGAAACTAGGTCCATGCATAACATTTTAAAATTCTAATTAGGTTCACACATAACATTGTGAACATGTAATTAGGTTCACACATAAACATATGGATATGCAACCAGTTCCATGCATAACACTGTGAACATTTAATAAGGTTCACTCATAACATTGTGAGAATTTATTCAAGTTCATGCATACACTTATGGACGTGAAACCAGGTCAATGAATAATATTGTGAACATGTAATAAGGTTCATTCATAAAATTTTGAAGATGTAATCATGTTCATGCATAAATTTATTGACATGAAACCAAGTCAATGCATAACATTGTGAAAATTTAATCAGGTTCATTCATAACATTTATACTCATGTGTAATCCATCATTACTCAATGCACTGGAGAGAGATATAGGTCTCACCCATCTCATAATAAAATCATTCATTCATGTACCACAAGATAATAAAATATTCGTCATCTCATGACCCATTAATAGATATAGGTTTTATCAATATCAAATCATAACCCATCAAATGAAATGGTGATCATTAAAATTTCACCATATCATAACCAATGGGAAAGAGATAGGTTTCATTACCATTTCATCAAAGCATAACCTGTTAAAAGATGCAAGTTTTAAAATCATATAACCCATTAAATAGAAATAGGTATTATTTGATTTATTTCTTCAAAACATAAACCATTCATGAAGTAATATGAATGGAACTCTTTGTTCATTATCTTGGAGTGCTTTATTAGCATCAATGGATTTCATCATAGATGTAAAATAAATTGGAAAGATATTTTTAACATATTTCATGAGAAAAATAGACTCTCTTCATAGAATAATTATTTATAAATAATATGACATTTTTTAAATTCATTTTATTTGAAAATAATTTAAAAACATATAATCAAGTCTTTAAATCATTTTGAAAAACTTTTTCCTTACATAAATATAAAACACACTCCAAAACATTTTAAAAAATAATTCCATGAAACACATTGAAAACATATAAAGAATAATTGAAACTATTTTTAAAAACTTTTTCACATGAAATTATATGAATGAATTCTGAAAATGTTTCGAAAAAAATTTATTTGAAAATATTTAAAAAAAATTAAAAATTAACCTTTTATAAATGCAATGTAATATTCAAAGAGATGACGGCTGGTAAATCCATACAAGTCCTACGAGGTTAAAGAATATTCCTTCCACATGATAGAAAGGTTATAAAAATGATTTGTTTGAAAAGAAGAATTAAGATTCATCTGAAGATATTGGTAAAATAGAAAAGGATAAAAATATTTTTTAATGATTATAGGATAATGGAACAATATTCTTTGAACCCTTTTTAAAATACATATATTTCAGACTAAAGAGAGGGTAATGTCAAGATTTCTTACAAAAAATTCTTAACTATGTTTTTTAATAAAGTGTATAAATATGGTAAAAATAAATTAATATGTCATGAATAACTAGACGATAATACAATTCATGAATCTATTGAGATATTGGTTGTAATATTTCATCAAATGAATCATAAACATAAACAATCTTGAAAAGTGATGAGATTTTTCCAATAAACTCTTATCACTTGGTAACTTGGGATCATGATTTCTATGTAAGAAAAAAATACATGAAGATTATATTATACTAAAAATATTTATATTCAATATATGTCATGTAAAATTTATGTTTACACACCTCAAAAATTAATTGAGACCCATAACAAAACATGAGTCTCAACGATGGCAAATTGAGACAAAACTATTATACCGATTTGGTTACTTTTGAAACATAAGACCCATGAAATAAATTTCATAGAATAGATATGTAAATACCCATAAATTTAATAATAATAATAATCGATTACATCCATGGGTAGTATACACACCATATAAAAGGAATGGGTGGTGAATAAAGCATGTATCTTATGAAATAAAAAGTGAGATGAAATCTCATTACATTGTTTCTTGACTCTCATCGTACGCATTCAAACCACCTGAATAATAAATATAAATTTATTATAAATATTTTATATAACTATATTTTTATATCTAATACCATATTTTGTTTGATTAATACCATATATTACCCGCATTTTAACCATCTTATCTTGAGGTTTCACTTCAGATAATATTTTCTTTATTCTGCGCATGGGTCTTAATTTGTTATATCATTGGTATTTATACTTATATAATGATTAAAAACTATAAAACATGATATAAATATCACTTAAGTATATTATGTGTTTATTATAATAATATATAGAATATATATGTACAGAATGGAATACACTGTTCATGGAGACGGTAAGCCGAACGTACTCATGAACATTATTTCCGTTTTAAGTGTCATATTGAAAGAAACAAAGAAAATTACATATATGTATAGATGTATATAATATCATTACAGTAGTATTATAATTTAATATATATAATATAATTTTACTAAACTGATCCTTAAAACATTTCATGTTCTGTGTGAACGAATCACATCGCTTTGAAGGGGCGGTAGTCCACACTTCCTCAAACGAAATTAACATATTTACACCTTATAGAAAGTAAAAAGATATGTGATGTAAAAGTAATTAATAAGATTAAAGGAATAATAAATATAATATATATATATATAATTTTATTTTCTATCATAATTTCCACCATCCAAGGTGGTATAGAAAATTGAACAATCATCGTTTTATGAGTCATAAGTTTGTTGTACACACAAAGAGTATGTTTGTTACCAATTTCAATGAGGTGTGTGTATATCTGGAACTAAAAAATATAATTAAAATATCCTAGTATATTTATTAAACTGGTTATGTTATAAAATCATTGTATGAAGAGATTGTATGGGTTGGAGAAAGAAAAATAAAAGAAAGGAGATAAGAGAAGGTGTTACCTCTTAATTGGGTACCTCCAATAGGTCTATACCAAAAGGATTCCTTGGAAACATTTATTCCCAATTATTTGATTATAAGATTAAGGGAGGAATATTTTGATATTATTAGATCCTATTTTGGGTGAGAAAATGGGATTGAGAGGCGTGAGGAAGTGAGATGAGAGGGGGCCTTTTATAGTAGAGGAGTGGCACTCTTGTAAATATTTGAAGAGTGAATTCCACCCACATTTTTAATGATTAAAGTGGATAAAATAATGGTAAAACGTAGATAAAAGTTATTATAGGTTCTAAATATTTCATGAAAATAGATATTGGAAAATTTTATATGTTGTTTTGAGTATTAAATTTAATGTTCAGTCCTTATTTAAGCTTAATTTTACCATAATCAATGTAATTTATTATAATTACATTCAGTAATATTTTTTTAAAAAAACTAATTTAACATTATTAGACATTATACGTTGTTATTATTCCAAATATGGATTCCATTTTTCAAAATTTTAATCATATAAGTTTTATAAATTAATTTAAAATTAATCCTACTGATGGGACAACACTACGGGTTTTTAATGTAAAAATGACTGAAAGTTTACTAAGCCTATATATCCAATTTCAATGGGAAATTTGGTCCAATTACCTAAATTGTATTATCTGATAAAAATATTATGCAATTAAACTTATATCCAAATTTTAAATATAATTATATGTTATTAATAAATTATATCAAAACGCAGTTTAAAATTAAAATCCAGTATTGTTTCCTATTCATTAAAAATGAACCCTTACAGAAAAAGGCCAAAAATTTATTTGAAAATAATTTTAATGTTTATATTCCAAATATAAATTTTATTTTCACATATTAAATCTATAAAACTTCCAACAATTGGATTTGAAATGGGTTCTCTATTAAAAGGTGATAGAATTACCTTTATGAAAACTGTTTTTCATGCATAACATTGATTTTTTTCCTAATCTTTGGTCTGTAGAAATTTTTGGATGAATATCAAAAATATATAATTGAATATATAAATTATATAAAATATATATTACATTAATATCACCCACTAATATTAATTTATTTATTTTATTAGGATAAAACAACTTTGTTGCTATAAAAATAATAATATTTTCCTTTATATTGAATCAGTTTTCTTATTCATTTCTAATTAACTGGAAACCTAGGAATTTATATAGTATTTGTGTAAACCATAAATTTTCATAAATTTTTTAATAATTTTAATAACCTATAACTTAAAATCTATGTTATATATTATTATTTTAAACAATAACATTAAAATAATAAAAAATTGTTTCATAAAAATTTGTCATCTGTGTACACAAGCCATAAAGGAAATTCATTGTTACATGTAATGCAAGATAGAATCAGTGTACCATGTAGATAAATCTAAAATTTATATTGAATTTAGTGCATGATTAACTTTTTTTGTGTATATCATAGGATAACAATAGTTATTTAATGTAAAATAAACTATTTTGAGTGCTGCATGAAATGAAAAATATCAAAAATATTAAATTAAATCGAAAAACATAATTCACAAAATATTAGGGGGTTTTATTCTAACCCCATTAAAATCAATTTCCCCATTGAAATTAGTCTGGTTATCAATGGTATAATACTTGAGTGTTTCATTCATAGAAACCCACATTGTAAAATGAATACGAAAACTTCCCTTAAAAGGGAATCTTGGAACCATCACAGTTACACAAAGTAACATATAACTAGGTTTTTTCATAGGAGAACATAGGTTGGTAGTAAAGATTATACATGAATAAAAATCATAAATATTTATTGGGAGTTATTAAGTTCATCAATTACAAACATGTGAATGATCAAAGAATACCAAATGGCCTCATGGTCATAAATCTTTGATGATTTAAAAGATTATATGTTCAAAAAAATAATATATCTGGAAAAAACATTTTTTGGTCATTATAATATCATTGGGAAATTATTTTATTAACCAAAAATGTATGGAAATATATAGACTTTATATAATTTACTTTCTTATGAACAGTACCAACCTTTGGTTATAGAATTTATCATGAGAATATTTTTAAATAAGTTTAATTTTAATATGATTATTATTCAGGATTCTATTATCAATAAATAAATGATATAAAGGCCACATAATATATTTTATATTGTGTATGTTGAAGGAAATTGGTATGTTTCAAAATTAGTGGAAGAGTTTTATTTAAGGTTATAATTTATTTGACGTAATATATAAAAGGAAATGAATTAATGTACATTTTATGCTAGTTTATCATATTTTTTGATACTTTAAATGGTTTTTCAAGTTCGTTGATTTGTTTTTTCTGTGAAACATAGGATTTATAGAGTTATTGAAATAAGAACACTGATTATCCAAAATAATGAGTTCAAAGGGCATTGTATAATCATTTTTTCTTGATGAAATAAGAAAATTATAATTTTCCATACTATTATAGCTACAAAGGAATAACATAGCGGAGAAACAGGATCGATCCCACATAGAGTGGGGAACACAATGATGGTAACTCTTGAACAAAGGTTGTGTCATAACAGTATTGATTTATATTATTTAAACTAATTAAATGATAAAAATTAAATAATTAAAATATGATAGAAATAAAATAAAGGAATAAGAGAGAGAAATGTGTTTCCATGGGTAGTTGTTCTAAAAATAATTCTGGATTAAACATGAAAAACAATATCACAAATTGGTTGTGAAATAAATTAATTTTAAACGATAGATGAAATTGTTTATCCTTATCAATTTAACCTAAATACCTAATTGTTCTGGAAAAAATGAATTAAAATAACAGGATGTATGTAGATCATATTAAAAAAGTAGAAGAATAATCCAATTCCATGGCTATAAATTAATTACCTTGGTCATTTTGTGTTTTCACTACTATCAAATGCACTTGGTTAGTGATTTAATAATATATATGAAAATAATGAGTATAAAAACAATATAAATTTTACAAGATTCATTTTTTAGGTGATTAAATAAATAAATAAATATTGTATACAACCATTTAGATTTATTCCCCTCTCCCCTACAGATTCATCAATTCATCATTGCGTGATCACCAATAAGGAATAAACCAAAACCCATAGAAGAGTGAGTAGAAAAAAATATTATTAAGAGAGTGGAATAGAATTAAACTATAAATAATCCTACATTTACTTCAAAATATAAAATAAGAAACCACAAAGAAAGCCCTATATATGAAAAGCTCTAGGTCTAAACACTAATGGAATCCTCCCGGTGGTTGAACCTTTAGGCCTCAAATGAATCCCCCAATCACTAATTATAAACCCTATATTTATAATAATAAAAGTTATATTATGTCTTCCTTGGGATAAAGATAGTGTTAAATGGCCATTATAGGTCATACCCAATGGATTTCATCAAATTGAAATGTCAAAAACTCGTATTTGTGATTGTTGTGCTTGTTTCATAGCAAGAAACATAAATTTACACTATTAAAATCAAGAGCAACAATTTTTTATTTCTCTTTATACTTAACATCCTATAATGGGTTCGTGACTTGTATACTTTACATGTTTTGAACAAGATTTAGGATGTGAAACAAGTATTTATAGTGGTGGAAGCCTTATTTTTACCCAGTTCATCATTTTTGATCCTCTAAGACATCCCATGATCCTCAATCATCATGGGAAACTATATATAAATTGATAAAAGATCTAATTATCTTTAACCTTGAATCTCACCATCATCATATTTCTTTTTTCCTTCCAAAAAATGTCATGATTTTTGTCATATTATTACAATTGTATTCCATTCTATAAGAATCCATAAAACATTAATATCATGCAGGAATCTCATATTTGATCAATTAACACATATAAAAACACATGAATATATAGATACAAAAATAGTGAAATAAAAATTTTCCCCACTAAAATCTTTTCTCGTACATGAGAAATTCTCAACTTATAAACACCAAGGTTCCATACATTAATAAGGGAATATTCAAAATATAGTGTTAAAAAAAGTTATATCTAAAAAAAAAAAAACATACCAAATAATGAATCCAAAAATCATTCCTCATATATAATTTCTAATTCAATTCATTTCCACTTTTCACTCATATATTTTAACCATTTTACACACCCATTCCATTTATGATTTACCTAACCATGAATATTTCCTCTCATAGCTTAAGGTAATAATTTAAATGGATTTTCCTCATACCTCAAGTGCATTCTCCTATTCATAGGCCTAAATTGAATCAAATTTCTCCACCCCATAAAAAAGTATCACAATTAATCATGTGGTATTTCTAATTAGGATAAAATTAGTTTCATGTATATGGTTTGTAGGTATTGATGTTAAAAAATTTTATGGATAAAAATGATGCTAAAATCATTCATAGAATACATTATATTTAAAAGATAAGAACAATGAAATTATCCACACCAAATTATAATTCCAACTCAAATATAACCCAAATTTTTATGTAAGTGATCATAGAAAATAGAATCATAATAAATAAAATCCTACCTTATTGTTAGTTTTTGTCTTATTCTTGAATGTTGTACTCAGGATAAGTCACACTTCCACCACCTGGACACATATGATTTTGAGATTAACAACCTAAAAGTTGGGATTTTTGACCAACCTAAGAAACAACCCATTTTTTCTTTCATTTTTTTTGTAAACCATTGTTATAATGAACATCACATCCACCACCTTACCATATATGATAAAAATGATTGATCTATTAATGTTGATTTCTTATTATCACAATTCACTTCCCTTTTTATATATTTTTTATTTTATTTGTTCATAGTCTTATAACAACAAGAGTGATAAATAATTAAACAAAATTTCATTAAATTTTCCCCTTCCCCAAAAAACCCATAGAAACACCAAATAGTATCCTATAAAGGTAAATCATCCCATATCTACTATGAAAAACCCATACCCCACACTCATTCAATTGAATATCATAAAAAGTACAAAGATTAGGGTTGGAAAGGAAAAATAATGGCTTGTGAGGTGTCTCAATCATAAGATGGCTATCCAAGGATACTACAGGCTATGAAGGATAAATTTTTAAGTGGGTATTGGGATAAATGGTCTCTCCAATAAATAAAATTGTTCATTTAAAAGTGAATTTGTTCAGTCATATTATTGGCTTGATATCTATGTATGTTCTAGTAGGTTTATATATCAAAAGTTTCTCTCAAAAAATATGTTCATAAAAAAAGAATGTTTTTGGTCTATAATCATCATGAAAATTGGAACATAAAATAAGTCAATTAGGTTATGACATGAAAATACATAATTAGTTTACGCAATGAAAGTTTCATGGAATTTATATAGAGAATGGAAATCATATCAAAAATCAAATTCATGAAATTCCAAATTGATATAAGAAAGTGGTTTTTAAAATATCCATTTATATCTTTTACATTTATTGTAGTTATTTTTCAAATATTACAACATGTTAAAATAATTCTACAAATTATTTTGTCTCATATATAAGTGATTATACGATAAAAAATTTAACATTTATGGTAGAATCTAATTTATTTCATTTTATTAAATATTTCAATTCTTTTTCTTATTTTTCAATTATTTTCAAAATCATGTGGAAAAAACTAAGAATGTAGAAAAATATAAACATGTAATACAATACTCCCCTTACATTGACACTTTAGAGTGATTTTCTTAGGTTAGGTCTATCTCAGGTTCATGACATGAACTACAATCTCATGACATGAATTGATTTAATGAAATTAATTGGTCTTTGATGAAACATTTCATTTCCTTCCAGCATCTTGTTTACTTGGGAATGAAAGATAAATACTAATAGTGAAATTACAAGACCTTTTAGAATTTCAAATATTTATCCCAATTATATAATGATATTTATCATGGAGAAATTTATTAAACTAATATAATAAAATAAATTTATGTCTATAAATTAATTTTAAAATCATATTCTCCTCCAAGTATCTTCTCTATTTTTCTGTCCATTTAGCTTGACGTTTATATTTTTTAGGTAATTTTAAAATTTTATAAATCTAATAATCTTGTAATTTATCAACTTCAATATATATTGTGGATCTGGGTTGGTTTTTTTCTTTATCTACTATTGGTTCTTCTTGACTGGCACTTGTGGTGAGCTATAGATTTAGGATAAATTTCAATAAAATACAAGGAAATTGAAATCTGGCCAGATTTTGTTGTTCACCTTATCTACTATAACTTCTTATTGTTCTTTAGTAGGTTCACATTCTGGAATGACTCCTTATGTTGTAGTATCCTTTTTCTCCTCTTCTTCTTGAAATTGTAGTTGGGAGTCACATTCTTCTTCGTTGTCTAGAAATCCATTGAGTTCAAGGAATATCTATTTATTATCCTCTTCCTTTATTTTTCATTGTTCATAAGAAATAGATTAGTTTTTTAGAATCTTGATCATGATAAAAGAATTATTCTTTTATATTCTCATTCTCTTCATGTTCATTTGTTTCTTCAACAGCTTATACTTATACAAAGGCTTGACATTCATATTCATCAAACCATTATGTACCTGTATACGAATTAAATGGTAGATTCTTAAAAAGATAATGTAAATTAGAAATAATATAAAAAGTATGTGTAGTTAATTCTCCTTGTTCACTGAGTTGTGCATCATTTTCATCCATCCACTTATCCATAACATGAATATACTGGATGAGTAATCTGGTAATTTAGTCATTTGAGTTATGATACTAAGGTTTCTTTAATGAAGGGTCTTCTTGAGTGTACTGGTTAAACCAGTAATAGCCTTGGTATCCATGATAGTCTATATATCCTCTATATGGATGTTAATAAGTGATTATATACAGTTAAGTATAGAATTCATTGTACCCATAAGAATACAAATCATTCTGGTCATCTGCTTTTTTGTAACCACCATTTTGATTTTAGTGTTTCCCATGTGGTCTCACACTCTAGTTATTAGATGTGAACTGATGGTGGAATGGTATAAGACTAATGTGTCTCATAGTTTATCATATGAAATACCAATAAATACCAAGCATGTAAAAATTGTAAAATAAAAATTGAAAACAAAATATAAACTAAAATTAGTAAATGGACAAGTGATAAGAAAATTATTTTACCTGATAAATCATTCTCCATGACATAACTGTGATCGACATATCCCCAAAAATAATTCTAAGATTTTATTCATCTTATGGAAATTGTTAAATTCTCTTATTGTGATCAAATTATATATTTATAATGTACATAACTACACTATCTATACAAGCGTATCGTAACGGAAAAACGGGGTCGATCCCACAGAGAGGGGGTAACACAACAATGAAAAATTCTGACCAATGTTTGAACCATAAAGATTTAAATTTATTTTAGTTAAACTAGTGAAATGATGAAAATTAAATAATTACATTATATAAATAATTATTGGAATGGAATAAGAGAGGGAAATTAGTTTCTATGGGCGGTTATGCTAAAATGAAATCATGACTACACTTTCAAGTCATTAATACAAATTGGTTGTCCAATAAATTAATAGAATCAATAGATCAAAAATTCAATCCTTATCAATCTACCCTAAAACCTTGGTTCTTAATAGATATATAAATTAAAATTACATGATGCATTAGGATCATATTTTAAAAGTAGAAGTATAATCTAATTCAGTGTTTGTGAATTAACTGACCTTATCATGTTGGGTTTTGTCTACTATAAAATTCACATTGTACGTGATATAATAGAAAATATGAAAATAATAAGTCACAAAATAATACCAATTTAATATAATCATTTCCCAATTGAATAAACAAATATAATAATTTGGTATGCACCCATGTTTACAGATTCTAATCTCCCCTACTGATTTAGCCAATCATTGTTGGGTCATTGCCAATAATGATTGAACCAAAACCCATAGCTGATAGATTATAAGTAAGATGATAAAGAGTAAATAAATTTAATTAAACTATAAATCACCCAATGTTTACTACAAAAGATAAAACAAAAAAACCGAAACCAAAAACTCTATGTGAAGAACTCAACGTCGAAACCCTAGAGGCAGCCACCCAGTGGTCAAACCTCTATTCCTGGAATAAATCCTCTAATATATTTATTGGGACCCAATATTTATAATAATATAATTCAGAATAGTGATTCCACCAATCAATTATGGTGTTAAATGGTTGTTCGGGTTCATATACATAGCCCCCCCCCCATCGAATACATACATCCAAATCATGTATCTTGGATAGATGTTCATATTTTAAGGAGTTAAGAATATATTCACACCATGAAGATCATGGGAACCAATTATATGAATATTTTTCCACTTTACATCAAATAAGGGGTCTATAAAATGTATGCATTACACATTTTGAAAATGATTCATGATGTGAAATAATTATTTTCAATGTCGAAAGCATCATTTTGATTTATTACATTGGTTTTGAGCTTCTAGAATATCCCATGATCATCCAACATCATAGGAAACCATCTATTGATTGATATATTGATCTATTTAGATTCAATTTTCAATTTTATATTCATTATATTTTTGTTTTTATCTCATGAAATTTCATGATTTCCCTTATATTGTTCCAACTCTATGTCCTACCATAAGAATACATAAAAAATTAATATTAGGCATGAATCTCATATTCAATAAATTAAACCTTTAAAAAATTAATATATAAATATAAAATAGATATATCACCAACTTTATAATGTATAACTGTGTCTTCATAGGGTAGAACTGTGTCTACTTCAATAACTTTTTAGTGTTGATGGAAGAAGAACATATAAATTCCCATCTTCATAGGGTTGACCTTCATTAAATTCAAAGACATCATAGTGTTTATTGAATATGAATGTAGAGTTACTGAAACATTGTAGACTTTATATTTTCATGAGTTTATAAATTCATAAGGTTTAAAGCACATCATAACATTGGAAATTATAAAAAATTTTGAGGTTCATATATATTGAGATTTTAACACCTTTTTTAGATTAAAAAAAGTTTTTGACTGTTTTAAGTGAAAAATTTGACACATTCATATCATATTAATGCAATTATAATTCTATAGTAACATATTTTAATGAAATATAATTTTAATATTCTCAGTGATATGTACTTCATCAAATCAAACATCACAATTGAATGATGGGATTCAATATGAAGCCTGAGAATCCCACACCCCAAATAGGGGTGATACATCATTGTTTTTCAGTTTTTGATTCTTATATGGATTCATAATTAAAATAAAAAAATTCAGTTTATTTCATTATGTTCTAGGATTAGAAAAATATATAATTATTTGTATAAAAAAAAGGATAATATCATGGTCAAGTATTGGGGAGAATTTTGAACTGAAATATTTGAAATTCAATAAATAAAGAAAAGTAGAGATGAATTCATAATGCTAGACCTAAATTATGAATGAGGTTGAAGTTCATAAAATTTATAAAAATAAATGATGGATTTTTTTAAAATAATATTATGTGTATTAAAGGATAAATATATATTAAAGTGGGGTAAAACTTTTATATAGTCCAAGAACAGAGATAAATAATAGAATTGATTCATTAATATGTTGAATATTGGTCATACCAAAGATAAATAACTAAACACGCTTCAAAAATCCACTAGAACATCAATCATCACGGGCAATCGTCACTTGAAGGATATATAGTAGGAACCCTCTAGATCATCCAAACACGCTTCAAAAATCCACTAGAACATCAATCATCAAATTCAAGGTGCTAGTGCCATGATCTGGAAATGTCCTCGACATCCCGCCAATCACCTCATCGAGATCCCTTCTATGCTTGAGGTAGATCTCGATCCATGATCTTGGATCCATTTATTCTCTCTCTAGGAAGTAGGAGGATAGAGGGGTTCTAATGTTTCATTCTGTGAAAAGAATGAATAGTTCCATGGAGAGAGAGCTTCCTCCTTTATTAATGCTGGTGTTTCTAAATACCATGTTGGGTTCCTCGATCCCCGTTTATTTCAACATCCACTAAATAAATAATTATAAAAAACTAAACGGCATCAATATTATTTATTATTTTAACATATACTTGTAATATATATAAAATATATTTCATGATAAAAAATGATTCATTTCACTAAACTCGCAATACCACTTAATATCAAGTGAACCATTAATATTAAAATAATATTCGTTCGATTAATATTATCTCACATTTACTAAACTTGTTAATACATTAAATAAACTCAATTTCAAAAATTCATAACTTGAATATTAATGAATTTATTTAATTATTAGTGATCGATACTTTGGATAACACTCGAACCCCCGTGGTGGATCCCACCATGTCAAATATTCATATTCAATTGGATATGGAAGATTCTTAAATATGCTATTCTGTGTGACCCTCTAGGACCTTATCATGATAGTAGTGAATAAATCCATGGCCAAAGAGCAGATTCTAGAAACCCGTCAAGGCCACTTATGAGATAACGATTTTCATAGCAACAAAAACTAACCTCTGAACACTGAATTTTTATTATACTATCGTTGTATTTAAATGTCTAATAATGAAGGATTCACACTTGTATCATCTTCCATTTTACTGATTTATTATTTTTTGATCTTTCTAGTTTGATTTACCTTTCTAATGATTTACCCAAATACTTATGAAGGTATCACCATCCTGATCAACCAGGTCTGAGATATAAAACCTCCTAAACATGGAAGTGAAAAATCCTTTCTTGACCATTCAACCAATGCCATACCTCCAAAGACGCTCCCAACACAAGATACCTCACCATAATTTCAATATCATGGTTTTTCCCTTGCATCAAAGTATGCAATCAAATGGTACACAATTGTAATGATCTCAAGTCACGAGACCAATACCCATTTCCATAGATAGGAATGACCAATGACACCAAAATCCTATGGTATCCCTATTGGCAGGTATGTCCTCATTGTCTTACTACTATAGATCACCAAGTGTGAACTCCATGAGAAGAATTATCAACGCTTATGAGCCCCCATCACTTGATAGTAAAACATATACTATATCAAGTTAGTAATATATATTTAGACCATAGAACATATATTTAAGATTAATGTCATTGCATCTCAAGGTTCTCATTATAGTCTAGGATCTACTATAACATTTTGACAAGACCATTAATACATGGAAATTACCATTATGTAGTGGATGTAGAATCGTTTACACTATAATGGTAAGAAGATATCATGTATAGGTAACTGTATACACAATATGATAATCAAAAGTACTGCGTAGTTGGGTCTTGGACAGGCAATATTTCAACACTCCCACTTGTACTAGAGACAACTTGATAACAAAACATGTTAGCTACTCACATGATAAAGATCATGCTTATGATGTGTAATTGATTTAACTGATGGTCCTACCATGTTTTCACGGTGTGGCATATCTGTTATATCTGACCTCTCTCTTTGAGTAAAATTTCTCAAGAAATGGTATCCCCGAGTATATCCCTTTTGTCCACTGTCATAACCTGACAACATGGATAGTAATACTATCATAATTTACATTATGATAATACATTTCTCACAAGGTTTGAATCCGTGAATTGGATCAAATTGTTGAAATTGATAACTTCTTCATAGATTCCTTAGAAGCAATAATGTACTCAGTATTTTGAGGTATGGCTACCACTAGATTCTATGAGCTTGACTCACTCGTCACCTTATCCTAACAGCGATACTATATCAAATTGATCTTATTATTTCTAGTTTGTGTCCCACAAAAACTAGTATACTTTTTTATCCATATACCAGGTAATTATCATTTGTACTTTCAAAAGTACAAGTTGATAGTTATGACTACATCGCTTGTAGTGCTTCTGGATATAATTGGTATTTACCTACAATAAATTATATCCTAGAAGTATCAATTCTTGTATATATAATGGGATACATGATTGATCCATCGCTAAAGCATATGGAACTCAATTCACAACTTTAATATCTTCCCATGTTCCGAACATGTCAACCAGGAGAGATTAATCCATGTGACATTGACAACAATTCTGAACATGAATTGTATCAAATTGTATTTTTCAATACAATATCACTTTATGTATGATTGACTAGGTCCATGAAACAGTTAGATCTACCTTAGTGGATCTTTGTCCCTATAACATAGGTTTCTAATTTAAGTCAATCATTGGAGTATTTCTTTTAACCTGGTCTTATCTAATAGTAATACCAGTAAATGTTTTCTAAATGTTTCCGAACATATTTCTCTTGGCAAAAATTGGTGCTCCCAGTTACCTTTGGTAGAAACAAGGCAAAGATTCATTCAAAATGAATGCTCTAAGAACAAGTTGCTTACATTAATCTGAAACTAGATCTCAATAACTTGTAACCTTTATTTTCTCTTCATGGTGTCATCATACCTTTTTGGTTTCATTATTTAGACACGTTCCACAAAACATAATTTTGACATCTAATGGAAAATTAAATTATCTTAGAAGATGGATATGACAAGTAAAATTTTAATAGATTTCGTAAAACCGACTTGGTATAACCAATCAATATTTATTGGTACTAGTCTTGTACCATCCATGTATCATCTCATTTTAATACCCACCATATAATTCAATTTGTAAGACCCTTTTCAATTTGATATATGGAATCCATTATTTAATTTTAATTGATCTTGTCAATCATAGATAATTTCCTTATACCACTTACCTGTAGGATTGACTATTCTCAATGAATAATGTATCACCGACCGTAGTGAATATAAATACAATCACAATGGTTTTATTCTCCATGCACAGTATATGTATCTAAAATATTCTTATTCCATTTACACCTATGGAACTTGTTCATATGACAACCATTTGTGCATCTCGAGCATTGACTATACTCAAGTCAATATTTCTCCCACTATCTCAAGTAGAGATGTTAACCCTTATGTAGAAATATAGTCTGTCACTTGACCAAATATTTACTTTTTTAGGGATTTACGTAATATCCTATGATACTTTTAGGATATTTACATAGATACACCATGTGTTTAGATTGATGAATGTTTGTTTGTTTTTACTTAACAAATTCTTTGAATCTTTAACACATGTCTTATGACATAATGGATTTTCATGCTACTATGACTCGTTTGATGTCCATTTTTCATTTTAGTTGGCATATTGGTCATGGGTTTGTGCTGTTATTTCCAAAGAACATCTTGAAATATTATAAAAGTTATTTTATGTGGTAATAGTGATACTACTTACATCATAACTTTGATGTATAAAATTTGTGTTTAGGAATTTCTCCATGCAACATTTAATGATAACATGTAAGACTAATCATTGATTCCCCTTGTGAATATCAATTTCGTGATATTGATAAGGTAATGTGAATTTAGGAAGTACTCAATGATGCATTATCATGATCAATGATTGCATAGTCAAGATATTCATTGGCATGCCATCTTGAAGCAACTCGTATATCCTGACCTTGAACTTACTTCACATATACATTCCATAATGGCTTAATAGAATATTATTAAGTATCATTACCCCTATCTTTCCTTTAGAATAGCTCACACACTCTTGTTGAACTAACCCCGGAAGCATTGTGGAATTCCTTTATTTCTAAAGTTTTAATTTTCTAAACTAAAGATTTCAATAATACCATAGGTATTTAGTTGTGCTAAGCCTAAATATCATACTCGGTATATTCTTGACATCCACTTTTAGTTTTTCTTGATAAAAAATTATATTTCCACAATTGGGTAAGTCTTATGTTTTATATTCATCACTCATTGCAACTGATTCAAGAACAACCTAACTATTTGTTGAGTATGAGACACCACAAAAAACATTCACTCCAAAACATGGAATAATGTCTCATTATGTACAAAGGGTATGTGAGATAAATGTTTTGGTTATACTAATCAACTTGATCATCTTGAATCATTCACTTAGTAAATAGAATTTATGTGTTTCTCACCACTGGATTAGGAATAACTATTTCTCAATAGTTTTGAGAATACACTTTACTTCTTATAATGTTAATATAATTACATGATTAATGTATTTAAATACACTTATTTTATTGGCATATTGTATTCAATAATCATGAAGTATGTTAGAAACATTAATTTATAATGATGAATATACCGGAATGAGTAGCGGGTACATTCTTCTTGTATTTTAGTACATTGAATTTTTAAACCTTTATAAATTTATATCAATATATTATGAAAATAACTTCTTATTGAAAAACAAACCACTTTTCATTGAAGGGAATTATGAATGTGCATTTGGCATATCTTTCTATAGTCCTTTTATCCTTGTCTTTAAATCTATTTTCTATAAGAACAAAAGATGGTTCTATCTTTAATATTCTTATTACATGGAGAATGTTACCTTAAAAGGTAATACAGTTCTTACTCTATACCATTGGTTCTTATACTTAAAAAACCTAGCGTGACTGGGTGTAAAAGGTATAAGAATGGGATTCCATGAAAGATTGTGAACTGTCTTTCACTTTACACAAACCAAGTGAAATCATCACATTCAAATCTTTCTTAGCTTTCTCCTTGGAAAAATCATGGAGATGAAACTATATGTAACATCATCCATGTCATGATGTAGCAACTGTAACTAACATTAGATGTTAATGATGGAATCTTGACAGAACAATCATTTGCTTAATTCATGAGTCTCTTGTAAGAAATGTTACACTCTTTATTCTTGAGGTGGCTTAATAGGTTGGGAAACTTGCACCTTGATTTTTTTATATAGTATTTTTATGCACAAGCATATGTACTATATTTGAAATTTTTTCTCGTTTGAACATTAAATTTGTCCAATATTTATTTCAGTTTTTAAATGTTGTATTACTTTCCATTCTATACAAATAAACATTAGCAGAATAGTACTATTTATGTTGATTACCTAATGTGACGTTACCGATGAATTTAATTATTATAAGTCTTCCACTAATTTACCAAATTATAAGATCACTATATAGTAGAATCAGAATACTCTATCATTTGAGTATTCTATTAGAACAGATCCCTAAACATCCCCTCATGGTCTACAAGATATGTCTACGTCACTACAATGAGGGTTCAAGGTAATAATTTGGCTGGCCAACCGCATAAACTCGTGGTTCTTTGATTTATTATATGAAGTCCTAGCTTCGAAAATATTAACATAATTTACACAATTCTTGCCTCTATAATTACACCAAGCTAGCTATAGATATTTCTTTGCATCAATTTTAGCTATGTCACTCACCACCCATATAAGAACTCTGTGGTAGTAAGTGGCACTCTTAGCTATGGAATGACCAGTACCCCAAATACCCGATTATGTTCAAACATGATTGATGGAAGGCTGTTGGGACTTAATATTTGTTTAAGGGTTCTATTCTTTTCTCTTGATGAATGTAATTCATTTCAATTAATCATGATCGTCTATGTGGACATGCTCAACATTAATAGAAAAACACATGTCACTTCTTTATGAATTTAATTATATACTATTTTATGTATTTCTCTTGTTGTTTTTAAAATTCATAAAAATAATAAACAAATGCATAAAGTTAAATTATTACCTAACTAGGCTTGAGCATCTAAATGACCTATGGGAATCATGCTTGAGTCAAATTTTGACTCCTGATGAAGCTTTCCCACATTTTTTATGTTTGCTTCTCTTCTGAAGTATCACCTCATCTTGGGGGGGGGCCCACATCACGTCTTGGATTACCACATCATATTGGTGGGATCCATGTGTTGTCTTGCACCATCTTCGTCAATGTACATTGTATCCTCTTGGTGGGGTCCAAGTTGTTCACCATCTTCGTTCAATGGACAAAAATTACTCTCGCGCAGGCGAGGGGGACTAGGGATATAAATGTACATCATGAAAATTGTACATCCAAGACCTTATACATTTTAATAGAAAATAAATATGATGCGCAGACAACTATTTAAATATTTACAAGCATTGCACGCAGTTAAATAAATAATAAAATAAATGAAACATACATGGGTCAACTCCCAAGACAAGAATGCGGGTAAAATGCATGATAAAATTAAAATGCATTAAATAAGTTTGAGGGTTATTTAATTTAATTAATTTAATTTAATAATTCGAATAATTTAGTTAATTATTGGTCTATTAATTAATTTATTTTTTATGCCATAATTTAATTAATAAATTAATTTATGTTAAAAAAATTAATTTAATTTATATTCTGTGTATTAAAACTTATTATTTTCAACCATAATTAATATATTAATCAGTTTAATTTATTTCATTAAATTAAATTAGTTAATTTTATTAATTTATTTAAAATGTGTCCTAAAACACCCCTATCGCCCATTGCGTGTTGCACCGGACCCGCACACACCCGTAATGGGTCGGGCGTAACATGTTCTTGGTTTTCTGGGCCGGACATGTGTACTCAAAACCATTCTGGATTAGGTAGACCCATCTGATGCTCTTGCTGGGAATTTCAGATCCCATCTGAGCTGCAACGAATAAACTGTTTGGTTCTACTACAGTGGGGATGGTGCCAGAGTTGTGGCGACGACGACCTTCAAGAGGTTGGAGATTAGTGCACCAACTATAGGGTGTCTAGAGAGATATGTCCGGCGTGGCCCGGTCTAATGAGAGGGGCGGCCTTCCGGTGATGGCCATGGAGGAGGTAGGTTCAACGTCCGGGGGAGGCTCAAGGTGTAGGAGGCCGCAGGAAGGCCAACGAACTGGCGGTATCATTCACCGGAGGGAGGTTCTGTGTAGTGTTCTGGAGAGGCTGGAGCGAGCGGGGTGCTGGCGAGGTGGTCACGCATCTGGAGCGGGCAGCGGTCGGTTGCTGCGGTTTGCACATTGGCAGCGTCTGAGATAGTTGTTGCTTGCCCGGGTAAAAGATGTGACGTGGGTGGTGAGCTCAGCATGGGTTGTCAGTAGGGTCTGGGGAAGAGCGGTGTCCAGAACTGTGATCGGCATCCGGTAGGTTAGTTCATGATGGTAGGCGGCCTCGGTGCAGGTTTCCATGGATGGTGGGACCGAGTGGTGGAGCGACGGGTAGTAGGGCGACGGTGGGCAAGGGCTGCGGCCCGGAGGCCTATTATGGGTGTCATACCACCAATGACAGACCCAACACAAGCTACCTCACCACTCATTCAATACCATGGTTTTTTCCTTACATCAATGTATGCAATAAAATGGTAAACACTAGTAATGATCTCAATTCAGGAGACCAAAAAACATGTCTGCAGTTAAGAATGACCAATGATTCCAAACATGTGGTTTTCATGTTGGCGAGTTTGTCCTCAAGATCTCACTACTAGATATCACCAAGTGAGAACTTCATGAGAATAATTCTCAATGCTTATGATCCCCCATAACATGATAGTAAAATATCTAATAGTTCTGGTCAGTAGGATGTATCTAGACCACAAAACATATATTTAAGATTAATGCCATTTTATCTAAAGGTTCACATTATTTCCTAGGATCTTCTATAACCTTTTGAAATTACAATTAATCTATAGACATTAACATTAAGTAGTGGGTGTATAATTTTCTACACTATAATGGTATGAATACATCATGTATAGATAATTGTATACATGATATGGTAAGCAAATCTACTACATATTTGGGTCTAGGGAACCCACTATTTCAATAGTAATCTTTGTATATCCAATTTTTTTCTAGACTCACACCTTTTCTGAATTTATGGTCATGTTGGACCATAGAAATGTGTTGATTCATGTACATTATCTGTTCAATTTATTTCCATACCTTATTATCCATCTTATTGTGCATAGTTCATTCAAAATATGGGTGTATACCTTATTATATTTTTTACACAGTATCATGATGGAAAATGTACTCCCATAGATTTGTCTCTCATCACTCGGTGTTTTCCATAGCCACTAGTGATTCAAATTTGTTCCTGGTGGGTTTTGAATATAATTCCCAAGCCTTAAACCTTACTTAATCTTGAGTTATTACAAGATTACACATTGAGGATCTTTTCGGGTTTAGAGTTTTAGAGAATTAGATCATAAAACTTGCATTACATTCCACATATAAACAAAGTGGTTACATAGAGATAATATTCTTCTTTCCCATCAATGGAAACATATTTAAAATAAAACATGGATTCATTCTTGACACTTCCTTGACACTATCATCATATCATATACCTTTCCCTTGACCTATGAAAAACATTTCAAAAAACTTGGGATGAGCATAAAAAGCTCAGTAAGGGATATAAAAATATGGAAAGGAAACATGGGTACATATATACATAAGAATGATATCATACTTTACCCATAAAACATAATCACTTTAACATACCTCATCAAATCATGAATAAATCATAGAAATAATAAGACATAAAGGTAACTTGAGTCATTCATAACATTCTTACGTAGGGAGTAACCCTCTTGGTTACATTTGGAATCCACATCAGAGTATATTCCCTAAATCTCTTCGGAGAAACCTTATCATTTCACTCCTTTGAGTTACCCAATGCATTGGAGATCTATATCGGGCTCACCTGCCATTAGTTTATCACAGAACCACCCGTATTCATAATAATGCCCAAGAACCTCAACATAATCGTATCACATTAAACATGCATAAAGGAAACATAACATTTCCACCTTTCAATAACAAGATATCAATACAACACATTGATATAGAAACATTATGAAAACCATTTTCAATACCAAAATAAAAGAAAATTAAAACATGGTATTTATTTTTCTTTAAAAAAAATGGTATGGCTTGTAGAGGAAGCCGAAACTCAAATAATGGTCACGGCGGCGGAGAAGTCATTGTCGCCGCATACGTACGACCAAAAAATTCCATTTTGTCATTTAGTAAATGCTTCGTATAAAAAATTTTCATTTTTAATAAATTTAAAACTCAAAGGGGTTTATACACCATATGAAAGAAGGTTGTGTATAAAACAAAATATGCCTCAATGAAAGGAGATTGAGACGAAGTCCCATACCTCGGGTCCGACTTGACTCGATCGTTCTTTAATATCCTGGATAATAAACATGAGTTAATTTCTACTTTCTTAAGAACCTTTTTCAAGTTAATTATTCCTTTTATATCACTTATTTCCATGTAATGAACACTATGTAATTATTTAAGTTAATAACGGTCGTTTTAACAATCATTAGTACTTGAGTCAAAAATAAACCCTTTATAATTACAAGTTGTTCATGTATCCATTATATCCATAATTATAATCATGATGTATATATCATATATATCCAGTATATACATGCACTTATAATATTACATAATCATTTGGAGGTAAGAAATGAAATGCACCGTTCATGGAGATGGTAAGCCGTACGTACGCATGAATGCTACTTTCATTTCTATTTCATATTTTATAGAATGGAATCATAATGATATAAATGTATATTATAATTCCATTATAATATCATATATTATATCATAGTTCCATCCTTTATATGTCCCACATATGGTATTTAACGAGTCAAATCACATTGATGGGGTGGTAGTCCGCACGTCCTTAAATGAAGATATCACGTTTACCCATAAGGGAAACCAAAAAGGTATGCCCAAAATGAAAAATGCAAAAGCTTAAGGAAAACATAAACATATTATATATCATATATAAATATAGTGACATCTTAATGGCCACCTTTGAAGGTGTTAAAATAATTTTGAACAATCATCGTTTCGGGAGGCATAAATTCACCATCCACGGAAATAGTATGTCCTTTAACCATTAGATGTAGGTGTGTGTAATTGTAGCTCTAATACTTCTTATAAAAAAAATCCTATTATATTGAAGATACTGGATTTTTTACAATAGAAATGAATAAAAAGAGTTTGGGGGGTTGGAGAAGCAAAATAAAACAAAAGGACTCAAGTGAAGACATTACCTTAAAATCGGGTAACTCTCTTTGGTTTGAGCTCAAAGGCTTCTTTGGGAAGACTTATGCCCAATGTGAGGCTTCAAGGAGTAATAGAGGGATGTGGAGAGACAAAATGGGCAGGGTTTGGCCGATCCAAAGGCTTTGGGAGTGTGGGTATGGAGGTAGAGGTGGGGGCCTTTTAAAAGAGGAGAGGAGGGGAACTCTTGGAAAGTAAAGAAATATTGCTTTATTTGAAAATTATTTTCAGATTCAAAAGGTCCCAAATTGATATAATTCGAGGGTAAGGTGATAAGGGTTTAAAATCCACCCATCCAATAGGTTTTGGACATGTTTAGGTCATAGATTTTACATTATCATTTCATTTTATTTTAATCCTTTATTAATGAGGTAATCGCTGCATCATCATGATGTCATAAATAATTTATTTTATTTAAAGTCTAAAAATTATGAAACAAATACTATGATGTAGGAAATATTTTTAGATTTCCAATTAATATTTATAGTCTAAAATATCATCTATGTAGACAAATTTAAAATGTTTTAATTAGGTGATACGTTCTTGTTATATTTAGTTTCTTTAAAAAAATAAAAAGATAACAAGTCACTTTCCACAAAAGTGATTCCATGGGGTCCCCAAGTTTGGCACAAGACATCCCATGGTCGGCCATGAGACAAACAGTAGAATTAGGACACATGTTGGTGTCATTTTTTTATTGTTATGATATTATTTTATTATCCTTAACTACCCGATTACTCATTAATCAAGATAATTAAAGATAATTACCATCGTTACTATTCATAATGTCCAAAAAAAAGAGTCTTTATTACATAATTTTGACCTTCTGATTCAAAATATGTAATCCATTTTACCAAATTCCAAACACAGAAATTGCAATAATTGATTTAAAAATAATTCCCGTTGTCACAACAAATAGCGGGTTTTTTTGAAAGAATATCTATGAAAAGTTTGGCATTAGTTTATGCCCAATTACAAAGTGAAATTAATACTAATGACCAACATTGGATTAAATGGTAAAAATATATTCTAATTTAACTTCAAAACCAATTCAAAAGATAATCTAATCATATAAATAAATTAGATTAAAAAGCAGTTTTGATGTAAAATGCAGTATTTTTCACTATTCATTAAAAAATGAACATTGTCAGAAAAATACCAAAAATTCACAAAAAGTAAATTTTGATGTCCCAATCATAAATAATAAGTTTATTTTGACAAAAATAGATTATAAAATTGTCAAAAGATATATTTAAAAATGGTTTTCCATCAAAAGGCAGTAAAACAATCTTTTAAAAAATATTAGTGTATTCCATGCTTAAGATTGGATTTATTTTCATTTTAAGCCTCTAAAACACTATCTAATTCATTAATAGACATATATAAAAATATATATTATTAAATGCTTACATGGTATGTTACATCCTTCCCCCCTTTAGAAAATTGTGTCCCCACAATTTATTTACTTATCGAATAAATGGGGGTACTTATCCCTCATCGCATTTTCAGATTCCCATGTTGCCTCTTCCATCATGTGGTTTTTCCACAAAACCTTTACCTGATTAATCACCATATTTCGTAACACTTGCTCCATGTGGTCAAGAATCTGGGCCGGTTGTTCCTCATAAGATAGGTTCGCTTCCAGCTGAACTACCTATGGACTCAAAACATGAGATGGATCTCGCATATACTTTCTCACCATTGAAACGTGAAAAAAATTGTGTACCTGAGATAAACTCAGAGGTAAAGCTACCCGGTATGGAACAGATCCAACTCTCTCCAGAATTTCATACGGTCCAATGATCCTGGGACTCAGCTTTCCTTTCTTACCAAATCACATCACACTTTCCCATGGTGAGACTTTGAGAAAAACATGATCACCTACCTCAAAAGTTAGATCCTTCCACCTATTGTCTGCATAACTCTTCTGTCTACTCTGAGCTGTTCTCATGTGTTTCTGAATCAGCTGAACTTTTTCTGCCATCTCTTCTACCAATTCTGGTCCCATCAACTTCTTTTCACCCACTTCATCCCAGAAAGCTGGAGTTTGACACCGCTTCCCATATAACGCCTCAAATGGTGCCATCTGTATACTGGAATGAAAACTGTTATTATATGAAAATTAAACCAAAGAAAGATGTTGGTCCCAACTTCCTAATTATCCATCGAACAAGCTCGTAGCATATCCTCCAAGGTCTGAATTGTTCATTCTGACTGCCCATCTAATTGAGGATGAAATGTTGTACTAAAATTTAATTCAGTATCCAACGACTTCTGAAGGCCTTTCAAAAAGTTAGAAGTGAAACTGGGATCATGATCCGATACAATGGAGAGGGGAACTCCATGTAACTTGACTATCTCTTTAAGATACAAAAATAAAAGTTGATCTAGGGAAAAAGTATCTCGTATATCAAGGAAATGAGCAGATTTAGTCAAGCGATCAACAATTACCCAGATTGCATTATTACCTCAAGATGTCTTCGGTAATCCCACAACAAAGTCCATGGATATATTCTCCCATTTCCACTCTGGCACTGGTAAAGGCTGAAGCATCCCTTTTGGTAACTGTCTCTCTGCTTTAACCTGTTGACATGTCAAACACTTCACAGTAAAATCATCAATATCTCTTTTCATTCCATCCCACCAGTAATACTCCCGCAGATCTCTGTACATCATAGTATTGCCAGTATTAACTGAAAATGGAGAAATATGAGCTTCACATAACAACTATCTCTTTAACTGTGAATCACAAGGCACACACAATCTCTTCCCAAATCTCAAAATGTAATCATTATCAATGTTGAATTCAGGAAACTTACCTTTCAGAACCAGCTCTACCTTTTTCTGCAACTCACTGTCTTGCTTCTGTGCTTGCTTGATTCTATCTGATATAGATGATCTCACTGATACCTGAAACAAAACAGAATAACATCCGGCACCAACAACTTCTATGCCAAAGTTCATCAAATCCTTAACCAAAGGATCACGTTCCAAACACAACATTGCTAATGAAGCATTACTTTTTCGACATAAAGCATCAGCCACTTTATTTGATTTTCCCGGATGGTAATGAATTGTGCAATCATAATCCTTGATTAATTCCATCCATCACCTCTATCTCATGTTTAACTCTTTCTGAGTGAATATATACTTTAAACTTTGGTGATCAGTATATATTTCACACTTTACTCCATAAAAATGATGCCTCCAAATTTTTAAAGCGAAAACAACAGCAGATAATTCCAAATCATGTGTAGGGTAATTTACCTCATGAGTTTTCAACTGTCGTGAAGCATAAGAAATTACCTGATCATTCTGCATTAGAACGCAACCAAGTCCTTTAAATGAAGAATCACTGTATATAACAAACTCACCATTCCTGGAAGGTAGTTCCAAAACTGGAGCATTCACCAATCTTCTTTTCAATTCCTGAAAACAATCATCACATTCTTTTGCCCAGATAAACTTAACACCCTTTCGAGTTAGCTTAGTCATTAGACTAGATAACCGTGAAAAATTTATAAGAAACCTTCGGTAATAGCCTGCCAAACCAAGGAAGCTACGAATCTCAGTTACATTTGTGGGTCTTGGCCAGTCTTCCACAAATTTTATTTTTGCAGGATCAATAGTTATCCCATCTTTAGAAACAATGTGACCATGGAATGAAATTTGTTGCAAACAAAACTCACACTTGCTGAATTTTCCATACAGTTTCTTTTATTTTAAGGTTTGAAAGATAACTCTTAAATGTCTTTTATGCTTCTCTTTACTTTTAGAAAACACCAAAATATCATTAATGAAAACCACCACAAACTTATCCAAGAAATCAAGGAAAATTATATTCATTAAATCCATGAATACAGCAGGTGCATTGGATAGCCCAAAAGGCATTACTACAAATTCATAATGGCCATATCTTGTATGGAATGTGGTATTCGGAACGTCTGCTTCCTTTACCTTTAGCTGATGGTACCCCGATATCAAGTCAATCTTTGAAAAATACTGAGCTCCCTGGAGCTGATCAAACAAATCATCGATATGAGGCAAAGGATATTTGTTCTTAACAGTGATGTTATTCAAGGCTCTATAATCAATACAAAGTCTCATTGAACCATCCTTCTTTTTAACAAATAAAACATGAGCACCCCATGGTGATGTGGTAGGTCGAATGAAACCTTTCTCTAATAAATCTTGCAATTACTCCTTCAACTCTAAAAGTTCAATTTGATTCATTCGATAAGGGGGTTTTGAAATTGGCTTAGCATCAGGAACTAAGTCAACAGTAAACTCAACTTCCCGATCTGGTATTATTCCAGGAAACTCATCAGGAAAAACATCAGCATACTCATTTACCACTGGCACATCATTAATTTGAACAGTTCCTTTATTTTTAGCGATGTGTGCAAGGTAACATTCATTTCCATCTTTTACAAGTTTCTTGGCCTCATGATATGTTATCAACAGTAAGGGTTCATTCTTGTATAGAAACTGAAATTCTTTCTGAAAAGAAACTTCTTTAGCTCTACAGTCAATCTTAGCATGGTAAATAGAGAGCCAATCCATACCCAGGATAACATCAAACTCTACTAGAGGTAGAACAATAAGGTTTGCAAAAAGGTTCTTCCCCCAGATAAGGATAGGAAGATTCTTATAAATTCTTTTTGCCTAAAAATTTCCCCTAGGTGTTTTTACCAAAAGTTCAAGAGTCATTTCTTGAGATGGTATTCCCATTTTACCAGAAAAGTTTTCAGAGATGAAAGAATGTGTAGACCCCGAATCAAACAACACACTGGCATAATCTGAAAAAACAAACAAAGTACCTGATACAACTTAATTTGATGGACCAACATCTACTGAAGTAGTTTCAAAGGATTTCACCACCCCTTTCTGCTTGTAGTCTAACTGCTTCCCATCACTCAAGCTCTTTTTCGGACACTCGATTTCATATTGACCCATCTCATTGCACTTAAAACATTTCACTAACTGTAAATCAAATTTGGTCTTACCTTAACCTTGATCGTTTTCAGTGAAATCACGAGCCTTATGTCCCATCTTACCACATCGGTATCACTTTCCAGAATTTAGAAGACATTCCCCAGCATGCCTTTTGCCACATTATCCCAAACTGAAAACTTAGATTTCTTACCATCAAACTTTTTTGAATAATTCTTCCCTTTCTCCTGCCACCTCGGTCTCTTCTTCTGCTGGTTGTTATGGAACACTTGATCATCGACAAACTCCATTTCCACGTTCTCAGCGCATCGAACAATCTATTCATAACTTTTAAACTCATGAGAAGCTAATTCCCTTAGATATTTTGGATTTAATCCTAAGTAAAAACGATTGATTTTACTATCAAGGTCTCGGATAAAATTTGGAGCATACCTTGCCAATCGAGTGAACCTTTCTTCATAGGTAGCCACTGAGTCTTCCTCTTGCCTCAATTCCAAGAATTGTTTTTCCATCCTAAGTCGAAAAGCCTTAGGAAAATACTTTTCGAGAAACATACCTTTGAATTCATCCCAGTCGAGAGCATAAATCTCATCAGCGTCTCTGATATTTTTAACCATCGACCAACACTGATCTGCTTCACCCTCCAAACGGTAAATAGCAAGACTAACCTTTTGATTGTCTGAAAACCCCATGACATCAAAAATCTTTCCAGTGCTTTAATCCACCCTTCAGCTAGAACAGGGTCAGATGATCCTCTGAATGATGGGGGATGTTGCCTCATGAAATGTTCCACCACTGACATGTTCCTCTGTGGTTGATCTGGCTGATCTCGTTTATGGATACCACCACCATTTATCGCTTGAGTCAAATGCGCCATTACTACAACAAACTGTTCAGTTCCAATTCTGACCATCTCAGGATACTGATTCTGATGGTTATTTCCTTCTGCATGCCTATTAGCACTGCTTCCCTGTTTCTTCTACGGAAAACCATTCTGAACAAACATGTCTTAGATGAAGCAACATGTTAATCTTGAAATACTATCTCACTTCAATTTGACCATAAAAAAATATTTTTGGATAATTATTTAATATAATTCTAACTCCTAAAGTTATCTAAACTGACCTCTGATACCAGCTATAAGGCCCCAGCCTTAAACCTTACTTAATCTTGAGTTATTAAAAGATTACACATTGAGTATCTTTTCGGGTTTAGAGTTTTAGAGAATTAGATCATAAAACATGCATTACATTCCACATATAAACAAAGTGGTTACATAAAGATGGTATTCTTCTTTCCCATCAATGGAAACATATTAAAAATAAAACATGGATTCTTTCTTGACACTTCCTTGACATTATCATCATATCATGTACCTTTCCCTTGACCTGTGAAAAACATTTCAAAAAACATGGGATGAGCATAAAAAGCTCAGTAAAGGATATAAAAATATGGAAAGGAAACATGGGTACATATATACATAAGAATTAAATCATACTTTACCCATAAAACATAAGCACTTTAACATACCTCATAAAATCATGGATAAATCATAGAAATCATAAGACATAAAGGTAACTTGAGGCATTCATAACATTCTTACGTAGGGAGTAACCCTCTTGGTTACGTCTAGAATACCCATCAGAGTATATTCCATAAATCTCTTTGGATAAACCTTAACGTTTCACTCCTTCGCGTTACACAATGCATTGGAGAGCTATATCGGGCTCACCTGCCCTTAGTATATCACGGAACCACCCATCATCATAATAATTCCCAAGAACCTCAACATAATCGTATCACATAAAACATGAATAAAGGAAACATAACATTTACACCTTTCAATCACAAGATATCAGTACAACACATTGATATAAAAACATTATGAAAACCATTTTCAATACCAAAATAAAAGAAAAGTAAAACATGGTATTTATTTTTCTTTAAAAAAAAGGTATCGCTTGTAGAGGAAGCCGAAACTCAAATAATGGTCACGGCGGCGGAAAAGTCATTGTTTCCACATACGTAAGACAAAAACATTCTCTTCTGTCATTTAGTAAACGCTTCGTATAAAAAAGATTCCTTTTGAATAAACCAAAAAGTCAAAGGGGTTTATACACCATATAAATGAAGGTTGTGTATAAAACAAAATATGCCTCAATGAAAGGAAATTGAGACGAAGTCCCATACCTCGTCCGACTTGACTCGATCGTTCTTTAATGTCCTGAATAATAAACTTGACTTAATTTCTACTTGCTTAATAACCTTTTTCAAGTTCATTATTCCTTTTATATCACTTATTTCTATGTCATGAACACTATTTAATTATTTAAGTTAATAACGGTCGTTTTAACGATCATTGGTACTTGAGTCAAAAATAAACCCTTTATAATTACAAGTTGTTCATGTATCCATTATATCCAGAATTATAATCATGATGTATATATCATATATATCCAGTATATACATTCCTTTATAATATTACATAATCATTTAGAGGTAAGAAATGAAATTCACCGTTCATGGAGACGGTAAGTCGTACGTACGCATGAACGCTACTTTCATTTCTATTTCGTATTTTATAGAATGGAATCATAATGATATAAAGTTATATTATAATTCCAGTATAATATCATATATAATATCATAGTTCCATCCTTTATACGTCCCACATATGATATTTAACGAATCAAATCACTTTGAGGGGGCGGTAGTCCGCACTTCCTTAAATGAAGATATCGCGTTTACCCATAATGGAAACCATAAAGGTATGCCCAAAATGAAAAATACATAAGCTTAAGGAAAACATAACCATATTATATATCATATATAAATATAGTTACATCTTAATGGCCACCTTTGAAGGTGTTAAAAGAATGTCGAACAATCATCGTCTCAGGAGGCATAAATTCAACATCCACAGAAACAGTATGTCCTTTAACCATTAGATGTAGGTGTGTGTAAGTGTAGCTCGAATCCTTATTATAAAAACATCCTAGTATATTTACGATACTGGATTTTTTACAAATGAAATAAATAAAAAGAGTTTAGGGGGTTGGAGAAGCAAAATAAAACAAAAGGACTCAAGTAAAGACATTACCTTAAAATTGGGTAACTCCCTTTGGTTTGAGCTCAAAGGCTTATTTGGGAAGACTTATTCCCAAAGTGAGGCTTCAAGGAGTAATATAGGGATGTGGAGAGACAAAATGGTAAGGTTTTGGCCGAGCCAATGGCTTTGGGAGTGTGGGTAAGGAGGTAGAGGTGGGGGCCTTTTATAAGAGGAGAGGAGGGGCACTCTTGGAAAGTAAAGAAATGATACTTTATTTGAAAATGCTTTTCGGATTCAAAAGGTCCCAAATTGATATAATTCGAGGGTAAGGTGATAAGGTTTTGAAATCCACCCATATAATAGGTTTTTTAAATGTGTAGGTCATATATTTTACATTATCATTTCATTTTATTTAAATCCTTTATTAATGAGGTAATCGCTGCATCATCATGATGTCATAAATAATTTAATTTATTTAAAGTCTAAAAATTATAAAAAAAACCTATGATGTATGAAATAGTTTTAGATTTCCAATGAATATTTATAGTCTAAAATATCATCTATGTATACAAAATTAAAAATGTCTTAATCAAGTGATACATTCTTGTTATATTTACTTTCTTTAAAAAAATAAAAAGATAACAAGTCACTTTCCACAAAAGTGATTCCATGGGGTCCCCAAGTTTGGAACAAGACATCCCATGGTAGATCATGAGACAACCAGTAGAATTAGGACACATGTTGGGGTAATTGTTTGTATTATTATGAAATTATTTTATTATCCTTAACTACCCGATTACTCATTAATCAAGATAATTAAAGATAATTACCGTCGTTACTGTTCATAATGTCCAAAAACAAAAGAGTCTTGATTAAATAATTTGGAACTTCTAATTCCAAATATTTAATCCATTTTACCAAATTCCAAACACAGAAATTGCAATAATTGATTTAAAAATAATTCCCATTGTCAAAACAAATAGCGGGTTTTTTTGAAACAATATCTATGAAAAGTTTGACATTGGTTTATGCCCAATTACAAAGTGAAATTAATCCTAATGACCACCATTAGATTAAATGGTAAAAATATATTCTAATTTAACTTTAAAACAAATTCAAAAGATAATCTAATCATATAAATAAATTAGATTAAAAAGCAGTTTTGATGTAAAATGCAGTATTTTTCCCTATTCATTAAAAAATGAACATTGTCAGAAAAATACCAAAAATTCACTCAAAGTAAATTTTGATGTCGCAATAATAAAGAATAAGTTTATTTTGACAAACATAGCTTATAAAATTGTCAAAATATAGATTTAAAAATGGTTTGCCATCAAAAGGCATTAAAACAATCTTTTAAAAAATATTTGTGTATTCCATGCTTAAGATTGGATTTATTTTCATTTTAAGCCTCTAAAACACTATCTAATTCATTAATAGACATAGATAAAAATATCTATTATTCATTACATACTTGGGATGTTACAGTGAAAAATAAGTATAATTCCATTATGGTAGTTAGGTCAAAATAATTTATAAATGGTATCAAACCCCACACTAAGAGATCAATGGTATAGGAAATCAGAGTATTGAAGAGATAGAATTATTAGTACTTGTGAACTAATCCCTTAATATTAATAGCCAACACAATTATAAGGGATTATTCAGTTAAAAAGTGTGGTTCGGGATTTAATCCTATTTACCTTTTTCTTACTCTCATATTTTTTACTGTCGTGCATCATACTAGATGACTATAGGTAGGCATGGGTAATATAACATCACATGTTGTGTGTTTTACTAGGTTTTTTTATATTATTATTTGAACCAATTTATGATTCATATTAACTAAAACATTATCAATAAAAAATTATTTTTTCTATATATTTATTATTAATGGATAAATTAATATGGATCAATATTTAATTACTTTAATTATGAAACCTATTTTATATCATTAATAGTTATTTTTTTGGCTTAATTAAAAGAAAATATTTATATGTATCTAATTTATGTTCTTATATATTAAGTATATTTTATAAAAAATTTTAAAAAGTTCTTAGAAATTAAAATAATCTTGATAAATAAATTTAAGATTGGGGAGGAAGGGGTTAGGCATGAAATTTATAATTCAATTTCAAAACATGGGATTTATCATTCTTGGGGAAAAGTTTGAAATATTATTCTCTAATTTATTTCATATGATTCCTCATAAATTAAAAAAACTTCCATGTAAGATGAGGCAGATGAACATGTATCTCTAGCTCGACATGCAGTTGAACCTCAGGTCTTCGAAAGGGTTTTTTCAATTTCACCAGGTTGTGGGTCAAATAAATCCATTAAAGTATCCAAAAATCTATGATATTATGGGTAATTTTAATTTCCATCATTCTCTAACAATTAAGGTTGATTTATAAGATTTTAAAATCTCTTAGATTCTCTGGTTTTAGTTCATCAGTAGTTCATAAGTCAGTTCACCTAATAGAGGTAGGTGAAATAAAGACATTTAATTAATGGTAGGATATTCGGGATGGTGTTCTCATGTAATTATATTTAAGTGGAAGGTAATTCATGAGGTGAGGTTGGATGTCAATTATAATGGTGATGATCTTGTTTTATTAATAGTAGTGAGTCAATTAAATACATCTATAACAGATTGGAAGAAACTATTGTAAACTGATGTAGAATTGTAATTGTAAAAGGTTGGTGCAACAAGATTGGTTTGATTCACCCCACTACAAAAAGGGGTGAGACCACTTGTTATCATGTAGATGATTTATAAATATATTCCTTGATAAAATTTATATATATGACTAACATGTCATCATGTTTGAAATATTTTTTACTTTTGGTGAAATTCATATTTGTTGTGTTCTTCAATATACATGGGATGAAAAATCTAAATGTATATAAATCCAAAATATATCTTTACTATAATTATTTTTTTATTTCATTTTTTTATATATTTGTCAATGTTATTAGTGTGTGCTGGTTTAGGGGGTGTACAACTTCTTATGTTTCATAATCCTTGACGGGGGATGTTTGTAATATCTGATGTGCAAGATTTTTGGGGAGGTTGAATTTTCAATGGATGTAGGACTCTTTTTCCAATGGTTTCATATCTCTTGAACACATCTTTGAAGCCTTTTTTATCCTTCAGACCCCCAAAAAAGATGTATCATATCTTTTTCAAAATGTACTCTTCATACATAGGTATATTTATATAGTTCCTTAATTGATGCTACTTTGATTTAGTTTTACTTACTTCATTTGTTTAATGTCATCATAAAATAGATATATCTTGATTGATAATTATAATCAAAAGAACTATATATTTTTAAGGATGAATATGAAAGATTATATCACCCAAAATGATCTCAAAATTCCATATTATAGAGTCATCTAGTGAATATCGTGTATAATAAAAGGGACTGGCTGGATTATAAGGCACATTGAATGATTCAGATATCATTGCCTATGACTATTTCTTTTAAAATTCAGGAGAATAAATCATAAATAGATTTCATTGCTTCCCTAACAAACATGCCTAAATAATTGGTTGCTTAAAATAAATTTTTTATAATGAATATGTTTTTTTCCATGATATTTATATAAGGAATAAAATATATAGACCATATTAATGATTTTAACATGATTCAAAGATATCTCAAGTTAGTGAACGATACTTTCGTAAAAGATTTAGATCCTTTTTTATTCACTACTAGAGAGTTGGGAGACAATTGTTTTTATTGTTTATAGTTATATTATAAAATATATATTAATGTTTTGAAAAATAATAAAATTAATCCTGAATAAACATCTTGGTTGGAGATAATCCCATGTACCTACCTGTAATATGTTGAACACAAATGGTAGAAGATGGTCACATAAAAAAATGTTGAGTGGAATGAAATATAAGAAGTCTACATATAAATTTAGGAGTATGCATACAAAATATTGACCATCTTGTTGACACTATGGTAAGAGGTTGTATCCCAATAAGGATTCAAAATACTATAGAGTTTTTAACACTTTTAGAGATCATATTGAGGTGGCATGTGGGGTAGTCATGATTTAATAGATTTTTTGATATTATCAAATTTGGGATTCTCATGATAGGGTCAATATAATTATATTGGTAGGGAAAATTCTATATTGTAATGAACTACTGATATTGTAGAGAGGATATCTATAATTTTTGGATATTGTAACCGAAGTTTGTAATGTTGAATTTTCTATCAAAAAATATCAATTAAAACCTATTGGAGTTTTATATTTGATGTTGTGTGATTTTTTGGAAAGTTTGTGAGACTTTTGGTAAAGGAAACACTCATTATGTTGTAATGGGACTATATATTCCATGGAGGATTAAGAAAATGAAATCATATATGATTGTTGGGAATTCTAGAAGTCATTTTAATATTGATATATTTTTAATAGAAACAACCATCTTTCCAATGTTGTGGGAGAAAGAGTTTCAATGGAACAATGTCTTTTAGTGGATCATAATGATTATAATACCTAGAGATGTTCAAATTCCATGAAATCCATTTGAATAGGTATTTTTGTGATATTTTTGGTCTAATATGACTTAAATAGGTAGATTATTCATTCCATACTATGGAACATGTTCGTTATGAGGAAAACACTTAATGTAAAAAAGAGAAATAATGAAATAGTTAACCAAATATATATTTTTGGGCCTAATGTAAGAATTATAACACCTTATGTGAGATTACTGGGTATTTTTTTTAAGAATCATCAATGTTCGTTGAACTCACCAAATGATAATTGAAATAGGTTCTTGGAGAATAATTATGTTATGGAATAATAAGTTTGAGTTTCATGTTTTCTATATTTGAAGGGAAAATGGGAAGGTAAGCAAAGAACAATTCATTTTGAATGATTTTTTATCCTAAATAAGTAATATTTTATCATAATTAGAGTTCCTATCTATAGTTTATAAGATATAAATACAAAATCATGTGTTCTTAATAGATTACATGTTGTGGTGTTCAAAAAACATTAGGTCGTGAGAATATTTGATGATTTGGAACTCCTTTAAATTTTTGGAGGTTATGGTACAAAATCAATCAGACTAAATGAATTTCAATGGTATAGATATATAATAATATGATCCAAGGGGTGGATTTTATGTAGATAAAGTTCAAAGTAGTTTATTTCTTAAAATTTTAATTTTAATTTCAAAACTGTTGACTTAAAATATAGGTAGAAGGACGGAACAAATATAGAAGAGATGTTCTTGAGAAAATAGAGGGAATATATTAAAATATTAGAAAGGTGGAAAATGATAATATATTAGTTTATGGATATCATTACATATCTATAATTAAATAGTTAGTTGTGATTTTATATAACTCCATATAAGATTGAAATTAGAATTTATGAGTTAGTGTGCATACCTTTGATGATTTGGAAATGGAGATTATAGAATCATGAAGAAAATCCATTTTTTTGGTGTTATATCTTATATTGTTATCATTGTAATTTTTACCAACATTTAGATATTATCTCTTCATGTATCCCACTTGAAATTCACTGAGTGGAAGAGAGGAAGGGGTCATGGGATGAGTAGTAAATTTTCACACCCATTGTGTTTTTTTTTTGTTATTTTGCCTTTATTTTTTCCCTCTTATATTCCACAACATTTCCATGATTTTTACATAAAAAATTAAATATTTGGGTGAGACATAGGGTTGTTCATGGTTGATGTATAGTTAGTAAAAATAATGAACCAACACCAGAAATTCATGTGTGCCTTGGTAGAGGTACTCAGGAGCTCATATAGTTTGGTGCACAATCATACACCCACCCTTAGGAGATCTAGTGGCCCAAAAAGTAGCACTGTTGTTCCGTCTTGATTAGTTTCATGGTTATTGAAACCTTGTATCACAATCCATTAATACTCCATCTATTGAGATAGAGGCACCCTCATGCTTGGCACATGGTTTATAAGACTATGTGGCCAAATCATGTGGACTCTCTAGTTTTATAATATTTTGGTTTCTAAGTTATACCCCTCTAAAATTTATCCCTTATATCCCCATTATTTATTCCACATTTTGAACTATATATCCCAATATGTGCCACCCCTATTCTCCCCCTCCCTCCAGGATTTAATTTTTAGGTAATTTGAACTTTAATATTCAAGAAACTATATGTAATTTTCTTGCATTAAATATACTTGGTTTATTATCCCATATTTATTGATTTAACTTCTGTCTGATGGTTGTGGTGAACTATAGTGGGATGAATATAATTTATTTGGATTAAATTTTAATGTATGTATTGTGTTCTTACATATATAGAATATCCTCTCTTCAGGTCTTTCATTTTTCAATCAATGTTTAATGATTTAAAAGAGAAAAGAATGTGGTTATGTGATGTACTATTAGTTGATGATTTAAATTTGTTTACCAATATCTCTAAATATTATCCCAAGTTGTGTGTTTATATGAGAAATGATTATTTCAAAGGTTTCGGTTTCTATAAGCCATTGTAAATTTTTTATAAACAATGAAAATGGTTGAAAATAGTGTGATTATATTATGATCATTTCATTTATGATGATGGGATATTAGTATGGTTTGAAGATGGATCAGATCATTCAGGAACCCTATGTACCTAGGAAGGAAGGCTTAGACTAGTAGATTTCCAATTTACCAGGGCCTCGGCCTGATCTCATTTAGTGTATTACAATGAAACACTAAATAAATGACAAGTCATCAATCATTGGTGGTGGGAGTTAGTGTTTCATGAAAAGAAGAATCAGAAGATGAGATGGAAGGACTTATGGGCCATCCTCGCCAAGTAGTAATACCCTAATACATTGGTCCTTTCCATGATCCAGGTGTTATTGAACCTCCATCTAAGAGAGTGTTCCCTATTGGAGTATTAAAACTACTTCAAATGGATTTTTTGGTTTTCCCTTCAGATAGTTTATAAAAAAAATTTGAAAGCTCAATGGTTTGAAATGGGCATTTTCCATGACATTCGGTCTTAGGTATTCTTTCTTAAGGTGAAGACATATGATATAGTGTTCGAACAATCTCTAATGGGGGGTATCTACTAGGATAGTATGTTCGAATTTTCTAAGATGATTCCAAAATTTATCCAGGTGAGTTGTCTCATCTTAAAGGAAAAGGAAGGTGGGGAACATGGGAATAATGGGGGTACTAGATTTAGATATCCACCCAAATATCCTTTGTTAGTAGTTTCAGGTGGTAAATCTATTGTGCTTCATCAATATGGGAGGTCGGGACACATGTAGTCCCCATACATGGCCCCACCAAGAAAATTCTATCTCTGAGGGAGTAAATGTCATCTTCAAAGGTTTTGTAAGTTTTTCTCACCTTCTCAAATAAGTGTAGGTTACAAAGATTCTATGGGACCAATAGTTTAATAAAATTCATCCAAATCTATGGGGGTTTTTTCTAGTGGATATAGTGGCATGAAAATATAATATTTTTGGTAAAATCATATTAAGGAAAACCAACATTCTAGTAGTCAACCATAGGTAGAGAAAGAGATTAAGAACCTGTATGTTATCTACTAGGAAGTGGTGGAATCTAATGCAGTTCCTATAATATTTTTATTTTCTATTCTTTTTGTTTCATCTATATGAATTACATTTTTTCTTATGAATAGTTCACAATCATTCATAACTTCTCAACATGTGGACTTCTAAAAAATATTAACAAAGAATATGTAATATACCACATAGATTCTTAGACATCACAGTGGAAGGAAATAATGGGGTTTATGATGCCCATATGTGTTGTCTTCTAGAAATTGGTTGAGTAAAAATGGAGAGATATACCTCTTTGACATGCTCCTATAGATAGACTGGATGTTTCTCATTGAATTATATCATCACTGGATGACATTCACATACCCTGATTGAATCATTATAGTTTTAAGGGAGAATTGGATCTATGGTCTAGATGATCTAGAAAAATAATTTTAGATCTAGGTAGACTTAATTTCCATGAATCTTCCCACTTATTACATAATAATGGGGAAGGATTGGGGTGTTGTTTTCCCCCTTTGGTGTGTGAGTTTCCTAAGGTATTACTAAATAATTTATAATTATATCCCCTTAAAAATATTTGTATTTTACCATCAATTTAGAACTAGGGACACAATTAATATCCATTCCCTCATATCATATGGTCCCCACTAGGTTGAGAAATATAAAGATAAATCTGGATGATTTGTAATCCAAAGGGTTGATTCATATGATCGTCTCTCCTCAGGTCCCCCTAATTATTTTTGCTAACTAATTTGATGTATCAATTCCACAATGTATCTACTACGTGAAGTTAAATCATGTTACATTGAAGAATAAATGAATATTTCTTCTTATTTATTATCTCTTTGACCAGATCAAAGGGGAAAGGTGGTTATCAAATATTTACCTTTGTTTAGGATATCACCAGTTTAGCGTGAGAGAAGTGAATCTTCCTAAGAATTATTTTTGAAACATGTATGCCCGTTACAACTATTTGGTATTGGTTTTTGGATTAGAAAATTCTCCTATGATTTTTATGCCCCATATGAATAAGGTGTTAGATATATAACATGACTCCTTAGTCATGGTGTTTATGGATGAAAATTTCTTTTATTTGAAATCAGAAGAGGGGCAGGGGAGGCATTTAAGTATTTTTTGGGAATTTTGTGATACAAGCTTCTTTAAACTAAATTGTTGAAGTATAGAATTTGGATCTAAGAAGTTATGTTTCTAGGTTATGTGATCTCGAAACATGGGTTTTTTGTCAAACCAAAAAAGGCCAAGGTAGTGATGTTGTGGGAAGATCGGAGGAATCTCTTTGAGATCAAATGTTTTATAGGCTAGTAAGAGTATTACAAGTGTTTTTTAAGGTATTTTACTAGAATTTATTATCATATAACATCTCTTACCAATAAAATAGTGAAGTCTTCAAAAATTCCATAAAGTGTCTTTCGAGGAGCTTAATAGGTGGCATACTACCACCCCTATCTTGATTTTTCCCATGGATAAAAAGAGTTTTGTAGTCTATTTTTATACATCAAGTAAAGATTTGGTTTTTATTATTATATTTGGTGACCATGTGGTGGATTATGAATGTATCCAACTTTTCCCAAATAAAAATAGTTACCCAACCCAAGACCATGAGCTTGCAAGAGTTATACATTCCCTTGAATCATGGTGATAATAACTTTTTGGGAGAATTTTACATTCTAATCAGACCAAAAAATCTCAAGCTATATATTATCATTGATGGATAGGAACATGCGGCTATGAAGATGGATAGAGTACCTTCAAGGGGTTGAAATTGATATTGTCTATACCCTAAGTAAGGGAAATGTGGTTTCGGATGACTTGAGTGAAAATATAACAACCCAAACTCTGAAAGATTCTAGTGGTGAATAGGATATAATGGGGATTTTCATTTGAATTAACTATAAAGTCATGGAATAGGGTAGAGGTATGTTCATGGCCAGTGTGTATTTGTAACCTTCTCTTCTGGAGCATATTTGTGTAGAATGTCATGAAAATTAATTATTCCAGAAAACTGCCTAATTTCTAAATAGTGGAGATGTGTTATGTGAATGGTCATTGACTCAAAAAGTATTCCTCCACTTTAAGGGTCTCTTTGTTGTGTCATTTCCACTATAAAAGTATGTGATGCAGGACATTAATCATCATCATTGGTTCAATCATTCAGGTTCCACCAAGAAGTTTTGTTATGTGTGTCACTAGTTCTAGTGGCCAAGTGTAAGAAGTGATATAACTAAATTTGTATCTTGATGTTATACTATTAGTTGTTCAAACATGAGAACTAGAATCCCTCTAGTTTCCTATAGTACCTATCTATTCCTACTTGGATGTGGGATGAGGTGTCCATGAATTTCATCGTCGAGTTACCCAATACACCCTAGAAAAGAAACTTGATTTTTTGGTTATCTATCATCTGTCCAACTCCATACATTTTATTATGATTAAGGAGGCAACTAAATTGGAAAATATATGTAGGTTTTATGTTTAGGATATTGAGGGGCTTCATGGTTTTATACCTTCCATTATCTCTGAACAAGACAACAAATTTACCTCTAATTTCTAGGAATGAATATAAAAAGGAAATTGGGTCATATATTAGGCTCGATATGTCATATAATCCATCAATAGATGGCTCGATTGAGTGGCTAAACCAGATCCTGGAAGTCATTCCTCACACGTACATGTTTGAATTTTGTGGATCATGGAAAACTCATCATTGATTTGTGGAATTCACCAATTTTAAGATTTATTAGTCCTATATCAGGATGTCTCCCTTTGAAGTGATGTATAGTCAACCATATAAATCACCATTATGTTGGATGGAGGTAGGTGAAACTTCATAAGTGGGTAAATTCACTATAAAAGAGATAACTAGAAATATTCATATTATCATGCAACATTTGATGAAAGATCAATGTCATTTTAAGTTCTGTATTTATCATTTATTCAATTTTTTGGGAATATTAGTTGGTGACTCGGTGTTTCTCAGGGTGACACATCTCTTAGGTTGTAACGCCCCGACCCCAGCTGCCCAGAGTCGGTGCATTACTTCGTATCATTGGCATGATCACAAGAAAGATCAAATCTCGAAAGACCGATTGGTTTAGTAGCCTTGGAAACACTAGATATATTCATAGGTTTTACATTACATCATAAAATAAAAAACTACTACAACAACATAATGTCTCCATAATCCACACTCATATCCCCACATAATATCCCTGCAGGTCATTCATAATTTACTTCTTCACTTCCTGGGAAAAATAAAACATATAAAAGGGGTGAGCTCAAATGCCCAGTAAGGATAACAAAATAGCGGAAACTTTCATAAATAAGAATAAACTTTTAAGGCAATGTATAACTAAAACAAAAGCCTTTCAAACATGAACTTTCAACATGGTATGGAATAAATAAAATGAAAGAATTCCATTTACTTATTCACATGGATATTCTACTAATCGAATAATCACATGCAAAAATCAATAACCACTTTCATAATGTTGGAATACATAATGCCAGACTATCATAACCACATAGCCAAGGCCTCGTGCCAAGACTACAAATAAGATTTTGTCAAGGCCTTGTGCCAAGACACTAGTTTGTCCCATGAGACCTACCGATGCATCGAGGAGCTATAGCGGGCTCCACCAGTCACATATTAAGTCCAATGCATTCCCATATGAAAAGGTTTAAACATAACATAAACATTCGTATTAAAACTAGCATACGAAATGTCAATACTTTCACCATAAACTATGAATGGTATAAAAATAGCACATCCACAGTCAAACATATCACAAAACCTTCAATACAATATAGAAGTTTTGTATCATAATAAATCAACTTCAAATAATCTTAAAATCCATCAAAGGATGTTGACATAGATGAAATAAAAATTCTTTTTAAAGAAATATCTCCTTTTATTTTGAAATAATTTAAGATCCATATAAAATATAACATTTTCTTTGAAAATATTCTTATAAGCTTGTAAGGAAAGCTTTGAAGATTTTATAACGGCGTAAAATAACTGCACCCGCCGTATAAGTTAAAAAAAACATTCTTACCTCAATTCTGTCGAAAAGGTTAAAAAGGACCTTGTTTTGAAAACGACGGAAAGATTCCTTTATAAACCTCTTATAAAAATTCAAACAAGGGTATAAATGACTTTAACCCATATTCTTGTAAATAGTAAAAATGTTTTGAAATACATTTTTAAGAAACATGGATGTGGATGATAAAGATATCCCAGTAGATTATTACGTATAAACAACCTCAGATAATGAAGAGATTGTGAAATAAACCCTTACCTTGTACTTTTACTTTGTTGGGGTAGGTTAACCTCCTGTATAATGGTGAAATAATTGTTATTAAATTATACAAGAATCATATATATTAATATGATATCATATATGATCTTTTAACATTGATTTGTTAATAATATCTTAGAATTATCGTCGTTTCAGGAGTTAACTTACTCATTTTCTTTTATATGTTTTGTTACATAAGACATGGTTGTTGTATCTTATTCATATCCAGAATGATATCTAGTCCTTAAACATCATTTTTAAATCATCAAATGATAATTATACTTGAATGGATACGATGGAGAATGAATCTCATCGCGTTCGTGGAGACGGTAGTCCGTACGTACGCACGAGCGACAATATCATTCTTTTGATATTAAAATAATATATAAATGGATGGTATATCATATATACAGAATCATTAACATGTTATATTTATTATTTACATGAGTTACACATCATTATTATACCCATCCAAATAATATTATATTGAATAACATTTACACCACGACGTGGAGACGGTAGTCCGTACGTATGCACGTATGGTGACATGTTATTCAAAGGGTGGATAGAATACTGAATATGGTTGTACCATATTTATAATAACATCACAGTATATGTGAGATACTGGAGTTATTATTTTAGAATGGTAAGAACAAAGGAAGAAGAAGTGGAAGAAGAAATGAACTTGGAGAAGGGTGGTGAAATCATTACCTCTTCTTCGGGTTCTTCCTTTTGATTTGATCAAAAGGGCTCCTTAGGTTGGCTTTCTGACCAAACTAAGGCCTCTAGGTTGTAGTGAGGGATGTTGGGAGAGTATTTGGGCAGAGTTTGGCCGAACCAAAAGGCTTTGAAGGTGTGAAGAAATGAGAAGGAGGAGTTCCCTTTTATAAGAGGGGTGAGGGGCACCTTTGGAAAAGCTAGAAATATTAATTTATAATAAATTCATATTCGGTTTCTAATGGCTCAAAAGTTGATTATTCAAAGGTTAAGGTGGGGATAGGTCGAAAACCACTCAACCAATATAATTTAGACAGGTTTGGGTACTTATATTAACCTTATCTTTAAGTATTAACTCTAAGTTAATTAGTTTCACTTTTACAATGTCTCTTTGTATTTTTATATAATATGGTTAATAAACTTACTATATACATACAAGAAACCCCCAAGTGGTCCATTAATGATGAACCTATCCTTATATAAGTCTCTTGGCCGAACCTTAGATTTTTAGGAATTTAATATCAATTAATAATATAATATTTGTTTTAAAAACTCTTTTATGTCAATTTTGACACTATTCGATAGTTGATTTTTGTGAAACTCATAACATATTGATTACTTCTAAAAATGTCAATTAAATAAATCCTAATATATCATATTATCCTAGAAAATTATTTTAATTCATTAAAAGTTTCATATTATATTTATTTTGGTATTTATAATATCAATTATTTTAATTGTTCACTATTATAGTAATTACCGCATCATCATTGTGTCATAAATAAAATAACTTATTTAATGTCTAAAAATTATAAATAAAATATCATTATGTAGGAAATCTTTTTAGATTTCTAATGAATATTTATAATCGAAAATCCAACATGTATAACCCTATGTAAAAGTTGTTCTTCTAAAAGATTTAAGCTTATGCCATTTTTATTTTTATTTTAACTTTATTAATATAAAGTGTCCCTACCACATACAAGTGGCTCCAAGGGGTCCCCAAATTGACCCAAGGATGCTCATGGTCGGGTATGTGTCCACCAATAAGGTTAGGACACGTTTTAGGGTAATTTTTTATTATTATAATATTATTTTTTAACCCTTATTTACCGGATTTACCCTTAACCATGGTAAATAAAATATTTACCACAGTAATTATTCAAAATATCTAAAAATAAAAGTTACCTATATACACAATTTGGACATCCTGATTCCAAATATGGAATCCATTTTTCTAAATTCAAAACACAAAAGTGGCAGAAATTAATTTAAAATTAATTCCCGCTGTCAAAACAAAAAGCGTGTTTTTAAGAGGTAATAACTATCAAAGGATTGACACTTGTTTATGTTCGGTTTAATTGTAAAATTATGTTCAATGACCAACATTATATTAAATGGTAAAAATATATTCTAAATATACTTTAAAACTACTAAAATTCATAATTTATCACTATTAATTATTTTGATTAAAAAAAGTTGTTTTTAATTAAAATTTAGTAATTTTCACTATTCATCAAAATATGAAAGTTATCCGAAAAGTACCAAAATTTCACCTTAGGCTAAATTAGATATTCCGAATCCAAAAATGAAGTCCATTTTGAAATATAAAATATATATAATTTTAAAAATTAGTTATTACTATTCATAACGGCTAGTTTAATTGGTTGTTAGAACTCGGTGTTGCGTACAACACACGCTATCACATTATTCAAAGAGAAGCGTACCATAGAAGCTTGGGATGTTTCATTTTAAATTTTTGATGTCCCCATTTAGTCAAAAAGTTTAAAATATAGTATTTAAAAAGGTTTCACTATCAAAAGTTGATAAAAGTGCAATACTGAAAATGAATCTGTTCTTGCATTATGACTAAGAAACTCATAATATGGATTTTAATAATTATAAGGATTATATAAAGTTTAAAATTTAGTTAATACTATTCATGACCTCTTTTAATGGCTTTTTATTTTTTTGTAAGTCATGGTGCAATTGAACTCAGTGTTGCGTGTAGTGCAAGTTATTGAATTATTTTGAAGAAATAACACACTATGAAATCTTGGGGTGTTACATTCTCCCCTCCTTCAATAAATTGCGTCCTCGCAATTTGAAATTGTTCTTCAAAAATAAAAGGTTGAAAGTAGAAAATATATTTGTGGGAAAACCCACATCGGAAATTGGGTTACTAAAATTTAGTCTTAATATGAGGAAAAGAGAAATCAAAGGGTCACCACCAAATTATGATCTCGATTAGGAGAACATTGGTGGAAATTAGAGACATATAATCGGAGGAAAAACGTAAATATTTATAGGTAGTGATTGAGGTCATCAATCACAAACAAGTGTATAATTGAGGTCCTTAAATTCATCAATCTATTATGATTTAAAATACCATCGGTTCAACAAAACATAGGTTATTAGGATAACACATTTTTGACGTTTCAAAATATCTTAGTTGAAATCCCACATCGAAAATGAATTAATGAGGCCTCTATTTAAAATAAAGAGTCGAAAGTATGAAGATTACCGAAAATAACACATACTAGGGTTCCATGTAGTAAAATATGGATATGGAAGAAAAATCTAACCATCAATTACCTGATGGAGAGTGGTAGAGAACATGGCTATGAAAAGGCCAACAATTCCAAAGACATAAATTAGTGATGATTTAAGGTACCATCTAGGAAAACATTTTTGTTCTAGTTTGATTTTCTTAATATTGAGGAATTTTTTATGAGATTGTCTAAGATCATATAGAGATATACTTACTTTATAATTAGAGTTTTATCCATTAATAAATTTCTACCACATACTCATCTTTCACTCTAAAAGATAATAGAATGTAAAAAAAATTCTATTTACACTATTCGTATAGGGTTCCAAAATAAACGAATTTATAATTCATCTAAAAAATATTTTAATAAAAACTACATTATTTAATCCAGGACATCTCGTGGGCCAGTGGTAGGTGATACACCCTTGTCGCCCTTCGGTTGCGGGTTCAAGTCTCGCAGCCTTGCCGGACACGACGGGTTGCCGCCCGACCTCCGGGTTGTCCTTTTATGGAAATCCAAAATAATCCAAACTAGAACTATCCAAAATACTTCTATCCAAACACACAGTCCAACATTTATAAGGAAGTTAAACATAATATAGATCCTTTTTACCCCGTAATAGCATATGAATACCTTCATCATGTACTACCATATTCCTTATTGATTACATTCATGTTCCCTTATTCCATATAGAATGCTGGATATACTTCATTAATCCAAAAATGTTTTAAACCCCAACAATGATGGAATATACAAATCATTAATCAGCTTCAAGGTAGTCAATAATATCCAATATAATTTATCCAAAATAATCACATATTATTCCAAAATCACTACCTCAGTATCAGAACTATATTATGATTTATCATTCTCTCAACGATATATTTTCCAAAAATTTAACCTTCTATTGAGTCACTTTTCTTTGTTCCACACAATCTCAAGTCCTCAATGAAATAGTACTGCAGTACAATCCTTATATACTCCATAATTATTATAACAAGTACATTGTTGATACAACACTCAATTGACATAATCAACATAAGAACTCTAATCATTCCTCTTCATCTGTGGTAGTATCATAACTTGATTATTATCCAATAGCATCATTTGCGGCATAGTCTGATGACTGGGACATAGGTTCGCGTAGTGTCCAAACTCCTTGCAAATGAAGCATTGTACATTTAAAACCATTTTCTTACCCTTGCAGTCACGTACTTTGTGCCCTTTTCCTCCACACTTATAACAAACTCCCATTCCTTTCAGGCAAGTTCCAGGGTGTTTCTTTCCACAGTTACCACATATGGGAAAATTCTTCTTTTCCCTCTTACTTTTATCCATCTTTCTCTCTTCCATCCTTTTCTTCTCTTGCTTCCCTTCAAAGCCATAGGACTCAGTAAACTCTTTACTTATCTTATCAACACATGATATTATTTCTTCATATGATGATAATACATGGGAGACTATTTCTCTTATAAATTCTAGCTTAAGACCATGAAAGATATGATCCTTCCTTCTCTTTGGATCATGTGCATTTCTGGAGTTCTCATTCCTTCTACTGGGCGCCATTTCTAAACAATGGCATACAGTAGATCAGTTTATGAATCAAAATACATAATCCCATACTTATAAAACACTTAACATAAATTGAACTATTTATGGATATAATCCATAATCATAAGAATGTTTTCTTTGAGGAAGTATATACTCATAATCCCTTCAAAATGATTTGTAAAGAAAATGAGAGTTATCCTAAGCATATCCCCCGGGAGTGTCGTAACCAAGAGTGCAGCAAGGCCCGTTGTCGTGCACCAGTTCCCGTTCGAGTCTAGCTCAAAGCGGTGTTTTCGGGTTTTACCCCTAGGTACATCTGTGCCAGAGCCGCCTCTACCTGCTCATATCCAGACAGGGATGTATTGCTCGGAAAACTCACAAAATCTCTACAATACCAAAATTCTAGGAAGTTCTTCTATACTAATCCTCAAAGTTCATCTTAGGTCTACGTGCTCTAATCAGAGTTTATCTAAATCTAGATTCCAAGGTTTGTACTAAACTTCTTCTGATACAAACTGTAACGCCCCTACCCCAGCTGCCCAGAGTCGGTGCATTACTTCGTAACATTGGCATGATCACAAGAAAGATCAAATCTCAAAAGACCGATTGGTTTAGTAGCCTTGGAAACACTAGATATATTCATAGGTTTTACATTACATCAGAAAATGAAAAACTACTACAACAACATAATGTCTTCATAATCCACACTCATATCCCCACATAATATCCCTGCAGGTCATTCATAATTTACTTCTTCACTTCCTGGGAAAAATAAAACATATAAAAGGGGTGAGCTCAAATGCCCAGTAAGGATAACAAAATAGCGGAAACTTTCATAAATAAGAATAAACTTTTAAGGCAATGTATAACTAAAACAAAAGCCTTTCAAACATGAACTTTCAACATGGTATGGAATAAATAAAATGAAAGAATTCCATTTACTTATTCACATGGATATTCTACTAATCGAATAATCACATGCAAAAATCAATAACCACTTTCATAATGTTGGAATGCATAATGCCAGACTATCATAACCACATAGTCAAGGCCTCGTGCCAAGACTACAAATAAGATTTTGTCAAGGCCTTGTGCCAAGACACTAGTTTGTCTCATGAGACCTACCGATGCATCGAGGAGCTATAGATGGCTCCACCCGTCACATATTAAGTCCAATGCCTTCCCATATGAAAAGGTTTAAACATAACATAAACATTCGTATTAAAACTAGCATACGAAATGTCAATACTTTCACCATAAACTATGAATGGTATAAAAATAGCACATCCACAGTCAAACATATCACAAAACCTTCAATACAATATAGAAGTTTTGTATCATAATAAATCAACTTCAAATAATCTTAAAATCCATCAAAGGATGTTGACATAGATGAAATCAAAATTCTTTTTAAAGAAATATCTCCTTTTATTTTGAAATAATTTAAGATCCATATAAAATAAAATATTTTCTTTGAAAATATTCTTATAAGATTGTAAGGAAAGCTTTGAATATTTTATAACGGCGTAAAATAACCGCACCCGCCGTATAAGTTAAAAAAACATTCTTACCTCAATTCTGTCGAAAAGGTTAAAAAGGACCTTGTTTTGAAAACGACGGAAAGATTCCTTTATAAACCTATTATAAAAAGTCAAACAAGGGTATAAATGACTTTAACCCATATTCTTGTAAATAGTAAAAATGTTTTGAAATACATTTTTAAGAAACATGGATGTGGATGATAAAGATATCCCAGTAGATTATTACGTATAAACAACCTCAGATAATGAAGAGATTGTGAAATAAACCCTTACCTTGTACTTTTCCTTTGTTGGGGTAGGTTAACCTCCTGTATAATGGTGAAATAATTGTTATTAAATTATACAAGAATCATATATATTAATATGATATCATATATGATCTTTTAACATTGATTTGTTAATAATAACTTAGAATTATCGTCGTTTCGGGAGTTAACTTACTCATTTTCTTTTATATGTTTTGTTACATAAGTCATGGTTGTTGTATCTTATTCATATCCAGAATGATATCTAGTCCTTAAACATCATTTTTAAATCATCAAATGATAATTATACTTGAATGGATAAGATGGAGAATGAATCTCATCGCGTTCGTGGAGACGGTAGTCCGTACGTACGCACGAGCGACAATATCATTCTTTTGATATTAAAATAATATATAAATGGATGGTATATCTTATATACAGAATCATTAACATGTTATATTTATTATTTACATGAGTTAAACATCATTATTATACCCAACCAAATAATATTATATTGAATAACAATTACACCACGACGTGGAGACGGTAGTCCGTACGTACGCACGTATGGTGACATGTTATTCAAAGGGTGGATAGAATACTGAATATGGTTGTACCATATTTATAATAACATCACAGTATATGTGAGATACTGGAGTTATTATTTTAGAATGGTAAGAACAAAGGAAGAAGAAGTGGAAGAATAAATGAACTTGGAGAAGGGTGGTGAAATCATTACCTCTTCTTCGGGTTCTTCCTTTTGATTTGATCAAAAGGGCTCCATAGGTTGGCTTTCTGATCAAACTAAGGCCTCTAGGTTGTATTTAGGGATGTTGGGAGAGTATTTGGGCAGATTTTGGCCGAACCAAAAGGCTTTTAAGGTGTGAAGAAATGAGAAGAAGGAGTGCCCTTTTATAAGAGGGGTGAGGGGAACCTTTGGAAAAGCTAGAAATATTAATTTATAATAAATTCATATTCGGATTATAATGGCTCCAAAGTTGATTATTCAAAAGTTAAGGTGGGGATAGGTCTAAAACCACTCAACCAATATAATTTAGACAGGTTTGGGTACTTATATTAACCTTATCTTTAAGTATTAACTCTAAGTTAATTAGTTTCACTTTTACAATGTCTCTTTGTATTTTTATATAATATGGTTAATAAACATACTATATACATCCAAGAGACCCCCAAGTGGTCCATTAATGATGAACCTATCCTTATATAAGTCTCTTGGCCGAACCTTAGATTTTTAGGAATTTAATATCAATTAATAATATAATATTTGTTTTAAAAACTCTTTTATGTCAATTTTGACACTATTCAATAGTTGATTTTTGTGAAACTCATAACAGATTGATTACTTCGAACAAAGTCAATTAAATCAATCCTAATATATCATATTATCCTAGAAAATTAGTTTAATTCATTAAAAGTTTCATATTATATTTATTTTGGTATTTATAATATCAATTATTTTAATGTTTCACTATTATAGTAATTACCGCATCATCATTGTGTCATAAATAAAATAACTTATTTAATGTCTAAAAATTATAAATAAAATATCATTATGTAGGAAATCTTTTTTATCTTTCTAATGAATATTTATAATCGAAAATCCAACATGTATAACCCTATGTAAAAGTTGTTCTTCTAAAAGATGTAACCTTATGCCATTTTTATTTTTATTTTAACTTTATTAATATAAAGTGTCCCTACCACATACAAGTGGCTCCAAGGGGTCCCCAAATTGACCCAAGGATGCTCATGGTCGGGTATGTGTCCACCAATAAGTTTAGGACACGTTTTAGGGTAATTTTGTATTATTATAATATTATTTTTTAACCCTTATTTATCGGATTTACCCTTAACCATGGTAAATAAAATATTTACCACAGTAATTATTCAAAATGTCTAAAAATAAAAGTTACCTATTTACACAATTTGGACATCCTGATTCCAAATATGGAATCCATTTTTCTAAATTCAAAACACAGAAGTGGCAGAAATTAATTTAAAATTAATTCCCGCTGTCAAAACAAAAAGCGTGTTTTTAAGAGGTAATAACTATCAAAAGATTGACACTTGTTTATGTTCGGTTTAATTGTAAAATTATGTCCAATGACCAACATTATATTAAATGGTAAAAATATATTCTAAATATACTTTAAAACTACTAAAATTCATAATTTATCACTATTAATTATTTTGATTAAAAAAAGTTGTTTTTAATTAAAATTTAGTAATTTTCACTATTCATCAAAATATGAAAGTTATCCGAAAAGTACCAAAATTTCACCTTAGGCTAAATTAGATATTCCGAATCCAAAAATGAAGTCCATTTTGAAATATAAAATATATATAATTTTAAAAATTAGTTATTACTATTCATAACGGCTAGTTTAATTGGTTGTTAGAACTCGGTGTTGCGTACAACACACGCTATCACATTATTCAAAGAGAAGCGTACCGTAGAAGCTTGGGATGTTTCATTTTAAATTTTTGATGTCCCCATTTAGTCAGAAAGTTTAAAATATAGTATTTAAAAAGGTTTCACTATCAAAAGTTGATAAAAGTGCAATACTGAAAATGAATCTGTTCTTGCATTATGACTAAGAAACTCATAATATGGATTCTAAAATTATAAGGATTATATAAAGTTTAAAATTTAGTTAATACTATTCATGACCTCTTTTAATGGCTTTTTTTTTGGTAAGTCATGGTGCAATTGAACTCAGTGTTGCGTGTAGTGCAAGTTATTGAATTATTTTGAAGAAATAACACACTATGAAATCTTGGGGTGTTACATAGGTCATCACCATATTTTGTGTAAAGGGATCCTTATTCTAATATATGTCAGGTCATTTCAAGATAATATGTACGTTCACATATTTATTGGAATTTACTTATAATTTTATTTTCATTCATGATTTTTTCCATGTCTCCCAATTAAAGAGGTAGAATCTATAACACTATCATATTTTTAACTATGAATATATTAAGTTGGAATCTAATATATTAGTGACAAGGAGTCTAGTTTTCAATGTGTATTATGAGGATAATATGCTTCGGTGGAAATCTGTTCAGTTATTTTTGTCCCAATGGAAGCATGGAAATTATGATCATGATACATGGGAACAAAAGTCTTGGGTAGAGAAGAAGTACCCTCACTTGTTCTCTAATCAGACTATGAGTTCAAATTTTTATGGTGGAAAGAATCATGGTGGGGATAATTGTCACACCTATAGTGTTATTTTTAGGTATTTTACCAATATTTTTTATCTCTATTTTTTTCAATATCTTTTCTAGATTTTTTTAAAAAATATAGATTTTGGGGAGATATAGGGTGATAAACAATTAGACATAACCATGAACGAAACCCTAAATACCATGTGTTCCATGATAGAGACACTAAGGATCTCAGACGATTAGGAACAAGGATATGCGCCCACCCTCAGAAGACCATGTGGCCCCAAAATTGGAACTTCAGTTCTTACATGGTCAGTTTTATAGTTTCTGAGACCATGAAACCCATACTATGTGGCCTATATCTATTGATATATAGTCACCCACATAGTTTGGGTACGGTTTAGAAAACCATACAGACAAACCATTTAGTGTTCCCAATTATGAAAAAATTTTATTTTCCAATTATAACACATCCTGATTTATCACTTCTAAACCATCATTTCATCTCATATCTGACACATACATCCCTCATCACACCTCTCCTCTTCTCGCACTACCTATTTAACTCACTTTTGGGTGACAAGAGTTTGGATATTCAAGTAAACTCAATGTCAGTTCTACCTATTCATAATTATTGGTTTATTATCCATTATTTCTAGAGTTTCATTCACTATGAATGTTTTTGTCCCATAGTTAGTTGAATTTAATTTTTTTGGATTTGGTTTTTATTTTTATAGTATTGTCTTTCTTCTATAATATCACCTCTATTCTTGGATTTCAGTTTTCAACCATTGTGTCAAGATTTCAATTAAAAAGGTAGTTGTTTTCATATTGTGTAGTTATTTAATGATTTAAATTTAATTACATATACTTATAAATGATTTCCTAAATTATCTCTGTGTAAAAATGGTGATTTCAAAGGTATTGGTGTTTATAAGGCTTTGAAAATGGTTTATCCCATACGAAAATGTTTGGAATTATTATTCTTATCTTCTGATGAGTTTATTTATGATTAATGGATGTTGGAATGGTTTTCAAATAGATCAAACCACATGGGATCCCTGAGTACCCAGGTGTGTAGTCTAGTAATATTACATAGGTGAGATGAAAATGCATCGGTCTGGTCTCACTAGTAGGATTATGATGCAAAACTAACTAAATGATATAACATTTATTATTACCATTGTTCCTTGGGTATTTCCCCTCCTATTTTTAGTATATGAGAAGGGATATTTATATGTTTGATCATCGAGATACGATATTCCTAAAACCCTTGTAACGTTGCAAATTAGGGGTTTCATATTATTCTTATATTTTTTTGTTTCTAGTTTTCTATTACTCATGTAACTTTTAGGTACTTCATAATGATAAATCTTTTTATAAACCCAAATTATTTATTTTCATTTAAAACATGAACTTTTATTTATCTTGTAATTTATATGAATTGAAAAACTTGTTGGATCCTACTGGGAAAGTGAAGTGAGACCCTACATATACATAATTTGTAAATGTAGACCTTTTTTCTGGTTGAGGTGATAGAAATCCATCCCTTGGAAATAATATATACTCTTGATAGTTTCTATCCTTTTTGGGGAGATGAGATTTTGATGGAATGGTGAAGTATGATCGTCATTTTAAGAGGAGGATAATTTTCAAGTTAGTAGTCTAATTCCCTTTTTTTCTTTTTACTTATTCGTTATAAATGAAAATTTTTACTTGGAACATGTGTCTCTTCCTTAGAATAGTTTATTGTGGGTAATGGTTATGATATTATATATAATTGTGTATGTGTTACTAGATATAGATATTTATTTTTATTAATATGGGGAAATAATTATTAAAAGTGTTTTATAAGGAATAGGAACTAGTTTTTACCTCATGGGGTTCAAGAATGAACTTTGTATCATGCCATGGGCTGGGCTAGGTATCGGATTGTTTGAAATCCGACCCCATTCTAGAAAAGGTTTTTCCTAGAGTTTTTGTAACACCCTAATCCCAGTTACCCATAATCGATGCATTATTACGTAACATTGGAATGATACAAGGAATCATGTCCTGAAAGACCGATCATTTTAGAAGCCTTGCAATTACTAGATACATACATAAGTTTTACATTACATCATGAAATAAAAATCATAATATTATATCTCCTTTGATAAATATTTGATCCCTTAACCTTTTTCTGAAGGTTAATAAAAATATACTTCTTTTCATCCTGGGAAAAATAAAACATAAGAAAGGGGTGAGCTTAGATGCTCAGTAAGGATAACAATATAGCGGAAACTGTCCTGAATAATAACAAACATTTAAGGCAATGTATAAGAATAGAACACAATCCATTTAAACTTAAACTTCAACATAATATGGAAAACATGAATCAAATAATTCTGTTTACTTATTCACATGGATATTATACAAGTCAAATAATCACATGTAATATAAATTACCAATTTCATAATGATGGAATGAATAATTCCAAACTTCATAACCACTTAGTCAAGGCCTTGTGCCAAGACTACAAATAAGAATTTGTCAAGGCCTTGTGCCAAGAAACAAGTTTGTCCCATGAGACCTATCGATGCATCGAGGAGAAATATCGGGCTCTACCCATCACTTAATAAGTCCAATTCATTCATTATATCAAAAGGTTTAAACATACCATAAACATTCATATTAAAACTAGAATAAGAAATGTCAATACTTTATCCAAATACCATGAATGGTATAAAACATACACATCCATAGTCAATCATATCACAAAACCTTCAATACATTATGAAATATTTGTATCATAATAAATCAACATCAATCAAGAATAATATCCCATAAAGGGTTTTTACATAGTTGAAAATGATCTGTAAAAATCTTTGAGTGAAATATCCCTTTTCATGAAAACATTTAAAAGTCTCACTGTTTTTCAAGAAACTGTTTAAAATAAAATTTTGAATAAAAGTCTCCTATACAAATTTGAAACATTTAGAAAGAATTTTAATATAAAAACATTAATTTCCATATGAATAAATCATTAAAACCAATTTTAAAACATGCACATTAATGAAAAATATTTAGAAGAATAAATTTTTAAAACATTTAAAATGATATTTTATTTCAAGTTCCTAACCAAATGAGAGATGCTTGAATACAACTAATTGAGGTAATAAAAGCATAATAATATCATGAGAATAAATTTATTCATGATATATTATGTCAACGTATAGTATATACACCAAATAAAAGTGAATTGGAATATAACAACAAAGAAGTCTCAATGGAATGTAAGTTGAGATGAAATCCCTTATAAAGACCATATCCTTAGGTTAAGGATAAATAAATGACATAATTACATGGGAAAAAAATAAATACACTAAATATGATTAGATATTCAGTGAAAAATAATCCATGGAAAATGACAAATATTCTTGTAACAACAACACCAATGACTTGGATTTTTAACTCAATAAATGAAAATTGAGTTAAGATTACTCTTACCAAGTTCATATCGATGACTTTAAAATTTATCAATGGAGTGATTATGTGTGTAAAATTAATATCCACAAAAAGGGTAGTGGAAATTAATACATAAATAAATAAATAAATAGTGATTTCACACATAATCTTGGAGTAAAATAATCAATGATGTTTGCGTAAAACTTAATGAGTGGAAATCGAAATTTGAAATTCTATTACCAATTTAGTGACTTACGAAACATACACCCAATTAAAGAAGTATAATACAATGAAGATGTAAATACCCATAAATTAATGTATATTACATAAGGAATGCAGTCATGGGAAGTACATACACTACACAAAAGTAAATAGTGGCAATATAGCATAAATCTCACGGAAATAAGAAGTGAGATGAAAACCCTTACCATGTTGTAATCAATTTAGTCGTATGACCAAAAGTTAATAACCAGAAAATGAGTCACATAATGACATGAATATAAATAGAATCATGATAATATATATCAAATGGCAGTATAGAATACACCATATGAAATAAATAAGTGGCGAACAATGAAAATCTCAGGGAATTATAAGTGAGATAAGAAATCCATTACCTGGTAATTTTACTTGGTAGAGGGTACGTTAAACTCCTGTAAAATAGGTAAATATTGTTATTAAATTATAAAAGAAAAATATACACAAATTTGATATCATATATGATCCTCTAATATTGATTTGTTAATAATATTTTAGTAGTATCATCGTTTCGGGTGTTAGCAGATATGTTTTCCTTTATATGATCAGTTACATAAGCCATGTTTATTATGAATAAGATGTATTTTATTCATATCCATAATAATATTAAGTTATGAAACATTATTATTAATCACAAAATAAAAATTATTCTTGAATGATTACGATGGGTAATGAATCTCATCGCGTTCGTGGAGACGTTAATCCGTACGTACATATGAGTGACAATATAATTATATTGATGGTAAAATCATATGTAATTGGATGGTATATAATATATAAAGAATAATTAACATGTTATATTTATTATTTACATCAGTTATACTCATTATTATACCCATCCAAATAATGAAGTGTTTGAATAACAAACTACACCATGACATGGAGACAGTAAGCCGTACGTACGCACGTATGGTGACTTTGTCATTCATATGATGGATAGAATAATAAACATGGTTGTACCATTTTTTAATAATATAATAGTATATAAGAGATATTGGATTTATTATTTTAGAATGGAAACAACATATAAAGAGGAAGTGGAAGAAGAAAATAACTTGAAAGAGATGATTAAATATTTACCTCTTTTTCAGGTTTTTCGTATTGATTTGATCAAAAGGGATCCTTAGGTTGGATTTATGACCAATGTATGGACTCTTGGATTAAGGGAGGAATTTGGGGAGGATATTTGGTCATATTTTGGCTGAGCCAAACGGATTTGGAGGTGTTAAATTAAGATAAGGGTAAGTACCCTTGTATAAGAGAGGTGATGGTCACTTTAGGAAAAGCATGAAATATTATTTTATAATAAAATAATTTCCCGTTTCTAATGGCTAAAAAATGATTTATTTCGAGTATAAGGTGGGGATGGGTCTAAAACCTCTCAAAAAATATATTTTAGATAGTTTTAGGTCACCATATTAACCTTATCGTTTATATTTAACCCTTAGTTAAATAGTTTAACATTTACCAAGTCTTTTTTATTTTTAATTTATATGGTTAATAAACTTTCTATAACAAGACAAGAGAACCCCATGTGGTTCCATATTAATATATATAAAATTATATAATTCCTTTGGCTGAACCTTGTATTTTTAGGAATATTATATCAATTAATAATATATTATTTGTTTTAAAAACTCAATTATGTCAGTTTTGACACTATTTAGTATTTGGTTTATGTGAAAGTCATAACAACATGATTACTTATAAAAAAATTATTTAATCAACCCTAACATTTCATATTAACCTATATAAGTATTGTAATTCATCAAAAGTCTCAAATTAAATTTAGTTGGATATTTACAATATCAATTATTTTAATCTCTCATTAATAAGGTAATTACTACATAATAACTGTGTCACAAATAAATTTATCTATTTAATGTCCAAAAATTATAAATAAAATACTATTATGTAGGAAATATTTTTATCTGTCTAATGACTATTTATAGTCTAATTTATCTTATGTATAACCCTATATAAAAAATGGTTTAGTTATTAAACTTTGAATTTAATACTTTTAACTCTTCGTTAAATAAAATAATAATAAATGTCCTAATCTAATACAAGTTGACCAAAAGGATCGTATTTTAATCCTAAGGTTGTTTTTAGTCGAATTACACTTATCCAATCGAATTAGGACATGTGTTAGGGGAACTATAATATCATTTTTACCCTTAATTTCTCTATTTACTTTTAACCGTGGTAAATAAAAGTTAAAAGTTACGCTTCAAAAAAAATTATTTTCATATTATTGGACCACATTTTACTTACTTATGTAAACAATTTCTCTCAAATTTCTTAAATTCACCTCACAAAAGCGATAAAAATTATGTTTTATGCAAATTTGTAAACACTCTTTAAAGGTGGGTAAAAAACGGTAAAAAGTTCAATAAACTTTTATACATCTAATTTTATTATAAAATGACTCCAATTAATTACATTGAACATATATAGGTATTATATTTTTTTTACTTAAAATATTTTAAATAAAATAAATAAATATTTAAATAAAATTCGGTTTTCAAATATAACGTAGTTTTTTCACTTTTCATCAAAAGATGAATGTTTTTAGAAAAATACCAAACAAATTACCCTAAGAAAATTTTGATATTCTGAATTCAAAATTGATTTCTATTTTAACAAATTCAAAATATTTAAGTTGAATTAATTAATTTTAAATTAATTCCCATTATCAAAAACCAAAAAGTAGGTTTTTAAAATAGTAAAAACTATCAAAGGATTGAAATTTGTTTATGTAAAATTTAAATGTGAAATTAATTACAATTCCCTAAATTGTAATAAATAATGAAAATATAATATAACTATTTTTCCAAACCATTAAAATTCATTATTTAACAATATAAATTATTTCGATTAAATTTTTTTTTCAATTAAAATTTAGTATTTTTCCATATTCATCAAAATATGACAGTTATCAGAAAAGTACAAAACATTTATCCAAAATAAATTTTTATGTCCCAATTCTAAAGGAAAATTTAAATTCATTAAATTGAATACATAAAAGTTTCAAATATAGGTATTAAAAAAGGTTTTCCCTTTGAAGGTGGTAAAATTGCATTTTTTAAAAAATACTTCTTTTATCTAAAAAATTGAAATTCTTCTTATATTATGTCTAATAAATGCATAATATGGATTTTAAATTATATGGAGTATATAAAATAAAAAATTCAGTTAATATTATTTATAATTGCTTTTTTAACGGCTATTTTGGTAAGTTAGGGTGTGCTTGACCCCGGTGTTATGTATAGCGCTAGCTATTGAATTACTTTAACGAAAATAACTTACTATGAAATCTTGGGGTTTTATAGTTTTTAATCCCAAAATAGTGAATTAGTGGTTATTATACATAAATAATATATGTTTTCTCCATGGATGTAACCAATTACGAGTGAACCAAGTAAAAGATTAGTGTTTATGTATCTCTAACTTTGTATTCTGGTGTATTGTGGTGTAATTAGTGTGAAAAATAGCCAATGTATTTACAAACTTAAATTCAAGATCCATTTTAATTAATATAATAATACATTTTTTGTCACCATATTTCACCCCCCCCCCCTAATTAGGTTGTGTTGTGGGACCTCTAGTTACAAAAATTGGTATTAAAGACATAGTTTATTTGTTCGTGAATTAATTAGAGGAAGTATCCATCATAGAGAATGTTGTGAATGTTAAGGGAGTAACCTTATTTTATGGATATAATAATAAAATTTGGAATAATATAATGACATCATAGTTATGATATCTTGGTTTTTTCTTAATAGTAATTCATCTAATACAATTTAGTGATACTATAGAGTTTTCAATGATATAATCAGATATAAAATTGTTCACTGATGATGAAAAGGATTTTTATTCCTTATCTATATCATTTTATAATCATATATGAATGAAATTTATGAGTTTTAATATAGATAATGATATTTGGGTGATGATTTCTAATATTTATGAAGGTTGAGGAAGTGTGAAATAGTTAAAGATATAGGTTATTCGTAATAGATTTAATGATTTGATGATGAGATCATGTGATAATGTTGATTGTTTATTTAACTATCTTACTGAAGTATTTGTATCTATTCTTGGACTGGGTCATGAGATGAAATATATTCATACACTAAAGAATATCATATATATTACCACCAATTTACGATAGAATGGTTTTGGAACGTGAAAAATCAAATCATGGGGGATTATCTCTTGATGATATACACAGAAAATTGTTATACATGAAATGTGATTGAAGCTAGAATAAATAAAAACATTCAAAAAATGAAATATAATTCTATGTTTTAGAGAATTATGATATATAATATTTTGGAAATGAATTATATTATTTTAGTGATGGTTTCTTATATCTTTTGGTAAGGAATTTCATAAGAGGAAAATATAGATTCATGGTTATGATGCCTTTAAATTTTATTCATTGTGGAATGGTTGGGCACATCATGGATAAGTGTTAAAAATTATTTTATTGAGATTATGGTGAGATTAAATTCACTCAAAAACCATAAATTACATTCCCTTTGATTAATAAATTAAATTCAGAAAATGATAGTGGAAACACTCATCAGAGAAGGGTTTTGGTATGTAAAGAGGAAAATGATTCTACGGAGTATCCCTTAGAATTTTTTGAAACTAGGTCTATAGTTGACAATAAAGATACTTGGATAGATAAGGTTGAGAAGTCAAAATAGTAAGTAGAATTGGAGGATCAACCAGATGTATTAATTGTTCTCAGGGTGGACTTATTAGAGTCACTTGAGTATCTTGACCTATAAATAAGAGTGCATGAGTTCTAAAATAATATTCATGAAAGATTGATGAATAAAAATGAAATTTATCACTTAGAGTAATTTATATAAGAACATACAAATGATTAATTAAAAACTAATTAGGTTTTAATCTATATGTTAAAGATTGAGGAATTTCCTAAGATCATTGTTGATCGTAATATTTTGATTACATAAAAAACTAAGAAGAAATATAAAAATGAATAGGTGTTATATCTTTGAGAAATAATATTTATTATAAAATAAAATTATATTTCTAAACAAAGAATATAAATTTTGGAATGGTTTTTTATGAATCATTAAAGTAAATGGATAAATGAATCACAAGATTTTTTGAGGAAGTACTGAGTGCTCAAAGACTCAAAAGCATGGTAAAAGTGGTCTTGTATATAGAGTTGGAGCATAAATAGAAAATATTATATGTAAGTATAAAAGGGGACCAATGAAGTTCCATGGATCAAATAACCACTAAGAATGGTGGGATGAATCAGTTGTTCACTTTTTATAATTTTCCAAACATTTAAAAAATTTACACCTCCAACCTATTAAGACTGATTCCTTGTCAACCTTTATCAAATAATTATTAAAGATAAAATAGTAAACCATGCAAAGTAGACAAGATTTATCTGGTTTGGCCTCAATGTGAGAACCGACGTCCTTTCCATACCAACTCTTGTGGGTCAATGTGAATCCACTATAATAAATAAGTGAATACAACTTATACCAACTCCTCTTAGAACCCCTCTATCTTTGAATAGGAAATATTATACTAACTCACATATGTTTACCATGTTTTCTTATAGAACAATTGTGCCAAACAAAGGAATCAAACCATTGTTGAATCTACTCCAAAAATGCTCCGTCTGAATCCTCAGTCTGATTTGGCTAAGTCTGATATTCTCATTAAAGTAATGATGATTCCTATTTTCCCTTCTCAAACACTCAAAGAAACCTTCTGCAATATGGTAGGAACATTTCCCATTTAAGTCTCCAGAGCTCCTCCTATTGTGTGTGTATGAATGTTTCAAATGAAAAAATGATCTAACAAAATATTTATAGGGAACATTAAAATCAAATAAAAAAACTTAAAAAACATTTTCGCTTCCTTAAATCTCAAAAACTCCACAAATATCTCGCATTTAATGTAAAAATTTTTACTTCTTAAAACCCCCTTAAATTTCATCAATATTTACACAGAATTGAAATTAAGTCTTTACTTCTTGAACTCTTCACATCCATCACAATACTATAATATTGGATCTTGGTTCTAGTTTTTTCAGAAATATACTAATAAATGTTATTCAGATTTTGTCAGAAACATTCTCATAAATGTTATTCATGTTTTCTTAGAAACATGCTTAGAAATGTGGTTCTAATTTTTTCAAAAAACAAGTTCCAATTTTTTCAAAAAATAGGTTCAAATTTTTTCAGAAATCATGTTCTAATTTGTTTAGAAATCAGGTACCAAATTACCCAAAAATCAGGTGTTGAATTTCTCGAAAATTATGTTCTGAATTGTTCAGATATTAGGTTCTAAATTGTAAGAACCCGGTTCTTATTCGTGAGGTACAAGTTTCTTCTTTACATTTTTCCTTTATGGTTTTTGAGAAAATAAAGAAATTGGGGGGAAAATCCCAAATTTTGTGGGTACACGCTGTGTACTTTTCCACACACTGTGTACTTTGGCCATGTGGGATGGGTACATTGGGTGTATAAGCCTGTCAGTGTTGAAGGGTGTAAAAACTAACTACACGCCATGTACTTAGTATTTACACACCGTGTAATCAGTCAGCAGGTGAATAGTAAGGTAGTGGAAGCAGCCTCCAGCTGAACGACAATATACGCCATGTACTCAGGAATACGCATCGTGTACACATGTCGATAGATGAACAGTTCTACGGTGAAACGTAGCCACCGGAGGAATAGTTAAAAAAATGAAAAGTACACGATGTGTACTTGGGATTACACAATGTGTAGTTTTTTTTCACCTAAAATAGTTAGTAGCCTCCTTTTTCAACATAGGAAGCTTAGGGTGTTGGAAGAGCATGGGAGAGAGGGCTGGAGCTTGGAGGAGCTCTTGATCATCCACCGGAACTCGGATTCCTTTGCTGACGGTCTTGATTGAACCGCGCGGGTGAGTTCTTCACTCTACTTGAACCCTATGTTCCAATTATTTCCCAAAGGGAAGTTATTTGGGTTTGAATGTGTTTTTGGTTATTCCAGATCTACACCATTCTCAGATGTTTCAGGAGGTGTCATTCATTTATATTGATCAGATGAGATCAAGGTAGGTGGTCTGATATTTAATTCCAACTGTCGTGTTTTTTTTGTGTACCATTGTACTACGTACCCATGTTTGGGGGTTCATATAGATGAGGCCTTGACTAGTTAGATACCTATAATCGCATAGGTAATTTACTGAATATGTATAAACTATTGTTTGGGATCATTGCTTGGATTCAGGGCCACCCTGAGGGTGAAGTTCCCTTGTTTAGTCGTTTGGTCAGGACAGGCGAGGGTATACCATGATTTTAGCATGCTCTAAGTTTTCTTGAGAGAAAATGTATATGAACTACTTGGTTATGTGTTGGGATTAGGCCAGTTACTTGATTAGCCTAAGGGAAAATGTTTTTCTAGCCTGATGGCAAGTGTTTTGTTTAGCTTAAGGGAAACTTTTTCTTATACCTGTGGGCAGTTGCTTCCATGCCTGAGGGCATTATCTCGTGCGCCGGAGGGTAATATTTGTTAAGCCTGTGGGTAATCACTTGAGGGTTTTGATTCTGATCACCAGAGAGTAAGGTTTTACATGTATGGGGACTCTGTTTACTTTTTATATTCACTATGGTGATTTTACATGTTATACCTACCAAGCTAAAGCACAGGCTTGGTATTTTTTTACCTCATACTTGTTAGATAGCTTGTTGTGGTTTGTTTTTCTACGGCACTGTATACAAGATTTTCGGATGAGGCTGAGTCTTAGAAACTTATAATTAAATTAAATTGAATATATAAATAATAATTAAATGTAAATGGAACTGGTAAGAGTAGCTGCTTTTGATTACTTCCTATTTTACAGTATTTTCATTACTGCACACTGCTGTTGCACAAACTCACTGACAGTTGGGTACAAGACTTTGGTGGTTGCCTACGGGGATTTATTTCTCATACCCTGTTTGGGCCATGTCTTAAGCCCAAACTAATTATATTTCTACAGTTGTAGATAAGGGAAAGAGTCCCTATATAGGCACTTGATTATTGCAGAGGAGTAGAAGAGCATGGGACTGATCTTAGGCTTGTGATGTTGTTGAGTTCATGTTGCGCTGTTTTTTTTATTTGCAGTATTTGTTCCTTGTATTGTATTGTTTCATACTGCAGTGTATCCTATTTTTTATTCTTTCTAATACTTAGAGACATATTTCATCATTATATATGACTATTGGTCTTTCATTACTTCAGTATTGTGTCCATTTCATTATTTGTATTGTTTATTTCTTCCACTTTTGGTATGTTCGTATTTTCTCCACTGTGTTACACTTTGAAAAATGAGGGCATAGTTTCCCCACTATCAGACCTAGGCCCTCACTGCTAGTCGGCAGCCTCTGGCATTTGGGGAAATGCGCATGAGGTCATGTTACCAACTGGGTTCAGGGTACCTGTTGAGTGGGACCCAGATTCAGAACATTACAAAGTGGTATCAAAGGTTTTTTCTATTCTCTGGGTAATATTATTATTTGGCGATGACAGAAAGAGATAGATTGTTCAGGGATTTGTTAATAACTATGCCCGGGAGTAGCTACCCCGTGTACAGGTAAATACCAGGTTTCCTCAAAGTAAATTTTGATTTTCTATTTATGATTATTACAATTGATTTGATTTTCACCTTTGGGTGACACACTTGTTGTGTGTTGTTTATATTTTTATACTTTGGTTCTATTTAGTTGCAACCTGATAAGATGAGGGTATTCCATCTCATGCATCATTTAGGCACATGTTAGAATCACATGCCATGCATAGTTTCCATGCCATGTAGGTGAATTAGAAATTGATGGTTGTCGTGATAGATGTTGTGCTAGAAAACACATGCTGATGTGATAGGTACCTTGATAGATACGCCGGTTGTTGATAGGGTATTGGTACATTTTATGGTTGGGTTATTAGACGCTAAAATTTGGTTCCTGAGAAGTATGGTCTCTCTTGGACAGGAATTTAGTACATCATGATCTAGCATGTTTTTGTGAAGGATGGGTGCTAAACTTTGGTTTGTAGGGATTATGGGCCCCCATGGATCGGAATTTGTCATACCGACTCTTTGAAATTAAGAAAAAGGGCTTCAGAGAAGTTTTTGAGGTCTTCTGTCCGGAAACCCAAACAACATGGTGTGTGGTTCTACGAATACAGTCCATGTACAATTCTGTTCGGGAAGAAATGCAAAAATTTTAAGTACACACCGTGTACCGTATGTACACGTCGTGTAGTTTCTACCCGTGTCATAGGCCGTGTAGGCAGAAACATGGGATAGTGAAACATTGAAGGCACACGCCCTGTAGTTATTATACAGAATTTGTTGTTTTGAACCTATGTCCTTCATTTAAATAACAACATGAGAGGAGAAATATGAGCTTATACACGCCGTGTCAATGATAAACATGCTATGTAGTTTGATCTGAGGATCCGACCATGTAACTAACAAACATGGGTCGGTGTTACCTCTTCTTAAACATTCCATGTACCTAAGGGACATGCTGTGTAGTCTTGACCGGTGAGAGGCCATGTGGGTATAGACGTGTGGTAGGGAAAATGGGGTGGTGTACACACCGTGTGTGGGTGGAACACGCCGTGTACTGTCAGCCGAGTAGCCGTATGTGTCACAAACAACACGGGCAGTTGGAAATTAATCCGTACACGTCGTGTCCATTTGGAACACGCCGTGTAGTCTGAGCTATGCACCTGTTCATGTAATGGAAAACATAGGTTAGTGGAGCTCGTCTAGTACACTCCATGTAGATCTTATACACACCATGTAGTCTTGTTTAAAAAATATCCATATGGTTAAGCCTTGTAGAAGGACTCAGACAGGGGAAAAAATTCAAGTACATGCCCATGTGAAAGACATGAGGGAACATGTCGTGTAGTTATTATACATTCCATGTAGTCTTGTTTGTAAAACTTGAATATTCTATTTTCCTTGTTCCCTTATTTAAACTCCTTGTTTTTAGTACTTGATAATCATATTTTAAGGCATGTGTTTGACCATGTATAGTCATGCTACCGAGATGACCTCGAGTTGTTCTCCAGGAGAGCAGCAATGAGTATACTCCAGAGATGGTAGGGCACTGGCTACTGATGGATCCTCCAACAGATCTTGATGTGGTGCTAGTCGTTATACCGGACATAGGCACGGATGCACAGTTCCATTAAGGCTTCATGTGGTTTATGCTGACCTTCTAGGGAGCATTGCTGGCTGCCACATCTATGGCAGATCTGGCGCGTATTTTACAGTAGCAGCATCCACCGACATTTTCTGGGGATGGAACACCATAGGTTGTCGAGTCTTGGTTGGGATCTATGCAGACTATCTTCAAGCATCTAGAGACGCCTCTATGGAGTAGGTTCAATCTCGCTACATACATGCTGTGTGATTCCGCCAAGAGATGGTGGGATGTTACCACTCAGACTGAGCATCACAGAGACATGGTGTGGGAATATTTTCAATTGTTCTTCTATGACATTATATTTTTGGAGATGCTGAGGGTAGATAGATCTCGAGAGTTATTGAATCTGCAGCAGGGCGCCATGTTAGTGATGGACTATTCTGCCTGCTTCACCGAGCTATAGCGTTTTTCACCTGTTCTGGTGGGTGACGATACATTGAGGGCTAGATGCTTTGATGATTGTCTTTGATATGACATACGAGCACTGGTTAATGTTTTTAGGTTTCCAATAGTGCATGTTATTGTGAACCAAACACTGATTACTGAGCAAAACCTACAGGAAGCTAGTGGTGCAGGCTAGGGTAGTTCAGCACCAGCTTCTAGTACTATTTCTATTGGTGAGAGGAAGAGGCAGATTGATTTCTCTCAAGGTGGTAGTACTAGCTCGAGGAATTCTTCAAGCTGCCAGGTGATGTGCTACCAGTGTGGTAAAGAGGGGAACATGAGCCCTCAGTGTCCACGTGATAGAGTGGAGTGCCAATCTTGTGGCAAGATAGGCTATCTTCTGTGCTTTTGTAGGGCGTTTCCACCAGTGGATAGTGAGAGGGGTTCTGTGTAGACTCCGCATGTGATAGAATGTCCAGTAACTTCTTACCATTCAGGGAATTGGAATATTTCGGGGCGTTCAGGCCGAGGTGGTGGTCATGGAAGCGGCAGACAGACACTAGGATCTCAGAGAAAGAAAGGGGGGTCATCTCAAGGTAGCCAGGTTGTGTCGTAGGGACGTGGCACTGGGTAGGCATATGCAGTGCAACAGACCCAACAAGAGCAGGATCCTGGACTATCCACTATTAGATGTACTATTCTAGTTTCTTCTATCTTATCTTTATTACTTTTCGATGTTGGTGAAACACATAGATTTATATCTATGCCCATTGTGGAGAGCCTTGGGCTCTGTGTTTCTTATTCTTCTAATATCTTTTCACTAGACACTCCATTGGAGATTATGGAGGCAGGTGTGCGCCAGTGTAGGTAGTGCCCCTAGAGGTTGGTGGGTGTCACTTTCTGTGGGACCTCTATGTCTTAGAGATGGAAAGCTATGACGTCATTCTTGGGATGGACTGGATGGTACCCTTTCAAGCCTTTGTAGATTTATATCATCATAGGGTGACTTTCACATCACCAAAGGGCAGAGAGTTTCTATACAAGGACGAATCAGATGTCCAGGTGAGCCGAGATAGACCTGAGCATCATGGGTGAGGTGTGGTGATAGCCCAAATTGTGAATTTATATCTGGATGACCAGGGAACTTGTTAGAAGGATTTCCCTCCAGTAGTTGATCGTTTCAGGGATGTCTTTCTGGATTACTTCTCAGGTCTACCTCTAGAGATAGGGGTGGATATATTTGTTGAGCTAGTTTCAGGAGCAGCACCAGTGTCCATTCCTCCTTATAGGATGGCTACACCAAAGTTTTAGGAGCTCAATAGGTAGTTGGAGGAGTTGCAGGAAAAGGGTTTCATTCGATCTAATACTTCTCTTTGGGGTTTCCCTGTCCTTTTTTCTAAGAAGTCAGATGGTACCCTCAGATTTTTTGTGGATTATCAAAATCTTAACCAGTTGAAGGTCAAGATCTGATATCCCTTGCCAAGGATTGACCATCTTTTTGATCAACTTAGAGGAGCACGAGTGTTCTCAAATATTGAATTGTGATTTAGATATCATCAGTTACATGTTAGACCATCAGACATACCGCTTATAGCCTTTTGAAGTAGATATAGTCTATACAAGTACTTGGTCATGTCGTTCGGACTCACGAATGTGCCAACAGTTTTCATGGCTCTGATGAATCATTTGTTCCACCCATATCTGGATTCTTTTGTGGTTGTCTTCGTGGACGATATCTTAGTGTACTCTCACACTCTACACGACCATGATACCTATCTTGATATTGTTCTGAGTACACTGAGAGAGCATCATCAATAAGCTAATCTCTCAAAGTGCCACTTTTGGAAGGACCAGATACACTTCCTGGGTCATATTATCTCAGAGGCAGGAGTTGCGGTAAACCCCGAGAAAGTGAGAGAAGTAGTTTTTTGGGGGAATCATAAGAACGTGTTTGAGATACGAAGTTTCTTGGGGCTATCCAGTTACTACAGGCACTTTATACAAGACTTCTCCTGCTTATCAGTGTCGTTGATGGGTTCGACTAAGAAGGGTGTGATGTTCGTTTGGTCAGAAGCATTCAAGACTGCCTTTCAAGAGCTAAAGGTAAGGTTGAAATCAGCACCAGTCCTGATACTTCCAGAGCAAGGGAAGAGCTATACAGTTTACTTTAATGCATTAGGTATTGGGTTGGGAGAAATTTTGATGTAGGTCGATCGAGTAGTGGCATACGGGTCTCGGTAGTTGAGGCCACATGAGAGGAATTACCCGAAACAAGATCTCGATTTGGTCGCAGTTTTTCATGCATTACTCTATTGGAGACATTATCTCTTGAGGGAACATTTTTTGGTGTTTACAGACCACAAAAGTCTTAAATATATTTTCACCCAGCGTGACTTGAATATGTGACAGCGAAGGTGTGTTTAGTACCTTTAGTACTTCGACATTGAGCTTGCTTATACACCTGGTAAGGGTAACATAGTTGCTGATGAACTGAGTAGGTTGACTCAGATACAAGCAGTGCAGGAGGCCAGTGGTGAGTGGTAGCTCATGGATTTGTTTTCTGAGATGAATTTGGAGGTGCACGATGGTAAGGGGAGAGCCTATCATTCTTCCTTAGTTGTTTCTTCTACCCTCCTGGATAGAGTGAGGATGAGACAGTTATCATATTCGGAAGGCCTAGTTCTACGGGAGTCGGTGGAAAATGAGGACCCTCCTCCTAGTTGGACGATAGGATATGATGAGGTACTGCGTGTCCATGGACGATTGTGGGTTCTAGGGGATATACTCAAGGATATGATGTGGGAGTTTCATGCTTCAACTTGGGTAGTGCATCCCAGAGTTACCAAGATGTACCATGACATGAGATGACAGTATTGGTGGCCGGGTATGTAATGAGAGGTGTCGGGTTTTATTGCGAGATGTTCCACCTATCACCCGGTGAAGGCAGAGCATCAGAGGCCAGATTGACTATTACAATAGTTACCCATTCTGGAGAGGATGTGGGAAGTTATCACGATGGATTTTGTGACTAGGTTATTGAGGTCTCCTTGAGGCAGTGATGTCATGTGGGTTATTATGGAAAAACTTACGAAGGTAGCTCACTTTTTTCAGATCAAGGAGTCCTTGGGTGTTGATGAGATCAGGAAGTTTTATATCTAATAATTGGTAGGTCTTCATGGGGTCCCCCATTCTATAATTTTAGATAGGGACACCCACTTTACGTCTTGTTTCTGGCAGATTTTCCAGAGGGCACTAGGTGCACAGGTGCTTCTGAGCACAGCTTACCACCCTCAAACCGATAGCCAGTCAGAGCGTACGATACAGGTACTTGAGGAAATGATGCGTGCATGCATCCTGGACATTGGGGGATCTTGGGAGAAGCACATTCCCCTAGTCTAGTTTGTCTACAATAATAGTTTTCAGACAACTATTGAGATGGAACCTTACGAGGATTTATATGGTAGGTCATGCCGATCACCCCTGTGCTGGTTGGAGGTAGGTGAGGTAGCTTTACTGGGACCACGTCTCATGTAGAAGACTTCAGAGCAGGTCTAGTTGATACTGAAGCGGATTGCTACTGCTCAGCCTCGTTAGAGATTTTATGTTGATCGCCACAGATGACCCTTAGAGTTCATGTTCAGGGATCAGGTTTTCTTACGTGTTTCACCAAGGTTGGGACACAAGCGGATCAGGACACATGGTAAACTTTCACCAAGGTATAGGGGCTGTTTGATACTCTGGAAAGAGTCGGGTCGATTTCCTATCGGTTGCAGTTACCACAAAGGTATCAAGCCATGAACAACATCTTCCATGTATCTCAACTACACCATTATCACTCAGACCCATCTCTTGTCTTTCAGCCCAAGGAGTTTTAACTTCATCCTGATGCATCCTTTGAGGAGCATCTGATTTGTATTGTAAATAGGAGCACGAAGGTTCTCTGAGTCCAGTCAGTTCCTCTTGTATGGGTGTTATGGCAGCTGTTCTGTGTCTAGGAAGAAACCTGGGAGCAGGATACTGACATACATGCTCAGTGGCCGGAGTTGTTCTCATCTTTATCTTCACCACCCTTGGAAGAGCAATTTGAGGATGAATTGATTTAATGGGGGGAATTTTGTAAGAACCCAGTTCTTATTCTTGAGGAACGAGATTCTTATTTTCCATTTTTCTTTTAAGGTTTTTGATAAAACAAGGAAAGTGGGGGAAAATCCCAAATTTTTTGGGTACACACCGTGTACTTTTCCACACTCTGTGTACTTTGGCCATGTGGGATATGTACACAGGGCGTGTAGGCCTATTGGCGATGAAGGGTGTAAAACTAACTTCATGTCGTGTACTTAGTATTTATACACCGTGTAATCAGGCAACAGGTGAATAGTAAGGTGGTGGAAGCAACCACCATCAGAGAGACATTACACGCTGTATACTCAGGAATACATGTCGTGTACTCATGTTGATAGATGAACAGTTCATCGGTGAAAACTAGCCTCCAAAGGAACAGTTAAAAAAATGAAAAGGACACGCCATGTACTTGAGAGTGCACGCCGTGTAGTTTTTTTTTCTAAAAATGGGAATTAGCCTTCTCTTTTGACAGAGAAAGAAAAAGATGTATGAAAATAATTTGAGAGATGGTAGGAGCTTAGAGGAGCTCTTGATTGTACAACAGAACTCGAATTCCTTTGCCGACGGTCTTTATTGAACCGTGCATGTGAGTTCTTCACTCTTCTTGAACCCTGTGTCCCAATTCTTTCTCGAGGGGAAGTTATTTGGGATTGAAATTGTTTTCATTTATGCCATATCTATGCCATTCTAGGGTGTTTCAGGAGGCATCATTCACGTATATTGATCACAAGAGATCAAGGTAGGTGGTCTGATGTTTAATTCCAACTATCGTGTGGTTTTTGTGTACCGTTGTGCTATGTACCTCTGTTTGGGGTGTCCTATGGTTGAGGCCTTGACTAATTAAATACCTATAATTTCATAGGTAATTTAGTGAATATGTATAAACTTTTTTTTGAGATCATTGCTTGGATCCAGGTCCACCCCTTGGGTGCACATCCCTTGTTTAGCCGTTTGGCCAGGATACTCGAGGGTATACCATGATTTTTGCATGCTCTGAGTTTTCTTGAATGAAAATGTATATGAACTGCTTGCTTATGTGTTGGGCTCGGCCAGGTTACTTACTAAGCCTAAGGGAAAATGTTTTTATTAGCCTAAGTAAAAGTGTTTCTATTAGACTTAGGTCAAATTTTCTTATGCCTGTGGGCAGTCGCTTCAATGCCGGAGGGCATTATCTCCTGTGCCTGAGGGAAATATTTTTTATGCCTATGGGAAATCACCTTATGGATTCCATTCTGATTACATGAGGGTAAGGTTTTTTATGTCTGAGGAATCTGTTTACTTCACGTATTCACTGTGGTGATTTTACATGTTATACCTGCCAAGCTAAATCACAGGCTTTGTATTCTTTTACCCTGTACTTGTTAGATATCTTGTTGTGGTTTGTTTTGCTACAGCACTGTATATGAGATTTTCGGATGAGGCTAAGTCTCATAAACTTATAATTCAATTACATTTAATTCTTAAATAATAATTAAATGGAAATGGAACTGTTAGTAGTATCTTATTTTTGAGTACTTCCTAGTTTACTATATTTTAATTATTGCACACTACTGTTGCACAAACTCACTAACAGTAGGGCATGGGCCTTTGGTGGTTGCCTACTAGTATGTATTTCTCACACCCTATTTGGGTCATGTCTTGGGCCCAAACAGATTATATTGCTACAGGTGTAGATAAGGGCAAGAGTCCCAATACAGGTACTTGATTGTTGTAGAGGAGTAGGAGATCATGGGACCAAGCTTAGGCTTGCGATGCTGTTGAGTTCCTTCTGCGCTGTTTATTTTTATTTGCAGTATTTTTTTCTTATATTCTATTATTTCAGACTGTAGTGTATCCGGTTTTGGATGCTTTCTTAGACTTAGGGACATATTGCATCATTATATATGACATTTAGTTTTTATTTACTTCAGTACTGTGTCCATTTCAATATTTGTATTGTTTACTACTTCCTCTCTTCGTATGTTTGTATTTTGTCCACTGTGTTACAATTTTACAAATGAGGGCATAGTTTCCCCACTATCAGAACCAGGCCCTCGCTGCTAGTCGGCAACCTCTGGTGTTTGGGTAAATGCGCTTGAAGTCATGTGACTAACTAGGTTCAGGGACCTGTTGAGTGGAACCTGGATCCAGGACATTAGATGAATTTCCCATAAATATGGTTTCAAATTATTCATAAATCATGTTCTGAATTGTTTAGAAATGAGGTTTTTAATTGACCATAAATTAGGGTCCGAATTGTTCAGAAATCAAGTTCTGAATTCTTCATAAATCAAGTTTTGAATTACTCAGAAATCTAGTTTCAAATTTTTCATAAATCATGTTACGAATTTTTCATAAATCAAATTCATAATTTCATAGAAATTAGGTTCCATGTTGTTTAGAAATTAGGTTTAAATTTTTTAGAAATCAGGTTCTGAATTGTTCAGAAATTAGGTTCAAAATTTCTCAGAAATTAGGTTCCAAATTGTTCATAATTCAGGTTCTATATTTCTTAGAAAACATGTTTCTATTTTTTCAAGAAAAATGATCAAAAAAGTGACTTTGATTTCCTCAAACTTCTCCATAATTTCTTCAAAATCTTTTATCAAGAATGTCTTCACGATTTGTGAAATCTTCTTTATCAACAAAGAAACAACTGATTTTGTTTAGAAAGTTTGAGAAACATTATAACTTCTAAATTTTCACTCTCCAACAACATCATCTTTCAAAACTCTTTGGGAAAAAAAAGGAATTCTACATTTAGAAAAATCTTTCAAACTCAGAAACTTCTTTCAAAATCAGATACTTATTTTAGCTCTTAGAAACTTCATCCAAACATAGAAACTTCATTCAAACACAGTAACTTCTTTCAAAATCAGTAACTTTGATCTTTCAATGATTAAAAAAAGGAAAACTTCTAGAAACCAAAAAATTCATCTTCCTGTATATCAAAAATATTCTTCAACAAGAAATATTAGTTGTCAACAAATATGGAACATTGTTAAAACAAAACACCATAAAGGTTCTTCAATCTCCCCCTTCATATTTGTTGGAAACCCTCATTAACAATATTTCCAACTCTCATATTTCTTTCACAACTCATATATCGTAAGCAACTAAAGTTTCTAACTTTTATCAAAACATAGCCTTTCTCAAAATATAGTGTTATGACCCCAGTCTACTTGATAAAGTCATATTTTTAAGGAATTTTTTGCCTTGATGGGAAGAAAATTTTATGACCACGTAAAGATAAATCCACCTCTCTTTTCATCTTCTCTTATTATGATATTTTCTTTTCTCACTTTTATTTTTCTCTCCCCCATTATATGATAACCAAAACATCATATTAAAAACAATGAAGATAAGTAAAACTTCATAAAATGAAGAATGTCGTTAATTTATCTCCCCTTTGTCATCATAATCCAAATCTTGGTAGCAGAACATTCCTTATGAGGTTTAGAAAGACATGGGAGGAGGCAGAACATGAAGTTTCAGCCTCAATTCAACAAACATTTCCTTTGACATTTCTTTTGAAAATATAACAGAAATTTGACACTTTATTGAAATATATTACAAAAAAATATCTCTAGGAGAAACATTCTCTTTTATAAAGAGAAACTTTATAACAATATGTTTTGATATTGAATGTTGGACAAGATTCATAGAAATATTAATTTCACTCTAATTATCACAATGTGTCATCAATGGTTTATAAACATTAAATTTAAAATATTCCAAATAAACATTAATCCACAAAATTTGAGTACCTTCCTGAGCAGCTACAACATATTTGGATTTAGCTAAGATCAAAGTTACTGAACTTTGTTTGTTATTATGCCTAATAACCCAACATTCACTAAGAAAAAAATGTTCATCCTGAGGATGACATTGTATCATTACAATCTCCAGTCCAATCAACATCAGTATAAGCACGAAACTACATCTCTTTGTTAATTTTGTATGACAACCCATGTGATGTTATTCCTTTAACAAATATCAAAATACTCTTTCCAACCAACATTTGTGATTCTTTCATATTTCTTTGATACCTGACACATAAATTCACAGCATAAACAATATCAGGCCCTAAAGATGTAAGGTAAAGAAGACTTCATATATACTTCCTAAGTATTTTTGACTCACTCTTATTATAGATTCATCATTACTCAATCTTGTGAATACCGAAATAGGAGTTGAAAATTCGTTGGATTCATCCATCCCAAACTTATTTAATAATTCCATTGAATACTTTTCTTGAGAGAAGATGGTATATTTTTCCTTTTGTTGAACTTTTAACCCATGGCAGAATTTTAATTCTCTAATCATTGACATTTCAATGTTCTTCTTAATATCCTCAGTGAGTTCTTCACAAACCTTTTCTTCATCCACGTCAACAATTATATCATCCACAAAAATAATTATAATTAATGTCCCAGAGTCAACACCATTCACATACAAGTTTATATCAACATTTATTTTAGAAAAGTTCATCATTATCCAAAAATTTTCAAGCTTTGAATACCCAGCACATGGAGATTATTTCATCCCATAAAATTCTTTCTTCAATTTACAATATTTGTGTTTCCCTCATAAAGTGAAAACCCACATGGTTGGTTGAAGTAAACTTTGTCTTCAATCTCACCATTTAAGAAAGATGAATTTATATCCATATGATAAAAATTTTAATTCCAATGAGTAGGAACTATAAGAAATGTTCAAATAGTTTTTAGCCTTGTAATTGGGGAAAAGGTTTCAGGAAAATCCACACCTTCCACCTATTCGTATCTTTTACTAAAAATTCTTTCTTTGTTTCTTGAAACTTCACCATGATCATTCAATTTATTTATATAAAGCCACTTGTTTCTGATAATATTTTTATTTGATGGATTTAAAATAAGATCACATGTTACATTCTACTCAATTTGATCCAACTCTTCATTCATTGCATCCACCCATTCATTATTTTGAGTAGCCTCTGAAACTGATTCTGGTTCAACTTTTAAGATATGTGAAGTCTGGTTTTCAAATCTCCACTTCCTTGTTGAATAAACTAGATCCTTCTAATTCCTAATAATATTTTTAGATTCAATATTCTTGCGTAAGGTAGTAAATATCATGGTTTCTTTACTATTATCACTTTCTTCACCATGTGACTCATCTATGTTTCATTTACTTTTGTAGGGATTATTTAATTTATCATCCTTAGTATTATTAAAAACAATTGTAGAGGAAATTAGTTTTTCAATTACCTATACATTATATGAGTCCACCAAATTTTGTAAATGTTTTTACTAGAATTTGTAACTTCTTTTATTTGGTGAATAACCCATGAAAGTTCTTCCTCCTCTTTCTCATCAAACATTCTCATATACAAATTTTTTATTCTGAGAAAAAGTGGACTTACCAAAACTTTGAGTTATTTCAATAAAGAGTTTTTATTATAACACATTTCATAAAGATTTATTTTGGTTTCCGGTCAAAAAAGCATCTATTAGAATCATGTACAATAGTACTAAAAACTTCACACCAAAAGAATTTTGAAATTTTGTATTCTACTAACATACTTATTCTCATTTCCACAAAGATTATATTTATTCTTTCTTCTACTCCTTTTTGTTTTGGATTATAGGGATCACTATACGGATGTTTGATACCATGATTTATAAGAAATGTTTCAAAAGCATTGTTTGAGATTTTGGTACCATTATCTATTCTCGGCTTCTTTATGGAAACCCCCAATTTTTTCTCAACATCTTTTCTAATGATTTTGAACATTTCAATATCCTCTAACTTATGTTTCATGAACATGATGTTTGTCATTTGAGTTAAATCATCAATAAAATAGATAAAGTGAAAATCTTTTTTTGTTGATTGATGTCTCATCCACCCACAAATATCAGAATGAATAAGTTCAAGTGGTCTGCAAGATTCAATCTAAACTCTTTTATGACTATTTTTAGTCATCTTTTCCTTCTGAAAAGTAATGCAAACATCTCCAACTCTTCTTTTTAGCTCTGGAAAATTATGAATGGCATCTTCTTTATAAATTTTGTTCATACTTTTTTGACCAACGTTACCAAGTCTTTGGTGCCACACTTGATTTTATCTTCCCCACTCATGTAATATGAGTTATTGAGTTCTCTAATTTGAAAGAGATTCCCATTAGTTCATTCTCTTTTTTAAATGACATTTCCATCATTCACATATTTGATGATACAAGAATACTTTCTGAATATTACTTCTTTTCCATCACTGTAGAGTTAACTTACACTATGTAAATTATGTTTTAACCCATAAACAAGTAGAACATTATTGGATTTTAATTTTTCAGCTTCAATCTTTGTTATTTTGATTCATTTTATTGTTAATCAACTATAATTAAAAAAAGTAACTGATCACCCTTCATGACATCAATGTGCTTAAAAAGTTTTATATCTTCGATCATATGTGAAGAACAACCAATATCAAGTATCCATGGTTTCTTCCTTTTCCTTGCATTCAAAGCTATCTCAAAAAGAAAAGATCATTCCTCAAGCTTCTTATTTTCACATTTCTTTTCATTCTTATTATATGAAACTTGTTATATAAGAAGTGTCATACATATTTTGGAATGATAACAATATCTCCCACAAACTTCTTCCATAAATTCAATTTGATTCTTTGTTGGAATGTTTCTGACATCTTGAGAATTCACATTTTCAGCTTTCATTGAGTAAGGAAAGTTACTCATTCTTCTTTCACTATTTCTTCCACTTTGCTCAAATTTTCTTCTAGGTAAAGATAAATTGTTCCCACAATTATAAGCTTGGTTACAATTGATTCCATAGTACCAAAAATATCCTTCAAATAATGATTTTCTATTCAATAAATATCATTCTCTAAAGAATCTTTGTTGATGTTTATAACTTCATTAAGCTCTAACATTCTTGGGATTTGGAAAATATTTTATTTTGATTTAGTTTTCAACTTTTTTATATTTGATAGGTTTCTCATATCCTTTCTCTACCCTATATTTAACAATACTTCTTATTGAACCTGAAATGTTAGAATAATCAGATGAAACATTATTTTTGGTAAACAAGAAATTCACCTGATTCTAATAATGAGCCTTCTTGTCAATTTTAGATGTCTCTTCTTTTACTTCTGTAGCATTGTCTAAGGATTCATTCATCTTCTTCAGGGTATTTTCAGACATAGGAAGTTTTGATTGTATCTTTTTGGCCTCTTCTTCCTTAACTTTGTCTTCTTATTAATATCTTTAATAGTCTATCACTTTTCATCAATTCTATGTTTGTAACTTAAAATCTTCAGAATGTATTCATCCTCCTACTTGATGAAATATTCTCTTCCCCTAGAAACTTCTTTATGATATTTCTTCATTACTCTAATTTCATTCATGAAAGATTTTTTTTTCTTAATAAATGCAAGAATTTGGGTTCTTAGATGATACTCTCTATAAGATTCTACACTACCTTCTTCACTTTTTAAGGAGTCTTTTGTTTTATCACCTTTTCCAATGAAGGTTATGAATTTTTTGGAACTTTAATCTTCCGAATAATCATTGTCAGTTGATTCTGACTCAAACTTATTACTCAACATACTTCTTTTATTTCTACAATATTTATTCTTCAATTTTTTGGTAGACTTTTCTTATTTATCATTTTTGTTCCACATTTTCCATCGAAGTATTTCATCTAAATCATCTCAATATTCTACAAATTTATTCATGGTTCTATTCATAGAAAAGTGTCTGATTCCAACACACTCAAAACATTTGAGGGGATGTTCTTATGCATGATTTTCACTTACTCTTAAATAGTTATTGGATATAAGAGATATTATTTTTTTCATTCATCTCATCATCCTCTTTATCTTTATACTCACAAGGATCTGCTTCATTAATATCTAGGATTTTCACCATTCTCATAGCTCTAAAATCCATTTCATATTTTATATTATTTTTAAGCACTGAGGATTTCCTCATTTCATAAGAAACAATAAAGTTATGAAATTCATCAACGGATAAATCATCCTTATCTTCTAAATAATAAGTTTTAAAATCAAACATCTCTAGAATGTTTCTTATAAGTTTCTTCACAATTATAGAATCTTCTAGGATATCTCTTAATCCTCTGATGTTGCAAACAATTTCATTAACTTTGGTGATGTTTTCATCAATTTTTTCTTCATCATTCATTCTAATGTCTTCATACATACTATCCTAGATTTGTTGCTTTTCTTCCTTGACATTAGTATTACTTTTGGAAACACTTTTCAACCTATCACACATACTTTTTAAAGTTTTGAGACCCATCACCTTCTGATAAAAATTTTATAATAAGGATTTAAAAATTGAATTTCTAGCAATTCCATCAACTTCTATATTTTTCTTATCAGTAAACATCATAGGGGCATCTTTTTTAATAGATGGAAAACTAATAGTAGCAGTTTAAGAACCCGGTTTTTTACTCAGGTATGGATCCTTTCATTTTCATTCTAAATGTTCACATTGGATCTAATTTAGAAGCCTAATGAGTATGTAAAGGTTTTGAGGGGTTTTGGGTATTGTTTAGAGCTTGGAACCCATCTTTTTGGAGAAAACAGGCCTTGTGCAATGTTTAGATCAAACCATACAGGAATTTTGCATGTTTTGGAAAACTGTGAGGACCATATTTTTTCAGACAGAGCCACCTCGCATGGTTGGTGCATGGTTGTGTGGCCTAACTATGTGAGTACCACTTTTTACTAGGTACTTGTGCATGAATTGCACACGGTTTGATCAAATCAAGCAGAGGATGTGATTTCGTGCAAAACTGTTCTGCACGGTTTTCACATGGTTTAAAAAACCATGAAAAAAAATCATTTATAGTCTAAAATACTGTGTAAAATTCCTAAAACTACCTTAATGATATATTAATCCTCTCCTCCCTCCTTAATATAAGGACCTGTAAGATTTTCTTCCTTTTTCATCATTTTGAATATTTTTGAAGGCCAAAGCTAGGGATCAAGAGTTATATTTCATCTGGTATCTGATCGAGCTTTCATTCATCACGTTGGATGTGAATTAGTAATTACTCGAGTCCTATTTATTTGTTCTTCTTCTCTTTCTCTCTCGAACAAGTTATCTACGTGTAAAAATTTTACACCTTTTCTTAGATCTACTCTGATCTGATGAAAATCAAGGTCCGATATCATAGGAGGAAGATCCTGAAACACTAAGGTGGGTGGTCTATAACTCATCTTTAAATTTAATTGCATTTGGAATGATCATTTGGGGCCCACCAGTTTTGTTGGAAACCGTTTCATAAATTAGCATTCCATGATTAAACATGTAAAATATTTGGTTATGCACTTTATATTTATTTGATTATTTTTAGTGGTTACATCAACAAATAAATCCACCTCAGGTCGAAGGATATGTCATATTTGGGTTTTAGGATTTTGACATGATTGAACCACCGTTTGGGTGTGCCCTTTCTTGACCTCTAAAAATTAAAGTATTCTTATAAGAAATGGTTTGTTGTTAATTATAATTGAAAGATGGCATGTACCATTTATGCTCACCACTTGACCTACCTAAGGTAAGTTCTACCAAATGGTTATTAAAAGTGAAATGTGAAATGTGAAATGGAAATTAAACTAAATATATATCTTGAACTTATTAAATGTGATTGAGTAAAGGTTACATGTCTGTAGCACCCATTTTTATGTAAATGGAAGGTATAGGAATGAACCTCTTAAATATAATTTACCATAATGGTTAACTAAGACTTGATTTAATGGTTGTAATACTACCTTCCCTATCCACACTAATGGAATAGAAGGCTTGGACCAATAATTAAATGGTTTCAACTCTACTTGACCTGTCCAAAGTAATGGAAGGAAAGACTTGAACCAAATGAATTATCTCACGATTACAATATCAAATAGGAATGGACTAACTCAAACTCGCATTGGATTCTAAGAGGACAATACCTTTAGTCTTGGGAACTCCATTCTGATTCAAGGATATAGTTTTCTTAGGATGATAACCACATAGACTCTGGTTATTGTCTATTCCTTGGATTCCCAGTATATTATCATATGGTCGCTTTCACTATTCCAAGATACCTTGGATACACTCCTGAGATATATCATTGAAAAGTAATTTCCTTAGATACACTCCTTGGACTGAGTCCTTTATTAGCCCCATTTTACATTATATGCACTCCTTGGAATCAGTAGGATCATCATTATGGAATACCATGGATTACTGTACTTGGATTACCCTCTTACCCCTTAGCTAGACATAGATATTTCTGAGATAGCTTTCTGTGAGTTTATGTTACCTTGGTTTTTACCCTTGAGCTCACAAACAGGATATGATTATTAGGTTTCCTCGTTATGTCTTTGGACTACTTACTTTACTATCTATATGCATGCCTGCACACTGCTATATTCCAATACACGGGTCGGATGATGTAGACATTATTGGTGGTGGCTCACTAAGATTTATCTCACACCCTCTCCAGGAACTGTTTGGTACCCGGAGTAGATTACATGGTTCTAGGTGTTGACAAAGGGAAGTATACAACTACGAACACTTGATTACTTACTGTTTAGGATAGAGCTTTATAGCAGATGACCGAGTTAGATCTCGAGATTATTGGAGTAGTCTTTGTTTCTTTTACTTTTTATAACATGTTATTCCTACTATCTTGCATCCATTTTTTCTAGTTTTTCTTGTGAAAAGACATTACATCATCGTTGTTTAGTTGGTACAGTTGTTGTTATTCTTGCATAGCTAATTCATCTGTTTTCTTCCACTATTTAAATTATATTGTTTCAATTGTTAACTAATTATTTATATTACTTCCACTATGTTACACTTTTCTAATGAGGGAATAATCTTCTGATGAACACACCCTAGTCCCTCGATTCTAGTCGATAACCTCTGGCTTTCAGGAAGATGCACTTGAGGCCATGTGGCCCACTTGGTTGGGGGCACCGTTAAGTGGCATCCAGGTCTGGGCCGTTAGAAATTGTTATTAATGTTGGTTCCATTTATTTCTTTACTATTTGGAGACAATATATTAGAGAATAGGAACACTTGGTACTTTGTCATAAGATGTTCTTGGGCATCACAAACCCATGTTCGGGGTAAAATCTAGGTTGCCCGTAATGCGATTGTTGATCTATTTTTCCTATTACAGTGTATATTATTTCATGGTTGGGAGACTCAATTTTTGTGTGGTGTTGTTGATTATTACTCATTGGTAATTTAATTTATCTGTGGTCCAATGATATGAGGGAAAGAATTATTGCTACACGCATCATCATAGGCACCTAGAATTCACATGTGATGCATATTTCTATGCCATATAGGTGTATTTCACTACTTTTAATTGCTTGATATGCCTTTGATTGTTGAGTGATATAGTAAAAGTTTCATATAATTGTATTACATTGGATTTCATTGAGTGATTTCATGTCTCAATCCATTAGGTGTATGGGACCTAATGGGTTGGAATGAGTAATTTACCAAGCCAATCCATTACGATATAAGTAAATGGGTGTCGTTTCTGGTGATAGGTTTATGGGAAATAATTCATCGAAAATGACTATACATTATAAAGTGAATCCTGAAATAAAAAATTAATTGGTTACACTTCTCTATTCTGCCTTGTCATGTTTAAGAAAGGTAAATGAGTGAAACGAGAAACTAACTACAAAATGACAATAAACTTATACTTGGGCACTTATCGATACCTGACTGTCTATGCAGGTAGTTTGGGTAGTATGACTTGTGTAGTGAGTTTTTCTATGTTCATATTCCTCTAGTAATGCAATAGTATTCCCCTAATCTTGTTCTAAGGTGTGCTTTGCATTTGTATAAGAATGTCTCCATGACGTCCTCGTGTAGTTCGTAATGAAGGTGGTGAAGACCATGCTCCAAACATGGTGGGCCATGATCCACCAGTCTTAAATCAAGGATTTCCACTTGAGGCACCACCTTCTATACCTAAACTAGGCCCGGATTCTCAAGTTCATGACATTTTCTTATGATTGATGCAGAACATGGAAGGTTCTCCACGAGTTTCACCTATAATGGCTGATCTGACCCGTGATTTCCAACAGCGACATCCTCCTACTTTTTCAGGGGATGGCAGTCCTCAAGCTGCTGAGTCATGGATAGAGGTCATTGTGTCTATATTTGAGATTCTGGAAATGCCTCCAGAGTGGATTGTAAAGCTTTCTATATACATGTTTTGGGATTCGGCCCGGTGTTGGTGGGATGTGGATACCAAGGCCAGTCGGAATCAGGGCATGGTATGGGTTGACTTCAAGACTACCTTCTATGATTAGTTCTTTCCATAGATATACAGGGATATTAGAGCTAGAGTGTTTGTGCATATTGAGCAAGGTTTTATGTCATTTATGGTGTATTCAACACATTTCACTGATTTACAATTATTTTCACCACTTCAAGATAGTGATGAGCTTTCGCATTCTATATGTTTTCAGTGTGGGATCCAATATACCATCCGAACTCAGGTGAATTCCTTTCTCATTCCTACCTTTTCTGAAATAGTTGATCCGTCACTTATCACTAATCGTAGCCAGAGGGATGGCGCAAGTACCAGATTTAATGGATTAGTTCCACTTTAGGCCAATAGTTCTTCCAGTGACAGGAAATGTTCCTTTAAGGTTTCTCTTCAGGGCAGTGGGAGACAGAAGGTCCAGTTTGATTGCATTGTGGTCTATCATCAGTGTAGAAAACCAGGGAATAAGAATCCCCAATGTGATAAAGACCCTACAGACTGTCGAGCATGTGGTTTTATGGGTCATATTCATCACTTTTCCAGGACCGTTCCACCAGCTTCGAGTGGAAAAGGATCAGCTTCAACTCCTCCTTCAGGAGCATGGTATTTTGTTCTACATTAGGTGGGGAGTTGGAGTAGAACCGATAGGTTTGGCCAAAGAGGAGTTTATGGCCATGGTAGTCTGATCCTTGATCTTCATCAATGCCAACAGAGCATTCCTACTCATGGTAGTTCATTTGTTGCACAGGTCCATGGATAAGGTCAGTTTCTTTCCTTATAGCCGATACGTAAGGATCAGGCTACAAGACAATCTACAGTTCAAGGTACTATTCTATTATCCTCTACTATTGTCTCTACATTGTTTGATACAGGTGGTTCATACACTTTTATTTCATTATCTATTGTAGAATGTCTTGGACTAGAGATACAGTATCACTATCAAGTAATGACCCTCGATACTCTGTTGCGAATAAGGATAGAGGTAATACGATAGTTCAGGGACTGTCCCCTTGAGGTTTGAAGTTACCCTTCCCCATGGAATCTTTTAATTCTTGAGATGATGATCTTAGATGTCATTCTCCAGTTGGATTGGTTACTCCACTATCATGCCTTTGTAGACTGCTATCACCGCAGGGTTTCTCTTACATCCCCAAATGGGAGCAGTTGCCTTTTCAAGGGTGAGTGGGATGTCCATGATGGAAGATCTAGACTGAATCATCATGGGCTAGGTGGAGTGACCGCCCAGATTGAAAATATTTTTAGGGAGGATCATGTTTTGTTTCAAATTGATTTCCCTCTAGTAGCTGATAATTTCAAGGAAGTCTTCCCTAATTTTTTTTCTGGATTACCTCCTGAGAGAGAGGTAGAGTTTTCAATAGAACTTGTTCTAAGAGCTTCTCCAGTGTCCATTCCTCCATACAGGATAGAACCTACTGAGCTATAGGATCTCAATCAGAAAATATAGGAAATAGAGGCCAAAAGATTTATATGGACTTGTACATCCTCATAGGGTTCACTTGTGCTTTTCTCTAAGAAGTCGTACGGAACTCTCCATTTATGCATGGATTAAAGATGGTTGAACTGGCTTGTGGTAAATAACCGGTAACCACTTCCTCAAATAGATGATGTCTTTGACTAGCTTTAAGGAGCAAATGTGTTCTCTAAGATTGACTTGAGATTGAGTTATCATCAAGTGTGAGTCAGAACCTCAGAAAAACCTCATACATATTTATGTATCATGTATGATCTGTATGAGTATCATGTTTTGTAGTTCGGTCTTATGAATTATCCTAAGGTTTTCATGTCTTTGATTAATGGGGTTTTCCATCCCTATTTGGACTCTTTTGTCACCGTCTTTGTGGATAAAATTTTGGTGTATTCTCGCACTCGTAATGACCATGCCAAACAACTTGATATTGTTCTGAGTACACTGAGAGAGCATCAACATTATTCCATGATTGGTAAGTGTGACTTATGTATTGACAAGGTCCACTTCTTGGGTCGTATTATTTAATAATTTAGAGACTATATTGACCCTAATAAGGTTACAACTATAGTTTCCTGGGAGCATCCCAAGAACGTTTTTGATATATGAAGATTTATGGGGATGGGTGGATATTATAGGTTTTTTATACAAGACATGTCATGTCTTTCTTCACCTCTTAATGGGCTTACAAATAAGGGTGTCAAGTTTACATTGTCAGAAGCATGTGATAAATCATTTTGGGAGCTGAAAGGGAGGATTGTCTTATCGGCGATTCTAATTCTTCTAGAACCATGTAAGTGTAATATCATCTTATGTGATGCATCATTAATTTCCCTTAGAGCAGTGTTGATATATGAAGAAAAAAAATTTCTGTACAGATCTCAGAAGTTGAGTCCTCATCAAAGAAATTACCGAACACATGACCATGATCTAGCAGTGGTTTCCCATGCCTTACATTACTGGAGACACTATCTATTGGTTGAGTGCTTTTTGGTGTATAAATATCACAAGAGCCACAAGTATATATTTTCTCAGCATGACTTGAACCTCTGACAAGGAATATGGGATGAATATATACAGTCCTTTGATTTTGAGCTTTCCTATATGCCTGAAAAGGGAAATGTGGTCATAGATGCACTTAGTTGGAAAACTCAAAAACATGTTGTATAGGAAGCTAGTGATAAATGGAAGTTAATGGACTTATTTTCTGAACATAATTTGGTGTTTCATGACAGTCATGAGTTGTATTACCTTTTAGCCTTTACAGTTACCCCTCCCCTCCTTGGGAAGGAGAAGAGTAGGAAATTTTTATATCATGAAGGTTTGGTTCTTTGTGAGAGTATATGAGGAGATAACCCACCTCTATATTGGTTTGTGGAGAGAGGAAATGTCCTGAATCTATGTGGATGTGTCTGGGTTCTATCAGATGTGAGATAGGATTTGATGAAAGAGTCACATGATTCCTTGTGGAAAGGTCAACTAGGAATCTTGAAGATTTATCCAAATATTTGATGCCAATATTTGTGTCTTGGGATGAAACTTCAGATTGTAGGCTTCATCAGTAGATGTTCCACCTGTCAGCAGGTGAAGGCGGAGCACCAGAGACCTACAGTCTTGTTAGATCCACTTCTAATATAGGAATGGAAAATGGAAGATGAATCTGTAAACTTCTTAATAGGAATACCTAAATTGATAAGGGGTAGCAATGCTATATTGGTAGTCATTGACCGAATAACATAATCATCCCACTTCATTTCTATTCAATAGACTTTCTTAGTTGATGACCTGGGAAGATTGTATGTTTGTGAGATCATACGACTACACAAGGTTACACATACTATCATTTCAGATTGGGATTCTCATTTCACTTCATTTTTCTAGAAATTTTTGTAGAAAGCTATGGGAACTCCGGTGCTTATCAACCCATATTTTCACCCTTAGACTGATGGGTAATCAGAACGAACAATACAGGTTCTAGATGATATGTTCTGAGAATGTGTCCTTGATTTTGGAGGTTTGTTGGAGAATCATATCCCTCTCATAGAGTTAACCTATAATAATAGTTTTCAAACGAGGATTCATATGGATCCTTTTGAGGCCTTGTATGGTAGGCTAGGCTGATCACAATTATGCTTGCTAGAAGTAGGTGAGGCATCCCTACAAGGTCCTCTCCTTGTTTAGGGGACATCTTAATAGGTTCAGATGATCCGAAAGTGTATTATTAATTCTTATTCGAGACATAAATCTTATGTTGATCGTCGTTGATGACCTCTTGAGTTCGAGTTTGGGGATCGTGTTTTCCTTCAGGTTTTACCCAGACATGGGAATAGATAGTTAAGGAAGCATGGAAAGATGTATCCTCTTTACGTTAGGTCATTTGAGATTCTATAGAGAGTCGAGACGATAGCTTATCTGTCTCTACTACCTCAGAGGTATCATTCCATGAATGGCATCTTTCATTTATTGCATCTTTTCCAATATCATGATGATATATCTCATACCTTGGACCCTGAGTTTGTTGAGTTAGATTTTGATGTTACCTTTGAAAAGTATCTAGTACGCATCATTGACTGAAGCACGAAGGTTTTTCTAGGAAAGTCTATCCCTTGCGTATAGGTGCAATGGTAGCACGAGCGAGTAAAAGATGAGAATTGGGAGAGGTAATTCGATGTACGTGCTCAATGGCCAGATTTGTTATCAGACAGTGTTTCCTTAACCATGGATGGAGAACTCAATGGAGTGTTCTTTTAAGGGGGGAATACTGTAAGAACCTGATTTTTTTGTTAGGTATAGATCTTTTCAATTTTGTTCTAAATCTTTATTGAGGATATCATTTGGATCCCTAATGAGTATGTAAATGTTATGAGGGCGTTTGTAGATTTTTCGGAGCCAAAAAACAATCTTTTTAGATAAATCATGTCTTGCGCACTGTTTAGATCAAACAATGTATGAATTCCACATGGTTTAGAAAACCATGTGGGCCATGTTTTTTCGAACAGATCCACCTCGCATGATTGGTGCACGTTCGTGAATCCTAACTGTGTGAGCTCCTTTTTCCCTAAGTACCCATTCATGAATTTCACACAGTTTGATCAAACCGTACAAAGGATGTGATTTAAGGATGAACCGTTCTGCATGGTTTGACAAACCGTGCAGACAAACTATGCATAGGATACAATCTTGTGAAAAATTTCTAAAACGACCTTAATGAGCTATTAATCCTATCCTTCCTCCCTACTCTGAGGACTTGTGGGATTTTCCACCTTTTTCATCCCTTTGAAGCTTTTTGAAGGCCAAAGATAGGGATAAAGAATTCTTCTTCATCTTCCATCCAATTGACCTTCCGTTTATCATGTCGGACACACAACAGTATGTAATCGAGTCCTATTTATCTGATCTTCTTCACTTTTTCTCTCGACCTAATTATCTTTGTGTAAATGTTTTACACCTTTTCTTAGATCTACTCTGATTCAAGGAAAATCAAGGGCTGATACTAGAGGAGGAGGATCATGCAACCCCAAGGTGGGTGGTTTATAACTCATCCCTAAAGTTCATTGTTTATGGAATGTTTGTGTGGGCCAACTAGTTTCTTGGGAAACCATTTCTTAAATTAACATTTCATGATTATAATTGTTCTAATTGTATGCTTATGATATTTCTAATTTTTTGATTTTTTGTTAGTAGTTACACCCATAACTCAATCTGCCTCATGGCGATGGTTATTCTATATTTGGGTTTTAGGTTTTTGACACGTTTGAACCACTGTTTGGGTGTCACCATGCTTGGTATCTGTAAAGGAAATTATTCTTATAATAAATGGTTTGTTGTTATTGAGAATTACATGATGTCATGTACCATTTATGCTCACCACTTGACCCACCTAAGGTATGTTCTTCCAAATGGTTATCAAAAGTGAAATGTGAAATGTGATGAGGAAAGTATACTAAGTACATAACATGACCTTATTAAAAGTGATTGAATAAAGGTTACATGTATGCATCACCCCTTTCTAGGGAAATGGAAGGTAGGAAATTTAACCTCTTAAATTGAATATGCCTTAATTGTTAACAAAGTCTTGATTTAATGGTTGAAACACTACATGGCCTATCCATACTAATAAAAGGAAAGGCTTGGACTAATAATTAAATTGTTTCAACTCTACTTGACCTATCCACACTAATGGAAGTCAAGACATTAACCAAATGAATTATCCCATGATTAAAATATCAAATAAGAATGGATTGACTCAAGATCATCTTGGATTCTGAGAGGAGAATACCTTGGGTCTAAGGAACCCCATTCTGATTCAAGGATACAGTTTTCTTAATATGATACTCACCTAGACTCTAGTTCTTATCTATTCCTTGGAAGCTTGATATACTATTGTAGGGTCCCTTTCACTATTCCAGGATACCTTGGATTCACTCCTTGGATCTATAATTGACATGTAGGTTCCTTGGATAAAATCCTTGGACCCAGTCTTTACATAGCCTTGTTTTACCTTGGATGTACTCCTTCTACTCAGTAGGCAACTCAATGTGGAATGCCTTGGATTACACTCTTTCCCATTAGCTGGACTCAGATACTACTGAGTTAGCTTTCTGTGAGTTTACATTACCTTGGTTTTCACACTAGAACTCCCTCACTGGATGTCATTATCAGTTTTCCTTGTTACATCTTGGGACCTTCACTACTAATATTATCACATGGTCATGTCATTGTTGGTTATGCCTCACGTAACCTGTTAACGTTAAAGGGTAATTCCTTAATTAATGAACTAGTTACACATTCAGACACCAGCCGAGGGATGAAGCAGTTACATGGGTATTTAGTTATTGGTACTACTTTACTTTATATATGCATGCCTTCACACTGCTATATTCCATTATACGGGTCGGATGTTATAGACACTGTTTGTGGGGGCCCACTGAGATTTATCTCACACCCTCTCTGAGAATCGTTTGGTACATGGAGTAGATTACATGGTTGCAGGTGTTGACAAAGGGAAGCATAAAACTTCGAATACTTGATTTCTTATAGTTTAGGATGTATCTTGATAGTATATGACCGAGTTGGATCTCAAGATGCTTGGATTAGTCTTTGTTTCTTTTTCTTTATGAATCATGTAATGCCCATTGTCTTGTATCCATGTGTTCCAGTTTTTCTAGTGACATGACATTACATCATCATTGTTCAATTCATATTTTTGTTGTTATTCTTACTTAGATAATACATTTGTTTTCTTCCACTATTTAAATTATACCATTTCCACTATTTACTACTTCTTTATATTACTTATGTTGTGTTACACTCTGCTAATGAGTGCATAGTCTTCCCACAGACACACCCTAGTCCCTCACTACTAGTCGGAAGCCTCTAGAGTTTGGGAAGATACACTTGAGCCCATGTGTCCTACCAGGATCGGGGCACTGTTAAGTGTCATCTGGTTCCGGGTCGTCCCAAGCAGTGTCTATAACTTCTAGGCCAAGAGATAGGAGATAAGGAATCATTTTATTATTTCATCCATAATATTTTTTTCCATCGAATGTAGGAATTATTTTACTATTGGAAGAATTGATGTTATATATGATAAGGATTCAATAAGTAAACCTCCATCTAATACCAATTGAAGTTCCAAGGATCGAATAACAACTAAGAAGGGGGGTTGAATCAGTTGTTCACTTTTTATAAGTTTCAAAACATTAATAAACCTAACCCTATAAACCTATTAAGATTTATTTTCTTATCTACCTTTAGCAAATAATTATGCATGAAATAATATTAAAGAATGTAAGGAACACATGATTTATAAGGTTTAGCCTCAATGCGAGAACCAATGTCCATTCCATAGACACTCCTGTGGGTCTATGGAAATCCACTATAATGAAGAAATGAATAAAACTTAGATCAAATACCCTTATACATCTTCAATATCTATATAGGAAAGATTATACTTACTCCCATATATTTTAAATGTTTTCTTACAGAACAATTTTTCGAATAAAAGAATAAAAATTTTATTGAATCAGTAATTTTTTCATTCAGAACAATTGTTTCATAAAAAATAATAAAAAGTGTTTTTAATCTGCTCCAAAAATTCTCAGTCTCAATCCCCAATTTTATTTGGCTATATATGATATTCTTATTATGTTAAAGATGATTCCAAATTTTCTCTTCTCAAACACTCAAAGAAACCTTCTTCAATACAGTGGGATATTTTCACTTTGAATTCTCCAGAGCTCTTCCTTTTCCACATGTGTAAAAGATAAAAATGGATAAATTATCTGATAAAATATATATTAGCAACGTGAAAATCAAAAGAGGGAAACATGAAATCTTTCCCGCTTATTTAAATCTCAAAAATTTTTAAAATATATCGCATTTAATGTTCAATATTTTACTTCTTCAAACTTACATAACTTTCATAGTGATTTACAAAAATATTAAATTCAATATTTACTTCTTGAACTCTTCATATCCTTCTCATTATGATAATACTAGATCTTAGTTGTGGTTTTATCATGAACATGATCATAATTTTTGTTCAAATTTTCTCCAAAACATTCTCAGAAATGTTGTGCATATTTTCTCAGAAACATGCTCAAATATTGAGTTCCTATATCTTCTGAAAATAGGTTCTGATTTGTTTAGAAAAAAGGTTCCAATTTTTTTAAAAATCAGTTACTGAAACTCTCATAAATATGGTTCCAAATTTCTCAGAAATCAGGTTTGCAATTGTTCATAAATAAGGTTCAGAATTGCTCCAAAATTAGGTTCTGAATTGTTTAGAAATCTGGTTCTGAATTGTTTAGAAATCAGGTTTGGAATTTCTCAGCAATTGGGTTCCAAATTATTTCGAAATCATGTTCTGAATTGCATAGAAATCAGGTTTCCAATTTTTCCAAAATCAAGTTCCAAATTGTTCAGAAATCAGGTTCTGAATTTATCAGAAATAAGGTTTTGAATTTTTTAGAAATCCAGTTCCAAATTGATTAGAAATCAAGTTATAAATTTTTTAGAAATTGGGTTTTGAATTCCATAGAAATCATGTTACAATTTTCTCAGAAAATAGGTTCTGGTTTTTCCCAGAAACATGATCAGAAAAAGTGATTTTGATTTCTTCAAACTTCTCCATCATTTCTTCAAAAGATTTTATCATTATTTGTTTCATGGTTTTTGAGAAAAATTTTTCAAATTAATAATTGTATTATTTTGTTTATAAATTTTTTGAAACTTTCAATCTTCTGACTTTTCACTCTTTAAAAAAATATTATTTCAAAACTCTTTAGCAACAAAAGTACTTCTTCATTCAGAAACATCTTTCAAACACGGAAACTTCTCTCAAACTCGGAAACTTCTTTTTAACTTAGAAACTTATTCTGAACTTAACAACATCTTTCAAATTTAGAAAAATCTTTCAAACTCAGAAACTTGTCTCTTTCCCTGATTACAAAAAAGAAAAACTTCCAGCAACCAACAACTTCATATTCTTGTATATCAAAAACATTCTTCAACAATAAAGGTTAGTTGTCAAGAAATAAAAAACATTGTTAAAACAAAATAGCACAAAGGTTCTTCAATTAATAAAAGATAAAAATATTTATCATCTAGGAAATAACAATTTTTAATCATTAAGAACTAATTAATAATCAAGATGTAATTCAAAAGTATAGTATATGTGTAGATATGGGAGAAATAAGATATTTCCTTTGTTGATGCGTCAGTTTTTGGGCTACATTTGTCACATGATCTCATATTATAATGAAGTAGATAATTATTTGATAGGAGATGTAATTTTATGTTAGTAAAAGAGAATCAAAACCTATCCATCTTATAAAAATAAAAATTTATTCAATATATGTAACATCCCAAGTAAGTAATGAATAATAGATATAGTTATCTATGTCTATTTATGAATTAGATAGTGTTTTAGAGGCTTAAAATGAGAATAAATCCAACCTAAAGCATGAAATACTCTAATATTTTTAAAAGATTGTTTTACCACCTTTTGATGGAGAACCATTTTTAAATCTATATTTTGAAAATTTTATAAGCTATATTTGTCAAAATAAACTTATTCTTTATTATTGGTACATTGAAATTTACTTTGGATAAACTTCTGGTATTTTTCTGATAATGCTCATTTTTTTAATGAATAGTGAAAAATGTTGTATTTTAATTCAAAACCTCTTTTTAATCTAATTTATTTATATGATTATATTATCTTTTTAATTGGTTTTAAAGTAAAATTAGAATATATTTTTACCATTTAATCCAATATTGGTCGTTGGAATTAATTTCATTTTGAAATTGGACTTAAACTAGTGTCAATCGTTTGATATATATTGTTTCATAAAAACACGCTATTTGTTCTTACAGTGGGAATTAATTATTAAATTAATTATTTTAACTTATATGTTTTGAATTTTTTAAAATAGAAATCATTTTTGAATTCGGAATATCAAATATATCTTAGGGTGAAGTTTTGGTATTTTTCTGAAAAACATCAATTTTTGATGAATAGTGAAACCACTAAGTGGTACTTAAAAAACTGATTTTTAGTTTAAATGAAATTTCACCACCTCTGTGTTTTGAATTTCAAAAATATTACATACATGGTTGTCATTATAAATTAAAATGTGGGTCAATGGGATTAAAATAATTTTTTTGTGAATAATAACTTTTAAGTTTTAATCGTGATTAGAGGTAATTAGTGTAATTTAAGGTAAAAATAAGGTTTTAATAATATGAAATGACCTAGACACATGTCCTACCCTTATTGGATGTGTCATGGCCGAAAAATAAAATTCCTGGGTCAACTTGGGGACCCCATGGAGCCACTTTGGTAGGAAAATGACATTAAGAACTTTTTATTTAATGTTAAAATTAAAATGTCACAAACATGAGTTGGTTTACTAAAACAATTTTTAAATGGGGTTATACGAGTCATATTTTTGACTATAAATATTTATTATAAAGATAAAAATATTTCCTACATCACGATAGTTTTATTATAATTTTTAGACATTATATAAATTAAATTATTTATGACACTATGATGATGCAGCGATTACCTCATTATTTATCTGTTTAAATAAAATGAAAAGATAATGTAAAATCTAAGACCTACACATGTCAAAAACCTATTGGATGGGTGGATTTAGAACTCTTATCAACTTATCCTAGAAATATATAATTTTGGGACCTTTTAAATTCGAAAAATCATTTTATAATAAAGTAACATTTTAAAACTTCCAAAGAGTGCCCCTCCTCTCCTCTTATAAAAGGCCCCCACCTCTACCACCTTACCCACACCTATCAAGCCTTTGGCTTGGCTAAACCCTTCCCATTTTGTCTCTACATATCCCTATATTACTCCTAGAATCCTCACATTGGGCAGAAGTCTTCCCAAGGAAGCCTTTGAGCTCAAATCAAAAAGAGTTACCCGTTTTAAAAGTAGTGTTTTCTCTTGTGTTATTATGTTTTATTTTGCTTCTTCAACCCCCCTAAACACTATTTTTAAATTCCTTTTTTAAAAACACCAGTATCATCAATATACTAGGATGTTTTTATAATAAGTATTCGAGCTACACTTACAGACACCTACATATAATGGTTAAAGAACATACTGTTTCTGTGGATGACGAATTTCTGCCTGACGAAACGATGATTGTTCAACACTAATATAACACCTTCAAAGGTGGCCATTAAGATGTCACTATATTTATATATGATATATAATATTTTTATGTTTTACTTAAGCTTCTGTATTTTTCATTTATGGCATACCTTTATGGTTTCCATTATGGGTAAACGTGATATCTTCATTTTAGGAAGTGCGGACTACCGCCCCCTCAAAATGATTTGATTCGTTAATACCATATGTGGTACGTATAAGTGATAGATTTAATAATATTATATATTATATTATACTGGAATTATAATAAAACTTTATATAATTATTATTTCTTTCCATTAAAGTATGAGATAGAAATGAAAGTAGCGTTCATGCGTACGTACGGCTTACCGTCTCCATGAACGGTGCATTTCATTTCTTATCCCCAAATGTAATGTACTATTATAAGTACATATATATAATGGATATATATGATGTAGGTTACATCTAAATTATGAATATAATTCTGGAATTAAAATATACATATCACTCATTTATTTTTAATTCCATTAATATGACCTAGAAATGAAAGTAGCGTTCATGCGTACGTACGGCTTACCGTCTCCATGAACGGTGCATTTAATTTCTTACCTCTAAATGATTATGTAATATTATAAATGAATGTATATACTGGATATATATGATATATATGGCATCTGCATCATGAATATCATTCTTGAGATAATGTATATTTTACTACGTGAACAACTTTTAAATATAATAAGTTCACTTTTGACTCAAGTACCAAATATCGACAAAACGACTATTATTAACTTAAATGATTACATAATGTTCATAACATGGTAATAAGTGATATAAAAGGAATAATTAACTCAAAAAAGTTCTTAAAAAAGTAGAAATTAACTCAAGTTTATTATTCAGGACATTAAAGAACGATCTAGTAAAGTCAAACCCGAGGTATGGGACATCGTCCCAATCTCCATTCATTGTGGCATATTTTGTTTTATACACAACTTTCTTTTATACGGTGTATAAACCCCTTTGACTTTTATGCTTATTCAAAAGGAATATTTTTTTATATGAAGCGTTTTACAAAATCACAAAAGGAATGTTTTTTTATCGTACGTATGCGGCGACAACGACTTCTCCACCGCCATGACCATTATTAGAGTTTAGGCTTCCACTACAAGCCATAACCTAACTTTTTTTTAAAATGAAAAATAAATAAAATGTATTAATTTTCTTTTATTTTAGAATTGAAAATGGTTTTCATAATGTTTTTATTATATCAATGTGTTGTATTGATATCTTTTGATTGAAATGTGCAAATGTTATGTTTCCTTTATGCATGTTTTACGTGATACGATTATGTTTTGGTTCTTCAGAATTGTTATGAAGATGGGTGGCTCCGTGATAAACTAATGGAGGGTGAGCCTAATATAGCTCTCTAATTCATTGGGTAATGTGAAGGAGCTAAATGTTATGGTTTCTCTGAAGATATTTAGGGAATATACTGTGATGGGTATTCCAAACGTAACCAAGAGGGTTACTCCCTACGTAAGAATGTTATGAATGCATCAAGTTACCTTGATGTCTTATGATTTCTATGATTTATTCATGATTGCTGAGGTATGTTAAAGTGCTTATGTTTTATGGGTAAAGTATGATTTTATTCTTATGTATATATGTACTCATGTTTCCATTCCATATTTTTATAACCCTTACTGATCTTTTTATGCTCATCCCAAGTTTTTGAAATGTTTTTCACAGGACAAGGGAATGGTACATGATATGATGATAGTGTCAAGGAAGTGTTAAGAAAGAATCCATGTTTTATTTTAAATGTGTTTTCATTGATGGGAAAAATGAATAATATCTTTTATGTAACCACATTGTTTAAATGTGGAATGTAATGCTTGTTTTATGATCTAATTCTCTAAAACTATAAACCTGAAAATATCCTCAATGTATAATATTGTAATAACTCAAGATTAGGTAATGTTTAAGGCTGGGGCCTTAGAGTTGGTATCAGAGGTCGGTTTAGATAACATTAAGAGTTATAATTCTATTAAAATATTATCCAAAAATATTTTTTTATGGTCAAATTGAAATGATATAGCATTTGAATATTACCATGTTGCTTAATCTAATACATGTTTGTTCAGAATGGTTTTCCGTAGAGGAAATAGGGAAGAAGTTCTAGGAAGGAATATAGAAAGAAATGACCTTCCGAATCAACATCCTGAGATGGTCGGAATTGGAACTGAACAGTTTGTTGTAGTAATGGTGCAATGGACTCAAGCAATAAATGGTGGTGGTATACATGCACGAGATCAGCCAGATCAACCGTAGAGGAACATGTCAGGGGTGGAGCATTTCATGAGGCAACATCCCCCATCATTAAGAGGATCATATGACCTTGTGCTTGCTGAAGGGTGGATTAATGCACAAGAGAATATTTTCGATGTCATGGGGTGTTTAAACAATCAAAAGGTTATTCTTGCTATTTACCGTTTGGAGGGTGAAGCAGATCAGTGATGGTAGATGGTTAAAAATATCAGGGATGCTGATGAGATTGATGCTCTCGACTGGGATGAATTCAAAGGTATGTTTCTTGAGAAGTATTTTCCTATGGTTGTTCGACTTATGATGGAAAAACAATTCCTGGAATTGAGGCAAGAGGAAGACTCAATGGCCTCCTATAAAGAAAGGTTCACTCGATTGGCAAGGTATGCTCCAGATTTTATCCGAGACCTTGATAGTAAAATCAATCATTTTTACACAGGATTAAAGCCAAAATATCTAAGGTATTTAGCTTCTCTTGAGTTCAAAAGTTATGAAAATTGTGTTTGATGTGCTGAGAATGTGGAAATGGACTTTGCTGATAATCAAGTGTTATATAACAACCAACAGAAGAAGATACTGAGGTGGTAGGAGAAAGGAAAGAATTCTTCAAAAAGGTCTGACTGTAAGAAACTAAGTTTCTAGTTTGTGATAAATGTTGTAAAAGGAATGCTGGGGAATGTCTTCTGAATTTTGGAAAGTGCTACCGATGTGGTAAGATGGGACATAAGGCTCGTGATTACACTGAAAAAGATCAGGGTGACAGTAATACCAAATTTAATTTACAGTTAGTGAAATGTTTTAAGTGCAATGAGATGGGTCACTATGAAAATGAGTGTCTGAAAAAGAGCTTGCGTGATGGGAAGCACTTAGAGTACAAGTAGGAAGGGGTGGTGAAATCCTTTGCAACTACTTCAGCAGATGTCGGGCCATCAAATGAAGTTGTATCAGGTACTTTGTTTGTTTTTTCAGATTATTCCAGTGTGTTGTTTGATTCGGGGTCTACACATTTTTTCATCTCTGAAAACTTTTCTAGTAAAATGGGAATACCATCTCAATAAATTACTCATGAACTTGTGGTAAAAACAGCTAGGGGAAATGTTGAGGAAAAAAGAATTTATAAGAATCTTCATATCCTTATCCGTGGAAAGAACCTACTTGTGAACCTTATTGTTTTACCTCTAGTATAGTTTGATGTTATCTTGGGTATGGATTGGATCTCTATTTACCGTGCTAAGATTGACTGTAGAGAAAAATAAGTTTCTTTTCAGAAAGACTTTCAGTTTGTGTACAAGAATGAACCCTTACTGTTGATAACATATCAATAGGCCGATAAACTTGTAAAAGATGGAAATGAATGTTTCCTTGAACATATCGTTGAAAACAAGGGAACTTTTCAGATTAATGATGTTACAGTGGTAAATGAGTATCCTGATGTTTTTTCTGATGAGTTTCCTGGAATAATACCAGATCAGGAAGTTGAATTTACTATTGACTTAGTTCCTGATGCTAAGCCAATTTCAAAACCCCCTTATCGAATGGCTCAAACTGAACATTTAGAGTTGAAGGAGAAATTGCATGATTTATAAGAGAAAGGTTTCATTCGACCTAGAACATCACCATTTGGTGATCCTATTTTATTTGTTAAAAAGAAAGATGGTTCTATGAGACTTTTCATTGATTATAGAGCCTTGAATAACATCACTGTTAAGAACAAATATCCTTTTCCTCATATCGATGATTTGTTTGATCAGCTCCAGGGAGCTCAGTATTTTTCAAAGATTGACCTAAGATCAGGGTAACATCAGTTGAAGGTAAAGGAGGCAGATGTTCCGAAGACCGCGTTTCGTACAAGATATGGCCATTATGAATTTGTAGTAATTCCTTTTGGTCTAACCAATGCACCTGCTGTATTCATGGACCATATAAATAGAATTTTCCATGAGTTCTTGGATAAGTTTGTGGTTGTTTTCATTGATGATATTTTGGTGTTTTCTAAATGTAAAGAGGAGCATGAAAGACATTTAAGGTTTATTTTGAAAACCTTAAAAGAAAATAAATTGTATGGGAAATTCAGCAAGTGTGAGTTTTGGTTGCAACAAATTTCTTTCCTTGGTCACATTGTTTCTAAAGATGGGATAACTGTTGATCCTGCAAAAACAAAGGTTGTTGAAGAATGGCCAAGACCCACAAATGTAACTGAGATTCTTAGCTTCCTTGGTTTAGCAGGCTATTACTGATGGTTTTTTAGAAATTTTTCACGGTTATCTAGTCCAATGACTAAGCTAACTCGGAAGGGTGTTAAGTTTATCTGGACAAAAGAATGTGATGATTGTTTTCAGGAATTGAAATGAATATTGGTGAATGCTCCTGTTTTGGCACTACCTTCCAAGAATAGTGAGTTTGTTATCTACAGTGATGCTTCATTGAAATGACTTGGTTATGACCTAATGAAGAATGATCAGGTAATTGCATATGCTTAACGTCAGTTGAAAACTCATGTGGTAAATTACCCTACACGTGATTTGGAATTAGCTGCTGTTTTTTTCGCTTTAAAAATTTGGAGGCATCATTTGTATGGAGTAAATTGTGAAATATACACTGATCACAAAAGTTTAATGTATATATTCACTCAGAATGAATTGAACATGAGACAGAGGAGATGTCTCGAATTAATCAAGGATTATTATTTTACAATTCATTACCATCCGGGAAAAGAAAATAAAGCGGATGATGCTTTGAGTCGAAAAAGTAATGCTTCATTAACAATGTTGCATTTTGAACGTGATCCTTTGGTTAAGGATTTTATGAACTTTGGCATAAAAGTTGTTGGTTCAGGATGTCCTTCTATTTTGTTTCAGGTATCAGTGAAATCTTCACTATTAGACAGAATCAAGCAAGCACAGAAGCAATTCAGTGAGTTGTAGAAAAAGGTAGAACTGGTTCAGAAGGGTAAGTTTCCTGAATTCAACATTGATAATGTTTGTGTTTTGAGATTTGGGAAGAGATTATGTGTGCCTTGTGATTCACAGTTGAAGAGGGAGTTGTTATGTGTAGCTCATAGTTCTCTATTTTTAGTTCATCCAGGAAGTACTAAGATGTATAGAGATCTTCAGGAGTATTACTGGTGAGACGGAATGAAAAGGGATATTGCTGATTTTATTGTGAAGTGTTTGACTTGTCAGCAGTTTAAAGCAGAGCGGCAGTTACCGAAAGGGATGCTTCAGCCTTTACTAGTGTCAGAGTGGAAATGGGAAAATATATCCATGGACTTCATTGTGGGATTTTCGAAGACACCTTGAGGTAATAATGCAATCTAGGTTATTGTTGATCGCTTGACTAAATCGGCTCATTTCCTTACTATATGAGATACGTTTTCCCTAGATAAACTTTCTCGATTTTATCTTAAAGAGATAGTCAGGTTACATGGAGTTCCACTTTCTATTGTATCTGATAGTTATCCCAGATTTACTTATAACTTTTGGAAAGGCCTTTAGAAGTCGTTGGGTACTCAATTAAATTTTAGTATGACTTCTCATCCTCAATCAGATTGGTATTCAGAATGAACGATTAAGACTTTGGAGGATATTCTACGTTCTTGTTTGAAGGTTTATCAGGGAAGTTGGGACCAATATCTTTCTTTGGTTGAATTTTCATATAATAACATTTTTCATTCCAGTATACAGATGCCACCATTTGAGGCGTTATATGGGAAGCGATGTCGAACACCAGCATTTTGGGATGAAGTGGGTGAAAGGAAGCTGATGGGACCATAATTGGTAGAAGAAATAGAAAAAAAAAGATCAGTTGATTCAGAAACACATGAGAACAGCTCAGAGCAGACAGAAAAGTTATGTAGACAACAAGAGGAAGGATCTATCTTTCGAGGTAGGTGATCATGTTTTTATCAAAGTCTCATCATGGAAAAGTGTGATGCGATTTGGTAAGAAAGTAAAGTTGAGTCCAAGGTTCATTGGACCATATGAAATTTTGGAGAGAGTTGGATCAGTTGAATACGGAGTGGCTTTACCTCCGAATTTATCTCAGGTACACAATGTTTTTCATGTTTCGATGTTGAGAAAGTATATTCCAGATCCATCTCATGTTCTGAGCCCAGAGGTAGTTTAGTTGGAAGAGAATCTCTCTTATGAAGAACAACCAGTCCAGATTCTTGAACGAAGGGAGAAAGTGTTGCAGAATAAGGTAATTCACCAGGTAAAAGTTTTGTGGAAAAACTATATGGTTGAAGAGGCAACGTGGGAATCTGAAAATGCTATGAGGGATAAATACCTCCAATTATTCGATAAGTAAATAAATTGCGGGGATGCAATTTTCAAAAGGGGGGAAGGGTGAAACATCCCAAGTAAGTAAGGAATAATAGATATAGTTATCTTTGTCTATTTATGAATTAGATAGTGTTTTAGAGGCTTAAAATGTGAAAAAATCCAACCTAAAGCATGAAATACTCTAATATTTTTAAAAGATTATTTTACCGCCTTTTGATGGAGAACCATTTTTAAATATATTTTTTGACAATTTTATAAGCAATATTTGTCAAAATAAACTTATTATCTATGATTGGGACATTGAAATTTACATTGGAAAAAATTTTGGTATGTTTCTGATAATGTTCATTTTTTTAATGAATAGTGAAAAATGTTGTATTTTAATTCAAAACCTCTTTTTAATCAAATTTATTTATATGATTATATTATCTTTTTAATGGGTTTTAAAGTGAAATTAGAATATATTTTTTACATTTAATCCAATAGTGGTCATTGGAATTAATCTTACTTTGAAATTGGACTTAAACTAGTGTCAATCGTTTGATATATATTGTTTCATAAAAATACGTTATTTGTTCTTACAGTGGGAATTAATTATTAAATTAATTATTGTGACTTATATTTTTTTTATTTTGTAAAATAGACATCATTTTTTAATTTGGAATATCAAATATAGCTTAGGGTGAAGTTTTGGTATTTTTCCGAAAAACTTCAATTTTTTATGAATAGTGAATCCACTAAGTGGTACTTAAAAAACAGATTTTTCGTTGAAATGAAATTTTACCACCTCTGTGTTTTGAATTTCAAAAATCCGATATACATGGTTGTCATTAAAATGTAAAATGTGGTTCAATGGGATTAAAATTTTTTTTGGTGAATAGTAACTTTTAAGTTTTAATCACGATTAGAGGTAATTAGTGTAATTTAAGGTAAAAATAATGTTTTAATAATATGAAATGACCTAAAACATGTACTACCCTTATTAGATGTTCCATGGCCGACCAAGACAATCCATGGGTGAACTTGGGGACACCATGGAGCCACTTTGGTAGGAAAATGACATTCAGAACTTTTTATTTGAAGTTAAAATTAAAATGTCACAAACATGAGTTGTTTTACTAAAAAAAATTTAAATGGGGTTATATAAGTCATATTTTCGACTATAAATATTCATTAGAAATCTAAAAATATTTCCTACATCATGATATTTTTTTTATAATTTTTAGGCATTAAATATATTAAATTATTTGTGACACCATGATGATGCAGCGATTACCTCGTTATTTAACGATTTAAATAAAATGAAAAGATAATGTAAAATCTAAGACCTACACATGTAAAAAACCTATTGGTTGGTTGTATTTGGAACTCTTATCACCTTATCCTTGAAATATATAATTTTGGGACCTTTTAAATCCAAAAAAAAACATTTTATAATAAATTAACCTTTTATAAATTCCCAAGAGTGCCCCTCCTCCCCTCTTATAAAAGGCCCCCACCTCTACCACCTTACCCACACCTCTCAAACCTTTGGCTCGGACAACCTCTGCCCATTTTTTCTCTCCAAATCCCTCTCTTACTCCTATAAGCCTCACTTTGGGTAGAAATCTTCTCAAGGAAGCCTTTGATCTCAAATCAAAAAGAGTTACCCTTTTTAAAGGTAGTGTTTTCTTTTGTGTTCTTATGTTTTATTTTGCTTCTCCAACCCCCCTAAACTCTTTTTTTCGTTTATTTTGTAACAAAACCAGTATCACCAATATACTAGGATGTTTTTATAAGAATTATTAAATCTAAACTTAAACACACCTACATATAATGCTTAAAGAACATATTGTTTCTGTGGATGGCGAATTTCTGTCTCACGAAACGATGATTGTTCAACACTCATATAACACCTTCAAAGGTGGCCATTAAGATGTCACTATATTTATATATGATATATAATATTTTTATGTTTTACTTAAGCTTCTGTATTTTTCATTTATGTCATACCTTTATGGTTTCCATTATGGGTAAACGTGATATCTTCATTTTAGGAAGTGTGGACTACCGCCCCCTCAAAGTGATTTGATTCGTTAATACCATTTGTGGTACATATAAAGGATATATTTAATGATATTATATATGATATTATACTATAATAATAATATACCTTTGTATAATTATTATTCCTTTCCATTAAAGTATGAGATCGAAATGAAAGTAGCGTTCATGCGTACGTACGGCTTACCGTCTCCATGAATGGTGCATTTCATTTCTTATCCCCAAATGTAATGTACTATTATTAGTACATATATATAATGGATATATATGATGTATGTTACATCTAAATTATGAATATAATTCTGTAATTAAAATATACATATCTCTCATTTAGTTTTAATTCCATTAATATAACATAGGAGTGAAAGTAGCGTTCATGCATACATACGGCTTACCATCTCCATGAACGGTGCATTTCATTTCATACCTCTAAATGATTATGTAATATTATAAATGCATGTATATACTGGATATATATGATATATATGACGTCTATATCATGAATATCATTCATGAGATAATGGATATTTGACTACGTGAACAACTTGTAAATATAATAAGTTCACTTTTGACTCAAGTACCAAATATCTACAAAACGACCGTTATTAACTTAAATGATTACATAATGTTCATAACATGGTAATAAGTGATATAAAGGGAATAATGAACATGAAAAAGGTTCTTAATCAAGTAGAAATTAACTCAAGTTTATTATTCAGGACATTAAAGAATGATCGAGTCCAGTCAAGCCCGAGGTATGGGACTTCGTCTCAATATCCATTCATTGAGGCATATTTTGTTTTATACACAACATTCTTTTATACGATGTATAAACCCCTTTGACTTCTACGCTTATCCAAAAGGAATATTTTTTTTATACGAAGCATTTTACTAAAAGACAAAAAGAATATTTTTTTGTCTTACGTATGCGGCGACAACAACTTCTCCACCGCCATGACCATTATTAGAGTTTCGGCTTCCTCTACAAGCCATAACCTAACTTTTTGTAAAATAAAAAATAAATTCCATGTATTAATTTTCTTTTATTTTGGTATTGAAAATGTTTTTCATAATTTTTTTATTATATCAATGTGTTGTATTGATATCTTGTGATTGAAATTTTGAAATGTTATGTTTCCTTTATGCATGTTTTACATGATACAATTATGTTTTGGTTTATGAGAATTGTTCTGAAGACAGGTGGTTCTGTGATAAACTAAGGATGGGTGAGCCCGATATAGCTCCCCAATGCATTTGGTAACATGAAGGAGTTAAACGTTAAGGTTTCTTCGAAGAGATTTAGGGGATATACTATGATGGGTATTCCAAACATAACCAAAAGGGTTACTCCCTACGTAAGAATGTTATGAATGCCTCAAGTTACCTTTATGTCTTATGATTTCTATGATTTATTCATGATTTGATGAGGTATATTAAAGTTCTTATGTTTTATGGGTAAAGTATGATTTCATTCTTGTGTATATATGTACTCATGTTTCCTTTCCATATTTTTATAACCCTTACTGAGCTTTTTATGCTCATCCCATGTTTTTGAAAAGTTTTTCACAGGACAAGGGAATGGTAAATGATATGATGATAATGTCAAGGAAGTGTCAAGAAACAATCCATTTTTTATTTTAAATGTGTTTCCGTTGATGGGAAAAAGGAATACTATCTTTTATGTAACCACTTAGTTTAAATGTGGAATGTAATTCAAGTTTTATGATCTAATTCTCTAAAACTCTAAACCTGAAAAGATCCTCAATGTATAATCTTGTAATAACTCAATATTAAGTAAGGTTTAAGGCTGGGGCCTTATTGTTGGTATTAGAGGTCGGTTTAGATAACATTGGGAGTTAGAGTTCAATTAAATGATTATCCAAAAATTATTTTTATGGTCAAATTGAAAGGATATAGAATTTGAATATTACCATGTTGCTTCATCTAAGACATGTTTGTTCAGAATGGTTTTCTGTAGAGGGAACAGTGAAGTAGTTCTAGGAAGGCATACAGAAGGAAATGACCTTCCGAATCAGCATCCTGAGATGGTCAGAATTGGAACTGAACAGTTTTTTTGCAGTAATGGCACAGTTGACTCAAGCGATAAATGGTGGTGGTGTCCATGCACGAGATCAGCCAGATCAACCGCAGAGGAACATATCAGTGGTGGAACATTTCATGAGGAAACATCCCCATCATTCAGAGGATCATCTGACCCTGTGCTAGATGAAGGGTTAATTAATGAATTGGAGAAGATTTTAGATGTCATGGGGTGTTCATACAATCAAAAGGTTAGTTTTTCTATTTACCATTTGGAGGGTGAAGCAGATCAGTGGTGGTCGATGGTTAAAAATATCAGGGATGCTGATGAGATTGATGCTCTCGACTGGGATGAATTAAAAGGTATGTTTCTTGAGAAGTATTTTCCTAAGGCTGTTCGTCTTAGGATGGAAAAATAATTCCTGGAATTGAGGCAAGAGGAAGACTCATTGGATGCCTATGAAGAATGGTTCACTCGATTGGAAGGTATGCTCCAAATTTTATCCAAGACCATTATAGTAAAATCAATCGTTTTTACTCAGGATTAAAGCCAAAATATTGAAGGGATTTAGCTTTTCGTGAGTTCAAAAGTTATGAAAATCTTGTTCGATGTGCTGAGAAGGTGAAAATGGAGTTTTTCTATGATCAAGTGTTCTATAACAACCAACAAAAGAAGAGATCGAGGTGGTAGGAAAAGGGAAAGAATTCATCAAAAAGGTCTAACAGTAAGAAAACTAAGTTTCCAGTTTGTGATAAATGTGGTAAAAGGAATGCTGGGGAATGTCTTCTGAATTCTGTAAAGTGCTACTGATGTGGAAATATGGGACATAAGGCTCGTGATTGAACAGAAAAAGATCAGGGTGACGGTAAGACCAAATTTGATTTACAATTAGTGAAATGTTTTAAGTGCGATGAGATTATTCACTATGCAAATGAGTGTCTGACAAAGATCTTGAGTGATGGGAAGCAGTTAGAATACAAGAAGAAAGGGGTGGTGAAATCCTTTGAAACTACTTCAGCAGATGTCGGGCCATCAAATGAAGTTATATCAGGTACTTTTTTTGTTTTTTCATATTATGCCAGTGTGTTGTTTGATTCGGGGTCTACACATTCTTTCATCTCTGAAAACTTTTCTAGTAAAATGGGAATACCATCTCAAGAAATGACTCCTGAACTTGTGGTAAAAACACCTGGGGGAAATGTTGAGGCAAAAAGAATTTATAAGAATATTCCAAACCTTATCCGTGGAATGAACTTATTTGCGAACCTTATTGTTTTACCTATAGTAGAGTTTGATGTTATCCTGGGTATGGATTATCTCTCTATTTACCATGCTAAGATTGACTGTAGAGCTAAAGAAGTTTCCTTTCAGAAATAATTTCAGTTTGTGTACAAGATTGAACCCTTACTATTGATAACATATCAAGAGGCCGAGAAACTTGTAAAAGATGGAAATGAATGTTACCTTGCGCATATCATTGAAAATAAGGGAAATGTTCTGATTAATGATGTGCCAGTGGTAAAGGAGCATCCTGATGTTTTTCCTGATGAGTTTCCTGGAATAATACCAGATCGGGAAGTTGAATTTACTATTGACTTAGTTCCTGATGCTAATCCAATTTCAAAAGCCCCTTATCGAATGTCTCAAACTAAACTTTTAGAGTTGAAGGAGCAATTGCAAGATTTATTAGAGAAAGGTTTCATTCGACCTAGAACATCACCATGGGGTGATCCTGTTTTATTTTTTAAAAAGAAACATGGTTCTATGAGACTTTGTATTGATTATAGAGCCTTGAATAACATCATTGTTAAGAACAAATATCCTTTTCCTTATATCGAGGATTTATTTGATCAGCTCCAAGGAGCTCCGTATTTTTCAAATATTGACCTGAGATCGGGGTACCATCAGTAGAAGGTAAAGGAAGCAGATGTTCCGAAGACCGCGTTTCGTACAAGATATGGCCATTATGAATTTGTAGTAATTCCTTTTGGGCTAACCAATGCACCTGCTGTATTCATGGACCTTATGAATATAATTATCCATGAGTTCTTGGATAAGTTTATGGTTGTTTTCATTGATGATATTTTGGTGTTTTCTAAAAGTAAAGAGGAGAATGAAAGTCATTTAAGGGTTATTTTTCAAACCTTAAAAGAAAAGAAATTGTATGGGAAACTCACCAAGTGTGAGTTTTGGTTGCAACAAATTTCTTTCCTTGGTCACATTGTTTCTAAAGATGGTATAACTGTTGATCCTAAAAAAACAATGGTTCTTGATGAATGGCCAAGACCCAAAAATGTAACTGAGATTCGTAGCTTCCTTGGTTTGGCAGGAAATTACCGAAGGTTTGTTAGAAATTTTTCACGATTATCTAGTCCAATAACTAAGCTAACTCGGAAGGGTGTTAAGTTTATCTAGTCCAAAGAATGTGATGATTATGTTTAGGAATTGAAAAGAAGATTGGTGAATGCTCAAGTTTTGTCACTACCTTCTAGGAATGGTGAGTTTGTTATCTATATTGACGCTTCATTGAAAGGACATGGTTGTGTCCTAATGCAGAATTATCAGGTAATTGCATATGCTTCTCGTCAGTTGAAAACTCATGAGGTAAATTACCCTACACATGATTTGGAATTAGCTGCTATTGTTTTCACTTTAAAAATTTGGAGGCATCATTTGTATGGAGTAAAGTGTGAAATATACACTGATCACAAAAGTTTAAAATATATATTCACTCAGAAAAAATTGAACATGAGACAGAGGAGATGGCTAGAATTAATCAAGGATTATGATTGCACAATTCATTACCATCCGGGAAAAGAAAATAAAGTGGATGATACTTTGAGTCGAAAAAGTAACGCTTCATTAACAATGTTGCGTTTGGAATGTGATCCTTTGGTTAAGGATTTGATGGAATTTGTCATAAAAGTTATTGGTGCAGGATTTCCTTCTATTTTGTTTCAGGTATCAGTGAAATCTTCTCTATCAGACAGAATCAAGAAAGCACAGAAGCAAGACAGTGGGTTGCAGAAAAAGGTAGAGTTGGTTCAGAAGGTTAAGTTGTATGAATTCAACATTGATAATGATTGTGTTTTGAGATTTGGGAAGAGATTGTGTGTGCCTTGTGATTCACAGTTGAAGAGAGAGTTGTTATGTGAAGCTCATAGTTATCTGTTTCAGTTCATTCAGGAAGTACTATGATGTATAGAGATCTTTGGGAGTATTACTGGTGGGATGGAATGAAAAGGGATATTGCTGACTTTACTGTGAAGTGTTTGACTTGTCAGGAGGTTAAAGTAGAGCGACAGTTTCTGAAAGGGATGCTTCATCCTTTACCAGTGCCAGAGTGGAAATGGGAAAATATATCCATGGACTTCGTTGTGGGATTGCTGAAGACACCTCGAGGTAATAATGCAATCTGGGTTATTGTTCATCGCTTGACTAAATCTGCTCATTTCCTTGCTATACAAGATACTTTTTCCCTAGATCAACTTTCTCATTTGTATCTTAAAGAGATATTCAGGTTACATGGAGTTCCCCTCTTCATTGTATATGATCGTAATCCCATGTTTACTTCTAACTTTTGGAAAGGCCTTCTGAAGTCGTTGGGCACTGAATTAAATTTTAGTATGGCGTTTCATCCTCAATCAAATGGGTAGTTAGAATGAACTATTCAGACTTTGGAGGATATGCTACGTGCTTGTTCTATGGATTATCTGGGAATTTGGGACCAACATCTTTCTTTGGTTGAATTTTCATATAATAACAGTTTTCATTCCAGTATACATATGGCACCATTTGAGATGTTATATGGGAAGCGATGTAGAACTCCAGCTATTTGGGATTAAGTGGGTGAAAGGAAGCTGACGGGACCAAAATTGGAAGAAGAAATGGCAGAAAAAGTTTAGTTGATTCAGAAACACATGAGAACAGCCTAGAGCAGACAGAAAAGTTATGCAGACAACAGGAGGAAGGATCTATCTTTCGAGGTAGGTGATCATGTTTTTTTCAAAGTCTCACCATGGAAAAGTGTGATGAGATTTGGTAAGAAAGTAAAGTTGAGTCCAAGGTTCATTGGACCATATGAAATTTTGGAGAGATTTGGATCAGTTGCATACCGAGGGGATTTACCTCCAAGTTTATCTTAGATACACAATGTTTTTCATGTTTCAATGTTGAGAAAGTATATGCCAGATCCATCTCATGTTTTGAGCCCAGAGGTAGTTCAGTTGGAAGAGAATCTATCTTATGAAGAACAACCAGTCCAGATTCTTGAACGAATGGAGCAAGTGTTTCAAAATAAGGTAATTCGCCAGGTAAAGGTTTTGTGGAAAAACTATATGGTTGAAGAGGCAACGTGAGAATCTAAAAATGTTGTGAGGGATAAATACCCCCACTTATTCGATAAGTAAATAAATTGTGGGGAAGAAATTTTCTAAAGGGGGGAAGGATGTAACATCCCAAGTAATTAATGAATAATAGATATATTTATCTATCTCTATTTATGAATTATATTGTGTTTTAGAGGCTTAAAATGAGAATAAATCCAACCTAAAGCATGAAATACTCTAATATTTTTAAAAGATTGTTTTACCGCCTTTTGATGGGGAACCATTTTTAAATATATCTTGTTAAAATTTTGTAAGCTATATTTGTCAGAATAAACTTATTCTTTATGATTGGAACATTGAAATTTAATTTGGATAAATTTCTGGTATTTTTCTGATAATGTTCATTTTTTAATGAATAAAGAAAAATGTTGTATTTTAATTAAAACCCTCTTTTTAATATAATTTATTTATATGATTAGATTATCTTTTCAATTGGTTTTAAAGTGAAATTAGAATATATTTTTACCATTTAATCCAATAGTGGTCGTTGGAATTAATTTCACTTTGAAATTTGACTTAAACTAGTGCCAATCGTTTGATATATATTGTTTCATAAAAACACGCTATTTGTTCTTACAACGGGAATTAATTATTAAATTAATTATTGTAACTTATATTTTTTTAATTATATAAAATATACATCATTTTTGAATTCGGAATATCAAATATATCTTAGGGTGAAGTTGAGGTATTTTTCTGAAAAACTTCAATTTTTGATGAATTGTGAAACCACTAACTGGTACTTAAAAAAACTGATTTTTCATTTAAATGAAATTTTACCACCTCTGTGTTTTGAATTTCAAAAATCTGACATAAATGGTTGTCATTAGAAATTAAAATGTGGTTCAATGGGATTAAAATAATTTTCTAGTGAATAGTAACTTTTAAGTTTTAATCGCGATTAGAGGTAATTAGTGTAATTTAAGGTAAAATAATGTTTTAATAATATAAAATGACCTAGACACATGTCCTACCCTTATTGGATGTTTCATGGACGGCCAATATAATCCCTGGGACAACTTGGGGACCCCATGGAGCCACTTTGGTAGGAAAATGACATTAAGAAGTTTTTATTTAAAGTTAAAATTAAAATGTCACAAACATGAGTTGTTTTACTAAATCAATTTTTAAATGAGGTTATATAAGTCATATATTTTACTATAAATATTCATTAGAAAGCTAAAAATATTTCCTACATCATGATATTTTTTTTAATAATTTTTATACATTAAATAAATTAAATTATTTATGACACCATGATGACGCAGCGATTACCTCATTATTTAACGATTTAAATAAAATGAAAATATAATGTAAAATCTAAGACATACACATGTAAAAAACCTACTGGGTGGGTGTATTTCGAACTCTTATCACCTTATACTCTAAATCTATAATTGTGGGACCTTTGATATCTGAAAAATCATTTTATAATAAAGTAACCTTTTAAAACTTCCCAAGAGTGACCCTCCTCTCCTCTTATAAAAGGCACCCACCTCTACCACCTTACCCACACCTCCCAAGCCTTTTCCTAGGCCAAACTCTGACCATTTTGTCTCTAAACATCACTCTACTACTCCTAGAAGCCTCACTTTGGGCATAATTTCTCCCAAGGAATCCTCTGAGCTCAAATCAAAGAGAGTTACCCGTTTTAAAGGTACGGTTTTCTCTTATGTTCTTATGTTTTATTTTGCTTCTCCAACCCCCCTAAACTCTTTTTTTTTCATTTCTTTTGTAACAACACCAGTATCATAAATATACTAGGATGTTTTTATAATAATTATTCGAGCTACACTTAAACACACCTAAATCTAATGGTTAAAAAACATACTATTTCTGTGGATGGCGAATTTCTGCCTCACGAAACGAGGATTGTTCAACACCCATATAACACCTTCAAAGGTGGCCATTAAGATGTCACTATATTTATATATGATATATAATATGTTTATGTTTTACTTATGCATCTGTATTTTTTATTTATGGCATACCTTTATGGTTTCCCTTTTGGGTAAACGCAATATCTTCATTTTAGGAAGTGCGGACTACCGCCCCCTCAAAGTGATTTGATTCATTAATACCATATTTGGTATGTATAAAGGATAGATTTAATGATATTATATATTATATTATAACTAAATTATAATATAACTTTATATAATTATTATTTATTTCCATTAAAGTATGCTATAGAAGTGAAAGTAGCGTTCATGCGTACGTACGGCTTACCGTCTCCATGAACGATGCATTTCTTTTCTTATCCCCAAATGTAATGTATGATTATAATTACATATATATAATGGATATATATGATGTATGTTACATCTAAATGATTAATATAATTATATAATTAAAATATACATATTTATCATTTAGTTTTAATTCCATTAATATGACATAGAAATGAAAGTAGCGTTCATGCGTACATACGGATTACCGTCTCCATGAACGGAGCATTTCATTTTTTACCTCTAAATGATTATGTAATATTATAAATGCATGTATATACTGGATATATATGATATATATGGCATCTACATCATGAATATCATTCTTGAGATAATGGATATTTGACTACGTGAACAACTTGTAAATATAAGAAGTTCACTTTTGACTCAAGTACCAAATATCGACAAAGCGACCGTTATTAACTTAAATGATTATATAATGTTCCTAACATGGTAATAAGTGATATAAAAGAAATAACTAACTTGAAAAGGGTTCTTAAGAAAGTATAAATTAACTCAAGTTTATTATTTAGGACATTAAATAACGATCGAGTCAAGTCGAACCCGAGGTATGGGACTTCCTCTCAATCTCCATTCATTGAGGCATATTTTGTTTTATACACAACGTTATTTTATACGGTGTATAAACCTATTTTACTTTTACGCTTATTCAAAAGGAATCTTTTTTATATGAATCATTTTACTAAATGACAAAAGGAATTTTTTTTTGTCGTACGTATGCGGCGACAACGACTTCTCTACCACCATGACCATTATTAGAGTTTCGGCTTCCTCTACAAGCCATAACCTAACTTTTTTTTAAAATGAAAAATAAATACCATGTATTAATTTTCTTTTATTTTGGTATTGAAAATGGTTTTAATAATGTTTTTATTATATCAATGTGTTGTATTGATATCTTGTGATTGAAATTTTGAAATGTTATGTTTCCTTTATGAATGTTTTACGTTATATGATTATGTTTTGGTTCATGGGCATTGTTATGAAGGCGGGTGGTTCCATGATAAACTAAGGGTGGGTGAGCCCGATATAGCTCTCTAATTCATTAGTTAACGTGAAGGAGTTAAATTTTAAGGTTTTTCCGAAGAGATTTAGGGAATATATTGTGATGGGTATTCCAAACTTAACCAAGAGGGTTACTCCCTACGTAAGAATGTTATGAATGCCTATAGTTACCTTTATGTCTTATTATTTCTATGATTTTTTCATGATTTGATGAGGTATATTAATGTTCTTATGTTTTATGGGTAAAGTATGATTTCATTTTTATGTATATATGTACTCAAGTTTCCTTTCAATATTTTTATAACCCTTACTGAGCTTTTTATGCTCATCCCAAGTTTTTGAAATGTTTTTTACAGGACAAGGGAATGGTACATGATATGATGATAGTGTCAAGTAAATTTCAAGAAAGAATCCATGTTTTATTTTAAATGTGTTTCCATTGATGGGAAAAATGAATACTATATTTTATTCAACCACTTTTTTTAAATGTGGAATGTAATGCAAGTTTTGTGATCTAATTCTCCAAAACTCTAAACCTGAAAAGATCCTCAATGTGTAATCTTGTAATAACTCAAGATTAAGTAAGGTTTAAGTCTGGGGCCTTATAATATATATTTTCTTCATTAATTATTATTGTGAATAATGAAATTGATTTTAGAAAATGGAGTTGAAACTATTTTTATGTAAGTCAAAAAAATATTGGGTGAGTCCAAATCTAATAAAATATCTTTTCAAAAAAGAATTTTTTCCATTGAAAGAAGAATAATGTGACTTGAATGCTCGTAACAAAAAAATGATAAGAGATCAACATATCTATGAAGTCATTCGAGAGATTCCTAGAAACAGAAGAAGATAAATATGAATGATAAATATATTTTATCAATGATAGATTTGAAATATATCAATAATTTTGGTAAGTAGATTCTTGATAGTGGTATATCATCCCATTTATGGGTAACATGAATCATTTTAGGAATACAAAATTAATAGTGAATAGGATGGTTCTGTTTGGAAATTATAGAACACTAAATGTAAAAAATAAATGTTAAAACTAGTTTTTATTGAGATGAATTTATAAATATTAAATTTATCTATGTTGATGCTCTATAACACAATTTATTGAGTGTGAGTTAGTTATTTTACATAGAATTATAAGTCACATTTTTAAGAAGTTTGTTTATATCAAGGGATATATTGGAACTTATATTATGTCTAGATAGATAATAAATAAGAACTTTTATTTGATAGAAAGAAAGGGAAATAATTTTGTACTTAATATATAAAAATAGAATAGTATGCGTCCTTGAAGATGTATACACATTCATCAAAAAAAATTAGAAATTTTATCAAATTTGAAAGACATTATTGATATTTTTAATCTGAATAGAAACAGAGAAAATATATGTGATTCTATCTTGAGGGGATAGATGGTGAGAAACTCTTACCATACAAATAATAAATGGGAATAATTTTTTTTGAATTATGTCCACACAAATGTTTTTGGTCCAATCAATAAAGCTAGTGAAAGAGGTGAGAAATATATCATCTTATTTATGGATTACTATAGTAGTATAGGATGTATTGTATTTATACTATGTAAGAGAGTTATATTGGGATACATCAAAATATTTTAAATAAGAGTGGAGAATCAACCAATAATAAAAATAAAGACCATATGGTATAATAATGGAACTAAATAAACTTCTACTAAACTTGAAAATTATTTGGAAAAATATAGAATAATTCTTAATGTGTTAGTATTAAGTACTCATCAATAAAGTGGAGTTGTGGAAAGAAATAATTAGATGGTAAATAACACTATAAAACCCCAAGATTTTGTGAAATATGATTTCGAAATATATTTAATATATTTAATATTTTATGTTACATGGAACACTGTGTTTTTCTTTTCTTACATGCAATACTAAGTTTTTCTCATGTTACACATAATACCAAGATTAACTTTTGTTAAATTCAACACTAAGTTTAAAGGAAATGTGATATACTATTAAAATTTAATTATTTAATTTGATTATTATCACTTCACTATTGTAATGGAAGGTATGAATATAATTAAAAAAATTATGAAAATACATGGTTTACAGGTGTATATAAAATGAATTATTTGGTTATTAATAAATTATAAATGGTAATAAGAACCAATTGGAAATAAAGTAATATTTTTCTAAAAAATTATTTTTATACACACAAATTATTTTTACCTAAAACATTAACTAAATAAATTTTCATGAATTATTTTAATGATATATATATATATAATCAATTTTATTAAGATTCACCTTATGTGTTCTCTTGACAATAGATAAGAATAAATCCAACTTTACACTTAAAACTATATTTTTTCTTAAACTAGTATTGTCAAATTTTTCACACTAATAATAAAATTCATTTTAACACTTCAATAAATAATTGATAAAATAAAATTCACTTTCAAATAATAATATCAAAATTAATTTTTGGGGAATTTCTGGGATTTTTCTAAAAAGATAATCTTTCAAGAATAGTAAAAAATACAGTTTTTATTTAGAATTGAAATTTTTTTAAATATTTTAACACATCCAAATTATTTTATAATTATTTTAAAAGTAAAATTAGTTCAAATATATATCAATTAATCCAATTTATGTCATTGGAATCATTTTTATATTGAATTTTGATATTAAAACATCTTAAGATTTTGAACATTTTCTCTTTAAAAACTCGCTTTATCGTCGCATCTGTCGGATTAATTTGAAATTAATTTTTTCCAATTATATGAATGGAATTTATAAAAATGGATCCTATATTTGGAATAAACATGATTTATATGGGCTAAAAATTTACACATATTTTTAAAAAAAATATTAATTGTTGAAATGTCAAAATTATTTACTGTGGTTATGGTAAAAATGGTTTAATCGAGGGTTAAACTAAACAAATAAGGGTTAAAATGACCTAAAACTTATAAAACACCCATTTTATGACTATATTCTGAACCTATATCTTTTATTATTGATAATTGACTATTTTGGAGTCCCTTTTCTTGTAAAAAATGTGTATAACCATTTAAAAAAATACATGTGTTCCACTCACCTAACTTATAAAAAAGAACCACATATCCTCTTATTTTCACATGATAGAATACATTGGTATCATAGAGGACAATACCCAATCACATCCTTACTTCTCCCATGTCATCCTATCCGCCTTATTTGTTTCATAAATCCTACATATGAATCCTTTTAGTGAAAACCAAAAAAAATTCTGAAGAAGAGGTAATGTGTCTAGTCAAGAGTTTAATTTTATTTCTTCATAAAACTCATTAAATTATTATTAAACCATGTGTATATAGTAAAATAATTATATTACATAGAATTAAATGATATTATTTCATGTAACTTCCTAAATCATTCTATTAAATCATCAAATGGTTTACTAAATCATCATTCATCTGTACAACGGACTACCGCCTTAGGAACTGATGGAATTCATTATTCCAATAAAACCTATCATGACTGGAACTAATTGTGGATTAAATATTAATATATGATATTTATGAAAATATTCTATATCTTAAATCATAATACCACATCTAACTTTTTACCTACATACCTGTTGAGAAAACAATAACATCGATCATGTGCACAGTGGACTACTTCCTCATGAACTGATGTGATGTGTTCATCATTTTTGATTTTATTAGATGATAATAAAGATAGATTAAATTAATAAATATTATGTTTTTAATATAATATTTATATCATATATAAATTCTTACTTTCCATTTTTTGGGGATATGATAGTATCGTTCTTGTGTACGATGGACTACCTCCTCACGACACGATGTGGTTCGTTCAATTTTTACATGGATGGTAATAAAAATGGGTTGAATTAAAATTTGTGATATATATATATGACATATAAATGATTTTTTGAAAGATCATTCATTATTTAACATTCATTATTTCAATCTATCTAGAAAATTGATACAACCTTTATGTGTACATATGACCTACCTTCTCCGTGAATGGGGTATTTCATTTTCTATCTATAAATTTGATGGATTAATATAAATACATATATACATAATATATATGATATTTATATCATGTTTAACATTATTAACATTATTAATCATGATAAATTAAATAAGACCAAAAAATAACAAGTCATCGCATGATTGAAAAAAAATCTGCTTTTACCACAAACGTGTTTTTAATAAGGAATTATTAATAAGAGGGTAATAAAAAATAATAAGTAAATAATATACATAATTAAATATATAATTATGTTTCTATGATATATTTATAAAAAATCTTATATTTACTATACATGATTTTATAACATGCACGAAGGAATTAAAAACTTACAGTAAGGTATTTCCATTTCACTTTATATTTTCTATGAGACATAAGCAATATACACCGTGTGTTTATTTTATGTGGTGTATATAATTCCCATAAATGTATATTATAATTATAATCATTAAAATTATGGGGATTTACATATCCATTTTATTATCCCCTTTTCATGGTGTTTACAGTATAAAATTTACCAAAGTTGTAAGGTATTTTTATGTTAATTTTATTTCTTTGAAGCATATGTTATGTAATGAACCTATATTATTTTTTGACGTGTATATAATTGCAATTTGGAATAATATACAATGAATCTAATACATTTAATGGTATTTTATGTTTCATTTATTGTTATTATTTCATGGAAATTATTATTCAATGTCTCTTAAATGGTAAGAGTTTTTTGTTTCAATATCATCGTTTATCATGATGTTTATTATTATACTTTAAATGAGTAAAACATATAATACATCCCTCAAAAAAATAATTAATTTTTTGATAGATTGGTTGTTTCATGAGAATATATTTTTTCCATTAATTTTTCTCAATTTATTAACCCAAGAGTTCAACATAATCTCTTTATGAAAAATCATCATTATTTCTCTCATCATTCAAAAACCAATTTTTCTTCAAAAGGCATGTTTTCTAAAAAAAATTTAAAAATGTTTTCAAAATTACAAAAAATCATTTATAAAAATCATTTTTACCCTATTTTAATTTTTGAAAAGTGTTTTTAAAGGGACATTTTTTTCCATTTTTCTAACAATACATGATTGTATTTTATAAAAGCTATAAAAGGATGGCGGTTATGTTATAACCCACTATGGTTGGGACCAATATCTCCCTCTAATTTATTAGGTAATGATTTATATCTCATGGTATAGAATATATAGTAATAGGTAATAAAACTGGTTTCGTAAGGGACTTTATCTACTTAGTGGTCTTAGCAATGAACCATGAATACTATAATGGTTTGGGCAGTGAAAATAATCCACTATGAGGAAAGGGATACCACTAGGGATGGTGGCTTGTCCCACCTAGGTGGTGTAGCCTCCCATGTTTTTCCCTGATGTGTTTTGTGGTGATCCTTTATTACTAAAGAAACCATTTTCTATTCATTTGTATATGAAACAATTCCATGTTATATGTCCATGTATTCCTCACATGGATTATGTTCCTCAATTTCCTTATGATCCATTCCTTATAAACTGCCAATAATTATTCCATGACTCAGAATTATGATCTTTAATATGAAGGGCGTGGTTTTCATATGTTTTTCTCATGTTCTTATACCCTTATGTTCATGTTATTCTTAATTATCTCAATTTTTTTACCAATGTTATGAATTTAATATCACCCTTTATTATGTTTCTTTTCCCCAGGTTATGAAGAAATATTTTAAGTGTGGTGTGTTTGTGAAGATTACTAAAGAATAATATATTTATGGTATTTATTGAGAATTTTCACCAAATTAGAATGTTTTGTATCTGGACTCCAAATACACCAAATTATTATAGTCCTCATGTGTGTGTTTGTTTAATATAGTGAATATTTATCTAAAAAATGTAATATATATCTATAATATGTCTGGGTCTCTATAGTTGGTGTTAGAATAAAGCACAATCTATCATTTAGAAACTTGGATGAGAAAACATCAATAAGATACCAAGGAATTATTCTAAGACTGTTTTTATGGATATAACTTAGGATAATTGAATGGATGAGTCAATGTATATAAAAATGACTTTGAATTTTTCTAAAGGATAGAGCATGTGGTTTTTTCAACAATTACATCCCTATCAAGATACTACAAGTGGAGGTGGCTCAAGTATAGAGATACCAACTCATGGACTCACCAAAGAAGAAAATGATATAGTTTTATTAGATTTTGGGTAGTGGAGACCATGATGGAAAGAAGATTAGATTTCTTATATGTCAATAATAAGAGAAGATAAACTCTGGGAAATGTCTCAAAAGAACAAGAATATGCTTTTTGTTTGAAGAATAATGGTATAGATTAAGTAATTTTTTAAGAAAATTAAATGTTCAATTAATGATATGGAAGGGAATATTTCACTCACTATGTTATTATTAATGGATGAATGTATAAATTTTGTATATTATGGAAATTATGAAAATCAATTTCTTATAGGGAATGCTCATGATGAGAACCAGAAAGGTGGTATGAGTAATGGTTATATTTTTGATGAGGAAGAAACTAAAAATTACATTTAAAAGGAATGAGGTATTAAGGAATAATATAATGAAACCTAGTTAATGTATTAAGGATAGGTTGAATAATTAATTTTTTTATATATTTCAATTCAAGAATTATTTTATTTGAATCCTGAAATATATAAATAATTTTGAGTAAAATTGTTTCTTTAAGTATATGAAAAAAATATGTAGAATGGGGTTAATTACCTAAAAATGTAGTTTAATAGAATGGTAACATTTTTAATAAGGTAATATAACCCTTCCTATATTCCTATAATTTATAAAATATTGTTTAGTTTCGATAAATAGATAATTGATATGGATAATGTAAATTGGATAGAATTGATGAGCTCAGAACTGATAAATGATTTGTTGAAAAAGTGATTTATGTTATCAGGGATTGATTTTAGAACAAAATGGGATTTATTAAATATATTTAATAATCAATGGTTATATACAAGGATTGAAAAATAATGCATGTTTTCGTATAGGTATTCTAGTAATTACAGTTATTTTAATGTTTCAAGAGAACGCATGATAAAATTATTCACATGTTTGGTACGTGACAATTAAAAGGTACTTCATGTTATTTAGTGTATTAATGATGTTTTGATTTTAGAAATTTAGAGAGTTTATTTATAATGTTTTGGATTTTATTATTTTGTAAGGTTTATAAGGTTAACCATTAATAAAATAGTTAATGTTGAAATTTGGATGAGGTTTTAGAGATTAGTGTATTGCTTCACCATATGAATATTTATGCATAACTTGTTCTTACCTTATTGTTTTTGTTACAAATAAAATTATAATGAATGAATTTTCATTCTTTTATTGATCTTCATATCTATTGGTTATTCAAGAAAAAAATTATCTTAATTTATTGGATTAAGATAGGAAGTGTAAATTGATTGAGCCACCACAGAAGGATGGGATTGTTCTTATGAAATGAAAAGAAATAGAGTAAGTATATCATCGAATAAAAATTACTCATAATTAGAAAACCAATATTAAAATAAAACATTGACATGTTATCATATATTTGTTATGATATCAATACCATTTTTCACACCAATATAGTTTATGTATTATGGGAATTAAATTTCTCATAACCATGTTCTCTATCACTCAGAATCTGTGTTTGGGTGCTATTTTTATCTTCTATGTCCATGTTTTCACTTCACACCTATATTCTCCAATTACAAAACCAAGTATGTGTTATTCAAGAATACCTTTTGGGTTTATTTTCCCAAATATCCAGATGAAATTTTTTTGTCCCTTTTTATGATGTGAGAAGGAATTTTAAAATGCCAAACCCAACATGATCAAATTCAAATAATGAGGATTACATTTTTTTAAAGGGGGTGGAATGTAACACTTAAAGAATTTAAGGAATATTTTTTAAAAATAAATTTAATATTTTTGATATTTTAAATTAAATGAAACACTTATTTTATAATTCATTAAATAAAACCCTAATTTTTTTTTATTATTTTACACAAAATATAATGTTTATCTTGGATTACACACAACACAGAGTTTAAACAAGACATGGCATACTATTACAATATTATTATTTCATATGATAGTCATCATATAGTGATCAGAATGGAAATTATGAATAGTTTTAACTAAATTATGAAAATATATTGTTTAAAAATGTATATAAAATTAAATATTTTGTATCCAATCAATTATAAATGAAAATTATAACAATTTATAATAATAGAATTTTTTTTGAAAAAATTATTTTTATTTGAAATGATGTTTTTTACATTTATAAATTATCCAAATATCTTTTGATGAATTATTTTAGTGAAATATATTTATTCAATATTAAATAAACTTATTAATATTAATCTTATGTAATCTCTATACAAGATATAATGATAAATCCAATTCAATGCTTAAAACTGTATTCTTCTAAAAAGCAGTTTTGTCACATTTTTTAAACTTATAATAAAATTAATTTTAGAAAATTTTAGAATTTTAATTTGGTAAAATAAACCTAGTTTTTTTAAATAATCATGTCAATGTTATATTAGGGTTAATTTCTACATTTTTTTGCAAAATATTAATTTTTATGTGAATACTGGAAAATAATTGTTTTTATTTGGAATTATCATTTCTTTAAAAACATTTAAATGAAACAAAATTGTTTTAATTAGGTTTTAAATGTAAAATTATTTCAATTATATAAATATATATATATATATATATTAATCCAATTTATTTCATTGGAATCAATTTCATATTTATTATTTATATAAACACTTTTTAGACTTTTGAACCTTTTCTCTTTGAAAACCCACTTTCTCATCACGTATGGGCGATTAATTTTTAATTAAAATTTTACACTTATATGAATAAATTTTTTAAAAAACATTCCAAATTTTAATAAAAATAATTTATATTATCTAATAATTTCAACTTAATTTTTGAAAAAAATGAATAGCTGAAAAGTAAAAACTATTTACCATGGTGAAAGTAAAAACGGGTTTACCAGGGGTTAAACTAAAACGATAAGGGTTAAAAATTACCCAAAACATGTAAAAAACATTTGATGATCACATTTAGACCATATATACTATATTTTTATATAATAGATAATTTTAGAGTCTTTGGGTTTGTGAAAAACGTGGGTATACATTTTTCTTTTATAAAATTATTAGTGTGCCACTCACTTCCCTTTTAAAAGGCCACAACCTCTCCTCCCCTATTAACACCTTCAGAGATAATATTTCGGCCAAAAAATGCCCATATAAATTCCTTAATTCAATAATATAATTATATAATCATTTATTTGGTTATAAATCCAACCAATGAAGTATTTTGGTGTAAACCAAAAGAACTTGTTGGAAAAGTAGGTAACGTCCCTAACAAAGCATTTTATATTATTTATTCCTCCACCTCCTTAAATTATTATTAAACCCTGATGATATGATAATCTAATTATATTAAATATCTTTATATGATATTATTTTAATGTAATAACCTAATTCCTTCTTTCCTCTTCCATCAAATTGATTACAAAATATTCATTTTTTTGTTCGGTGGACTACCGCCTCGCAAACTGATATCATTTTTTTTACATCACCACCTCTCAGAGATGTAAATAATGAAGGATAAAAAGTTAATATATTATATTGATTAAATTATTGTACCTATTGAATTATAATACCTCATAAAAATTCTTACCTCTAAACCTGTTTGGAAGATAATAATGTCGCTTATGTGTATGACAGACTACCACCTTACCAACCGATGTGATGTGTTTTTCATTTATGATTTACTTGGAAGGTAATAAGGATAGATTAAATTAATATATATAATATTTTTATAATAATTATACTTTTTGAAAAATTATATCACTTATAACTTCCTTCATTCCATTTCATGGGGGGATACAATAACATCTTTCGTATGTATGGAGGACTACCACCTCGCGAAGTGATGTGATTCGTTAATGCTTTACATAGAAGTTAACAAGGATATATTTAATGAAAATATAATATATATATATATATATATATATGAACTAAAAATTTTTAATTAATGTTATTTTATAATTTTCTTTCATTATTTCAAACCGTCAAGAAAATGGAAAAATGTTCATGTGTATGTGGAGACTGTCGTCTCCATGAACTAGGTATTTCATTTTCTATCTATAACATTTATGGATTAATATAAATAAATATATAATAAATATATACATTATTTATATCACAGTAATTTTTTTGAAATTATCTATCCAAGATAAATTTAATTGGACCAAAAATGACAACAAAACATACATTAATAACAAAGGGATATTTCCCGAGACACTATTTTGGCAATAAATTATTAATAAAAATGTAATAAAAATCCATAAATAAATAATATATGGTACTAAATATATAATTAAGTTTCATTAATTTATGTTTAATAATTTTTTATTTATTATTCAAGAGTTTCGAATGTGTATGAAGGAATTTGAGACTTACGGTAATGGATTTCTATCTCACTTTTTATGATATATCAGACACATGACATTTTCACTATGTGTTTATTTTAGGTGGTGTACATAATAACCATGAATGTCTATTTTGATTGTTATCCTTAAAATTATGGGGATTTACATATCAATTTTCGGATCACTCTTTCATGGGGTTTATGGTTTCTAAGTTACCAATGAGGTAATGCCTTTTTTCCTCAATTTTCCTTCTTTGATTCATATGTAATATTATGCACCTATCTTCTTTTATGGGGTGAATATAATTACCATTTTACATGTTATATAATTAATTTAATTTTTTTGGATATTATATGTTTATTTTAAGGTTATTATTTCATTTTAATTATGATTTAAATGTACCAAATTGAAAATATGTTTTTTTACATTCTCATAATTTATATGGATTGTTTATGATTATACATCCAATGATTACATATTATAATATACCTCTCAATAAACTTAGTAATTTTACTATAATATGGTTATTTTAGGAGAATACATGTTTTTCCTTTAATTTTATCTCTTTATATAATCAATAGTTCAAAAATGATTTTAAGAAAAAATATATGTATTTATCACATTAGTTAAAATCCCGTTTTCTTTGAAAACCGTGTTTTATAAAAGGGATTTAAAAAATAATTTTAAAATTCAAAAAAATATTTATTAAAAAAATTTATCCAATGATTGAAGTTTTAAAAATTATTCCGAAAGAAATATTTATTTCATTTTCAAAATAATGATCATTTGGATTTTACCGAATATATGAAAAGAACCTATTTTTTATCAAGAACGACAGGAACAAAGTTTCACCCCATCCTGGAAATTATGTGATTTTAAACCTTACTTATACTTTTTCATGGTTATTTTTCTAATTTCTTGACCTCGAATCCACTAACTAGTTCCTTGATTTGGTCAGTCACATAGACTCAAGTACGCCACCCCATACCCCAGAGGCTTCCGACCAGCCACGATGGCCCAAGGTCATACATTAGAGAGACTATAGCCTTATAATAAGATTAACACAATGGAGTAATAAATAAATGGATAAATAGTAGAAGAATAATAATTATGAACATAATAGTAAAAGGTAATTCACCCAGATATAATAATTCATCATGAGTAATAGTATCCAATACCATATACAAAATGATGTAATGTCATGTCTCTAAAAAAATGCCTGAAAAAGATGGAAGCATGAATACACATATATGGATATAGAAATGGAAAACAAATAGCAAAATTTTATCACCAGATATAAACATGAGCTGTATATTTGTATTGTTCTTCCCCGCTACCATGATATAATAAATCAATCAACCATAAAAAGCTATGCACATTCCCCAATTCCTCCCTACATCCATAATGTATGTCTGGATACTAATCAGAATCCCAAATAGTATAGGAACACAGGCTTAACATACCCGGATATTATATCATTTTAGATCAATATTTGATACATTAAAAAAATATGTCTGAGGATCATAATATTTTAGTGTCTTTGGTAAAGTGGAAAAAAAATATAATATCCTGGGGAATGATCTTCATCATCTCTCATGGAGATATCCACCATTAGTACTTTTACCTAAAACCTTTGTTCATGACCTATGAAAAGTAAACATAATAAATATGTGATATTAGATGCTTATTTGGGGTAGATAAAGGAAATGCAAAAACATAACATGAAAGAAACAGTATGAAAGTTGATCATAATGATTGAGGATCATACCCAATCTATTATAGATCGTAATAAATATTGAAATTTCATAATACATAGATCAAAAGATAACTAAGATAATAATTCATGAAATAATAACATAAGAATAAGACATGGGATTGATTTCATGCAAACTGTTGTATAATGTTGTAAACATGATTAAGTAAAACAAGTTCACTCATTAAGTTAAGGACATGAAATCAACTTCTGGACAAGAAATCGGGTCCATGCATAATATTTTGAACATATAATTAGGTTCATGTGTAATCTTATGGACATGAACCTAGTTCCATGAATAAAATTGTTAATTTGTATTCATTTTCAAGAATAACTTTATAGACATGAAACTAGGTCCATTCATAACATTGTGAACATGTAATCAGGTTCACAAACAAGATTGTGAACATGTAATCAGGTTCATGCATAAACTTATGGATATGTAACCATGTCCATGCATAACAAGGTAAAAATTTAATAAGTTTAACTCATAAAATTGTGAAAAGTAATAATGTTCATCCATACACTTATGGACATGCGACTAGGTCCATGCATAACATTGTGAATATGTAATCATGTCCATGCATAAATGTATTGATGTGAATTTATGTCTATGCATAACATTGTGACATGTAACCATGTTTATTCATAACATTTATACTCATGAGTCATCCATCATTACCAAATGCATTCAAGGGAGATATAGGTTCCACCCATCTCATAATACAATCATTCACACATGTGCCACAAGATAAAAAAATATTCATCATATATTAACCCATAAAAATAAAAATGATTTATCAATATCAAATCATAAACCATAAAATGAAATTGGAATCATTAAAATTTCATCACATCATAACCTATGGAAAAAGATATAGGTTTCATAAGTATTTCATTAGAGCATAACCCATGAAAAGAAGTGGGTTTAAAAATCATATAATTCATGGAAGAGAAATAGGTGATGTAATAATTATTCCTTCAAAACATAAAACATTAATGAAATAATATAAATGTAATATTTGGTAAATTTTCTATAAGTTATTGATTTACCTCAACGGATGTCATCATAGATGGAAAATAAATTGGATAGATATTTTGAACACAATTCATAAAGAAAACATCCTTTCTTCATTAAATAAGTATTTTAAAATAATACAACCTTTATAAAATCCATTTTATTTAAAAATAATATGAAAACTTATAAAGAATGTTTGAAATCATTTTGGAAACCTTTTTTCTTTAAAAAATATAAAATAATCTTCAAAACATTTTAAAAAACATTTTTTCTTTGAAAGTACTTTAAAAACTTATAAAAAAAATTAAAATGCTTTGAAGATTTTATACTAAAAATTATATAAAAGAATATTGAAAATGTCTTGAAAATTATTTATTCAAAAATATATAAAAAAATATTTTCTTAAAAATTAACCTTTTATAAATGCAAAGGAAGATTCCATGAAATGACAGCAAGTAAATCGGTACAAGTCATATATAGTAATAATATTCCTTCTACATGGTAGAAAGGTTAGAAAATGCCTTGTTTGGAAAGAGGATATAATATTCATTTGAATATACTGGTAAAATGAAAAAGGCTAAACATTTATTTTAATTATTATAGGAGAATGGGACAGTATTCTTAGAAACCTTTTTAGAAAACATAGATTTCCAACCGAATATAGGATAAAGTCAGGATTTCTTTAAAACAATTCTTTACTATCTTAAGTAAAAAAGATTATAAATATGGGAAAAACTCATTAATATATCATTAATAACTATATAGGAAGAAAATTAATGAATGTATTGGGAGACGGGTTATAAGATTCCATCAAATTAAGCACAAACATAATTAATCATGAAAAAAGTGAGATTGTTTCAATAAACTCATACCACTTGGTAACATGGGATCATTTTCTCCATGTAAGAAAAAAAATTACATGAATCTTAAATTATAATGAAAACATTTATATTCATTATATTTCATGTAAAATATAATTATACACACCACAAAATGAATATAGGTTCATAACAAAACATAAGTCTCAAAGAAGGAAAATTGAAACAAAATTATTTTACTGATTTGGTTAATTTTGAAAATTAAATCTCATGAAATAAATATCATATAATGGATATGTAAATAACCATAAATTTAATTATATGAAACATTTATTACATCCATAGTCAGTATACACACCACATAAAAGGGATGGATGGTGAATTTATCTTGAATGTCATGGGAAGAAAAAGTGTGATGAAATTGCCTTACCTGGTATCTTGACTCTTTTCATACTCATTAAAAACACCTAAATAATAAATATAAATTTATTATACATATTTTACATAACAATGTTATTATATATATAATACATTATATGGTTTTATTACCACCTTATATTACCTTCTTTTTAACCATCCTATCTTATGTTTTCACTTTGAATAATATTTTCTTTGTTCTTCGCATGTGTCTAAAATTATTATATCATTGGTCCTTATAATTATACCATGTTTATAGAATTTAAACCATGATATATGTAATTCTGAAATATATTATGTTTTTATTATAATAATCTATTGAATATATAAGTACATATTCGAATACACCGTTCATGGAGATGGTAAGCCGTATGTACGCATGAATGTTGTTTCCATTTTTATTGTCTTATTGAAAGAATGAATGGAAATTTCATATATGTATATTTTTATATAATATCATTATATTATAATTATAATGTTATATATATCATATAAGTACACTCAACCCATCATTAATACATTCTATGTAGTGTGTGGTCATTCGTACGTGCACAGGAATGTTGTTTCTGTTTTTATTATCATATTGAATAAAAGAAAGAAAGAAAATTAAATATATTTATATAATATCATTATATTAGAATTATAATGTCATATATATCATATAATTTCACTAAACCCATCCCTAATACATTCCATTTAGTGTGTGAACGAATCTTATCACTTTGAGGGGGTTGTAGTCCACACTTCCTCAAATGAAATTATCATATTTACACCATATAGAAAGTAAAAATATATGTGTTGTAAAAGTTATAAATAAGATTAAAGTTATAATAATATAATATATAATATATATAAATTTATTTTCCATCATAATGTCTTCCATCAGAGGCGGTAAGGAAAATTTAATAATCATTATTTTGTGAGGTGGAAGTTTGTTGTACACATAAACAATATGTTAATTACCAATTAGATGGAGGTGTTTTTAATTGTGGGTATAACACTTATAATAAAAATATCCTAGAATTTTAAGGATACTAATTTTGTTATAAAATCTTGGAATAAAGATATTAGAGGGGTGGAGATGGAAAATAAAAATAAAGGATCTTGAGAGAAGGTTTTACCTCTTAATCGGGTATCTCCATTAAGTCTATTCCAAAAGGCTTCCATAAATGACTTTATGCCCAATGATTGGATTCTAGGATTAAGGTATAGATATTTGGATATTACATGAGTTGATTTTTTTATCTATGAGGATTGAGAGGTGTGAGGATGTGAGGAAGTGAGAGTAGAGGAGGCCTTTTATAGCTGAGGAGGAGTAACACATTTGTAAATATTTAAATAGAGAATTCCACCCACATGTTTCTTTTTAAAGTGGAAAATATTGGAAAAAAGTAGATAAATGAGATAATAGTTTATAAATATTACCATACAATGGGTATTGGACAATTTTATAGTTTGTTTTGAGTCTTAAATTTAAGGTTTAGTCTTTAATTAAGCTTAATTTTACCTTAATAGATGTAATTAATTTTAATTACATTCACTAATATTATTGGTAAAAAACTAAGTTAACCATATTGTAAATTATAAATTATTATGATCTCAAATGTAAAATTTATTTTTCAATATTTCAATAATATAATTGATATAAATTAATTAAAAATTAATCCTACTAATGGGATGACCCTGTGGGTTTTTAATGTAAAAAATGATCAAAAGATTGTTATGGTTTTATATCCAATTTCATTGTGAAATTGGTTACAATGACAGAAATTGGTTTAATAAATAAAATTATTATCTAATTAAACTTTTAACACAATTTAAAATATAATTATACATTATAAATAAATTAAATAAAAATGTTGTTTTGAATTAAAATCCAATATTTTTACCTATTCATTAAAATGTACCCTTTTATAAAAATACCAAAAATTTATCCTAACCTAATTTTTATGTTTATATTCCACATATAAAGTATAATTTTATATATAAAATCTATAAAATTTCAAAATCGGTTTTAAAATGATTTTTCCATTAAAAGGTGGTAAAACTACATTTATAAAAATGGTTTTTAAGCATAAAAATAGATTTGTTCTTATCTTAGGTATATCAAATCTATTGGATGAATATAAGAAATATTTAATTTAATATATTACATATATATTACAATAATACCACTCACTAATTTTAATTTATTTATTTTATTTGTTTAAATAGCTCTGTGACTATAAGAATAATAATATTTTCCTTTATATTGAATCGATTTTCATTTTCATTTCTAATTAACTGGAAGGCTCTGAATTAATCTCATATTTGTGTAAAAAAAATATCTACGTAAATTAGTTAATACTATTCATAACCTCTAATGTAACAAATAGGTTATATCTTATTATTTTATATAATAATATTTAAATAATATACAATTGATTAGTAAAAAACATCCTTATCTGTACGCATGACATCGAGGAAATTCATTATTGCATATAATGCAAGATAAACTCCTTGTTCCAGGTAGAGAAATATAAAATTTATGTTTCTTGTAGTGCATGATTAATATGGTGTTGTGTATATTGCATGACAAACCTAGTTTTTTTAATATAAAACAAACTATTTTTAGTATTTCATGAAATAATAAATATCAAAAAAAATTAAATTAAATCAAAAAGAAATAATTCACAAAATATTTGGGTGTTACATTGAACCCCCATAAAATAAATTTATCCCTTTAAATTATTCTAGGTTATTAAAGGATTAATACGTGAATATTTTATTCATAGAACCCCACATCATAAAATAAATACTAAAACGTCCCTTAAAATGGAAATGTTATAACAATAACAATACCAAAAGTAACATATAACTAGGTTTCTTCATAGAAGAACATAGGTTTGGAGTGAATATTGTACATGGAGAGAAAGTATAAAAATTTATAGAGTTATTGAGTTCATCAATCGTAAAAAAAGTGAATGATCAATGAAATGTTGATGGCCTAAAGGTCATAAATTTGTGATGATTTAAAAGTCCATCAATGCGACAGAAAATGAGGTATTATGACAACACATTTATTTATCATTATCCAATCATTGAGTAATCATTTTTATTGACCAAGAATGTATGTAAATATACATACTTGATGTTATATCCTTTTTATGCACAGTTTCAACCTTTGTTTATGCCTTGATATATTTCCACTTTATCTCTTATCATAAGACATGAATGAAAATCCTTTTTTATTTATAAAGTACTAATAGATCATGACATCCCTGATAAGTCAACCCATCTATCTTCAATTACAATCAACATGAATAGGTTATCCAATATTTTTAAGTCCTCATATGGTGAGATAATACATTAATATAAAAAACATTATTTGAAGATTGACTTAATTTTTCCATAAATAGTTAACCTTTGAACCATTCCAAAATATAATTCTACCTTTCTTCCTTTTATATTATCTTATATTATACCAAAATCATTTTTATTGAATGCTTGGGTTCATCCATGAAGAAATAAAATAATAAATTTAATTTTATTATTACAAAATCCATGTAAAGGTATATAATCACATTAAACATCACTAAATGATGAACAAAAAGAATATCATAGGGATTATTTATTCAAAATCAAAAATTAACATCCCAACTAAGGGTTATTGGATAAGTTTTACCCTAACATTTAATATTCACTTAAACCATTTTGACTACATAATATTTCCCATAGTCCTTTTTTCCTCAGAGATTTTTTTTGTATTATCATCCGTATTTGCGCTTGCATTGTGGAATTGATTCACATAATACCCAAAATCCATGTTATTTTAACACTTATGTGTGGGTGGATAAGAATATTTATATTTCTCTCCACTCATTTCATTGAGTTTCCTCTTTTCATCACTTATTTTTTTTTTCTCAGTGGACAGAATTACCACACTAGAAACACCTTCTTGTTCACTTTAGGGACTCTCCTAAGTGTTTTTTCTATAGTTTTGTAAATTCTGGGTTTCAAACTTTTTATTCTCTCCCTGGTTTTTAGATTCCCCTTTAAACTCCATCCTCCCCTTTTTTTAAACCATGATTATGATAACTAACAATAACCTCCATTTCAATATTGACAGCATAATGAAAAATATCTTCATAGCTACTAATGTCTCTTATAGTCAAATCCCTTCTAAGACTTCACTTTAAGGAACTGAAACTATAAAATTTACTTTCAGGTTAGATGATAATACCATAAGTATACCTCGCAAGTCTGGAAATATTTTTTTATAGGTACTGATAGATTCATCATCCTTTTTCTTCAACTCAAGGAATGCCTTTTCTATATTCGTATAAAGAACATGAGGAAATTACATGTTGAATAATATGTTCTTGAACTCATCCCAATCCATTGATTCAATTTTTTATTTCTTCCTCGTATTCTTTATTAGATTCCACCACTAGTATGCTTCACCTTCAAACCAATAAATAGCCTGAATGACTTTATCATGATCTGAACACTTGAGAACAAAGATTATCATTTCATTGGTTTTAATCCAATGTTCTACAAAAAGTGGATCAGATGACCTTCTGGAAGAAAGTGGAAAATTCCTCATGAATGAATCAACAGAATGTTTTTCCTTTTTTTTCTCATTTAGAAACTCAGCATGATTCACATCTTGAGAAATCTCTGTGAGTACAACAATAAGGTTTTGTAATTTGATACCCATATCATCTATATCTTTTGGAGAAAATTCATGGAATTTTCTATCACAATCACCATTAACATAGTTTCTTGAGGTTCCATCCACTAGCTAAAACCAAAATAACAGATTAAGAAAAATTAATCATAATGGGGAACCACATGATCATGAAAACTCAATTTTAAGATGTATAAATAATGGATCATTCCTTAATCTATGAAAAATTTGGATTATAATTGGTTATTCATAGCCAAATTATATTTAAATCATTAATTATGGTTCATGAAGATTTTTTTAAATTTCCAAAGAATATCACCCTGGAGTTTCAATCCTGGTTTGCAGAAAGACCCTTTGTTTTGTACCAGATTACCAAGAGTCTGTCTCAAAGAATCTTTTTAGAGTTTTTACCCCCTACGTACATCTATGTCAGAGCTAAATCCACTTATAGTATCTATATAGGGATTTATTTATAGTAAACCACTCCCTCTATCCTTTAGAAAAATTCTAGGACATTTTTCAAGACATTAACCCATCCTTATACTTATCCTTAGAGACATTCCTATACATATCCTTAGAAATAAACCTAGGGATCTCACAAAACATCTCGAATCCTATTTTCCAAAGGTTTAATGAACCTCCATTTGATACAAAATATAGTTACCCATTCTTAAAATACATGTATATTATATATTTTTTTATTAATATTCAATACATTAGAAAAATACAAGCCCGAGGACCATAATAGTTAAGTGTCTATAGAATCTTGGAAATAAAATATTCTATCCTGGTGAAAGTTATTTAAAATCTCCCATGAAGATCTCCACCTTTATTATTTCAACCTAAAACCATTATTTGTAACCTAGACAAAGGAAACATAACAAATGGGTGAGCTCAGATTCTCAGTAAGGGTAAATAAAGAAAATGTGTAAGCATAACATGAACAAAAGAGTATGAAACATAGGCATAATGTTTGAAGATCATACACTGCATATTAGATATCATAACAAATATTGGTAATTCCTAATACAAATATCATAAGAATATTAAGAGAATATTTCATGAAATAGTAACATACTAATAGCACATGGGATTTGTGGGATGCATATTAGTTTATAGAATTGTAAACAAGTAGAAGTAGAAACATGTTCACTCATTAAGTTAAGGACATGAAATCACACCCCATATCAACTTATGGACATGAAACTAGGTCCACTAATAACATTATGAACATGTAATTAGGTTCAATCATAACCTTATGGAGATAAAATAATGTTTATTCCTAACATTGTGAACGTGTAATCAGGTTCACGCATAACCTTATAGACATAAAACTAGGTCCATGGATAACATTGTGAATATATAATCAGGTTTATGTATAACATTGTAAACATGTAATCAAGTTCACACATAATCTTATTAAAATGAAACCAGATCCATGTATAACATTGTGAACATATAATAAGGTTCACTCATAACATTTTGAACACGTAATCAGGTTCAAGTATAAACATATGGACATGCAACTGGGTTCATTCCTAACATTGTGAATATCTAATAAGGTTTTCTGATAACATTATGAACATGTAATGAGGTTCACACATAAAGTTATGGCCATGAAACCAGGTCCATGAATAACATTTTGAATATGTAATTAAGTTCACACATAATATTTATACTCATGATTCATCCATAGTTACCCAATTAGTTAGATATATATATATAGTTCCCACCCATATCATAATAAAATCATTTATGGGTGTGCCATAGGGTAATAAAACATTCATCATATCATGACCCATAAAAATAAACATGTTTTGTAAACATCCAATCATAATCCATGAAATAAAATGGGTATTATTAATGTTTCATCACATCATAACATATGGAGACGATATAGGTTTTATAAACATTTCATCGAAGCATAACCCATGAAAAGAATTGGGGTTCAAAATCATATAACATGTGGAAGAGAAATATGTGTCATTATATTTATTCCATCAAAACATAAACCATTTATGAAATAATATGAATGGAACCTTTGTCTTATTTTATATAAGAGATTTATTAACAGAAATGGATGTAATATTAGATGAAAAAAATACTTGAGATGATATTTTTAACATATTTCCTAAGTAAAATATCCTTTATTTTTTGATGATGTATTTATAAATCATAAAACATTTTTGAAATACATTTTATTTGAACATATATTGAAAACATAGAAAAATGGATTGGAATCATTTTTAAAAACTTTTGTCTTCAAAAATTATAAAATATGTTTCAAAACATTTTAAAAATCATTATTTTTTTAAAAACACTTTGAAAACAAATAAAGAAAGATTGAAAATGTTTTCAAAACCTTTTTTACTGGAAATTTATGAAAGAATCTTGAATTTTTTTTCAAAACACTTTCTTTGAAAATATTTAATTTTTTTTTATAAATTATCCCTTTAAAAATGAAAATGGGGATTCAAAAAAATATTAGTGTGTAAATCTGTAGATGTCGTACGAAGTAAAATAACATTATTTTTCTTGGTAGAAAGGTTAGAAAATTGAATTTTTTAGAAAATAATAAAGAGGATTAATTTTAAAAGATTTTTAAAATAAAAAAAAGTTAAAAATGAATTTTAAATATTACAGGAGAATGGAAAAATATTCATGGAACCCTTTTTAGAGAACATAGATTTCAGCCCGAAGAGAGGAACAAGTTGAGCTCTCTTAAAAACACATTCTTAACTATCTTATGTACCAAAGAGTACAAATAAGGTAAAAATAAATGAATATAGCATAAATAACCATAGTTTAATAATATTTATTAATTTATTGAGATATGGGTTGTAATATTTCATCAATGGAATCATAAACCTAAATAACCTTGAAAGTTGATGAGATTGTTTCAATAAACACTTAATCCTTGGTAACATGGGATCATGATATCCATGTAAGTATAAGAAATTAAATGAAGATACAAATATCATTAAAATATTTATATTCATGATATTTCAGGTAAAATTTAATTATACAATACTCAAAATTTAATTTAGGCACATAAAAAACATGAGTCTCAAAGAAGGAAAATTGTGAGAGAACTATTTTACTAATTTGTTAAATTTTGAAACCTAAACCCCATGAAATAAAGGTCATATAAGGGATATTAAAATATCCACAAATTTAATTATAAGATTAATTTATTACATCCATGTATAGTATACACACCTCATAAAAGGAATTGGTGGCGAATAAATCATGTATCTCACAGAAATAAAAAGTGATATGAAATCCCTTTACCTTGTGTCTTCACTCTCCTTGTACTCATTAAAACCTCCTATATAATAAAAATAAATTTATTGAACATGTTTTAAAGAACTATATTCTTATATATAATGCAATATATGGTTTTATTATGACCTTGTATTACTGACTTGTCTACTCTCCTATCTTAAGATTTCACTTTTGATGATATTTTCTTTGTTCTTCACATGTGTCTTAATTTGTTATATCATTGGTCCTTATAATTATATCATAATTCGGGAATGGATTAAATGATTTAAATATTATATATATATCCATTATATGTTTATTTTAGTAATATATATAATATATATTTATGAAATTCAATACACTATTCATGGATATGGAAATTCTTACGTACACATGAATGTTGTTTCTGTTTTTATTATTATATTCAAAGAAAGAAAGAAAATTAAATATATGTATATATGTATAAATTATAATTAAATAATCATTATAGTCTTATATATATCATATAATTTAACTAAACCCATCCTTAAAACATTCCACACTATGTGTGAACGAATCACATCTCTATGAGGTGGCGGTAGTTCACACTTCCTCCAACGAAGTTGTCATATATACACCAAATAGAAAGTAAAAAGATATGTGTTGTAAAAGGAATAAATAATTTTAAACTAATAATAAATATAATATATAATATATATAAATGGTGTGTCCATTATAATTTCCACCATGATAGGTGGTAATGAATATTAAATAATCATCATTTTGTGAGGATGATGTATGTCGTACACGTAAATGTATGTTCATTACCTATTAGATGGAGGTCTGTGTAATTGTGTGTCTAATAATTATCATGAAAATATCATATTATATTGATGAAACTATTTTTGTTATAAAATTATGTAATAATGATATTGGAGGGGGTGGAGAAGGATAATAAAAAAGGATCTTGAGACAAGGTGTTACCTCTTTATCGATTGACTCCATCTGGTTTGTGCCAAAATGCATCTTTGGACAACTTTACTCCTAAAAAGAGGAAAATATGGGGAATTTGGGGATGTTGGGAGATTATTTTATCATATTTTTTTCTATACAATGGGATTATTATTTCAGAGTAAGTGAGAGGAGATAAGTCTTTTTTATAGTGGAGGAGTAACACTCTTGTAAATATTTAAAGAGAGAATTACACCAACATTTTTCATGGTGTAATTGAATCAGAAAATTTTACCACATTCGGGAAAAGGGATTATAGGGTCTAAATATATTACATAATGGATCTTTTACAAGTGTATTGGTCATTTTGAGTCAAAATTTAGATTTTTTTCTATAGTTAAGCTTAATTTTACCTTAATTGATGTATTTAATTTTAATTTTATTTACAAATTTTTTTGGCCATAAACTAAGTTGACATTATTAGACATTATATATTATTATGATTCCAAACATGTAATCATTTATTCTAAATTAAAATCATATAAGTGTAAGAAATTAATTTAAAATTAATTCCACTGATGGGACAACATTACGGGATTTTAATGTAAAAAAATGATCAAAAGTTTTCTATGTTTTTATATCCAATTTCAATGAATAATGGGTTCTAATGACCTAAATTTGGTGAACTGATAAAAATATTATCTAATTAAACTTTTTAACCAATTTAAAATATAATTTAACCTTATAATTAAATTAAATGAAAAAGGAGTTTTGAATTAAAATCCATTATTTTTACCTATTCATTAATAATGAACCCCTACAGAAAAATACAAAAAAATTATACTAACATAAATTGTATGTTTCTCTTCAAAATATTGTGTTTATTTTTACATATTGAATCTATAAAAGTTCCAATAATTGGATTTAAAATTGGTTCCCCATTAAAATGTGGTAAAACTGCCTTTATAAAAAAATAAACATCATTTTGACATATTTTGGAACTTTAAAATATTTAATTTGTCAAAATTAGCTTCATGTAAAACTACCTTTATAAAAAAATAATTTCTATGAATAAAATTGATTTTGTTCTTATATTAAGTCTATTTAATCTATTTTATGAATATATGAAATATTTTATTGAATATATAATATATGTATTTCATTAATATAACTCGCTAATTGTAATTATTTTTAATTTGTTATGTAAAAAAATGTTTGTGACTACAAAACTAATAATATTTTTCAATATATTCAATCGGTTTTCATTTTCATTTCTAATTAACTGGTTACCTATGAATTTATCTTATATTTGTGTTGACCATATATTTTTCATAAATTAGTTATTACTATTCATAACCATTAATTTAATGGATATGCTATATCATATTATTTTAAATGACAAATTTTTATTATATACAATAGTTTGGTAAAAATGTTTCTTTCATGTTATGAAAGCCATCGAAGAAATTCATTGTTATGAGTAATGCAAGATAACCTCAGTGTTCTATATAGAGAAATCTAAAATGTATGTTGCACGTAGAGAACGATTAACATTTTTTAGCATATATCACAATATAAACATGGATATTTAATAAAAAATAAACTATTTTGAGTGTCCAATGAAAAGAAAATTTCAAAAATATTACATTAAATCGAAAAAAAAAATTAGAAAATCCTACGGTGTTACAAACAGGGTGTAATATATACTTAGTAGAACACCACCAATTGTTTCTGCCCAAATAAGGCTGTTGAATATAAATATGGTAGTATTCAGGTATAATATTCATCAGTGCTAGAATATATATAATGTAACAACCATGTCATATTGTCTCCTCGTGAATGTCGGTTGACCATACCTACTACGGACTGATCCATAAATGTCTCAGCATTCCTAAAATCATATAAATATATACATAGGTTTAATAATTGTTTTTATAGATTTATTTAATCTATAATGGACTTTGGTTATAGTATCTAGGTTTCCATATAATATGTAAATATGTCATGCATATGAATTCTCTAAACATATCATTATAATGAAGATAGTGTAATAAAATAATCTGAGGTGACACTATGGAATCCATGACCTTAGGGGTTGAAACAAATCATAGTAATAATGCATGAAATATGGCTATAAGGTTCTTAGTGTAATACAAGGGGTATACCCAAGGCATTCCACTTTAGTAGAGTCGAAATTTTTCCAGGGAGATCATCAATAGAAATCCAGGGCTAATCATGACTGGGCCCAATGGGGTGAATCCATGGCGTCTTGTGTCTATAGATATCAAGATGAATCCATAGAGAATATATAGGGAATTGTAATATCAAGAATTGAGTCAAGTGATTTATCATTACAATTTTGATGCATTCATGTAATAAGACAATGACCAGATTTTATGGTGGTTATCTCCCATGGAAATCAACTCAATGAATCAGGGTGGGGTTCTATGAGTGCTCAAGGCATTCCCTTCAGAATCTAAGGTGAGATCAAGTATGACCAATCATATGTCAAGGAAAAAGATCCCTTATAATGGGAACAAGGTATGTGTACAAGAATGGTAACATTGGCCATGTGATAATCATACTAAATTACTACTTCCATTTATTTTATATCATTTCATTTCATTTAGTGATAAAAATTATTAGAGGGTGGAGGGTAACTTTGTACATGTTCAACTCGTTCCAATTCACTGAGTCCATTTATTCATTTTATTATTAATTATCAATCTATATAATCATGTAAGTCCTGATACACAACTAAGAATTATCACTATTCATTAAAGTAACGCAATTAAAAAATTGATCCAACAAACTGATGGGTGTTTTGGTTATAAAACCATAGAAGACCAATAGGCATATCATGGGAATATCCAATTGGTAGATCACATTGATTTTAATGACCTTATAAGTTATTAATATCCCAAAAATGGTATTTAGGTTCTAAATAGGGAAGCCAATTTAAGGAAGATAAACTTTTAGGGGAAATGATTGGTGAACTATATTTCAGAATAACGACAATAGATATAAACATCAAGACATTGAGGGAAATTTTATATACCACCTACCTTATTCCATTGGTAGAACACTCCTCCAGTATCGGCCTCTGTTTTGGTCCAAATAAGAAGAAAATAAAAAATTATACAAAAAACTGGAAAATAGGGAATATTATCATGAAATAAGATAATTCGATCGATAAGAAGAAAAAAAAGGATTTGTATGAATAAAGAACTTACCAAGTATAATCTAATGAGATAAATGGTGGATGATTCTGATCTCGGATGGAGATTAAGGATCAAATCCTAGATTTAGTCTTTAGGAGGATCTCCCATCATTATATTTTTATTCAGAAAAGATAAAAGATATGAGATGGTTTTGATATAAGGATTTAATGTTAAAATGGTCATTTTCCACAATTTAATATATCTCATGGTTTGGCCACTTTTTGGTCAAATTGTTCCCTAACTGTGTGCCCAGATCTATCCCAAAGAACCTCTCTCATTGTCTAGGCACACTATAGAGTAAATTTTTACAGCACATGCGAATCAAATTTGTCTCTTGTCTAAGATGAGTCGCATGTCCAGGTGGATTGGTTCACAAAGCTAAGTAAAACCATGAAGCCCTCTGTTCTACCTAGAAATGCCCCATATGGTTCAAAAAAATGTGCAGACAGGGTTTCATGGTTTCTAAAAACTATGTGGCCCAACTATTTCTTCAAAAATTCGAGGATACAATTTCCAAAGAAGCCTAAAAACCCCAATTTCCTCCATAACCACATTAGGAATTCAGATTAGGTAAATAATCAATAAATAAAACAAAAAAATAATTTATTATTAAATCATAAAAAATGGGTTGTTACAACCTCCCCACTTAAGAAAACTCATCCCCATGTTAGTTTTCTAAGGGTTGTAAGGATTTATCTGAAAATAATTCTTTCCACTGAACATGTATATAAACCTATGACTCCCAAGTCTCATCCTCAACTTTGTCATACTACCATATCGCCCGTAGAAGGGGGACCGAACTACCTCAGAGAGACTTCCTGATCTGGTCTACAATATGGATATTATGCTCCTCAATGGATAAACCTATATCCAAATCAAACTTATTTGGATAAAATAAATGAGATGATTCAGAATGGTACCAATGAAGCTATGAAACAAAGAAGATGTTGTTCATAGCTCAGTAACTTTGAGTTATCTACAAACGATAGGCTTCCTTCCTAACTCACTCCACAACCTTTAAATGTTCAATGAACTAATTGGATAGCCACCCTTTCCATTAAAACTGTCGATATCCTAGGATAGTCACGACACATAAGAAAACTCAATCTCTAAAATCAAACTCTACAGGTCATCAGTCGTGGTCATCATATGATTTCTTCCTAGAATATTTCATGTACATATGCTTTCTAATCAACTAAACCTTCTCTCATGTCTCTTACATGATGAACATTCCATAAAGTGTATCATCCCCTACATATAACCTGCATAGAATTTTCATAATGGCCTACCATTTAAAGTAGTATATAGATCCATCATAATAATATAATGAAATATTTTATTGTAGGAAAACAGGAAATGATGTACATACTTCTCCCAAGAACCTTCAAAATCAAGGATCCATTCTCTAATCATTTCCTATAAAATTTGAATAGTATAGTTGAACTTCCCGTTAGTGAATAGGTGGTATGCTATGCTCAGATTCACCTATTTACCAAATTCACTCAACAAACCATACCATAACCGAGAAGTAAGACAATTTTCCCTATCTGATACAATATTCTGTGGGAATTCAAAAAGTTGGATAATCTCTTGGACATATAGCCTCTGAACATCATCCCCTAAAAAGGTATCCTTGAAATGTAAGAAATGATAAAACATTATGACCCTTTTAAATATCACTCATACTACACTATTTTCTTGAGGGGATCCCAATAATCCATTCACAAAGTCCATCGTTACATCATACCATTTATAAATGGTAATGGTAAATGGTTGTAGAAGCCCTACTTGTTTTAGGTTTTAACATCCATACCCGAGATCCATTGAATGGTGCCCAGAGCCAGTGGGTCACATTATATCAAGTGTGCCTCCTTGTATTCCAGATGGTGTCGACTTGTGGTGAGGTACTAGGGTGTGTTTTTTTGGGAGACCAGGACCTAATGTTATAGTGTAATGTAGTGGTGAAATGATGATAATAAATAGCGAAAGAATATTAAGATTCTATGATAGAAGATAAAAAACCATAAGACTATAATAATAAATAATCTAAAATAAATTTCATGTACAATATTATGATCATGTATCTACAAATATGGAAAAATATGTATACAAGAACCACATAAAATTCATGTATCAAGAGGTAAAAATGTAATGAAAACTATCCTCAGTTAGCATCACAAGCATATCTCATTCCATTTCTCCCCTGCTCCTATGAAAAATCAATCAAGCATCATAAATAGGGTTCTTCCCCCAGTCCTTACCCACATCCATGAAGTATTTTTGGGCACCCAATGGTGTCCAGATTAAGTTTTGAGAAAACATTAAGTTGTCCACCACTAATAGTATCTTTAACAAGTCTAGTCTATGGAATATAACATAATTAGTCTGAAATATTTTATAAGTGTAGATAAAATAATGGGTCTGGTAAAAATGTGATCATGTTAGCCAAACATGGATCCCTATGAACAATAAGAAAGAACAAAAAATATGTGGATAACTATAATGAAAAATAATTAGGATTGTTGTGCTCCAAACTAATATCTATCATTAGATACTCGTTCCAGGGCAATGTGTAAAAATAAATAAATATCCATGATATCCATTTTATGTAATCACTATAAATAAACATCCATAATGTTCATTACATGTAATCAACATCGGTAATAATCTACAATTTCCACTACATGTAATAAATATCTATAAATATCCCCAATGGACACACTATGTAATCAAGTGTCAGACCACCAATTGTAAAAACAAAGGTATAGAAGACAGAGGCATCCATTTTGAGTCCCAAGAACATCTTGATGAAAACATAGTAATGACTTGTTTGGAGTTCAAGGATCATGTCAACAGATCATGTCAAATTTAAGTCCAAGAAAGCCTCATATAATGGGTAGTAAGGCCCTTAGAATCCTACAAAATAAGGACCCAATGAGAACATAAATTGAATCAACTTTCATAATCAAAACCCATGGATTATAATATTACATGGTGTCATATGGAATCTAGATAAAAGAATCACATCCAATACTTCCACTACCATAATCAATAAACATCATCTTAGTTCCATAATCATTCATGTTCAATGATTTCTTCCAACCCATTCAAAATTTTCCAAATTAACAATTCATCCATTTTAATCATATGCAATATAGTGTAAAGGACACAAAAAACCTTCTCATGTTAACTCAATTGAATTAATTACATACATTTAAAAATGAACAGGTAAAACAAGTTGCTCACAACCTTAAAAAATTCATTAAATTATCATTAAGGCTCCCACAATAATTATAAATATCACATGCATCTAGAATGGTGGTAAAACATAGGGAAAAACAAGGTCACACCCCGCGGGTAGCCTACATTGGTGTGAGTGACCTCCAACTATCACATGGTACTAAGAGGGAAACCTAAAAAGGTTCCAATTAATTTAATTCATGTGTTCAATTAATTGTATGGGTAATCCTAGAAACTATGGTGGGTGGAACAATATAGTCATGGAATAAAATAGTGATAAATTATAGGAAAAGATATAGTATACTTACCATATACATGTGGTAGAAAAAATTTCCAGTATCGACCTATGATTTGTTCTATATTGGGATAAAAACAAATAATGAAAAAAATCATAGTAATAGGGCATATTAACTTTCACCAAAGTAACTCTTTTGATATGAATACTAATTAATAACGGAATAAGATAAATGAAAAACTCATCGTAGAAAATCTAATAAGATTAATGATCTTTGAATTGAATTTTATATGGAGAATCATGACGAAATCGTACCTTTAGGCTTCAATAATACTTCTCATGGGAGGAATATCCACTAGAGAATGAAAATAAGAATATGGGGTTCAATAATTTAAACTCATTATTGTAAAATGGTAATTTCCAAGAAATTACTGGGTCGTGTGATTTAGAAACACTATTGGACAAGTTGTGTTCCAAACTTATGTCCTTAATTTCCTCAAGGGAGAACCCATATGGTTCATGCACATAGTTATCCAAACCATGTAAAACCCATTGTATGATCCTCAGCTAAAAACTGAAGATCACTTGTTTGGGCGTGCGCCCCTTGATCATGGTTTCCTAAAATTTTGTGTCTTTGGATAAACTACTAGATCACCCAACATAGTTACTCCTAACCATGTGGCCTGGGTGCCATGGTTTCTAATAACCACGTGGCCCAGTTTCCTTTTCCAAAAACCAAGGATCCATGATCCAAAAAAACATAAAGCACCCCTCCCCCCAAACTCTTGTGACCACATTAAGAACCTACATTAATACTAAAACAATCACTTAAACTGAAATTAAAATTATATTTTCTATATATAAAGACTTTGAATATTATAATCTTCCCCTATTAAATAAATTCATCCCCAAATGACCCTTCCAAGGGTGGTAAATATTTATATTTGAATAACATCATCTAATAATCTTTTATGTCAGCCTCCTACTCCCAAGTCTCTCCATGTAAACCATTTCACTACCATAGCACCTATACTAGAGGAATTGATCACCCTCAAAGAACCATGATGATCTTATCAACAATATAAATATGATTCTATTTATAGGATGCATATACTAATAGCTCAACTTCATCCAACTAAAGTGTATGACAATTTTTTAGTGATAATGGTAAATATTTGATACAAGGAAGACATTATTCATGGTTTGGTACCTCTTAAGTAACTAAAACCAATAGCTTATAGTCTTTACACTCTCCAGAATTTTGATTGTCCTGACATATTATGGTGAAATATTTCCCTATCTCTGAGTCCATATGTGTCCCAACCTCAGTGAGACATGAAAAATGACCTAATCCCTGAACATCAACTCTAAAGTTCATCAACATTTATTGGAATTGGATTTATGTCTAAACTGTGTAGTAATAATCTACTTCCTCATCAACTATACCCACTCTATTGTCTCCTACATGAGATGAGGGCCAAGAAACACTACCTCTGCCTATCCTTCGTCTAACCAGTATAGAGGTGATCGACAGGTCATACCATACAAGTCCTCATAATGTTCCATATTTATCATCACCTGATATCTATTTTTGTATGAGAACTCAATTGGGGATATATGACTCTCCCAATAACCCTCAAATTCAAGAATTCAACCTCTAGGAATATCGTCAAGATCAGGTATCATAGGCTCTGACTGGACATCAGTCTGCGGGTGGTATATTTTTCTCAGAAGAATGTGTTTATCTAACACCATCTATAATATATTACATAATCGAGAAGTAATTTAGTCATACATATCTAAAAATAGTATAATGGACCCTATGAAGGTTCACAATATAAAGGATACAAAATTTCCCAAGATCATCCACGGAGAATATCTCCCTGGTCGGTAAGAAATGAGCGACATTTGTTAGCCTATCTAAAATAGCACATAAGGCATTACCTCCTTAAGGCAACCGTGAAAACCTTGTTAGGAGATACATCACAACATCTTCCCATTTCCACTCAATAATGGGTAACTTCTTTAAAATCCCACCTATTTTTTAGTTCTCTACCTTCACCTATTGGTAGGTAGAACACCTCATGAAAAAACCAACAACCCATCATTTTATTCCCACCCCCCAATACAGGCGGTGTAAATCCGGATACATCTTAGTAACACCGGGATGTACATCCAAAACTGAGGCATGAAACTCCATCATAATCTGTAGAGACCCGAAGCTTAACGTACATTGACATTACATTACATTTGTGGAATACTTAGTACATAAAAAAAACACACACACACAAGGATCGTAATAGTTTAGTGTCTTTGGAAACTCGGAACGTAATCTTCTAATCGTGGTGAAAGATCTTCAACATCTCCCATAAAGATCTTATTTTTTTTATACCTAAAACCTTTTTTTTATATCCTGGGGAAAAGAAAACATAAAAGGGTGAGCTCAAATGCTCAGTAAGGGTAAACAAAAGAAATATCCATCACATCATATACATAAGAACATAGCTTTTGGAAATCTTAACCTGCAAAAGAGCTCATAATATCATAACCTGGGATAAATCATGGCAGTGAAATGTAATCACAATAATCATAACTTAAAACATGAAACTTTTGTGGCATACATACATAATCATAGAGAATCATTTCTTGTTAGTCAAGACTCATTTCCAAGACTATCTTAGTGGACAAAGTCCGTTTCTGAATCAAGTAACCCTCGTTTCAGTCCTGTTTCACTGAACCGGTATAACCTACCATTTCAGTCATGTCTATCTCATGAGATATAAAATCTTTACCCAATGCATTGGAGGGATATATAGGTCCCACCCATATTATAATGAATCCTTTCTTATGTGTGCCACATAATCATAAATCATACATCATCGCATAACACATGTAACAAAAATGGGATTCTTGAAACATAATGACATCATAAATCAATTCATATAAGATAAAGGAATTCATAAAAATAATTCCATCACAACATGATCAAATCAATGTAATAATAGGGATAAAAACATAACCCTTTATTATCTTAGATGGAAAATAATTTTGATAAAACACTTGAACTCCATTCTTGAGGAAAATATCCTTTCTTCTTCAAAAAACATTTTTCCTTTCATAACATGTCATAAAACTTTAAAATAAAAGAAGTTGATTAAAAATAAACATGAAAACTTGTAAAGGAAGCTTCTTGGAAATAATGTTTTAAAAATCCATTCATGCCGTATAAGTTTAAAAAAACATTGTTCGTACTTTTGTCGGAAAAGTCAAAAAGTACCTCATACGAAAAACGACAAAAGATTCCTTTCATTTCTTTTACTAAAAACTCACCGAAGGGTAAAAATGGATTTAAAAAATTGTAGGTGGATGGAAATAATATCACATATTTATGAAACATGGATGTGGATGATAAAATACACCCCAATAAATACTTACGAATAAACAATCTCGGATAAAAATGAGATTGTGATATTTCCCTTACCTTAGGTCTGATCTTCTTCGTATGTGTCCGAACCTCCTGTATAATGATTTAAATAATGTCATTGACTTATTACAGAATCATATTCACTGTTATAATATCATATATGGTTCACTTATGACTTTATATTACCCGTTCTTTTGTAAATTCTATGTTAAAGAAGCGTTTTGGGTAAAATCGTCTCATTTGTCGTTCGTGTTTTTAACTTGTAATTATTCATATGATTACTTAGATCATGATTACTTAATTCCAGAATATAAAACATAATTTATATATATATATTCAGAATATACATATATAATAAATCAGTAAATGGAAAGAAATACAGCGTTCATGGAGACGGTAGTCCGTACGTACGCATGAACGCTGTTTTCGTTTCCTTATTGAATTGAATGGAATTAAGTAGATGACATACATATAAATATAAATAATTCCAGTATAATTATTAGGTCATATATTTCATTAGTACTTATTATATATACTTTATAATCATTCATGAATGGTTAATCATTGAGAATGAATCTCATCGCGTCGTGGAGACGGTATTTCGTAAGTACGCACGAGCGATGATATCGTTCCCATGGTCGTGGAATTGTGTTGAAGTGTATGTATACTATTTAAGTATCAATATCACTTTATAATAATCATATATAGTTACTCATTACACCTTTATACCCATCCAATTAAGGTGGTGGCGGAAAATAGATTACACCACGGCGTGGAGACGGTATTCCGTACGTACGCACGCGTGGTGATTTCCTTTTTCCGTAGGATGGATAGAAGTTTAATTAGAGTTGTTTCATATTTATAATAACATATCAGTATATAATAAATACTGATGTTATTACTTTATCATGAAACAACTAAATAAGAATAAGTTGAAGAAGAAAGAAATTGAAAAAGATCGGTAATGGATATTACCTCTTCTTTGAAGTGCTTCTTTGAGACCTCCTTTTAGGGAACTAAAATTGGTCTTTCAAGAATACCAGGACCTCTAGGATGATACTATGGAAGTGGAGAAGAGATTTTGGCAGGGGTTGGCCGAGCTTGAGTGCTCAAATTGGTGTGAGGAGGAGGGGGGGGAGGTGCCCTTTTATAAGGGAGGAGAGGGGCACCTTAGGAATATCACAAAATATTATTTTATATTAAAGTCAAAATCGGTTTATAATGGTTCAAAGGGTCTTATTTCGAAGATAAAGTGGGGAAGGGTCGAAATCCTATCAACCAATAGGATTTAGACAAGTTTGGGATATTATTTTAACCTTATCAATTAGATTTAACTCTAAGTTAAATAATTTAACTTATACCATGTCTTTTTGTTTTCTTTCACTATATGGTTAATACACTTACTATAACTTGCCAAAAGAACCCCAAATTGTTTATTACTAATATATATATCCTTATCTAAGTCATTTGGCCGAACCGTAGATTTTTAGGAATAAAATAACAATTAATAATATAATATTTGATTTAAAAACTATTTTGTGTCAATTTTGACACTATTTGATATATGATTTTTGTGAAAGTCATAACAGAATTATATGTTCGAAAAAAGTTTATGAAATCAACACTAATATATCATAGTAACCTAGAAAATTAGTGGAATTCATAAAAAGTCTAAAATTACATTTATTTTGGTATTTATAATATCAATTATGTCAATATTTCATTAATAAGATAATTACTCCATCATCTTTGTGTCATAAATAAGTTAAATTATTTGATGTCTAAAAATTACAAATAAAATACCATTATGTAGGAAATCTTTTTATCTTTCTAATTAATATTTACAATCGAATTTATCTTATGTATAACCCTATATTAAAAATGATTTAGTAAATAAACATTGATTTTAACTCTTTTAACTCTTCTTTGAATTAAATAATAATAAATGTCCTAATCTAATCCAAGTGGGCCTAAATGATAATATTTTACACTTAAGGTTGTTTTTGGTCGAGATAAACTTGTCCAATAGTATTAGGACATGTGTTAGGGTAATATTAATATCATTTTTACCCTTAATTACTTTATTTACTTTTAACCGTGGTAAATAAAAGTAAAAAGTTACTATTCACCAAAAATTATTTTCATCTCATTAAACCACATTTTACTTACTGACATCAACCGTGTCTCTCGGATTTTTGAAATTCCATTCACAGAAACGGTAAAATTAAGTTTTATGAAAAATTCAGTTTTTTTAACTACCACTTAGTAGTTTCACTATTCATCAAAAATTGAAGGTTTTCAGAAAAATTCCAAAATTTCATCCTAAGCTATATTTCATATTCCGAATTCAAAAATGAAGTCTATTTTACCAAATTCATAACATAGAAGTTGCATTAATTAATTTTATAATTAAATCCCGCTGTTAAAACAAATAGCATGTTTTTAAGAAACAATATCTATCAAAAGATTGACACTTGATTATGTCTGGTTTAAATGTGAAATTACAACCAATGAACAACATTGTATTAAATTGTAAAAATATATTCTAAATATACTTTAAAACCACTCAAATTAATAATTTATCACTATTAATTATTTCTATTAAAAAATTTGTTTTTTTAATTATAATTTAGTAATTTTCACTATTCATCAGAATATGAAAGTTATCCGAAAAGTACCAAAATTTCACCTCAGGCTAAATTCGATACTCCGAATCCAAAAATGAATTCCATTTTGAGAGATAAATTTTCTAAAATTTAAAAAGTGGTTATTACTATTCATAACAGCTAGTTTTAATAATATTTTAATAGCATATCGTTGTTTCGTGAAACTCAGTATTGCGTACTACACACGCTATCGAGGAAGGTTGCGATTGCGTGTAATGCAAGGAAATTCAAATATGCATGTTGTGCAAGATCCTTTTGGTGTAGCGTACAACACAAGACATTAATAAAATTAAAAAGAATATTTTTCATAAAATCTCGGGCTGTTACATTCTACCCCCCTTAAAATGAATTTCGCCCTCGAAATTCTTCGGGGTTATAAATGGTTTATTATTCGTAAGTTTCTTTAATAGAAACCCACATCGTAAAAAGGAATATCAAAACCAATCTTTAAAAACAAAAGTATGAAACGTAACGGTTACCCAAATAAACTAATCACTGGGTTTCCACATAGGTGAAAATATGGATATGGAAGAGAAATCTAACCATCATGTTCGGATGGAGAGTGGTAGAGAACATGTCTATGAAATATCCAACAATCACAAAGCCATAGATTTGTGACAATATAAGGTACCATCTGATTTATCAGATATAAGAGCACTAGGACAACATTTTTGGTTTTCAAGATCGTTTCCCTAAAGTTAAAGAATTTGAATTAGAATAAATACTTACTTTATTTTGGTATAATCTCACTGTTGTTCGTGCCTTTAATAATTTCCACTTCATCTCTTAAATAAATGAAGTTGAATTTGTTATTCGTGAAGTGTTAGCAGATCATGTGATAGAATGATGGGTCATTCCATCTGTCTCAAAAGGTTAGAAAAATTTATATACATAAGTCGATCTATAGTGGGATTAATCATATATGGTTCCTAAAATGGGCTTATACATCATATATCATACTGCTTAATATAATAAAACTAGTTTCTACTAAAAATGGACTTCCTGTAGGCCAGTGGTAGGCAATAAAGGCCAGTCGCACTTCGGTTGTGGGTTCGATTCCCACAGCCTTGTCCGAAGCGATGGGTTGTCGCCCGTCCTGCAAGTTGTCCTTTTTTCTAAAACTATATTACTATAACATACCATCAATAATATCGAAAAACAAACAATACTAACTTATGTCCAACATAATCCATTCTAATCTTTAGGCTTATCCATAATACTGCAGTCCACTCTCAGATATTTAATACCATCGTTGATCCCCATATATCATAAGATATATCTTGTTGGTCACATTCCAAACATTCAAAGGCCTTAATCTTGTACTCTATTGAATACCCATTGAACCTTAGTGAAATCATGAATACTGTTAAAAGATAACACTTTCCACATACCAAAATCCAAAAACTCTATATACTCAAACCATAATATAACCTTCTCCTTATATCAGTCATGAGCTCATGAATACTATCAAACATTTAATTTTCTCCTTATCCCTACATTATGCGCATATCATCTACATTCCAAAAATATCTGAATAACCTTCCATGGATACTGGTAACATTAATCATACACTTTCAAAACTCAAGGAAAGGCAATAGTGTAACAATCCTTAGATGTCTCGTTATTCCAACATTACACATGATAAACATGTAATCATTCCACTACATTCTTAAACCATTATCCAAGATTCAACAATTATTTCATCTCACATATCATTTGTAGTCTCTTCATCATCATCAACATAAATACGTCCCATACGACCATACTGATTCTCTTCATGAGACTTTCCCTTAGGGAATTGGTTTGCATAATGCCCGTACATTCCACATTTAAAACATTTAACCATTGTTGATGTCGTAGCAATACCATTATCCTCATCCCTGGTGTTAACTGAACCTTTTCCTTTGCACTTACTGACTTTGTGTCCTTCTTTTCCACACCCAAAGCATCTTCAAGTTCCTTTGAAACATTCTCCTTGATGCCTCTTCCCACATGAATTACATAGGGGAAATTGAACTTTCTTTCCTCTATGATCATCATGAAACTCCATCTTTCTCTTATTAGCCGAGTCAGGAAACTTACCAAATTTTACTTTATTGATCATATTATGAGATTTATGATTCGGCATAATAATTATGTTTGGACTTCCAAATCCCATTTCATTATGAATAATATCATTCCATTGTCCATCATATCCTCCATTATCGTGAATCATCTTGTTTCCAGCCATTTTCTAAAACCCAAAAAGAATAGTGTTAGAGGAAAAAATCATAATAAAGGGGGAGTAACTTCAATATATAACATCTTAGGATTAATCTAATATCGTTACCATAGTTCTAGGACTATATCCTATACGTATACTTATCCTTAGGGACATCCCTAGACATACCTTAGAAATATCTCTAGGGATCTCACTAACGTTCTCACATCCTAGTTTCCAAAGGTTGACTAAACCTTTCCTCTGATACCAACTGTAGAGACCCGCAGCTTAACGTACATTGACATTACATTACATTTGCGGAATACTTAGTACATAACAAAAACACACACACACAAGGATCGTAATAGTTTAGTGTCTTTGGAAACTCGGAACGTAATCTTCTAATCGTGGTGAAAGATCTTCAACATCTCCCATAAAGATCTTATTTTTTTTATACCTAAAACCTTTGTTTATATCCTAGGGAAAAGAAAACATAAAAGGGTGATCTCAAATGCTCAGTAAGGGTAAACAAAAGAAATATCCATCACATCATATACATAAGAACATAGCTTTTGGAAATCTTAACCTGCAAAAGAGCTCATAATATCATAACCTGGGATAAATCATGGCAGTGAAATGTAATCACAATAATCATAACTTAAAACATGAAACTTTTGTGGCATACATACATAATTGTAGAGAATCATTTCTTGTTAGACAAGACTCATTGCCAAGACTATCTTAGTGGACAAAGTCCCTTTCTGAATCGAGTAACCCTCGTTTCAGTCCTGTTTCACTGAACCGGTATAACCTACCATTTCATCCATGTCTATCGCATGAGATATAAAATCTTTACCCAATGCATTGGAGGGAGATATAGGTCCCACCCATCTTATAATGAATCCTTTCTTATGTGTGCCACATAATCATAAATCATACATCATCGCATAACACATGTAAAAAAAATGGGATTCTTGAAACATCATGACATCATAAATCAATTCATATAAGATAAAGGAATTCATAAAAATAATTCCATCACAACATGATCAAATCAATGTAATAATAGGGATAAAAACAGAACCCTTTATTATCTTAGATGGAAAATAATTTTGATAAAACACTTGAACTCCATTCTTGAGGAAAATATCCTTTCTTCTTCAAAAAACATTTTTCCTTTCATAACATGTCATACAACTTTAAAATAAAAGAATTTGATTAAAAATAAAAATGAAAACATGTAAAGGAAGCTTCTTTGAAAAAATGTTTTAAAAATCCATTCATGGCGTATAAGTTAAAAAAAACATTCTTCGTACTTTTGTCAGAAAAGTCAAAAAGTACCTCGTACGAAAAACGACAAAAGATTCCTTTCATTTCTTTTACTAAAATCTCACCAAAGGGTAAAAATGGATTTAAAAAATTGTAGGTGGATGGAAATAATATCAAATATTTATGAAACATGGATGTGGATGATAAAATACACCCCAATAAATACTTACGAATAAACAATCTCGGATAAAAATGAGATTGTGATATTTCCCTTACCTTAGGTCCGATTTGCTTCGTTTGTGTCCGAACCTCCTGTATAATGATTTAAATAATGTCATTGACTTATTACAGAATCATATTCACTATTATGATATCATATATGGTTCACTTATGACTTTATATTACCCGTTCTTTTGTAAATTCTATGTTAAAGAAGCATTTTGGGTAAAATCGTCTCATTTGTCGTTCGTGTTTTTAACTTGTAATTAATCATATGATTACTTAGATCATGATTACTTAATTCCAGAATATAAAACATGATTTATATATATATATTCAGAATATACATATATAATAAATCAGTAAATGGAAAGAAATACACCGTTCATTGAGACGGTAGTCCGTACGTACGCATGAATGTTGTTTTCGTTTACTTATTGAATTGAATGGAATTAAGTAGATGACATACATATAAATATAAATAATTCCAGTATAATTATTAGGTCATATATTTCATTAGTACTTATTATATATACTTTATAATCATTCATGAATGGTTAATCAATGAGAATGAATCTCATCACGTCGTGGAGACGGTATTCCGTACGTACGCACGAGCGATGATATCGTTCCCATGGTCGTGGAATTGTGTTGAAGTGTATGTATACTATTTAAGTATAAATATCACTTTATAATAATCATATATAGTTACTCATTACACCTTTATATCCATCTAATTAAGGTGGTGGCGGAAAATAGATTACACCACAGCGTGGAGACGGTATTCCGTACGTACGCACGCGTGGTGATTTCCTTTTTCCGTAGGATGGATAGAAGGTTAGTTAGAGTTGTTTCATATTTATAATAACATATCAGTATATAATAAATACTGATGTTATTACTTTATCATGAAACAACTAAATAAGAATAAGTTGAAGAAGAAAGAAATTGAAAAAGATCGGTAATGGATATTACCTCTTCTTTGAAGTGCTTTTTTGAGACCTCCTTTTAGGGAACTAAAATTGGTCTTTTAAGAAGACCAGGACCTCTAGGATGATACTAGGGAAGTGGAGAAGAGATTTTGTCAGGGGTTGGACGAGCATGAGTGCTCAAATTGGTGTGAGTAGGAGGGGGAGGAGGTGCCCTTTTATAAGGGAGGAGAGGGGCACCTTAAGAATATCTCAAAATATTATTTTATATTAAAGTAAAAATCGGTTTATAATGGTTCCAAAGGGTCTTATTTCGAATCTAAAGTGGGGAAGGGTCGAAATCATATCAACCAATAGGATTTAGACATGTTTGGGATATTATTTTAACCTTATCAATTAGATTTAACTCTAAGTTAAATAATTTAACTTTTACCATGTCTTTTTGTTTTCTTTCACTATATGGTTAATACACTTACTATAACTTGCCAAAAGAACCCCAAATTGTTTATTATTAATATATATATCCTTATCTAAGTCATTTTTCCGAACCGTAGATTTTTAGGAATAAAATAACAATTAATAATATAATATTTGATTTAAAAACTATTTTGTGTCAATTTTGACACTATTTGATATATGATTTTTGTGAAAGTCATAACAGAATTATATGTTCGAAACAAGTTTATGAAATCAACACTAATATATCATAGTAACCTAGAAAATTAGTTTAATTCATAAAAAGTCTAAAATAACATTTATTTTGGTATTTATAATATCAATTATGTCAATATTTCATTAATAAGATAATTACTGCATCATCTTTGTGTCATAAATAAGTTAAATTATTTGATGTCTAAAAATTACAAATAAAATAACATTATGTAGGAAATCTTTTTATCTTTCTAATGAATATTTACAATCGAATTTATCTTATGTATAACCCTATATTAAAAATGATTTAGTAAATAAACATTGATTTTAACTCTTTTAACTCTTCTTTGAATTAAATAATAATAAATGTCCTAATCTAATCCAAGTGGGCCTAAATGATAATATTTTACACTTAAGGTTGTTTTTGGTCGAGATAAACTTGTCCAATAGGATTAGGACATGTGCTAGGGTAATATTAATATCATTTTTACCCTTAATTACTTTATTTACTTTTAATCGTGGTAAATAAAAGTAAAAAGTTACTATTCACCAAAAATTATTTTCATCTCATTGAACCACATTTTACTTACTGACATCAACCGTGTCTCTCGGATTTTTGAAATTCCATTCACAGAAACGGTAAAATTAAGTTTTATGAAAAATTCAGTTTTTTTAACTACCACTTAGTTGTTTCACTATTCATCAAAAATTGAAGGTTTTCAGAAAAATGCCAAAATTTCATCCTAAGCTATATTTCATATTCCGAATTCAAAAATGAAGTCTATTTTACCAAATTCATAACATAGAAGTTGCATTAATTAATTTTATAATTAAATCCCGCTGTTAAAACAAATAGCGTGTTTTTAAGAAACAATATCTATCAAAAGATTGACACTTGATTATGTCTGGTTTAAATGTGAAATTACAACCAATGACCAACATTGTATTAAATTGTAAAAATATATTCTAAATATACTTTAAAACCACTCAAATTAATAATTTATCACTATTAATTATTTCTATTAAAAAGTTGTTTTTTTAATTATAATTTAGTAATTTTCACTATTCATCAGAATATGAAAGTTATCCGAAAAGTACCAAAATTTCACCTTAGGCTAAATTCGATACTCCGAATCCAAAAATGAATTCCATTTTGAGAGCTAAATTTTCTAAAATTTAAAAAGTGGTTATTACTATTCATAACGGCTAGTTTTAATAATATTTTAATAGCATATCGTTGTTTCGTGAAACTCAGTATTGCGTACTACACACGCTATCGAGGAAGGTTGCGATTGCGTGTAATGAAAGGAAATTCAAAGATGCGTGTTGTGCAAGCTCCTTTTGGTGTAGCGTACAACACAAGACATTAATAAAATTAAAAAGAATATTTTTCATAAAATCTCGGGCTGTTACATAATCTCCTCATGTGCTATTAATGAAACCCAAATGTTTCCATGAATACACATAATTTCATCCTTGCCTACGGTCGAACTAGGAGGTGAATACTCACCTACCACACTCTCTCATAGGACTAATCCCTCATAATCAGATAAATGTCGCATCCTAACTCTATATAGAATGGTGTAATTCAATTCCAATAATGATATAAATTTATACCCTTGATCTCATTCCACCTTCAAGTTAATCAATTGAAATAGGTACATAACCTCCCACTCACAACGGGCTTCTTAAACTACCAATATCTAAGTCCTCCTTCTTAGTGTATTGCCTATAGTATTTACCTTATGGGGATTATAGAAAATATTTATGTACAAATACTATAGTTACTCATCCCACATTGATTTCCATAGATTAAAGTCATTATTTTTAAATATATACTTGAGGAATTTATGGTCCGTGTACACCATAAAACACTCTCTCGATAAATAGTGCATTTAACAGCACAATGTGTGTATAACAGAGGCTAACTTGTGATCATGTGTAAGGTAATTCTTATCATGTTGCCTAAAATAATGAGACCTATATTATATGACTTACTCCTCCTATATCATAACTAATCCTATCCCGATACCTAATGCATCGCAATACATGGTGTAGATTTTTCTCGACACTAGAAGAATCGGTAACGACGATGTTTTCAATCTCCCTTTCAACTCTTGAAAGGTTGTCTCATCGGTATATGAACATATAAACCTCACACCATTATTATTCAAGACCTTAATAGGTTATACTAAGTGTGGTAAGTCCTATATAAAACACCTATAATATCCATATATCCCAAATAAACTCTATTTTTCAAAGAAATTCTTGGGATACTCTCTAGAAATTATACTTCCCACCTTCTCTAGGTCAACTGATACACCTGTCTCTAGAAGAATATGACCTAGGAAATGAATCTTATCCATCCAGAAGTGGATCTTTGTGAACATAGAATATAACTGATTCTATCTTAGTGTACTAAAAATGATCTCAAGATGTTTGGTATGGTTTTGTCGATTGTGATAGTACAACAAGATATCATCCATGAATACCACCACAAAAAAATCCAAATAAGGATGAAAAATTTGGTTTATCAGTGCCATGAAAACATATGGCGTGTTCATGATACTGAACGAAATAACCAGACCCTCATATTTAACATACCTAAAATGAAAAGTTTTATGATGTATGTATTTAGGTCAAACACGTTTCTGGTGATAACCTGGCCCCAAATAAATATTTGAGAAAACCTAAGCTCCTTGATGTTAGCCAAAGAGATCACATAACCATAGCAAGGGATACCAGTTCATAACCATCAATTGGCCAAATTTTAGGTAATCCAAAACATAGCATTAGGGTTTCATCTACATTTTTTACAAAATGGAATGGTGAACCCAATAGAGAATTATTAGGTCATATAAACCCCTTCTCTTCTAAATCCTCTAAATTCCTCTAGAGATCCTTAAAATCTATAGTATCCATCCTATAAAGAGGAATGGAGACTGGTATATCTCATAGAACTAACTCAATAGATAAATCAACCTCTATATCAAGAAGTAGTCCAAAAAAATCATTCAGAAAAACATCATTGAAATGATCAACCAATGGAGGAATGTTCTCTTAATGCATTCTCTGATCATCCAGATACAAATTAGCAATATGGGATATCCTTCCACCCATACCATGATTCTCCATACCAACACTTCTCACATAGACATCCCATTCACCCTTGTGACTAAAAACTCCACCCTCTAGTGATGGGATGCTCACCCTATGGTGATAAAAATCAGATTGTTCATGAGAAGAAACTGGACATTCTATCTTGATTATGACAGAAAACCCTTTCATCTCAAGGAAGAAGATATCCCACTTGAAGTGACGCACACCTAACATAGGGGGAACTTCATCCACTGGAATGCACTCTCTATTCTAATACCCAATAGTGTATCGAAAGTCATAACTCCATTATAAAACTGAACATTGTTTCCTAGGATCTACACAATAGGTATAGATATGAATCTATGTGAATCACCAATATCCAAAAGATCATATACTATATTAGAATCTATTAAGATAGTACCTCCCACCATAGAAATCCTTGTGCTCTACTCTCTAGGTTCATGCTATACAGAATTTATTTGGCATGAATTGCAGCTCTTTGTGACAATGTCACTACCCATATTATGACCACTCTACCATTGTGGTACAACAGGTGTCTATATTTCTAATCAAAAATCACCACCATACCCTAAACGAATAACATTACTCTACATCCTAGCCTAATTTAGAGCTGTGAATCCTGCTCCTAATCCAAGAGTCACAGTTGATCCCCTTCCACTAACTACTGTGGGGAATGTCATGCAGAGTCATTATACATAACCCATCCCTTTGAAAATATGGAAATCGATTGGATCTCTATCTCATTGATTAGATATATATCCCAATCTCACACACTAATGATATGAAATCAAACTACCAGTAGTAAAATCCTAGCTGGTACTCCCCTCATGGGAGGCCTCAGAACAACACTTCCTACCACTAGAAGATAAACTAAAGGGACAAGAGACTGAACATCCCTACTCTGCACCCCTATATTTTCTCAATTTCACTCAATAATATCACCTAATTCACTATCTTAGAAATATTATTCTACTAAAACACATTAAACTGCGATTTAACGGCATGCTTGATTCCCTCATCAAAGATTATCTCCCTCTATGGATCATTATCCAAATAAATCAGTGAAAAGATGAAGCTCTATAAATCATATATAATACTCCATAAGGGTCATCTTTTCCTACTCTATACATATAAACTCACTATCCCATTCACCCTCAGGTTCTCCAGAAAAAATGATTTTAAAATCTATATTATAAATCCCTCTAAACCATATCTCAAAAAATACTGTCCTAGTTCAAAAAATCCCACCATATATTAGTTTTACTCAAATCATATACATTGTGAGATTTAATCTCATATCACGAGGTGTCTCCAAATGCTCGATGATCAATATAGTAGTCTCAAGCTACATCTCAATAGTATGTGGACTGCCATCCCCTAAAAACATGGGTGGGTGCTGCTTTTGGAACACACATGCCAACTCTTCCATAAAATATGTAGGTTGTGGGGATCCTAAAAAAGTAAAAATGAAGTATAGGAAACCCTTACACAATTGGTAATCAACACCCATGTCTAGTAAAATCACTGGTACCAAAACTAATAATACTAGATGTTCTACTGGTAGCTCAAGGACCACCACCTCCGGAGTGTGGTCGCTGCCACCCACCTAGTGCATGACAGTAGGTCATCAGGGTGGAATGTATCTATAATGCCAATAACATGCCTCATAAAAGAATTTGGTATCAACCAGATCTCATATAAAACCATAGTATAGGTCAAATCCTTTCTCAAAAAATCCACACTCCTCTACCAACTCATAAATCCAGCAATGGGTAATAGTAACTAGCATAAGAATCACTAGAGACACTTCCTAGTTCCAACTCTAAATCAAGATCTAGGAAAAGTTCTCTATTTCATAATAGAGGCCCCGATATATCTAATGGTGACCTTTCTATTTGATTTAACTTTTCATTTTCATTTATACTCATTTTTATCTCTATTTTATTTTAAATGGTTTAATTATATAGATTACCATTTCCAATTTGTAAGGGATCATAAACCTTATAAATTGAAGTGTGGTGTTCATATAATTTTGATTATAACATGTTATATCCCATGTAACGGATGGACCGGGACTCAACGTGCCATAATTGACTATTTAAGGTGTATTATTTATCCTATGATGGAAAACACTTTTAGGTTAATGTATGAATTCTTTGTACCAATTATGTTTCTCAATACACTACATAAATCATCTATCAATCACCAAGTATATCACTAAATGCACATAATAACAATGTCATGTAGTCAAGAAATGCATCTTATATTTCATGGAATAATGCATGGCATGTGAATTCTAATAGGTTTATAAAATAATGATTGAGATGTAACAACCTCATCTAATTAGGCTAAATATGAAATCTATAATCATAATAAACATAAAATCTCATGTGTGTCTCCCAATGGTGGATTCAAATCAACTCTAATTGGAAGAGTCCCAAATATCAATTCCCATCCTTGGTAATTTTGATCTTTCCTATATTTGGGTTAACTACTCTTAGGCATAGATCATTAGTAAATTTCAATTCCTTCCTATCCTCATGTCTACAAAAACCAAATGATAATATAAATGAAATATAAATACAATCATATCAATTTGTAACATCTCAAATTGGGAGCGACTAAATGGCACACTAATCTAGTTGGTTACATAGCATCAAGCACACCTCTCAGTATGCTAGGGGCTACTGACTAGCATTGAGAGCCTATAGTGTGTCTATGGGGAGAATATTCCCTCACGTCAGAGTGTAACCCATTCATATAATTATAATAATCAATAGAAAAATCATAATATAAATCAAATACAGAACATAATCATCTAAAAGATTGTAAAAATAAATAATCCAAAAGTAGTGTCATGTTAAATATGATGATCATGTCACTACAAAGAATGAAAATGTTATATAATCATTGGAGACAATACAAGTATCAAAATGTATAAAAAGACCCAAAATATCTTTCTCTAGGTAGAATCATGAGCATATCATTATCCTGTACTCCCCTTCTCTTATGAATAATCAATCAAACATCATAATGTGGGTGCTTAACCCTATCCTTACCTTTATTTATGAAGTCTGTTTGTGTGCCCAATGGTTTCCCAAACAGAGTGTGAGATAACACTCAGTAGGACACCACAAATGGTTTCTATAAGAAGTCAATTCTATACAATATAACATGATTATTTTGAAATATATCACATTTATAGAATAAATAATGTAATGTTCTGGTATAACTATGACCCTATCAGTAAAACATGGATCCTTTTGAACAATAACCAAGTCCACAAATTTGGGGATAACTGTAAAGAAAAATAAGTAGGTGTGATATTGTTTATCCTAGCAGTGGTCATCGGATACTCATATCAAGGATATCAATGAACATTGGAAAATATCTAGTATGGAAATTTCATGTAATCAACATCCATAAAGCTCCAAAATAACCATGTTGTGTAATCAATATCTGTAATAATCCGCAATGAAATCTCCATTTAATCAACATCCATAAAAATCTGCAATGGCCACATCATGTAATCATGTTTCAGACAACGAAGCATCAGATCTATGGTATATAGTACCAAGGTATCCACATAGAGTCCCAAGATCATCTCGATATAAATTCGATAATGACTTAGGTTGAGACCAAGAATCATGACAATGGATCATGTCCTATGTGAACCCATGTAAGCCAGATCGAAGGAGTAGCAAGGCCCTTGGAATCCTTGGTAATCAGGTTCCAAGGACCACGTCCACATAATCCACTAGAATAATCAAGACCCATGGAGTATAAATGTACATGGTGTCCTATTGAATCCATATCCAAGGACGTCATCCTAGGAATACACTATAATAATCAAAACACCAACTCAATTAATTAATCATTCTTATCCAATGAGTTCTTCCAAACCACTCAACAATTTATAAATTAATCGTTCATCCATTTTAAACATATGAAGTTGTGTGTAAATGATGGAACAACCTTCTCCTATTATTAAAATTTTGTTCATTACATTAAACTAAAAATTAATAGGAAAAATAAGGTGCTGATAACCTTAAACAACTCATTAAATTCATATCAAGGCTCCCCCCATAATTGGCCAGCTCAAATACACAAAGAAGGGTAGTAAAACATAGGGAAAAAGGGAACACCTCATGGGTGGCCTAGGTTGAATTCGGTGACCTCTAACCGTCTTATGGTATTAAGAGGGAAACCTAAAAAGTTCCAAATCATTTAATTAATGTGTTCAATTAATTTCATGGGAAATGACAAAAATTATAGCATGCGGCACAATAAAAACATATTGTAAAACAATGAGACTTTATGGGAAAAATATATACCACCTACTATATACCCATGGTAGAACACTCATCCAACATCGACCACTAATTTGGTCCAGATCAGGAGAAAAATGATAGGATGAAACCCCTAAAAATAGTTCATATTAGATTGCGTCAAAATAACTCTATCAATATTAAGATAGACTATTAATGGAAAAAATATGAATGAATAAATCACCAACGTAGATCTAACGAGATGAACAGTAATTTAAATAGATGTTGTATGGAGAATCAGGATCATATCTAACCTTTAGGCTTGAAAATACTTCTCATATAACAAGGATCCACTAGATAATGAACATCAAAAGACAGGTGTAAACATTTAAACTCATTAATGTAAAATGGTAATTTCCTAAAAATTACTAGGTCACATAGTTGTTCAAACCGCGCACCAATATTGAACCCTTCACTACCTCAAGGGAGACCCCACATTATTTTTGTTGTTGATTTTCCAAATCTTGTGAAAACTGTGACATAGTACTCTACTAAAACATATAGGTAGAACGCATGGGTGTGCACTCCTTACGGCATGGTTTCCACAAGCCCTATGGCCCTAGACAGACCCTTGGACCACTCTACATGGTTAATCCTAACCATGTGGCCTAGGTTTCATGGTTTATACTCACCATGATACCCGGTTTCCTTTTCAAAAAAATTGGGCTGCATGATCCAAACATTCCCCAAAAACCAATCGAAACTCATTTGACCTCATTAGGCATCCAAATAATGCCAAGATACATTAAAAATGAAATTAAAAAGATTAATACCTCATAAAAACCTAGGATCTTACAATGGTTTTCTTCATTCACCTTTTAACATATGGAACACCGAGTAAAAAACCCAGTTATCTCTTTTTTCATACCAGGACACCAATACTAGGGATATAGATCATGATACATCTTGAGGAGACTAGGATGTACTTACCATGTAAAAAATTAATCTCACATCAATTTATCTTGTAATTATGTAGGAACCTTGATGTGTCCATGGATGTGTATGACCTCATCCTCGTCAACAATCCATCATAACAGCAGGTCATCTCTTGAAATAATCACTCTTAGGACTAGGCCCTCTGAATCTAAAAACTACCCTATATTTACACCCTCCATAATTGTATACATCAACTCTAAAACTATAAGAGTGGGTTGTCTTTGTTTTCCCTATACCACTAATTTTATCTCATAGAATAGAGACAACATATGCTACTCACTACTATCCTCTTCCAATGCATGTGTGTGAGATTTCTTGGTCAAAGAATCTACTACAACATTGACCATCCTCGATGTATAAGAGAGATGAAAGTCAAAAGACAATAGGTATTCAACCCACCTTCTTTTAAAGGATTCATGTAAGGATCTGTGAGTATGTACTTAAATATTTTCTGGTCAATATACACAACAAAACACTCTTCCAACAATTAATGCCTCCAATAGCGCAGGGCATGAGCAATGGTTGCCACGTTAAGATCATACGTTAGGTAATTCCACTCATTTGGTCTCACATTCCAAGAAATATATGAAATGGATCAATCATCCAACATAAAAAATTATCTAACTCAGATACATAATGAATCACTATAGAAAGTATAGCTTCTGCTCGGTTTTTCCAGCATTAGGATCAACACGGAAGTTAATCTACTTTTCATCTCCAAAAAGGCTATCTCATAGGCTTGTGACCATACAAATTTCACACCCCTCTTAGAAAACCCCATAATAGTTTGTTCTAGGAATTAAAATTCATGAATAAAGAACCTTTAATAGCTAAATATCTCCAATAAACTCCATATATTAAAGACATTCTTGGTCTTCTTATAGGAACCTACAACACTCACCTTCTCTAGGTCAATAGACACACATATCTCTAAAATAATATGACCCAAGAAATGAACATCATTAATCCAAAAAATTTATTTACTTGTCATAGAATATATTTGATTCTCTCTTAATGTATTGAATATGATATGGGGATGTTTTACATAGTTGGGTCAAGTATGAGAATACATTAATATGTCATCCATAAAGACTACCAAAAATGAATCTAGATATGGTTGGAAAACCTAATTCATCAAATCCATGAAAATAACTGGCATTTTTGTAAGACGGAACGAAATAACCAAATACTCATAATGACCATACCTAAAATGAAACATGGTATGAGGTATGTATTAATGCCTAACATGTACCTAATTATAACTTAACCTTAAATAAATCTTGTATAAAACCATCACTCCTTGGAGATGGTTAAAGAGACCATCAATATGGGGCGGTGGATATCATTTCTTAACCATAATCTGCTTTATGCATCAACAATCCATGAAAAGTCTAAGGGTATCATCTATCTTCTAAAATATAAGGGTAAGTGGCCCCTTGGTGAAGTATTGGGTTATATAAATCCCTTAGCTTCTATGTTCTCTAGATACCTCTTGATCTCCAGTGACTTAATAGTATCCTTCTAGTAAGGAGGGATAGATAATGGTGCTACTCCTTGAACTAGCTTACTAAAGAACTCCAGCACTCTTTCAAGAATAAATATAGAAAATATTCATGTAAAATATCCCTAAAATTACCTACAACTAGAGAAAAATCAGCCTAATGTATTCCTAGGTCCTCCATATAAAGGATAGAAATATGGGAATTAAATCCAATATAACCATGATGTTTTGGTCCATCTCTTCCATCCTGGACATCCCATTCAACCTTTTGAATATAATTATCTTTCTCTGGTGAGGTTAATGATACCCTATAGAAATAGCAGTCCACATAGATATTATTTGGGACAAACCAGTCCATCCCAAGAACGATTTTGAATCATTTCATCTCAATAATGAATATATACCATAGGAAACAATAACAAACTATCTCAATGTGGTATTATAAACATTGGAAAAAACTCCCATAACGTATAGCCAGAGGATTTTCCAGGGTCATCATGCCATGAAAATACTAAACATCAAGCCCAATGCATTCCATAGTAGGTACTGATATAAAGAAATGTGAATCAATTGTATCAAAAAGAGCATATACTAAAGTAGAGGCTACTAAGATTATACTACTAGTAGTAGATGTTCTATCACCTTCCTCCTTATGTATAGGTTGTACTACATATATCTGTCCTAGTCCATAGCATTGTACTACAACATGACTACACAACGAAAGTCCTCTAAGTTAATGTTTCATATCCTGAGTCTGGAACCCATAACCACATCCACCTCCTATGATAGTTTCTTTAGTGGTATTACATATTCATCCTATCATTGTGCTAATAATCCTGCTATGGAAGGTAGAGCTCATGCAGATCCTCACCCACTAGGAACTGATGGTATGGTCTGAACAAATCTATGAAGATAAATAATCCTACCTTAGGAACTTCACTTGAATGGTTCTTGATCACTCTAAGGTTCTATGTGATCATTCTTAACACAATAATGGCATATCACTGAGCTACTAGAATAGGTATTGTATCCACCATTGCTTTGTCGAGTGTCCTCTAGATCTTGTTTCATGTTGCTCGAAGAACTATTGGTTTTCATGGTGTTAAACCTCTATGTATTATACTATCTACTTCCCAAAAAAATAGTAATAATATCTTGGTTCTTAACTCTTGAGATTGTATTCAAATAGAAAGCATTTACCTAACATCGGATGGCATACCTCATCCCATCCTCGAAATGCCTTACACTATAAAATGAATCAATATCCAAGGATAATGAAAAACCCTAAATCTCATTAAATAGAGATGAATAATCCATAAATAATAGGAATAATTTCTCTTGATATAGGAACACTCTATCTCTTATAGCTCTCAGTTTATCTGAAAAGAAAAAGTCATAGAAATAAGCCTGAAAATCTCTCGAGACTATATCCTAGTATTGGTCTACCTATGTAATAACTTCCCATAAATTCTTGGTAGAACCATAAATCATATAAGTGATGAGCTTCACTCTCCTATATTTAAGTGTCTATAGGTGCTCAAAGATAGATAGTATAGCTTCTATCTATGTCCTAGTTATCGATAGACTATCATCCCCCCAAAACATGGGAGGATGTTTCTACAAAAACTCTTGCGTCAGATCTTCTATATTAGGGTAAAGCCATAGACCTCCCTAAAAATTCCTCATGAAACAAAGGAAACCCTCGTGAAACTAGGCATCAATTCCCCTATAGATTATAAATATAGGTTCCATATTAGGCGCTACTAGAAGTAACTCTAGTGAATTAGGGACCACTACCTTTAGAGCATGGTCAACATCTCCCTCCAAGCACTCGAGTTGAGGATGTCATGGTGGAATAGCTCTAAAAAATCCACGAACATGCCTCTTAATGGATTTGATAACAATACCATCCAAGATACAAGAATATTACAAGTAAAATCCTTCCATTATAAGAATCTCACTACTCTTCTTTCTCATAATCAAGGTCCGAGCATCATATAAGATAATGAAAAAATATAGATATACTACCTACTTTCCACTACTAAAGTTAGGTTTGGGTCATGTTCCATTTTTTATATTGGGTTTACAGTAAGCAGTGTGACAATTTCTAGTTATATTGGAAAACTCTCTTTAAATTTCAATTGGAATAACTATTTAATGGAAACCATTTCTATTTAAGTTTAAAACTCAATAATCCTCATGTTTGGCAATATCGATACCCATATATTTATATAGAATGGTCCAGTCATATTTGTCTATAATTGCCAAGTTATAAAGTACAAAACTTTATACATTACAAATGATACTTCATGTAACTTTAACCATGTTTTTAAGATGGTTTAATTAGATGGATCACCATTCCCAATTTATAAATCCATACACACTCTTTAAATTTAAATTTTCATAATTATAAATGCAACAAACCAACATTTTAGCTAGTGAAACCAATGGTTCATGCTTTAAACTTAATATAATTGGAGAATTAAGGTTTCATCCTCACTATAAACCAAAAAACACCATTTGGGTTGGTGAAGAAACTTTAATTATTCCCATTATTTATACCTACATGAAACGTTAGAAAAATATGAGTATAACTATCAATGAACACATAATATGAAATAGGTGATGCATGTTGTAAGTCAACTTTTCCTAGCATATAAAACCTATAAGGTGCATAAAATTTTGAATGATCAATAATTATTTATTTTATAGGGCCAATGAATAAAATATATTCTATAGTAATAAGGAAATTCACAATCCATGTGCATCACCCAATGGTGAAATCAATACAACTGTAATAAGTATAATCCAAAACATCATATCTCATCCTAGAAAATTTGGATTTTCTCCCACACGTGGGTCAGGTACTCCAAAGAGTAGGCTCATTACCAAATTCTAACACATCCTATTCTTTTATCTAATAAACCAAATAGTAATACAAAAGTAAAAAAATCATTGATACCAAATTGTAATGTCTTAACACTGAATCCACTAACTGGTTCCCTTGTACGGTTGGTCACATGGCCTCAAGTACACCTCCCCATACGTCATAGGCATCTAGATAATTTTGAGGGTCCAAGGTGGTATAGTGGAGAGACTATACTCTCGTAATCATATTATCATAGTGGTTTAATAAATAAATAAATAAATAGAGAAACCATAATAATGATGAATAGAACAGTATAAGGTAAATCAACTAGATATAATAAATAAGCATCAGTAATAACATCCAATGTTATATAAAAATGTTCTAATGTCGTCTTTATAAAAAAGGTAGTCAATACATAGTCATTTTCATAGATATATGCAGGTATAACAAAAGGAACAAAAAACCTAAATTCTATCTCTAGATAGAATCATAAGAAATATCTTGGTCTATTTCTTCCCTGCTCCCATGCTACAATCATTTAGCAAAGTGTCGATAGTTAAGTTCTTTCCCATATCCCTACATGTATCTATCAAGTCTATCTAGGTACCAATCAGTGACCTGAATAGGGTATGGGATATACTTAGTAGGTCAAAACCTATGGTGCCTATACTAATCTAGCCCAGTGTGCATGTATAATGGTCATCAATGCATAAAAATTATTTTAGTAACAACTTTTTCATACCTGCTCCTCATGGATTTCGGCCAATGATACCTACATTAAACTAATATTAAAATGTATCTACACCCCTTCCATCGTTTATATATTTGAATACATCAAACATTTATTTTCACAGATATACATGCACCGGAATGGACCCATGTATTAGTTCCATGGTGTCCATATAATATGCCAATATGTCATGTATCTCATATATCTAAACTGAGTATCATAGTGAATAAAGTATAAAAAAGTTTTTGAGGCGAGACTAGGGAATTAATGACCTCAATGGTTGATCCAACTCATATTAATAAGCCATGCATCATGTCTATAAGGCACTGAGTATAGTCCAAGGTGTAAACCAAAGGCATTCCACTATAATAAAGTCTAACTGAGTCTACAGATCTCATCTATAGTAATATTGAGATAAGAATGATTGGGCCTAATGGGTTTAATCTATGGCCCCACATATCCATAGACATCAAGCTGAATCCAAGGAGTGTATCCAATGAATTCTAATATCTGCAAAATAGGTTAGTGAATAATCATTACAACACTAATGAATTCACATAATAATATAAGGAACATATTTTTTGGTGAGTATCTCCCATGATAATCAACTCAATAAATTCTATTGAAATCCACTAAGTTTTTGCTACATTCCCTCAAGATTCCAAGGTGTTCTCAAGACTAAACACTCTTATATGAAGTAAAAGTGGTCCATAATAATTAGAATCAAGTATGTGTACAAGAAGGGTAACATTTTCCTTGTTATAATCATGCTAATATAGTATATTAATATATTCTAGGTCATTGTATTTCATTTATTGACGACAATTTATAGTGGTTGGTGGGTAACATAGGCCTTGTGAAACTCATGTCATTTCACCGAGTCCATTTATACATTTGATTATTAACTATAAATTCATGTAATCATGTTATATATGCTACACCAGTATGAATTATCCATTTTTATTAACTATATCTCATTTAATAATTTAATCCAACATACTAATGGGTGTTTTTTTATAAAACAATAAAGGTCTAACAGCCATATAACAGGCACACCTAAGGGGTGGCTCACATTAAGGATGACAACCTTTAATGTTATTGGTGATCTAAAAGTGGTATTTAGGTTCAAAATAGGGTAACCAATTTAAAGAATATTAAATTTTATGGGAAAATATTAATGAAATTGGTATGTTCCAAAATGGAAACATATATAAAAATCAATAATTTGATGGAAAACTACGAGACCACCTTTATTTTTCCTATAGATGAACACTTATCCAGCATCAACCATTGGTTTTGTATAGATCGAATGAAAATATGAAAAAAGTCAAAAACACTGTGAATATGTCATATTATCTATCACTGAAATAAATCTATTGAGAGTAATAAGAACAAATAAATGTTCTAAATGAATGAATACTATACTGAGTGGAATCCAATGAGATGAAAAGTGGTTGATTCTCATCTCGGATGGAGAGGAATGATCAAATATTATATTTAGGCTTGAGAAGGATATCCCAATATGAGATTATTGTGCATGGAAGAGAAAATAGAATAAATGTGTAAGATTTATGGATTTTAAGGGATTAATTTTTTTCCTTTCTTCAAAATTTTTGTGGTTTGAGTGCAATGGTGTCCAAACCATGAACCAAAAGTTTTCCTATATTTATCCCAAGGAACACCTCACACGGGCTCAGCACATGGTTAGACTAACTATGTGTAGACCATTAAAATCACCTATATCTATTGTATGAGATGAGTCAGATGGACATGCATCTTGGGTTTCATGGTTAATTCAAATCGTACAACCCACTTTTGTTCCCTAAAACATCCCACATAGTTTACAAAATCCATGCGGACGAGGTGGCATGGTTTCTACTATCTGTGATTCCCATCTGTTTCTTCCAAAACTCAAGGAACTAGGATCTGAACAACCAAACACCCTTGTTTACTTGGTAAACTCATTCTTCATTCACATTAGTTAAAAACCAAGGAACTAAACTAAAAAGTAAAGTGTATTTACCTCGTATAAAAAATAAATATGCTTCATTTTGCTAAGAAAAATATCTTCAAAATGTTTAATTCTTTAACAATGTTTCAAAATGGAAATGAAATTTTCCTACAGAAATTTTTTAAAGGATTTTTAAATAATATTTTATAAGTTAATGTTTTTTTAAAAGAAAGTTATTTTGAAAATATGATATGTTTTGAAAAATGGTTTTTCAATGTGGGAAGGATATTGACCACAAGAAATGTCCAAAGTATTCTTTCAAAATCATTTTCCATCAAAGATTAAATCCTTTGATGTTACCTATGATTTATTTGGGATATGATCCAAGGATATCATTCTTATTATTTTCATGAATGATTTGTGATTATTATAAAAATATAATTATGAAACCCATTTCTCTTTTAAGGGTTATACCATGAATTTTTTTTTGTGAAACCCACTTCTTTTTCCATGGGTTATGATTTCATGAAATAATTAAATGATTATGAAGCCATTTTCTTTTCCATGTATTATGTTATGATGTAATTTTTATAAAACCCATTTCATTTCGTGGTTTTTGATATGATGAATGTTTTATGATCTTATGGCACACATATGTATGATTTTTATTATTTGGCCATGGTTACGTTATAAACAAGGATGATGGTTATATTATAACCAAGGACTGTGATTATGTTATAGCCAAAGATGGTGGTCATAATATAATAAAATAGAAGTGGGAACTATACCTCCCTCTAATTAAATGGGTAAATATTTATATCTCATGAGATAGCTAGGACTCGAATTGAGTGTGAACCTGATTCAGTAATGGAAATTGTCATCTATAATGGTCTTGGGTGTAAAAATTGACTACTATAATGGTTTGGGAAGTGAACCCACTCGACTATGAAGAAACGGCTACCATTGGGGTTGGTGCTTTTCATACGGGAGGTATATCAACCCATCTACTTCCCTGATAAGATTTGGAATTAATCCTTTACTTCTAAGGCAATGATTTTATATACTTACATTTATGTCACGATTTCATGTTGTATGTCCATGTTATGCACTCTTGGCTCATGATTTTTGATTTCATTATGATTGATTTATTATGAACTACCAATCATTATTCCGTGAATCAATATTATGACCTTTGATATGTAGGTTATAGTTTTCAACATTTTTTTGCATGTTCTCATACCCTAATATTCATATTATTCTTACATACCTCCCTTTTTTACCATTACTAAGCACTTATGTTCACCCTTTCCTATATTTACTTTCCATGGGTTATGAATAAATGTTTTATGTAGGGTATGTTTAAGAATAATACTAAAGGGAAAAATCTATATGGGAGGTCCTAAAGATCGTTCACAAAATTAAACAATTTTGTTTCCTGTATCCAAATACACTAAACCATTACAACCCTTAGGCTTGGGTTTGTGTAATCTGTTCAATATTAATCTAAAAATATGTAATATCTATGTATAAAAATCATATATCTTTATAAAATGGTCAATAATTTTTTGAATTTATAACTTCCCAACCTTAAACATTACATAATATTAAGTTAAGTCAAGAATTCATATTGAGGATATTTTCAAGTTAATAGTTTTATATAATTAGGCCATAAATATTACATAATGGACCCAAAAATTATATATGGAAAATTACACTCAGTATCCACTTTTTTCACAAAAGGAAACCCTTTAAAAAACATGATTTATTTTTCTTTGTTAAAATATTCTTGACTTCTTTCTTTCTATTACCAATCCTTTTACCCTGTTGAAAACAATTAAAAAACATGGGATTATCATAAAAATATCATTAAGGAATATAAAATAAAGAATAGAACCATTAGTCTAATAATATTTAGAACCCATGAATTTTTTTGCACAAAATCACACTTTTCACCAATAAAACATAAACTACTTAGCTTACATAATTTAATAATATGATTCATACAAAACATTATAGAAATAATAAAATATAAAGGTAACTTTTTTCATCCATATCATACTAACATTTTAGCTTTCACAGGTACATAGGTAGTTACCTTCATCATTACGTTTGGAATACCCATCATAGTATATTCCCTAAATCTCTTCGGATAAAAATTAAATTTTACCTCTGTCACATTACACAATGCATTGAAGAGATATCATGGGATCACCCTCACTTAGTTTATCATAGAACCACCCATTTACATAATCAATTCCCAATAAATATAACATAATCATAACACATGAAAAAATCCTAAAGGAAAAAATAACACTTCCACATTGAAATGACATTTCATATTTACAAGTTGCGCAATCATAAATTAAAACACATTATTTTAAAATAAAATAGTAAAATTTTGAAGTAAACAACAATACAAAATTGTGACATATAATCATGAAATTCCATTCATGATGTATATGTTAAATAAAACATTCCATGTTATTGAAATAATCAATCCAATTTTAAAAAACATTTAAAAAAATATTTTTGAATCCAAGTGTCCCATAAAAAATCGAACATTTTAAAGGAATTAACATTTTAAAACATTAATTCCTTTATAAATAATTCCTTAAAACCATTTTTAAAACATGAAAATTATTGATAATGATTTTTAAGAATAAATATTTTAATCTTTTAAAACAATGTTTTAGTTAAAGAGAACCTTACAAGTTGAGAAACACTTGAATATAAATAATTAAATAATAATAAAAAAACCTTAAATATAATTAAAATATATTAATTAATTATATATAATGTCAAAAAGGGTTGTATATACACCTTATAGGATAATAAATGTTGATAACATCAAGATATTCCTCAATGTATGGGGATTGAGACGAATTCCCTTACAAAGATCGTATCATTGGATCAAGGACAAATAAAAGACATAATTATGGGTGATAGGTATAAATACACTCAATATAAGTCAATATTAAGTGTAAAACAATATTAGGTCTTTAACATGTATTCTTGGAAAAATAAAACCAATGACATGGATATTTAACACAATGAAGGGAAATTGAGTTAGGATTTCTCTTACAATGTTCATATAAATGACATAAAAAATTATCACTGGGGTTATTATGTGTAGAAATAGTATATCCACCCAAAGGGAAGTAGAATTTACAACCTAAATAAATAAAAATTTATTCCATAAATAATATTTTCATGATATAATCAATGAATATATGTAAAATCCAATGAGTGGAAATTGAGTTTAGTAATTCCCTTACCATGGGTGCGACTCGTCACGTACAATAAATAAATTCCTAAATAATAAACTTAAATTAATTATTTTACTTTCTTTATATCCTTTTTAAATTTTATTTATTTATTTTATATAACTTATTACCATTTTAGAAAAATTAAATAATTATTTATGTTCATATCGATCGTTTCGTCGATATTCGGTACTAGAGTTGAAAATGAACTTGTTTTGATGTACATTGTCTGTGTGGTAAAAACTCCATCATATACATAATATTATTCATGATTTAATTATCATATATATCTAGTATATATGTATTTGTAATAATCCATTATATTTGGACATAATAAATGAAATTCACTATTCATGGAAACGGTATGTCGTATGTTTGCAAGAATGATACATTCATTTCTTTGTCATATTAAAGGAATGAAAACAAAATGATAAATAGGTATATTATAATTCCAGTATAATATATATTTTATATATTTTATATAAGTTCATTAACACCATCCTTTATATCTTCCATGTATGGCATGAATGAGTCATATCAGTTTTAGGGGGCGGTAGTTCACAATTACTCAAATGAAATAATCATATTTACACATTACATAAAGCATAAAAGTATTTAGAAAAATAAAGATTAAAGACGAATATAGGAAATATAAATATAATATATTTCATATATAAATACATTTCCATCATAATGTCCACCATGAGAGGCACTAGGATAAAATTGAACAATCATCGTTTCGTGAGGCTATAGTCCGTGCATACACAGAAACTATATGTTAAATATCCATTAGATTGTAAGTAGAACCATTAGAACAAAAAAATATTATTATATTGATGATATTGGTTTTTTATAAAATAACGGAATAAACAGTGGTTGGGTGGTTGGAGAAGGGAAATAAATGAAAGGATCTTGATAGAAGACATTACCTCTAAATCGGGTAACTCCTTTTGATTTGAGCCAAACTAATTCTTTAACTTTGATTATACCCAAGTTAAAGATTATAAGAGTAATTGAGGTATTTTTTAGCTTATTTGAGAAAATAATTCAGATACAATTGGATTTATAGGTGTGATTATATGGGTAGAGGTGGTGTCCTTTTATAAGAGGGGGAGGGGCACTTTAGGAAAGTCTAGAAATATTATTTTATAATAAATTGATTTTCGAATTATAATAAATGAAAAGTGATATATTTAGGGGATAATATGATTATGGGTCTAAATAATCTCAAACAATAGGTTATAGAAAATTTTAGTCCACAAAGTTAACCTTGCCTTTTGGCTTTAACCATTTGTTAAATAAATTGACTTCTTGTATTTTTACACTATATGGTCAGTATAGTTACTAAAAAATTCCAAGAGGACCTCATGTCGATAAATAATAACATTTTTTACATTATATTAGCCATTTATTCAAATATTATATTTTTATGATAGTTATATCATTTAATAAAATAGTATTTGTTTTAAAAACTAATTTATGTCAATTTCTACACTATTTAGTAATTGATTTTTTAAGTCATAAAAACACGATTCGTTCAAAAAAAAATCATTAAATCAGATATACAATGTCATAATAATCCATAAAATGCATCTATGGCATCAAAAATTTACAAATTACATTTATTTTAATATTTATAATATCATGTATTTCAATAATTCATTAATAAAGCAATCATTTCATCATCATTCTGTCATAATTAAATTTATTTATTTAATATATTAAAATTATAAATAAAATAAAATGATATTGGAACACTTTTTATAGTTCTAATTATTATTTTTAGTCAAATATATCAGTTATATAACCATATATTAATATAGTTTTAGTAAAAAGATACATGTTTATGTTATATTTCTCTTAACTTTAAATTAATTATTATAACATGTCATTTTCACACCCAAGTGGCACATAAATGCAAAAAATTTGGCATAAGGATTTTTTGGGTTGCCCATGAATTATACAATAATATTAATACACATTCTAGGGTAGTTTTATTATATTATAATATTATTTCTACCCTTATTTACCAAATTTAACCTTTAACCATGGTAAATAAAAATAATTATTGAAGTTACTCTTCATAATTTCCAAAAATAAAAAGGTTACTATTTAAATAATTTGGAACTTCTGATTAAAAATATGAAATAAATTTTTCCAAATTCAAAACATATAACTTTCATTAATTAAATTAAAATTAATTTGTGTTGTCAAAACTAGAGATCAGGTTTTTAAGAAATAAAAACTATCAAAATATTAACATGTATTTATGTCCAATTTAAATTTTAAATTAATTATAATCACCAAAATTAGATTAAATTGTAAAAAAATAATCCAACTACACTTTAAAACCAATTAAAAGGATAAAATAACTATATAAATAAATTACACTAAAAGGCACTTTTCAATTTAAATGATATATTTTTCTCTATTTTTAAAAAATGAATTTTGTCATAAAAATACCAAAATTTCCACCAAGTTAAATTAGGATGTACTTTCCAAATAAAAAGTTTATTATATCAAATATAACTTATAAAATTTCCAAAACCCAGATTTAAAAAGTTTTCTTCATCCAAAGGCGGTAAACCTGTATTTTTTTAAAATTCTTCTTTTATCTGAAAAAATGAATTTGTTATTATATCATATCTACAAAACATATAAGATGAATTTAAAACATTATATTTAAAATATAACACACATTTTTATTTAAATAAAAATCCATAAAGAGTGATATGATTTTATAAACACAATTATTTTCTTTTAAATAGGTTTTCATCAAAAAACATCATTTATATTCAATTGGTTTTCATTTAATTTTCAAATAAATTTGGTAACAAAATAATCATTATTTAAACATCTGTAAACCGTATTTTTATAATTCAGTTGATACTATTCATTCCCTATATTACAATGGTTAGGTTATAATGGGAACATTTAAATAATAATATTTATTTGTTCATTTAAGATCGATATAGTGTATATTGTACCCTATTGAACATAGTATTTATTTCTTAAAACATAGTATTTTATAGAATGAATGTGAAATTTCTCACCATTATTTGAAATAATAAAGTAAAGAACTATGAACAATCAAAATACTTCATTTCTGAGTCCTATAAATGGTTAAATTCCATATAAAATGTGGTATGGAAAGAAACCATTTTGAAATAGATCTTGTTTTTGAAGTTAATGTTTCATTTAAAATAATGTGGGAAATCATGGAAATTATAATTATGTATAACATAATTGAGTATTTTAAGGTGAATCATCAAAGAGTAATGAATGTAAATATTTTCTCAAAATTATCAATAAGATTGTTGGAAGTAGTGTCGTGAAAAATATTAAAAATGAAGCTAAACAAAATTATGGAGATTATGTTATTAAAGAAGTTTGTAATGAATTAGAATAAACATATATATATTATGGAGAATCAAAAAATCCCCCAAAAGATGACCACTTTGAAGTCTAATTAGAGGATGATAATAGCGCTAAAGGAATTCGGTCTATGACTCAAACAAGAATAAGAAGAGTTGAACATAATCATGAAAATATTACTAGAGAAAAATATTCTCCAACAAAAACCTAAAGAATAATATAATTTGATCATACTACTCTATTATCTATGGTGTAAATAATAATATTTTAGTACGAGTAAAATGATGAATCATGGGTGAAATACATGAATGAAGAGATAGACCAAATTGAAAAGATAAAACATGGGATAATTTATATAAAACTATATTTCATAATGTGGTTGGTATAAAATGGGTTTTTAAGAAAATATTTAGAAACATTGAAGAGTATTCTAGAATAAAGTGTGGCTAATATGTAATGGATATAATCATGTTTAAGGATTTCATACTTATGAAATGATTTATCTATTTCAATGTATGGAATAAATATGCCTTTTAGAGTTTACCAAATGGATGGAAGATGGAATTTTAGAATTATGCTTTTAAAGAATCAACATCAAGTAATTGTTAGTATTTCTCACAATATATGATGATTTAAATAATTCCAATTTAATAAAAGGATTCATATGGCCTAAAAGAAGAACATAATTCTTAGTATACATGACTGGGTGCATTTTTTATAAATTTTTTGTTCAATATAGGAGGGGTAGATCACAACATCAATATAAAAGTCTTATATGAAGAGAATTTCACGGGGATAGTGTAGGTGGACGATATAATATTTCAAGAAAATAAGTATAAATTAACTGAAAATATTAAAAATATGTTTTATTTAAAAGTTTAGATGTCTATTTAAAGATAGATAAATTAATTTCTTGAGTTAATATTTCATAAAATTAATGTTTACACATTCATCTAATATGATAAATTTGTAAAAGATGTCTTAAAGAAGTCCATATTATAAGATAAGAAACTAGTTTCAACTTTTATAGTAATAGAAATGAAACTTGGAATTCATAAAGAAGGAAAAGTAGTATAATCAACATTTTATTGAAGAATTATTACGAGACTACTATATCTCATAGAAACATGTTCAGATATATTATATTATATGTTCTTAGAAACAAAATTTCATACTTATCCTAAGAAACAACATCTTATAGTGGTAAATAGGACTATAAGATACATGTAAGGATTATTAAACTATTTATTTTTTTTAAAAGTATGATAAGAAGGCAATTTTGTGGATTATTGAATAATAATGTGGGATGGAGATACTGAGTAAGGAAATACATAAGTGGTGAAGCATTATTCATTGGAATAAGATACCTCATATTGATAAGTAAGACTAAAAGATTGAATCCTTGGGGATAATAGATGAAATATATATTTCCATTACTAAGGCATGTACTCAATTGATGTAGATGAATTAGTAGATAGAATATCTTGGAAAATTGACACCACAACAACTTTTTATTCACTATGACAACAACTATGTCATAATTTTAACAATGAACCCCATATAACAATCTATCATAAAATATGATAGGATATGTTATGAATTTATAAAGGAGAATGTGGAGGAAAATATTTTCAAACAAGAGTTTATTATGACTCAGTATCAAGTGATCGATATTATTATAAAACAACCAGTGGAAATTGTGTTTAATATGCACCAGCTCAACCATATATTTCAATTAATTTCCCCAAACTAAGGAGGTTTGAAATCTCCTCTCCCAATAATATATATTTCTTTACTTGGATGTCTAATGTTTTTACAAGTAATAATCCACTCATATTTTCTTACTGATAAAAGATTGTAAGACACGCAATTAATGGGAAATTAAAATTATGAATGAATCATTAATATTAAAATATAGACATTATTATAGAAACTAATATATACATTTTTCTATAATTATATTTTACTCACAAAGGATAAGATATTTTTTTTAATATCTCTATTCTTAGTATTTGAATGGAAAAGTTTCATAAATGTTTGGATGTGATCAAAACATAAAAGATGTAAAATGATTTTTATTTTATTATAACATTTAGGGAATGACTATAGAGGTTAGGAATATTGTATGATTACCAGGTATAATTTAATAAGTTATTGGATACCTTGAAACAAATAATCATGGATTTATTGAAAAAAATGGGAGATATTTTTTCAACCAAAGGTTGTAATATTGTAATTGTTATCAATAAAAGTCAATTAAGGTTAATTGGAGTTTGATATTTGAAGCTGTTTAAAGTTTTCTAAATCTTATGATCATTTTATTAAAGTAAGAACTCACCACTTAGTGGTTATATTGGATATTACATGGTGGAATAGTAAAATTATATCATAGAGGTCTATGGGATTTTTTGAATATATTTCAATGTAAAGAGATTTTAATTAGAAGCGGATAGGGATTTTATTTTTTTCATTAACATCAACACATCATCAATACTAGGAATAATTACCTTCATCTATTTTCATCCAAGACAAACTACCCACATCGTCCTCATTGCATAATATTGGAAGTGTCCAAGCTACCCATGTTTTGGTTGAAGGTGTTTTATTTGAATAAGGCGTTTTAATGTATTAGAAAAATCATGATGACCTAGTGATGTTCAAAAAACATGAATTCTATCTTATTGAGAATTTTGGTGGTCTTGGTTGTTAAAGGATTAATTTAAATATGGATATAATTCATTACATTTCTCTATAATATGGTTTTTATGTTGAATAATCTCTATATAAAATGGGTTGTACAAAAAATAAAAATGAAATAGTTTAGGACCTCATGTAAAAATTATTTTACCTCACATGATATTATATAGTCTCTATAAAATAATCATTAAAGGTATGGGGACCATAAAAATGTTTAGTAGAAATAGGTTCTAGGAGATGAACTATTCCATGGAGGAATATATTTTGAGTATGGAGTGTTTGGGATTTAAATAGAAACTGGGGAGTAAAGTTTGGATCAAGCTATTTTAAATAAATTTCCTCCTAAAATTTAGTATTTTATATAGATGACACATCATGGGGTTTGAAAAACTATAGGATACAACCAAATTGGATTATTTTCCACTCCATTAACTATTTAGTTGTTATGGAATTAAATTCATCAAAATTTATGGAGTTAAATAGTGGAGATATACTTGAATATTTTCCAAGTGATGAATTTTACATATAGAAAGTTTAAGGTATTGAATTTCAGTAAATTTCAATCTCAATTTTAAAAATCTTGATGAAACAATTATTTATATGGATAGAATAAATATAGGATAAATTTTATTGATATAACGGAATTAATATATAAATATATTACAAAAAATGAAAATGATAAAATAGTGGGTTATGGATTTCATTGAATATCAATAATTTATGAGTGAGTTGTGGTTGCATTGAATTCTATAGAAGAAAATGTTTAGAAGTGAATATTTATTCTGCATTTCTAAGAATATTTTGAAGAAGAGATCAGTTCATCATAGAGAACTCCCATTTTTATTTGGTTCTATATCCTTTATTGTAATATTTTTGATTTATACCTATGTGTTGTTATTATCACTTTATGTAACTCCATTTAATTGTAATGGGTAGAAAATATGAAGTGGTCATAATCCTTGGATGAGTAGGAAGCTTGTCCTAAATATGTTAATCTCCAACTAGTGGAGTAGTGATTATTAGTAATATCAAAAAATCATTGATATATGCTCCTTGTATGTAGCCCAATTCAGGTGAACCAAGTAAAATATTAGTGTACATGCATGTTTATTTCTATATTTTTGTGTGTGGATATGTAACCAATTTGAAACATACAAAGTATCTATCCAAAAATAATGACAAGTTCCATTTGAATTCAACAAAATAATAAATTTTGAATCACCCAAATTTACCCCCTCTCCAATGGTGTATTGTAGGACCTAATGTTAAAAACAATATACTATGTTGGTATCCTAAACTTTATTATGTGCATTATTTGATATGGGTTATATGAATTCTTTTATTTATTCTCAATTTTTATCACTTATTGTTCTTAAAATGTAATTGGTGTCTTCCTATTTGAGTATGAATACACACTTAGGGAAGATAATAAAGACAACTAGTACGTGTCCATCGTGCCCCATGGTTATAAATTATTATAGGAATTTATTGGAACTTATAGTTATAAATATCAAATAATTTTATTTCATTCTAGGAAAGTATTTTTTTTGGCTCATTTCTGATCTAGTTTTGATTTCTTCACTATAAGAGTATATTTCTCATTTATAATTTACAAACAATATAGACATCATAGTATAAATATGTGGGTCTTGATCAAGAGGAATTTTAGGATATAAATATTAAAATGGAAAGTATATTCCTTATACCAATGGATTTTAACGGGTATTGGGATTTACTATAAAAGGTATATCTTTATCTAGATGTATTTTATGAAGATTTTTAGGCTTTCCTCCTAAGAGGGAGGTTAATTTTACTATTTATCTATCTTCTAGAACTGAAATAATATCAATTCCTCTATAACAAGAAGTAGAAACTGAATTGATAGAGAAAAATATTTAGTTATAGAAGATTTAGGTAAAGGGATGTATTATACCATGAACTTCTCCTTGGAAAATTCATTTTCTTTTTAACAAGAAGCCTTATGTAGTTTTTAATCCTTGTGCAGACTATCATATGATAAATTAGGTGGTGACCAATAATATTATCTCTTTTTCTAGAATATAATATCTCTTTAATCAATTAAAGTAACAAATACTTTTAAAAAATTGATCTCCTTTTAAGATATCATCACCTTTGATTCTGACCAGAACACATTCCAATGAATTTTGTTTTTGATATGATATAGTCACTTTAATATTTTATTATGCTCATTTGGTTAACTAATGCTCCAAACATGTTTATGTAATAGGTAAATAGGGTTTTTCATCCTATTTGGTACTTTTTCATCATGGTCTTTGTGAATGATAATTTGGTCTATTCTATATATAAGGAGGAGATTTAATGACATATTCACAATGTTCTAGAGAATTTTCCAGAAAAATAGTTGTACATTGAGATATATAAGTTCTACCTCTAGAACTGGTAAGTTAAATTCCTTGAGTATGTAATTTTAGAATTTGGTATCACAGTGGATCCAGATAAGATGGAATCGATGATGTTCTAAAATATTCTTCTAGTTTCTTTGAGATAAACAGTTTCAAAAGAATCGAGGGATACTTCCATCATTTCATTTAGTACTTCTCAAATATATTCGATCGGATGGTAGATGTAAAAAAGGTATAAATTCATCTGATCTGGATAGTCTAAATTATTCTTTCAAGAGTAAAATAATATGTTTACTTCAACTCTAATTCATATATTTCCTCAACTATGAGAAGGGTTCTGGGTGTTATTCGGATAAATCCGTTTTTTGTCTCTGTTGTTTTCATAAAAAGTATCATCGATTATTGGTATATTTCTCTTCGAAGCATTATATTCATAAATATAACTACCATACTTATGATTTGGAATTAGGTTTTTTAGTTCATACATAAATATTTTAGAGTTATTATTTTTTATAGAATTATTTTTAATATTTACCAATCATAAAATACTTAAATATATATTCCCTCCAATGTATCTAATTAGAAGATAGTGTTTTGAGGTTGAACATATTAAATAATATTATTTTCATATTCTATATGCTTTTAGGAATGGAAATTTATTTGTTAGTGTAACACCAAGAGATTTTATGATATATTTCTCTTCAAATATATTTAATTTCTTCAATAGCCTACGATACATGCACCCCCAAGGCTAAAAGGTCCATAGTATAGTATATTAACATTTCATAAAAGTTAAATTTTTGGAATCAATAGAAATAACCACATTTTAAAAAAAAATTAAAAGGTTTTATAGGATGTAAATATATCTTTATTAAAGTTATTATATTCTTTAAAAATTATATTTTTCCTAAAAATGGTTTTTATTGATTTTTTGATAAAATATTATAATTAAATTCTTCTTATTTTATAAAATAAATTTTAAAAAATAAAATTGGACACCAAAATAATCACATTATAATTATCTTAGATTGGTTTTTTGATAATTTCTGAAAAGATTGATTTTTTGATGAATAGTGAATAATATTGATTTTTTTTTGAAAACTATCTTTTCATTTAAATAATTTATGAAGTTAAATTTTTAAATGGATTTAAAAGTAAAATTAGTTCACTTATATTATTAATAATATAATTTTGTTCATTTTAATTAATTTAACTTTGGATTTTGGTATAAAATATATTTATAGTTAAGAAAACATTTTCCCCTAGAAAACTTCTTTCCATCATATTTTGCAAGTCTAATTATAAATTAAATTAGTCCACTTTTATAAATTCCATTATAATAAATAGATTCTATATTTGAAATCATTAGGTTAAAATTTTGTAAATATGATCCTTTTGTTTATTTTCATTATGAATAAGAACTTTAGTAAATATTTTTCACCTCAATAAGAGTAAAATATGGTTAATACTTTGGGATAAGTCTTTAAATTTTTTATAAAACATTAATTTTTTCTATTGGATGAGTATATTTAGTCCATTTCAATACATGTTTCAAAAATATGGAGAGATGTTACAATTTTTCTATGATTATGACCTTTTTATTATTTTAATAAAAGGATAAATACAAAAATTTCACTCTATTGAAGTTACTATATTTAAACATTTAGCTTAAGGATAAAAAGAGGATAATTTTGGTTCTAAATGTTTATTTGGAATCTTAATTAATTTTTTTATCCTGGTAAAAATTTTAAATTTTTTTGCTTGAATAATTACCTTAAATGATTACACATCACTGACATGGTATTTATTCAATTAATAGATAAATAAATAAATTACGCTAAAGATATTAAAAGTGATACAATTTGGATTAATTATTGTGTTACCTGAATTTTGAAGATATATATGAAAAATTGGAAATGTGGTAAAGTTTTATATTTAAATTCTATAACTATCTTTATGACATTAAATTCAATGTAAGGGAACGGTTTCAAAAATGACATTAATGATATTTTATAATAAATAATATTTTATTAAATGACTTAAAATTCAAAAAAAAACCCATATTTATAAAATTTAATGTTATATGGTTGAAAATAAAAACCATGGTCTATTTATAGGTCACTATTCCATTTATGGTAACATTTATTACACTTAAAAGAGTATAAAGCTTTGGTATTATGGTAATTTTCAAAAGGATTAATGGGTGGTTAAAACAAAGAGATAAGGGTTAAACGTCACTTAAACTACTATAAATATTGTTTCATGAGATTATTTAAACTTATCATAATTTTATATTTTAAATATTTCAATTTTTAGTCACATTATTATAATATTAATTTATATTAATTTAATAATTCAAGTAATTATAAGATTGTCCATCCCATATCTTATAAAAGGGAACCTTAGATCTCTCATTATTCACAATTTTTTAACCTTATATATCAGAAAATACCTACACTAATATCATCCAATATTCCTTCACCACATCCTTTATATTTTTGTCTTTCCAAAATATCATCGCTATAAGGTATAAGTTATAATCCAAAAGAGGCTTCTCAACAAAGTGTTATAACACATAAATGAGTGTTACCAATTTTATTTATTCTTATACATCCTTTTAATCCCTATTATAAATTGAAAAATAATGAGTTTATTACCTGAAATATACTGAATTTTTATTATGATGATGAAACAACCAGTATCCACCTTCTTAATTATTTTTTCATCAGTACTTTACTTGGATGGTTATAATGATAGATTTAAAATATATATATATTTTTTATTTATGATATTATTATGATTCTATAATAGAGAATTATTATTATTGAATTTTTTTTCATTCCATCCATCAAAAAATTGAAACAACGTTTATGCATATGTATGGCCTACAATCTCCACAACGGTGTAGTTCATTTTTCTATCTATAATTATTTTTGATAACTCTAAATATATAAATATATACATATATATATATATTATTTATATTATTCTTAACATTCTGTATATGAAAGAACCATGATCAATGTATAAGGGCCAAAACTTCCAAACCAAAACGTCCTTGAAAAAACAATTGTTAACACCCAGAAACTATGATTTTAACATGGAATTGTTAATAAATGTGTCTTGAAATGTTATGAATTGAGAATATATGACATTATAATTATATGTATTATTATGTTATAGAATTATATTAAATTTATTTTTATTTTATTTGTGGTCAAATCACTTTTGAATCTAGTCAAACTTGAGGTAAGGGATTTTTGTTCTTATCTCATTGTTTACCAAGATTATTTAGGATTATGTTTCTGATGATAAAATTTTATAAATAACATCTCAAATATCCTATTATTATTATAATTCTCTAGTAATTTCTAAATATTACATTTTTTATTTTAATTTTCATCACATTATGTACTTAAGAGATCGAAGGAATGTTTTTATGGAAAATTGATTTTATTTATTTTTTCAGTAAAAAGTCTTTTTTCTTCTATATCCATGTTTTCAAAAAATGTTTTTATGAAAATTATTACTATATTTATATGAATTTTTAAATTTATTTTTATACATGTTTTAATTTTATAAAAATGTTTCAAAAGATTATTTTTGTCATTTTATAAACTAGGTATTTTTGATAAAGGGGTCTTTGTTTTAACGTACATGGTATAAAAATAATTCCACGCAATCATGGGTTATCAATGTTTTAAATATTACTATATAATTATACATAGTTATTTTCAAAGAAAATTTTTTCCATAATATTTTGGAACACATTTATATTTAAATAATTGGTTTCAAAATGAAATGGTTATTTTCTTCTAGAAATATTCTAGAGACAGTTTAATGTCGTTTTCATATATGATGAAATATTATGATGGTACATAAGATTTATTGGGGATAATATACAATTATATCATCCTTATTATTTATTTAGATTTTTTATTGTTATGATAAATTTTTTTTTGTGAAACACATATATTTTACACAGGTTATGCTATGCTGAAATATTGAAATGTTTATGAAACTAATTTGTTGTAAATGGGTTGTGAAATATAAGATCAATGTATTTTGATCATATGAAATGAATATTTATGATTTTAATTATTGGATGGGTGGTAATATAATTATATATCCATATAATCCGTTGGGTAAATGTGGAAATATAATTAGATAATAAAGACTGGAATGGTGAGTGATCCAATTTCAGTAATTAGATTTGTCTAATATTATTGTCTTGGGAGTTAACCTTGACTAATGTTAAAATTTAATTATAAGTTAACCCAATACAGTTTTATATTCTTGGAAGTGATCCTTTACTAATGAAATAATTTTATCTGATTATTTATATGACACAAACATAAGTCTTATAACAAATTTATTCTCTCATGGCTCATGTTCTTTGATTAGATTATGATTCATGTCTTATGAATTGAAAATATTTATTCTATGATTCAAGATTATGATCTATGATAAATTGGGTCTAGTTTTGAAATTTTGACCTCATGTTTTCATACTTATATTTTTATGATATTCTTACATGATCATTGATATCTCTTTAATTTATCCTTATTGAACATCAAAGCTTATCATTTCTTATGTTTTCCTTCCCTAGGATATGAAGAAGGATTTTAATTATGATATGTCTTTGAACGGTTCTTGTTTCGATGAACTAAGTGTAATATAGTATAGATATCTTATGAAAAAGTTTTATATGTATCATAGATTCAAAATACACTAGACCTATATGATTCTAGCATGGATCTTACTGTTATGTATTGAATATTTTTCTGTTAAAAGGTTCTATTTATATATGAAAATTATGGGTGTTAATAGTTGGAAGAAAAGAAATGTTTAATTAACTTTTTTAATAGGGATGGTAAAACTTTATTGAGAAACCATTGTATAAGTTTATGCATATGATTACATCCTAATGTTTTTTTAAGATAGAGATTATGTGGTTTTACCATTATGGTTATCGTTTCTCACACAATTATTTTTTCATTAGTCAATGGTTGGAACATGAAGAAACCATGTAAATGTTTAATATAAAGAAAAAAATCAATTATTATCCTCTTAATTGACCAAATGTTATTGGAGATAAAATGAAAAATATTTTTCATACACTTATGAAACATTATCAAGACATAAATCAAAAAGTTCCTCCAAAAGATAAAATAAGGTAAAAACATTCTATTAATTCCTTCATGAAGAAATATCCACCTTATTTTAGGGGGCATGTTAACAAATTAGTTACTAAGAAATGGATCTATACAACTGAAAATATATTTTTCATCTGCCTATGTATGGAACATTAAAATGTTATTTTTTTTATCATTTGGATTGTGAAGAAGATCAATGTTGGAATATAATCCATAACATAAGGATATAAGAATAAATTTAATCCATTAAGTGGGGTGAGTTTAAGAGATTATTTTTCAATTTGTTCTTTCCTTGTATTCTTCCTATGTAAATGGAGAAGGAATTAATTGATCTAAATCAGAATGATGATGAATACATGAGTACCTATGAAGAAAAATATTACAAGACATTTGAGGTATGCTTCTAGAATTATCATCCAACCAAAAAGTAAGTTTGATAAATTATTCAGTGTATTAAAACCAAGTATCTAAAGGGAACTATCCTTTAGGTATTTTAGTAGTTATGAATAAATAATTCAATATGTTTTCAAGGTGGAAATTGATATCGGTATTCCCCATCAATCTCATGGTTCTGATAAGAAAAGAAAGATGAAATTCAAAGTAAATTCTAAAAATCATGGGGAGAAGAAGATGATCTTTCTGTTATACACAATGTTTGGAAAGAAACATAGATTAATTTACCTTAAGGGGTTTGGTAAATGTTTTAAGTGTGAAAAATAAGGTCATTGTAAAAATTAATTCTAATGTATTGGGATGAATATGTTATTTAATCATAGATAAAGACCATCACATAATTCTCCATCAATAGCCTAGTGTTTCAAAATACAAGTTGTATTGTAATTATGATAACTAGTGATCAAATAAAAAGGATAACAATTATTATTAGCATCAACAACCTCTCAAGTGTAGAGATATATGCAAATACCATATGATAACTATTAATAATATGGGGTAAAATAAAAAAGTGGTTAAATGTACACTTATAATCCACTCTAGAATATATAATTTCTTATTTGATTATGGATCTACCCACTCTTTTTAATCTGAATAATTTTTTAAGGTTATCAAAATACCAACCCAATGATTAGATGTTGAATTTTTAGTGAAAAATACAAATTTTATGATGATCAAATCTCAAGTCTATGATTCTTATCCAATTAAATTTTGTATGAATGTGCTTCCCATAAATCTAATTATTCTCCCTCCAGTTTAATTCAATGTTGTTTTTGGGAATGGATTGGATTTCATTACATAAATTCCACATCAATTATTGAAGAAGGGATGTCATATTTTATATTCCAAACCAATCTATGATCGTATATCAATTTGATAATAAATATAAATTTCTTATGGAAATTACATCCCTTATATGGATCTTGATTAATTTTTAAAATGGATGTTTATCTCTTATGGTTAGAGAGAAACTCAACATCAATGATATGCCAATTATATTAGAGTTTGATGATTTCATCCCAAAATAGTATCATATTCTTCTTCTAAATCATGAAGTTAATTTTTCAGTAGAAATCATACCTAGTTATATAACTATTTTAAAAACCTTTGATAGAATGTCCCTGATTGAGTTATATGTATTGAATAAACAACTCTCGTAGAATATAGATAAGGGATTCATTTAGTCACGTGAATCAAAATGGGGTGCATCTATTATTTTTTGTTAAAAATATATATAGATCAACTTGAATATGTATTGATTATTAGAAACATAGTAGGATTAAAATCAAGAATTATTATACTCCACCCCATATTGATGATTTGTTTGATCAATTTTTAGGATCTCACTATTTTTTCCCTATTTATCTTATATATATATATATACTATAGGTATGAGGAAAGGATACATACATAACAAAAATGTTTGTATAAGGTATGGACACTATGAATTTATAGTGATTCCATTTGATCTTACTAATGTCCATGTTATCTTCTTGGATTTAATGAATTGAGACTTCAGTGATTACCATGATTAATTTGTGGTAGTCTTCATAGGTAAAATTATTATATATTACGAGAGTAAGGATGATCATGAAGATCCCTTGAGGGCTATAATAAATTCCTTTTTAATGGAAAAGTTATATAAAAGATTTACCAAGTGTAAATTTTAGCTACATAAATCTTCATTTTGGGGTCATATAATCTCAAGTAATTATATATCAGTGTATCCATTAAAGACAAAAGTTGTTGAACTTTGGACCAACCCAACCACTGTGACTGAGATTCATAGTTTTACTAGTTTTATAAGATATTATAGATTCTTTGTGGATGATTTATTACATCTACCTAATCCACTAATAATGTTCACTCATAAGGGAGTTAAGTTCCTTTGGATAGAGGAATAAAAGGAAATTTTCAAGAATCTAAAGAGATGGTTAGTCAATGCACATGTTCTTTGCTACCCTATAGTGAAGAAGGTATTGGGATCTATAGTGATGCATCAAATAATTGATGGGGATGCATCCTCATTCATAATGATATAGAAATATCTTATATCTCATTAAAAGTAAACGTTCATGAGTAGAAGTACCCAACTTGTAATTTCAAGTTAACTATAGTTATTTTTTCATTAAAGATTGGCTCATTATATTTATGAAGAAAGGTGTTATATATATATATACCAATCATTAATGATTAAAGTATATATTCTCTCCAAAAGAGTTGAATATTCACCAGATAATATTGTTGGACTTGATTAAAGATTATGATTTATTAGTACATTACCACCCTAAGAAAGTGAAAAATATGGAATATTCTCTATGTTTGAAGGATCATGAAATATTATCTACGATTAAGATCACAAATGAGTATTAAGGGTGGGACAACATAAATATATATATTAAAGATTATGTATCTCAGTGATTTTTATGTTATCAAGTTAAGTCTATGAGATATAAGTATAAAGGGATGTTACAACCATTAGCCATACCTGAATAGAAATGGGAAAATATCACCATGGATTTTGTGTGGAGAACCACATTCTATTGTATTTGACCAAGATTTGAGATTTACGCAATATTATAGAAAACTATTCAGTAATATTTTGATTCAATTTTTTTTCTTCTACTTATAATACTCATATAGATAGATAGTTTGATAGAACCATTCGAACCCAAGATTTTATACTGATGTTTTTCTTTATGGATTTCAAAGGTGTTTGGTATCGACGCCTTCCTCTTGTCAAGTTTTATTATAATAATAATTTTCACGATAGAATTAATATGGATCCTTATGATGAATTCAATTTATATAATTTTAGAAATCCAACTTATTTTTTCTAAGTTGGATAAAAAAAATTTATGGGACTGGAGATGGTTTTGGAAATGGTTTAGAAAGTCATAGCCATTTGGCAGCATGTTAAAAAAGCTTAGATTCCACCGAAAAGTTATACTAAAAATCATCAATGAAATATAGAATCCAAATTTCATGAGAAGGTATTCTCATGATTTTATCTTGGGAAATATGTTATGATATTTGGAAATAAAATTTAATGATGAACCCTTCATATACTGGCCACTTTGTGATTCATGACCGAGTAGGGACGGTAGCTTATCTCTTGGTGCTCCCACTAATCATCTCTTAAGATTATGATGTGTTCCATGTAACTCTTCTAAAAAATTACATACCTAATTCTTCAGATGTACTAAACTCATAGGATTTTCCACTGTAGCATGATATTTCCAATGAAGAACAACTAGTAGAAATCTTGGATTGAAGAGATAAAGAGCTATGGAATGGGACTACTCACCGGGTTAAAGTTCTCTGGAGGAATCAAAATTTTCAAAAAATACTTGGGAACCTATGTATGTGATGAAACATATATATCATCATTTTTTGTGTCATAGTTATAAAATATTTCATGAAAATTTAATTTTAAGGGGGTTATAATGGAAGGTCTATATATTTTAAGAAATTTTTTCGATCAAATAAATTTATTTTATTTGATAGCTTGTAATACATGGACCCCTGATTCTAAATAAACCAAAATATAGTCAACCATTACAAATGAGACATTAAATTGAAAAAATTATTAGAAATATAAAAATTTCAATAAAAAAATATAAATTCTTTAGATGAAATAAATATATTTTTAGTAAAGACATTATATTTTTTAGAAATACATTTTTCCTCCAAAATTGTTTTATTGATTTTTATGAGAAAATAATATAATTTATTTATTTTAATTATAGAAACGAAATTGAAAAAATGATCTTAAATTTTAAAATAATCATTTCATAATTATCACAGAGTCAATTTTTTTATAATGTTTTGAAAAGATTTATTTTTTTGATGAATAGTGAACAATACAGATTTTTATTGAAAATTATATATTCCTTTAAATAATTTTAAAAGTTATATTTTTTAAATTGTTTTAAAAGTAAAATTAATGAATTTATATTCAAAAAATCTAAATAAGGACATTTTAATTAATTTATGTTAAATTTTTTTATAAAAAAAATTATAGTTCAGAAAACATTTTTTTGGAAAACTGCATTTCATTATGTTTTAAGGAATTAATTTTAAATTAAATTCTACCAATTATGTGAATTGAAAATTAAAAATGGATTACATATGTATAAGAAATACAATAAAATTTTCTATATATATCCCTTTTATTTTTATCATTAAGAATGTTAACATTAGTAAATAATTTTTAGCTTGGTAAGGATAAAATAGGTTTGAAACATTGAGATAAAGCTTTAAAATTTCTCTAAAACTTTTTTTTCAATTATATGAGATTAGTTCTATAATTTCCATCCATATTTCAAACTTATGGAAACCCGATGCTATTTTTATTTGAATATGACATTTATATTATTTTATGAAAAGTATAAAATATAAGTAAATGATTTTAAAGATATTAAAAGCGATCCAATTTGGATGAATTATTGTGTTACATTAATTTTTTAGAAAAATATAATTAATATATATATTAAATGGTTTTTATTTAAATTAAATAACTATCATGGTGAATTTAAAGTCAAAGTAAATGAATAGTTCTAAAAATAACCTTAATCATATTTTATAATAAATAGTTTTTCATTAAATGATTTAAAATTCATAAAATTAATATATTCAACCAAGAGAATAGAATGTAGTTGAACATACCAATCACGTTGTATTTTTGTGTCACTTTTCTTTTTGTGGAATAATTATTTACCCTTAAAAGTAGAAATTTTTGATATTGCAACAATTGATAAAAGAATTAATGGGGGATAAAACTTAGAGATAAGGGATAAAATATCACATAAACTTGTCTAAATATTATTTTATGAGAGTATTTAAACTTTCCCTTATCCTATATTCCAAATATGTCAATTTTGAATCACTTTCAAAAAAAATATATTAATTTTATACTTTACATAATTCTAAGAGTGTCTTTCCCCTAAATTATAAAAGAGAACCCCCTCTCTTTCATTATTCACAATTTTTGAGCCTTATATATCTTCCAATACCGACCCTAATATCATATTATACTCGTTAAAAAAATATTAGATATTATTTTATTTCCAAAATACGATCCTTCAATGCCTTAGGTGTAACCAAAATAGGTTTCTCAACCACGAAGAATTTCAATTTTTATTTCTTCTTCAACATCATATCAATCAATGGTATCCATTCTAAAATAATGAGTTAATAATATTAAATAATATTAATTTTTATTAGGATGATAGAAAAAAAGATATCCACATTTTTTACATCCTATGTAATGAAAGAACATCACTCTTGGTTATGTATGGCTTGCCATCTATAGGTAGCAATGTACTTCATTTTTCATCACCACATTACATGGATGCTTATAATGATGTATTTAATAAAAATATATTTCATTTATGATATTATTGTGATTCTTTAAAGTTGAAATATTATTAAACTTTATTTTGTTACATCTGTCAAAAAATAGAAATAGAATTCGTGTGTGTGAACAACATAACATCTCCACAAATAGTGTGATTCATTTTTATATCTCTAAATTTTATGAATAACTATATATATATATAATGAATACATAATATATTTTTATAATTTTTAACATTATAAATATTATGGAACCAAGATAAATGTATAAGGAACTAAAATTTTTAACTGAATCTTCCATAAAAAAAAGAAATAGTTAACATGTAGAAATAATGATTTTAATAAGGAAGTATTGACAAATGGGTTTTGAAATGTTATATATTTATCATATATGATATTTTAAGTATTTAAATGATTATTATATAGATTTATAATATATTTAAATTTATTATAGAGGAGGTTAGATTGATTTTGAAGAAATTTTAACATGAGGAAATATATTTATGTTTCGATGTCATTATTTAACGGGATTATTTATGATTAGGTTTATGATGATGGAATTTTAAGACCCATATATCATGAACCCATGAATTTTCTTCTACCTTAGTTATTTATAGATAATACATGTTTTTATATAATTTTTCTATATTTATGAACTTAAGATTTGATAATCTTTTTTAAGGAAAACTGAGTTTATTTATCTTTTTAGTCAAAAATAATTTTCCTTCCATTTCAAGGTTTTCAAAAAAAGTTTTAAATAATACTTTTACAATCATTATATGATTGTTTAAATTTATTTATACCCATTTCATAATTCTAAAAAATGTTTCAATTGTATATTCTTTTCATTTTTAAAATGAGGTTCTTTTAAATTTTCAATAAAAATGTGAAATGATCCTATGATTAAACATACACAACATGAATAGATTTTATCACTATCATGATCACTCAATGTTTTGAAGCACACTATACAATTTTACTTGTTTATTTTAGAATAAAATGTTTTCAATAAAATTTTGGAATTTTTTTTATTTTAAATAATTGATTTTGAAATGAAAAGGTATTTTTCCCATGAAATATTCTAGGGATATTTTAAAGGAATTTTTTTATCTAAGATTACATATTTTTTAAGTTACTTGATTTTTAATGTGATATAATCCAATGATATTATCCTTATTATTTCTATAGATGATTTATCATTGTGATGATAATATTTTTATGAAACCCATTTATTTTCCTTGGGTTAACCTATAATTAAATGTTAAAATTTTTATGAAACCTGTTTCATTTCCATGGGATATGATATATATGATAAATGTTTTCTGATCTTGTGTCACACATATATATAAATATGTATGATTTTTATTATGTGATGAGTGGTCTCGGAAATATATATCCCTTTATTTTATTTGGTAATGATAGATATATCATGAGATAATAAAGACAAGAATGGGGAGTGAACTAAGTTTTGTAAGAGAATTTTCCCACTATGATAGCCTTTGGAGTGAACCTTGACTAAGGGTATGATATAATGGGGAGTGAAATAAATCCACTAAGATAGTTGAGTATGTGAGACTTGACTAAAGAAATGATTTTATATAATTATTTTTATGCCATGAACAGATGTCTTGTGACAATATTATTCTTTAATGGCTAATGTTTTTTGATGTATTTATGATTCATAACTTTGAAACATTCATTCTTTATTCCATGATTCAATATTATTATCTATGATATATTTGGAATCATTTTAAAATGTTAAGTTCATGTTCTCATACCCTTATTTTTATGATATTATTAAGTGATCAATGGTATGCCTCTTGTTTACCATTATTGAGCATCTGATCTCACCATTTCTTATGTTTCCCACCCTTATGATATGAAGAAATATTTTAAGTGTGATATGTATATAAAGTGTGATAGTTGTGATTAACTAAGTGGGAGATGATGTAGATATTTTATGAATTTTTGTTTCATGTATCCAACATTACAAAATACATTGGACTTATTTGATTATGTTATGGATGACAGTTTCATGTATTTAATATTAATCTATTAAGATGTAATATTTATGTGTGAAAAATATGGGTCACTATAGATGATTATTTTCATATGAAGGTTCACCCACAACATGTTTTAAAAAGAGTAATGGGTTTTCATGTCACATTAGGTTTAACATTCCTTAAATGTGATTGATAATCATAGTTAGATACATTTATACCATATTACCTTACATAATATATTATGGAGCAAGTCAATGACTCTTAGATATCTAATTCATACATTAACATTATTTGAGAGAAACACAATGGTGGAGATTTATATAATGGATAGTTCCAATATCCTTTATACTTTTTGTAAATCCATGTAAGGTTAATAGTACCAACTAGTATGAGATAGGAAGCAATGAATGATTATCATGCTTACTGATAGTTGATATACCATAGAATCATAAAGATGTTTTGTGATGCTTATCTCTACTTTTTGTGGTGTTGAATGAATAATGAAATTACAAGGTACATTATTAGATGACTCGCTTGTTAATTGATAATTAATTTCATAAAAGGAATGTGGGTACCCTTCATAAATATCCATTAATAGTGTGAAAATTGTATAATATCGTGATGTATTTCTTAACCTATTTTCCTAAGTCTTCTAGATGTCAGGAAGTAGTGTGGGTGATCATGGATCATCTGGCCAAGATAAGTCATATATATCCTATAAAATATGTTTCTTTGGTTGATGATACTAAGAAATTATATGTTATATTGATATATAAGATTCATGGTTTACTATGAATTGTCTTCCCTAATAGATATTGAAGGTCCACATATTTGTCCTGGAAAGGATTTCATTAATCAATGGGTTCCCAAGTGAAATTATGTACTGTTTTCAACCCCCAAATTCATGGTCAGTCCAAGTAAACCATTCTTATTTTAGATGATATTATCTTATTCTATAGACTTTATTTCTTTTTCTTGTGGGCGGATCATTTATCCTTACTAGAATTATCAATTAATAATATCTACTAATAATTTATTCTAATATCTTCATTCAAGTCTATTTATAGAAGGTGTAACATCTCGTTAACTTCTTACATGTACTCCTTAACCCCTTTTTTGTTTATACATTAGTAGGGGTTCATTTTGGGTTATTTATGGTTTAATTTTTAAATTTTATGGAACTTTAATAGGTTTTCCACAGTTGGCACATGGTAAGAGAAAATCATGCAGTTTGACCCAGGAAGTTGTACGTCCATGTTGGAGCCACTGGAAGGGGGTGCACAATTTTTGAAAACTATGTGTCATATCCCTCAAACTGTATGGATTAAAACCATGGGGTTTTTAATTATTGGAATATTAGATAATATAACCATTCACCCAAACCATTCACCCCAAATAGAATCCCATGGAGGCTGCATGGTTACTACTAATTGTGAAACCTCTCTATCAAACTGTGCACATGGATTTTTAATCACCAATTTTTTTTAAAATATATTTATACACCCAATTTAACCTTTAAATAACCCCCACTAATCCCAAATCATTTTCCTAGGTATTTAAGGCTCTCATGAAGTGTTTTGGGATCCTCTAACCCCTTATCTTGGTGGATTAAATCACAGTTGATCTCATTTTTCTTCTTTGGGTAAGTAGATCTTTGATCATGTGGATTATTTTTATTTTATTTTATCACTTAATTATAGTTTTTTATACAAAATTTTTTTGATGGTTATAATATTTTTTTTTGATCTGAATTCTAGGTTGTTATTCCTGATATCCTTCACCTCGTTCTTCATTCTTAATCATGTTGTGGGTGTTATCTTTGATAGTGTAATAAAGGGTTGGTGGTTCAAAAATAATTTTCCATTCAATTGAATCCCTTTATTGTTTGATAAAATTGAAATGTGTTTTTAAATGATTTAAAATCCTAGATTCGAAATGGTTGATTTTTTTTAAATATCTTTGGAATTAACGGAAAACCCCTACAATATCAATGCTATTGAGATTATTGGGTGGGTTTGAGAAAAATATTGTCTTTATTTGAAAATTGATTTGATGAAATTTGGTCGATGTTGATACTTGGTAAAATGGATTAAATTTAATTTTATTTTGAATGTGAATGACATTGGTGAAAACCATGATTTTATTTTCAAATGAAATGGGCATGTTGATAAGTGGTTTTTGGGAAACGAATTTTAAAAGAAGAATTGTTTTAAAGAATATGATTTCCTAGAATCAGTCCCTTCATGGGGTATTGATTTTACATGACCTAGAATAATTGATTGATTTTTATAGTTGATGTAATCCTAGGTAGTTATTAGTTAACTAAGATAAGCACGCAATGACTCTGATTCCGTCATATTAGATTTACAATGATAAAAGTTTCTAAACAAATTTTTTCTAGATTTCCAATAGTGGCTCTCTTAGTGAGGTGTATATTATTTTTCTTTGGTGGATCCCATTATGGGGTGTTTATTTGAGTGTTCATGCATTTCTATATCAATATTGATAAATGAGAATAGTAATGATCATATTTATTGAAACTAATGTACTATTGGTCTTGTTAGCATGGTTTTTTAATTTTATGTACTTGATTGTGAATTATATTAATTATATAATGGTTTTATTCGATCCAACTAATATACATATATTTTTTATTTAAAATTTTCATTTAATCCATTTTTGACATATTTTTCATCAATTGATTAGAAATAATGTTTATTTAAAATATATAAATGACTTTCAATGCCTTACTCTATTTGAATCGATAACATAATTGGTTTATTCATATGGTTCTATTTATGGAAAACTTTTTGATACCATACGAGGCTATTTATCTCACTCCCAACCCTTTTATTTTGGCATTTATAGATAATTTTATGCCCGATATAAGAAAAGGGAAAGAGCCACTTTGAGATTGTGGTTGTTCCTGATCTTTCAGACTCATAGTTATAGATTTATCTAGTGGAGACATTATCCACTAGTTTAAAGGGATGTCATATCTTTTATATTGACAGATTATGGATTAATTTATGATGTTATATTTTGGGTTTTTATAACCTATTTGATTCTAGTGCTTTATTATTTTTTGGAGTGTTGATAATACCTAATTGAAGCTTTATCGTCCACTGTTTCTTGGAAAAAATAATTCCCACATTTTATTTTATGATTCTATTTGCTAGATTCTGTCCTGTGGGAATTAGAAATTCCCTTAGAACTATGTCATATCTTGCTCGAGTATTAAGATACCATGGTATCCGGGATGGTTTGTAATAAATTGATATCAGAGTGAGGTTGTGAATCTTTCCTTGATGTCAGTGTAATGTTTGGATGTATTGGTAGATAGGAGGTATGATTGTCAAGACTTAAAAGGTAGTTGTAAAAGAGTTCATGTCCATATCTTATATTAATGAGCCTTAAGTCACCATATGTTCCTGTAAAAAGTATCATGAGGAATGTTTTGATCTAATTCTAGTCTTTTCCCAACCTTTATTTTAGTTTTTTGAAATATAAATACTGATTTCTATTTGATGGAATTGATATTATTGTATCTTTCTTCAGTGTATCCTTAATATGTGTAATCATATTGATTCTTTAAGTATTGTCTATTAATGTTGTGTAGAATCATGTCTCTAATAAGATATTTGAATAGTCCTAGGGAGGAATCTGATAGTGAACCATAGCATGAAAATACTTTGTTAGTCCAGAATGTTGTTGATATTGTAGTCTGTGTTTTCCAAGCTCTAAGATAGGCATCGGGACCCATTCCCATCCAGTTTCTAGTTGTTATACCTCAAAGGGAATAATATTAGAATCATGATCAAGTGTTTCTTTTCTATATTCCAACTTCTTTCCAAGGCTCTAGTAATCCTCAATAGGTTTATAATCGGTTGAAAATGATCAAGAATCCTTTTTAGTTCATGGAAAAATATGATTTAGTTAAAGAAATGTGTGCTACGTTCAAGCTATAAAGTCCTAGAAGGAGTTTTTGGGATTTGATTGTGATAGAAAAGAAGCATCAGGGCATATAGTGTAAGTACTCTAGAGTTATTTTCACTAATTAGTTATACCTAGATTCAATTTTCTAAAAACAAATATTGAGTTCCTCAATATCCAATTGGGTGGCAAGATCAATATGAAGTACATGATACATTTTTCTAATCTTGTTCACTTTTCTCTTGAGGTTGTGACTAATGGGAAACTAAAGGCTTGAAAATTTGGTGTGGGTCTTCATGCTAACATTAGATCTCAAGTGTTCATGATGAATCTCACTTCCTATGATGACGTACTGGATAGATCATTTATAGATGGGATTGATCTAGCTTGAAATTTAGGGTTAAAAATAATTCTCTTTTCTACTAGTGCGGTCCATTGAGTTCCTTCAAGGGAAAGAGAAAACGTGATGTTTCGCATGGTGTATCTAGATAGCATGTTCTTTCTAGAAATCATCTAGTTCCTAGAATAATCCATTTCACATGATTCTAGTGAATAATGGTAGGGAATTCAGGTAGTTTTTCACTGAGGTACACATGATCTATGTTTCATGCTGTCTCTCAGGACACCAACAGAAGTTCTGCCATTTCTTTTCTACTCCATACAGTTGAATTGTGTCATTAACAGCTAAAAATACTATGGAAAAATTAGATGCTTAAATATCTAATGGGTTCTAGATATAGACATCCTGTAAAAATATTCTTCATGTATTAAAATATTCTTTAGAGTAAAAGGATGTGGGTATGGTGGATATGAGAGGTTCCATCACTATAGCTTTATTATTAGTTATTCTACTATTTGATATCGGTTCATCTCACTCGTTTATATCAACTCATGTTGTGTAATTGTTAAATATTCCTAAGGATTTTTTATCTTATGTGATAGATATTGCTACACCCCTTTAAATAACGTGATATTGAGGACTTTTAGTGTATTTATTGTGTTTTCCCTTTATTAGAGATTAATCTTACATGGAATCTTATAGTTATTGACATGAAACCTATTAACATCATCCTCAATATAGATTGGACGATTTCTAGTATGTCATGAATTGATTATTATGTTTGATGGATCTCCTTTGAAAAAATTTATGGGGGGTGTTTTGTATTATAATGTGAATGGGGATTGAGGTTGAGTAGATTTATACCGTCTTTTACAGGGTTGGGAAGGGAAACATCAATGTCTTCTATTGACATGGATCGAGAATATTTGAGGGATGATCTACCTCGAGTCATCATTGATTTTCCCAATGTGTTTCATTTTGAATTCTATAGTCTACCAATGACCAGAGAGGTGGAGTTATCTATTGATTAAGTACCTAATACTCAGATGATGTGTATTCCTTCTTATTGTGTAGCATCAATGGAATTTATTGAGTTAAATACCCAATTCATGGATCTATTAATGAAATGATTCATACACACATTTGTTTCACCTTGGGTGGAATATGAAAGACCCATGAACACCCAGAGAGGGGAGGGGTGAATTAGGGTGTCAACATCTTCTTTTTAAACTGATGGATCTCAATCCCACATTGGTAGGTACCTGTTAAACCTGTCTAAATAATAAGTGCAAAAAATAAACAATCACATGCAAAGAAATGACACATCAATTTTACTTGGTTAACCACTAGGTTCTATGTCTAATGAGTATATTCCATTTTTCTATTGGTCATACCAAAAATCACAAATCTTCACAAGTTGTGGATTAGAAGGTTTGGCACAATCACTCTACACTAAGAGCACTTCCTTTAAATGGTTTTAGAGATAGAAAACTATGTCCCACAAATCACTTTTTCTAACTCCCCCTTTATCACTACATTGGAATATTATTCACTCATTTTATCAACATGAAGGTTGATTCAATGGTTAACATTAGTTCATTCTTCCTCAACTACAAATGGATTATCTATTGAAGCCCATAATCACCCAAAGTTATAATTTATTTTCCCATACAATAATATGTTATGGAAATTAATTTTGCAAACTGATTTGGTCAATTTTTAGGCTTCCTTTGATGATATAAGTATTACTTATGTTTTCGTGTACCACTGATATTTCCTCATTTTTTTGTTCATACGTACCATCACGTTGTTCCCATAAACTGCCCAATTGTTTCCGCATACAATACAACTCCTCTACAGAATTCCCTTCTCTGTGTACTCTCCTACTACGCATACTACTCCAATCTTCCACGTACTGTCTTTCTCTATATACTACCTCATTCCACTGTGTACTACGAGAGCTTCCTGCATAAACCGCACTCTCTTCCGCAGACTATTTTCCTTATGCAGATAATTCTATCTTTGTATCATCTTATCCTCCGCGAACCACTTCGGACTTAACCAAATTTCTCCCTAAAAATTTAATCTCCAATCTCTTATCTTTTAACAAAGAGGCTTATTGTTCCTTAAATATACACATAACATAGCAAAAAATCACTAATTTTATTTACCAAAATTTCCAATGTGAGACAATCTTCACTGTATTGAGCTTCATTTTCATACTGTGTTGGCCTCCACCATATACCTCTCATGTTTCGTGAACCGCAGAAATCCCTCCAACCTTTAGTATTTTGTGTAATACATGACTTCAATGCATATCATTGCTATGAACTATTTTCAGCAACATTCTGTGTACCTCTCTCCTTCACCGTGTACCGTCACTGCAAACTATTTTCAGTTTTTTGCACTATTCTGCATACCGCACTCCTTCATCGCTTACCATGCACCTTCACCACATACTAAAAACCTTCACCACATACCGTTGCTACAAAATATTATCAAACTCCATATATTTTAGGCACAAAAAATTGGGAAACATTAGGAAACTATGTAACCTTCAATGCTTCTTTTAGCCTCAAACGTATGACCTTATTCTTTTAAAAATCCCTAGTCATCCATGTGCATATTGAAAACAACCTCAAACCAAACTCTATTATTATCAACGAATATCCTTGGTTACAAAAAATATCCCATTTTGGATTTTTTGTCAATATCTAGATAAATTCATTGATGTTCCAGCCACGATCAAAACCTGAACCTTCAAAAAACCACTTATCCATCAATCTATGTCTATGTGAGTAGTGCTCGGTGTAGAAAATAAGAGAGAGGACATGAATCAAGTTCTCATTCTTTTAATTTCTCCCTCAAAGTTGTAGTTTTGTCTTTTTACTGTATCTAAAAAAACAGATCACTTTCCATTGAATTTATCCATTGAATTTATCCATTATACCCTATTGGAAATAAACCCAAACACCAATATTTATACATTATAGAGAATAGAACATACTCCCCCTGGATCCTATGTCTCCCATAAACCTGCAACACTTCCACAAATTTATTAACACAGTTTTAACAACTAGGGATTGGGGAATCACATAACCTCTTCATTCATTGTGAGGTGGATGAACATTGAGGTTCAACTGATGTTTCTCAAACACAACCACTGATATTAGATTGCTCCTAATGTCTGCCACTTGCTCATCAGTTCCAACGTGGTCCACTTTGATCATGCCTTGTTCAACATTTTCTTTGATAAAGTGATATATAATCTCAATATGATTCATATGAGAATGCTAAATGGGTTTCTTTTCAAGATAAATTACGCTCTTATTATCATATAAAATCACCATTGGTTGTTTCACCTCATCACACATGTCAATCAGTTTCTACTTCATCCATAGTAGTTGAGTGCATTCCTTAGTAAAAGATATATATTCATCATCAGCATTACTAAGTGAATTAATTTCATATTTCTTGCTAAACTAACCCACAAATTTCTTCCCAATATATAATTCTCTACTATTGGTAGACTTTCTATCCACTAAATCTCCAGCCTAGTCAGTATCAAAAAAAGTGGATAGTTCACTATCTATTCTAGCAGCAATGTATATCCCATAAATATGTGTCCCTTGAATGTACCTCATAATTCTTTCCACTACCACCAAATGTTCTTCCATTGAACTACTTTGGAAGTGGACCACAAGGTAAGTCAAAAAGGCAATATCATTCCATGTCACCATTAGGTACAGTAGGCTACCAATGATTCTTCTGTACATGGTGGGATCCTTAGAAGTCTCGTCCTCATACTTCCCGAGCATTATTCCAACTGCAATTGGAGTCGACATTGGTTTGGAATCATGAATATTGAATTTCTTAAGCATCTATATTTTATACATTTCTTGAGAAATGAAAGTATAATCCTTATTTTGAATCACCTTCAACCCAAAAAAGTATGTAAATTTTCCAATCACAGACATTTAAAATTGTTATTTCATGTGATTGGAAAATTCATCCACTGATCCATGTCTACTTCCACTGAAAATGATATCATCTACGTATACCAATACCATGAAATTATTTTTTTGATAATTCTTTCCATAAATATTGTGATCCAATCCTATTTTCTTAAACTCAATCCTTCTCAGATAAGAGTCTAAATGAGAGTACCGTGCTTTTGGTTCCTGTTTCAAACCATAGAGAGCTTTCTTTAATTTTCAAACCATCAGTTTATCATTTCCAAGAAAGAACCCCATAATTTGTTCAATGTAGACTTCATCTTCCAATACTCCATTTAATAATGTATTCTTGACATAAATTTGATACAATTTACAACTTATTTGGATTTCCATGGCAAGAGATAGTTTTATTGACTCTAATCTTTCTACTGGAGAAAATGTTTCTTCAATATCAAAACATTTAGTTTGTGAATATCAGTTACAGACCAATAACGCCTTATTTCTGATCATATGTCAATGATCATCAAATTTGTTCTTGAAAATCCATTTCGTACCAATCACATTGTGACCTTCAGGTCTTTTGAAAAGATTCCAAGTCTGATTTTTCCAATCTGATCTAACTCTTCATTCATTTCATTCACCCATGAGTCTTCCTTTGCAGCCTCTTCAAATGAAGATGGTTCCAAAACTAATAGAAAATAATATTGAGAATTATTACTCATTCTCCTAGTCTATTTAGGTTCATTCCAACCCCGATAATGTTAGATTGATCAATCTTTTCTCTTTGATTTCTCCTTTGGGGTTCGACCAAATTCTCTCTAGCTATAGATTCCTCTTCTGATTCTTCTTCTGAGTCAACATCATGATGTGACTCCTGAGAGTTTTGAACATCTTCTTATACCTTAGTATTATCATTTGTTCTATGCTCACATTCTTCTTCATCTTCTATCACATCAGCCTAATAATTCCTTGAAGTATTCATATTTTTCTCTTCAGTGATATTAACATCACTTCTTTCCAAAATTATTCCCAAGTTCTTATTGTAACAATTGTAGGATTTATTGTTCATTGAGTATCCAAGAAATATTCATTCATCTACATTGTCACCATACTTCCCTTGATTTATTTCTTTGTTTTGGATTAAACATTTTCTTTCAAAAACACGAAAATATTTCAATGATGTATTCCTTCCATGCCATAATTTATATGGTGTCCTTTTATCACCCATATATAGCCCAGTTTGGTTTTGAATATACACAATAGATTTAAATACCTCTTTCTATTAATGTCAAGGAATATGACTCTCCATCAGCATAGTTCTAGAAATGTTTTTTACCTGTCGATTCCTACACTCAACAACTCCATTTTTTATTGTAGTTCTCACAGAAGATACCTCATGTTATATTGCATACTTCTCTAGGTATTTTTCAAATTCAATGGACATGTATTCTCTTCCATTGTCAGATCGTAACACTTTGATTGTTTGTACAGTATCATTCTCAGAGATTTTATGATATGTTTTCATAAAGTGAAGAACTTGATTTTTCCTATGTATAACCATTACACATGTCATTCTACTATAATCATCTATGAAAAGGAAAAAGTACCTTTCTCCATAAGTTCTGGTAACATTTATCAGGCTACATACATCTCTATGGATGAGGCTAAGCAGATTTGATGCTCTTTTTTTCTTTGGCCGGTAGGAACTGCATAATAGTTTCCCTCACATGCAAGAATCAGACGGCATTTCACGTTCATGCTTCAGAATATGGATATCCATGAATATATTCATCTTATATATTTTTTCCATGTATCTCTGATTGATGTTCCCAAATCTATGATGCCAAAAAATTCCTCTTCAACTATTAGGTAGAAAATGTTCTCTTTTCTGTCAACCAGATATATGTTGTCATCTGTTCTATAGTATTTCATGAAAGAATTCTTAGACTTTCCTCTTATAGTACTACCATCTTGATTGAATGTCACAATAAGACTTGAGTCATAGAGTTGAATCAAACTCAGAAGATTGTAACACATACAATCCACATAAAGAACTTTAGTTTTCTTCATCTCTTCATTATCTAGCTTAGTACTACCACTACCTTTTATCTTCAAAGCCCCATCATTACCCGACTTCACTATTACATCGACCTTTTTCTTGACATTTGTTAATAGGTTTGTATTACCCGTCATGTGGGATGAACATCCGCTATCAATAATCCAAGTAAAATTTTTCTTTATAGCTTTGAGACCTACTTCTATAAATTTAGATTTTTAAATTTTTCTCATTTCATTCCATGAGTTGTTGGATTGATTGTAGGACACAAATGGCCTTTCAATTCTCTCTTTCATGTACATGGTTTCTTCATATTCAAATTCTTATTCCAGAGGAGAAAACCAATTTGAAATAGAAACATCATCTGGTTGCCGATTATTGACTCGTCTCATATCATTCAAAGAATTTCTCATGTCATACCTGTTCCTGCAATACATAGCATTATGGACAAAGTAAGAATAGTAAAAAAATATCCATAGAAATTATTTTTTCTATAAGAAGTAGGATTTGAATATGTTCTCTTATGTTAAACTCCTAACTCTTCCACATTCATATAGCTCCTTGCCTCTTCATAGTACGTCATGATATAGCCCAAATAGCCACAATACTAACAATTCATGAAAGGAAATGTCTTCCCACTTCTATTTCTCTTAATTCCTTCTTCCTCAGGAAAATAGTTTGAATCATTCTTATTTTTGAAAACTCGAGGATAATATTCATTTCTCCTTTCAGTTTGATATAAAGGTTTCTTTTTCAACACTTTTGTCAGTTTTTGAACATGACCAACATTCAACTTACGTTTATTTTGGATCACTTTATTTATAGAATTTGATGTTTCAAAATCACAACCAATTCTACTATTTCCCATGCATGTGGGTCTTTGATCACTCAAGATCTATTCAACTCCATCAGAACCACATTTTCCCTCTCTAACAGCTCAGAATTCGAGAACCTTCCAAATTGTATTTTCATATTTTCTTCTTTTCAAACTGATTCACTATCAAGTTTAATTCTGAGTATAACAAATTATTTTTCGAGTCCCTCAATGGTCATGGACTTCTCCTCTTGTCGCAAGGTAATTTCATTGATGACCTTTTCTTGTTCTTCAATTCTGTGTTTTAGTTCCACAACATCATCAGTGTTTTCAAGGATTGATGGTTGTACTTTCACCAGTTCTTCTAATCGATCAATTTTTTATTCCATGTGATCAATATATTCCGAATATTTCTACACCATTTCCTTCCACTTATTAAATATCGTACATTTATTCTCAATATTACTAAAATAATACTTAACATGCAACTTGGGATCTACATTAGTAGTAAATTGATTATCTCTAGCTTTATTTGTCAATGCTTATGACTTTTAAAAGGTATCCATCATATAAGCATGGTTCCCAGATTTCAATTATGCTTCCTCTTCCACAAAGTGTTCATTGTCATCCTCTTCTTCTTTACAAAAAAAGACTCTTTTGTTGAAATTTATTTCCAAATTTATTCTCTCCTTTTGAAAAACCTATTCTGATGCCTTTGAATGTATCTATCTTCTGTTTCTTCATCATTGGACTTTCTTGAGAAATGAGAACCAATGTTCCCAAGTCTTCCATAGTGAAAACAATCCAGACATATCTTGACTTCAAATTTACCTATTCCCCTATTGAGTTTCTTGGAAATGAGAGAAAGAAATTTTTTTTCCCCGTAGTCTTCATCAACACCTTCTCTATATATTTCTAGTTTTTCTATGGATTTGAATTCCATTTCCTTTATTACATGAGTCGTTGCATCTTCTGGTTTGACTATCATCGCATATTCCACCATCCTCCCCAGCAGTTTATCAAGTGAAAGTTTGGAAATATCCCTTTCTTCAAGAGTTTAAACCTTTACATTATATATGTGTGGATGTCTTATCCAGATTTTCATTACAATATCAATTTATTTGATCTCTTTTCCAAGCCCTCAAATTTCTCCTTCAACTTCATAAAATCGACTAAATAAAAACTCAGTATTTTCGTTAGAGTGAATCATTATATCGTCAAACCTATTGTGTAAAACTTGTATCTTTGTCTCCTTCACTTTGTGGTCACCTTCATAAATATTCTTCAGTTTCTACCACATAGACTTTGTTGACATGAAGTTATTAAAATTTAGATATATTTGATTACAAAGAGACACAGTTAAGGAATTTTGTGCTTTAGTATCAGCATCCAAAATTTTCTTGTATGTATCTGTCATAGATATACTGATTGTATTAGTGACCTATACTTCCAGGTGCAATGGAAAAAATTACATCAATTCCAAGAGATCTTAAATTATATCTCATCATGTTATTATTTATCTGAAAGTTACTTCCATCAGAAAAAGGAACTCCTCTAACATTAATTGTATTCTCCATGTCATAAAAAACATGACAGATTTAACACCAGCAACCTTTAGGCTCTAATACCACTTGAAATACCTCGGAACACCCTGAGAGGGGAGGGGTGAATCAGGGTGTCAACTTCTTCTTTTTAAACTGATTGATCTTGTTCCCATGTTGGTAGAAACCTGTTAAACCTGTCTAAAGAATAATTGTAGAAAATAAACAATCACATGCAAAGAAATGACACAGGAATTTTACTTGGTTCACCACTAAGGGATACATCCAAGTATCATATGCCGAAAGTGTGTCGCTTGTACCAAAAACCACTAATCTTCACAATTTTTGGATTACAAGAATTTATCACAGTCACTCTATGATAGGTGAAATACCTTAACAAGGTTTTAGGGAAAGCACATTACATCCCTCAGATCACTTATGCTAACTCCTACTTGATTACTTCATTAGAAGAGACTTCATTCAGTTTATCAACTTGAAGGACGCATCAATTACATAACATTAGATCATGCATCCCCAACAAGAAAATGGATGCTCTGTTGAAGTCTCGTAATCACCCACATATGTAATTTATTTTCTCATACACTAAAATGTTATGAAAATTAATTTAGCACACTTATTTGGTAAATTTTTAGGCTTTCTTGGATGTTCTTCCTACTTTTGTTTTTTTCGCATACTGCTATTTTTTATGTGTACTACTGCTATTTCTGCGTACCATCTATCTGCTTCTATATACTATCTAGATATTTCTGTGTACTTCCCAGATCCTTTAGAAACTTCCCTTCTCCATATAAATCCCTACTCCATGTACTTCTCCACTCCTCCGCATATCATCCTTCTCTGCGTACTATCTTTCTTCGCCGCATACTGTAAGAGCTTCCTTCGTGAACCGCACTCTCTTCCGTAGACTATTTTCTTTATGCATATAAATCTCTCCAAGTACCATTTTCTCCTCTAAGAACCACTTCAAACTTCACTAGATTTATTTCTAAAATTTTAATCTCCTATATCTTCTCACTTAACAAAGGGAGTTATTGTTCCTTAAATAGGCACATAACTCCGCAAAAATCATTAATCCTATTTACCCAAATATTCAATGTGGGAAAATCTTCAATGTATAGAACTACATCTACATTATGTATTTTCCACCACTGTGTACCGCTCCTATTTTGCGAACCGAATCAATCCTGCCAACCTTCAGCATTTTCTGTACTACATGTCTTCTCTATGTACTACTATTGTAAACTGTTTTCAGTAGCATTTCATGCGCTGCTCACCTTCACCGCATACCATCACTGTGAACTAATTTCAGTTATACACATTGTTCCACATACTACACGCCTTTACTGTGTACTATATGCCTTCACCACATTTTGTGCGCCTTCACCTTGTACTACATGCATTCAATTCATACTTCCCGCCTTCACCATATACTGTTGCTACGAACTATTACCAAACTCTTGATTTTTTAGGCCCACAAATTGGAAAACACTTGAAAATTGTTCCACCTTCAATACTGATTTCAGCCTCAAACATATGACCCTATTCTTTGTGAACTCCCTAGTCATCCATGTGTAGATTGAAAACAAACACAAACCAAACTCCATTATTGTAAATGAATAGCTTTGGTTCCAACAATCTCCCCCTTTGGGTCTGTTAGCAATCTCAAGATAAATTTATTGATGTGGAAGCCACAATCAAAACCAAAACCTTCATGAAACAACTCATCCATCACTCTAATTCTCTGTGAGTAGTGCTTGGTGTAGAAAACATAATATAGGATTTGAATTGAGTTCTCATTATTTTTTTTATCCCCCAAAGTTGTAGTTCTTCCTTGTTCTTATATCTAGAAAAAAAACATATCACTTACCATTGAATTAATTTATTAAATTTATCTATTCTCCCCCATTGGAAATAAACCCAATGACCAGTATTTGAACATTGTAGAGTTTAGAACATGCTCCCGCTAGATCTTATGTCCACCAAAAACCTGAAATGCATCCACAAATAGATTAACAGAGTTAAAACAACTAATGATAGGGGAATATCATAACCTTCTAATGCATTCAGAGGTGGCTGAACATCGAAGTTCAACCAATGTTTTTCAAACACAACCACTGATAGTGACTTGGTCATAATGTCACTAATTTTCTCATTAGTTCCCACATGGTCCACTTTGATCATGCCTTGTTCAGAATTTTCCTCGATGAATTGATATCTGATCTTAATTTGTTTGGTTCGAGAATACTGAACAAGACTCTTTGTAAGATAAATTGCACTCTTTTTTCATATTAGATCATCATTGGCTGTTTCACCTCATCACCTATGTCAATCAGTAGTTTTTTCATCCAAAGTAGTTGAGTGAATTCCTTGGTAGGAAATATATATTCATATTTAGAAGTACTAAGTAAAGTACATTCCTATTTCTTGCTTAACCATCCCACACATTTCTTCCCATTATATAATGCTCCAACATTGGTAGACTTTCTATCTACTACATCTCCATCCCATTCAGCATCATAAAAATTGGATAGTTAATAATATATTCCAGCAGCCAAAAATATATCATAATTATATGTACCATAAACATATCTCATGATTATTTTCACTACCACCATATATTCTTCCTTTAGATTACTCTAGAAATGGGCTGCAAGGAACGTTGCAAAGAAAATATTTGGTCATGTCACCATTAGGTACAATAGGCTTCCAATGATTCATTTGTACATAGTCGGATCCACAAAAGTCCCATCCTCATGCTTCCCAATATTTATGAAAAACTGTAATTGGAGTCGACATTGGTTTGGAATCATGAATATTGAATTAATTCAGCAGCTCTCTTGCATACTTTTCCTGAGAAATGAAAGTGTAATTCTTCTTCCGAATCACATGAAAACCTCAAATGTATATGAGTTTTCCAATCATGGACATTTCAAATTTTGATTTCATGTGATTAGAAAATTCATCCAATGATCCATTTCTGCTTCCACCAAAAATGATATCATCTACATATACCAATACCATGAACTAAACCTTTTGAGAATTATTCACATAGATATTGTTATCCACTCCTATTTTAAACTCAATATTTCCTTGATAAGATTCTAAACGAGAGTACCATGCCCGTGGGGCCTATTTTAGGCCATAGAGATCTTTCTTTAATTTTCAAACCTTCAGTTCATCATTCCCAAGAAATAACCTCATGGGTTGGTCAATGTAGATTTATTTTTCCAATACTCCATTTAAGAATGTTGTCTTGACATCTATTTGATAAAATTTATATCCTATTTTTATTTCCATGGCATGAAATAGTCAGAATGACTCTAATCACTCTACTGTAGAAAATTTCTTTTCAACATCAACACCTTCGATTTGTGAATATCCCTTATAGAACAAGTGCGCCTTATTTCTGATCACATTTCCATGCTCATAAAATTTGTTATGTAAAATACACTTCGTACCAATCACATTGTGACCTTCAGGTATTTTGATAAGATCCCAAGTCTGATTTTTTCAATCTGATCTAGCTCTTCATTCATTGCTTTCACCCATGACTCATCCTTCGTTACCTCTTCAAATGAGGATGGTTCTACAACTAATAGAAATGAAAATTAAGAATTTTTTCTCATCCTCCTCATATGTGTAGGTGCATTCATTGGTGGAAATCCCACCTATACCAATGCTTCTTTCTTAATGGTTTGAAAACCCCATTGGAATAAAGAACCTATACCAACGGTTCTATGAAATTATTGACATAGGATGATATAAATTGGGTTTCTCCAATGGTTTAGTGAAACCATTGGCATAAGCTGATATAGCTTGGGTTTTGCCAATAGTTTAGTAAATTATTTGAAAATAAGACCTAATTACTGACGGTTCTTGAGAACTATTGGGACAAACCTCCCTAAAACATTGCCTTCTCCTCACACCCCACTACTTCAATCCCTACCAAAATACTCCACTCCTCCCCTCCTTGCATATGATCCCATATTGAGTCCCCATTGTAACCTCTCTCATCCCCCTCACACTCCCCTCCTCCCATCCAGACTCCCCCTCACCGCTTACTGCAACTCGCTCCTCACCGCTCCCCGCTCGCTGCTCGATGCTCACCATTTTCTGCTCCCTGCTCGCCACTCCCTGATAGTCTCTCACTACTCTTCGCTCACATCTAGTCGACGTGAATTACCCCCTCCTTGACCTCCTCTAGTTGAGCATCCCCTCCTAGCTCATGCATCCACCTCCTCATCTTCCTCTAATCATGAATCCCCTCCTAGGTCAAACATCCAACTAGGTCGACCATTCCCTTTCCCGACTTGAATCTCTTCCTAGGTCGAGCATCTCCTCACCTAATGAGAATCCCCCCTAGGTTGAGAAGGTTGAGCATCCCCTTTGGTAGAGAATGACACCTAGTTCAGAGATCCCCTCTGGTCGATCATCCCCTTCTGTGTTTTTTTAATTTGAGTATTCTTTTACAGTGAGCCCCTAATATTTTTATAGCACGGTGTAAGGACCCAGTTGGAGCAATGAACCACTAAGAGGGGGGTGAATCAGTGGTACCCCTTTCTTCCTTTTTAAGTTCCCTTAAAATTGAGAACAACCTTTGTCTCCTGTTAAAGATATAATTCCCTGCTGAGAAAACAAACAAGCCCACATCCAGAGGAACACAACAATTTACAAGGTTCACTATTCAATAATAATAGTTATGTCCTTGGTATGGTTGGAAACAATCCATTACCATAAAATCAACTAAGAAAACAATCCTTGGATTACAATGAGTAGGATATACCCTTACACTCATGAAGCACTGTGAAACAATCACTCCAGTTCATGTTCACCCTCTTAGCACAATCGGGAAATGTCTCTTTTCTTGTAACAACTTATGTTACCTGCATCCTTTCAAATACACAAGTGTAAGCAATTTTAGCACAAATATTCACTTCTTTACCCAGAAGAATGTCAAGGAATTCTTATACTTGAGATAGATCAATTACAATCAGAACTTCCCATTCCGAATCTCTACATCGAATTCTTCACTCCGAATTTTCTTCTCCACTCCGAATATTCAATTAGAGTATTCATTAATCTGAGAAACTCAATACGGTGATAGCCAGTACTGATTCCCCATTTCGAATCTCCACTCTAAATTATCCACTCTGAATTCTTCACTCTGAACTTTCTTCTTCACTCCGATTCTAAAATCCGAGTCCTCCTTAGTCTGAGAAACTCAATACAGTGACATCCTGTACTAATTCCACATTCTGAATCTCCACTCTGAATTCTCTACTCAGAATTCTTCACTCCGAATTTTCCTCTTCACTCCGAATTTTCTTCAATCCGAGAAACTCAATATGGTGTCAACCAGTATCAAATTATCATTTCGATTGAAACCTCAATGAAACTGTATCGGCTAAACACTTCTTTCTCTCTCTAGATTATCAGAGCTTCTCTCACTACTTTTTCATCAAACTTTTACTTTGTACTCTGATCTCCTTTTATAGGTGCCCCAAACTATGCTTAGGCGGGAAGCCAAAATATTTTCCCGCTCACTTAAATTCACCCAAATCTTAATTTCTCCTGAAATCTCAGAGTAATTAAGACTTTTTCAACGCTTCTAGAATCTTCTTGAATATTTTTCCACTTCACTTGATTTAGAACTTTGGCCTTTTCTGGATCCGACCTTGTTACAAAAGTTTCTCAGTATGACTCTTCATCACTTATTGATATGGATTTTCATTGCTTCCTCGGTATGACAAATTCTTCATTCTCAGTATGACTCTGATTTATTCAACGATACCGAAGATTTTTAATTCTCGGTATAACTCCTCTAGATCTCGGTATGGCTTTACCAGTTCTCGATACAACTTCTTCGATTCTCGATAAGACTTTAGGTTCTCAGAACGGATCACTTGATTCTCGGTATGACTTCTCGTTCTCAGAACGACTCTTCCTGATTCTCCGAACAGCTTTTGGTTCTCGATACGACTTCTTCAATTCTTGATATGACTTCAGGTTCTCGGGACGGCTCACCTGGTTCTCGGTATGACTTCTCGTTCTCGGAGCGTCTCTTCCTGATTCCCAGAACGAATTTTGGATCTCGGTATGGCTTCTCGATCCAAATTTTGCTTGCATTGTGAGTACTTTCATATACTCACAATTTTAGAGTTACAAAACAGAAATGAATTGTCACAATTAGGTTCCTTCACATCTCCTATTAGCCAGCTTTCAAGAATTTTCAATTTCCCAGTTCTGAACTTCTCAATTTCCAGACTCTGAATTTCCAGACTCAGAATTCTTCGATCACCAAGTTCCCGGTTCCGAACTCTTCAATTTCCAGACTCTGAATTCTAGACTCTGAATGTTCAATATTCTCGGTTCTTAATTCTTAGAAATTCAAGGTGTCTTTCCTTTATGAAAACTTCCTTAAGATCAAAAAAAGAAAATCCATGCAAACCAACTCTTCCTTTATCTTGGTCCTAACAATACCCCCCTTTGGATTTTGTTGTCAAACATGTTTTTATAAATCAAAAAACTTTGTAACCTCAAAAAATGGATTACTTATCAATAATTCTAAGCCTACGTGAGGTAAATCATTGTAAGAAACAAGATTCATTGACAGAAAACCATACTGTCCATAGGTAGTGAAAATGACATCTTCAACTTCATACATCTTCATATTCATACATCCTGTAAACAAATTCAAGTTCTTTCCTACAACCACTCCAACAAACAGTTAGAATAGTTCACATACACAAATATTGCTGAGTTCATATCTTACCCAAAAATATCTCTTTGAACAACATATTTATGAGAGAAAAAACTTATCCCCCTTGAAAAAACAATCCAAAGGTGAGAAGAGAGAGTGGGTGGAACAACATACCTTAGCCTTGAAGAGAAAGAGTTTGGACACCCATGTTCAACCTCAATATTGAGAATGATTCCTTTGGAAGAGGTTTCATGAAAATATCATCAACTTGTTCAGTAGATGAAACATATTCAAGTTTAAGTTCATTCCTTTCCACATGCTCTTTGATGAAATGATATTTTATGTCAATATGCTTTTAATGAGAATGTTTCACTAGATTCATGGTAAGATTAATTGTGCTTTGATTATCACATCCCAAGAGCAAGGGAAACTTCACTTTAACTAAGAAATCTTCCAACTGTGTCTTTATCTAGATAAGTTGAGTAGCAGCCTGAGTAGCAGCAACATATTCCGCTTCATCCATACTAAGTGTCACAAAATTTTACTTCTTTGAGTTCCATCCAACACAACTTTTTCCCATAAAGAACACTCCACCAGATTTGGATCTTCTATCATCAACATTTCCTGCCCAATCTGCATCCAAATAGCCAAAAAAATCAATGTTATTTGAACCACTATATTTGATTCTGAATTTTGTTGTGCCTTTTATGTATCTGAGAATTCTTTTTCCAACAACAAGATGTGATTATTTATTATCACTCGAGAATCTTGCACATAAGGTAACAGCAAAAACAATATCTTGTCTTGATGCAGTCAGGTATAACAAACTTCCAATCAGATTTCGATATTCTTTCTGATCAACTTATTTTCCTTCATCATTTTTTCTTAGCTTTGTTCCCACTAAAATAGGTGTTGATACAGGTTTTGAGTTTTCCATCCCAAACTTCTTAAGAAGTTCCTTAGTATACTTTTATTGCGAGAGGAAAATTAATTCTTTCTGTTGCAAAATTTGTAATCCAAGAAAGTATCTCATTTCACCCAACATGGACACCTCAAAGACATTCTTAATTTTTTCAGAAAACCTTACACATCTTCGTTCATCATTCCCAACAAAAATAATGTCATCAACATATACAATCACAATAAGAGAAATATCTTGTCTTTCTTTGATGTACAGATTTCTATCAACTCTTCCTTTCTTGAAGTTCATCTCCTTTAAGAAAGTGTCCAGTTTGGAATACCATGCTCTTGGAGCTTGCTTTAGCCCATACAAGGCTTTCTTCAACCTGCAAACATAACATTCATTCTTCCCAACAACAAAGCCACATGGTTGCTAAATATAAACTTCTTCCTTAAGATCACCATTAAGAAATGCGGATTTAACATCCATTTGAAAGACTTTGTAGCCTCGTTGTGCAGCAATATCAAGAAAGATCCGGATAGTTTCTAATCTAGCTACCGGAGAAATTTTTTTCAAAGTCAATTCCTTCAATCTGAGAGTAGCCTTTGGAAACCAGTGTTGATTTATTTATAATAACTTCACCTTATTCATTAAACTTGTTCAAGAAGACCCATTTGGTACCGATAATGTTCTTATTTTCAGGATTGGGTATGAGTTCCCATGTGTCATTCTTTCCAATCTGATCCAATTCTTCATTCGTGGCCTGAACCCATTTCGGATGCCCAAAGGCTTCTTTAACATCATTTGGTTCCACTTTGGAATACAAGGAAGTATGTGATATAGAATTACTTTCTCTTCTTGTTTGAACCATGTGACATTGATCACCAATTATGTTCTGAGATTTCACTTGTTTCATCAACCTTGGATAAGTTTTTCGTGAGCTTTCCACATCAATTGATATGGCTGAATCCGATTCTTTATCTTTATTAGGATTAAAATTCATTGCATCCTTATCAAAATCATAAGCTTTATCTTCCTCATCTTCCTTGTCTGCCTGGATAGGATTATCTTTCCTCATATTTTCAATGACTTTTACATCAACTATATCCACCATTATTCCGGTTTCTTTTTTAAAGCATCTATAACCTCTTCCTTCGGGATAATAACCAAGAAAAATTACTTCTTCTCCTTTCTACTCGAATTTCCACTACTTCCACCTTTCTTCTTTATGATGCATGGGCTCCTAAAAGCTTTAGCATGCTTTATACTTGGATTAATGCCATATAAAAGTTCATATGGAGTCTTATTTGATTGAGGCCTATAGAAACATCGATTTTGAATATAAACAATTGTACTTGTAGCTTGCCTCCAAAATTAATAAGTAAGGCTATGTTCAAGAAACATGGTTCTTTCCATTTTCACCAAGCTTCTATTCTTCCTTTCAGCAACCCCATTTTGTTGAGGTGTATATGGATCACTATATTCATGCTGAATCCCATTATTCTCAAGATAGTCTTCAAATTATTCACTTTTATACTCACCACCATTATCTGTTCTCAACTTCTTCACAGAGTACTCACATTCTTTCTCAGCTTTCCTTCTGAAGATTTTAAACATTTTCAGGTCATATGACTTGTTATTCATAAACATAACACACGTAATGTGAGTAAAATAATCAATGAAGATGATGAAGTAATTGTATCCATTTGTTTATTATTTTCTCATTGGACCACATATATCAGAATGTATTAGTTCGAGGGGTTTTTTTGAACAAATTTCAACATTCTTATGCACAACACTTATAAGATTTCTTTTCTGACAGGTAGTGCAACACCAATCTCTTCTTCTTGGAAAATATGGAATATCTCAAACACTGTCCCCTTAAGATAACTTGCTAATATTTCTCTGACACATGTGTCCAAGTTTTCTGTGTCATAAATGATTTTCTTCCACTAAGCTCATGTAACAAGAGTTTTGTGATTTTCTGACCTGAAACAGATTCCCTTTGGTTCATTGGCTTCTTGTAACAATCTGCCCATCTTCTTCACTTTTCACAATAAACCCATCTTTATTGAAGATAACTTTGTTACCCCCATCACACAATTTTGATACACTCAGCAATTTGTTCTTCAGCCCATCAACATACAGAGTTTTCTAGGACTTGAATTTTTCCTTCCCAATGATGGTTGATCCAACACCTTTGATTTTTAAAGATTCATTATTGCCAAATGTCAATGTTCCTTATTTAAACATCTTCATATTATTTAGAAACTTCAAGTTTCATGTCATATATGAAGAACACCCACTATCAAGTATCCAAGGTCATTCTACCTTTTTAACTTTTAGAGCCGTTTCGACAAGAAGATCCTTTTATTCTTTCACTTATTTCTTTAAATTAAGCTTCTGAGAATTATGAAGTTTGTTTTGAGCAGGTAACAACACAATACATCCTTTTGCAAGGTGTCTGGTTTGTTCACACCTTTCAAAAATGGTCTCCAGATGTTGGAACCTATTTTATGTCGTGTCTTCATTCTTCTCAACTTTCTTCAAGAAAACCTCCTCACTCTTCTTCATTTGAGGAGATTGACTCCCCCTCAATATCTACCTTTCATAACTTGTGGGGTGGTGGTAATAATGTTGATTGAACCAACACATATTCGTTGTATGACCAAATCCACCACAATACCAACAGTACCCATAGAAGGAGTACCTTCCTCTGAAGCTTTTGTTCTGATACTTCTTTGTTTCTCTTTCTTCAGCCCCACCAACCATTCTTTTATTAGCAAGATTTCTCTTCTAGAGTTATGCCTTCTCTAATTTTTCTTGCTCTTCACTAGTGTTAGACTTATGTTTCCTTGAAACATCAGAGTTCCCAGTAACGCTAGTCTTGGCCACATAAGTAAATTTCTCGGCTTTCTTCTTCACAGCAACCAATTTATTCTTCTGTTGAATTTTCTCAGAATGTGCCTATTGAGAGCCTTCACCGACATTAGTAGTTGAGTTTTGAAAACAAATATTTTTTTATTCAACTTCTGAGACTCTTTTTTGAACAAGCTCTAATTCTTCCACTTTTTCCTTCATCTTTACTCGCATGTGCTCATTTTGATTTTTCTCATCTTCGAGAGACTTCCTCAAATCTTCAAGTTCGTTCTCAGGTTCTTCTCTAACATTAGTTTGATTACATGCTGAGGAACATTCATCTTCCAACTTTTTGTTAAGTTTCTCCAGCCTTCTGATCTTCCTTAAACATTCCTTCAATTCTTCTTTTAGATTCACCTCAAGCTGAGATTCTTATTCTTCCGAGATGCTGCTTTCGAAATCTTCATCTTTCACTATTGCAATGAAAGTATTCTCAACAACATGCTCAACTAATTTTTCAGATTCAGTATCACATTCGTCATCCTTGTCATTTATGGATAGAAGGCTTTTTCTCTTGGATTTTAAGAACTTCTTTTCTTTCCCCTATTTTCCTTTACCACCCTAATTCTTCCATAACATTCATGGCTTTATTTCTTATTGATAACAGTATTCTTCATTCTCCCTTAGAGGACATTTAGCCGCAAAGTGGTCAATGCCTCCACATTCAAAACACTTCAAGGGAAGTTTTCCATTATATTTACATGTGCCTCTTTTAACATTTTTTGAAAACAAGAATAAAATATCGTTAAGATTTTTACATAACTCACTTTTAGAGTCAGAGTCACCACCATCTTCTTCAATCAATATCTTCTTAGACTTTTCCTTCTTCATGGATTTGAAAGATAATTCTCTGTAAACCTTTGTCTTGGTCTTCCTATCCTTTTCCCTTCTCATCTCATATGTAATGAGAGTGCTATGAAAATCATCAAGAGATAGATTCTCTGAATCTATGTCCTCTAATGAAGATACCTTTGCATCGAATTTATCAAGAAGAATCCTCAAGATATTTTCTACCACAGTAAAGTCTTTCAGCTCTTCACCAAGACATCTGATGGTTCTAACAATATCGTTTACCCTGGTGAAGAAATCCCCAAAAAATTCATGCTCTCCCATCTTCATGTCTTTATACTTCAATATCCATATTTGAAGTTTTTCCATCTTTACTTTTGTATTGCCTTCGTATATGTTTTTCATTTTGTCCCATATAACTTTGGTTGTGACCACTCCTTTCACTCTCAAGAACTCGCTTTCAGAAAGTGAAGACAATATAACATTCTTGGATCTTCCATCATTCTCAAGAAACTTCTTGTCAACAGGTGTAAGTGGAAAATTATCATCAAAGGGGGAAACCCAACTGTTGCAGCTTTAAGAACTTCATAACTGATAGACATGAGATACGATGACATTTTATCCTTCCAGATGTGATAGTTATTTCCATCGAATACCGGAATGCCTTTTTTGTTCACACAATTTAGATTCTCCATCAACAAGAAAAAACAAAGGTAACCTTGCTCTGATACTACTTGTAAGGACCCAGTTAGAGAAATGAACCACTGAGAGGGGGGGTGAATCAGTGGTACCCCTTTATTCTTTTTTAAGTTCCCTTATCATTGATAACAACCTTTGTCTATTGTTAAAAATATAATTCCCTGCTGAGAAAACAAACAAGCACACATCCAAAGAAACACAGCAATTTACAAGGTTCACTATTCAATAAGAATATCTATGTCCTTGGTATGGTTGGAAACAATCCAGCACCATACAATCCAGTAAGAAAATAATACTTGGATTACAATGAGTAGGATATACCCTTACACTCATGAAGCACTGTGAAATGATCACTCCAATGCATGTGCACCCTCTTAGCACAATAGGGAAATGTATCTTTTCTTGTAACAACTTATGTTACCTGCACTTCCTTTCAAATACACAACTGTAAGAAAGTTCAGCACAAATCTTCACTTCCTTACCCAGAATAAAGGCAAGGACTTCTTGGACATGAGATAGATCAATTATAGTCCGAACTTCCCATTCCGAATATCCACTCCTAATTCTTCACTCCGAATTTTCATCTTCACTCCGAATCTTCAATCCAAGTCTTCCTCAGTCTGAGAAACTCAATACGGTTAAATCCAATACTGATTCCCCATTCCAAATATCCACTCTGAATTCTCTACTCTGAATTCTTCTCCACTTAGAATCTTTACTTTGAACTTCTTCACTCCGAATTATTCACTCCGAACTTTCCTCTTCACTCCGATTCTTCAATCCGGGTCATGCTCAGTCTGAGAAACTCAATACGGTGACAGCCTGTACTGATTCCCCATTCTGAATATCCACTCTAAATTCTCCACTCTGAATTCTTCACTCCGAATTTTCTTCTTCACTCCAAATTTTCTTCAATCCGAGAAACTCAATACGGTGTCAACCAGTATCAAATTATTCATTCGATTGAAACCTCAATGAAATTCTGTCGGCCAAACACTTCTGTCTATCTCTAGATTATCAGAGCTTCTCTCACTAATTTTTCATCACAATTTTACATTGTACTCTGATCTCGTTTTATAGGTGATCTAATGTGTGCTTAGGCGAGAAACCAAAATATTTTCCCGCTCACTTAAATTCACCCAAATCTTAATTTCTCCTGAAATCTCGGAGTAATTAAGACTTTTTTAACACGTCTAGAATATTCTCGAATCTTATTCCACTTTTATTGATTTAGAACTTTGGATTTTTCCAGATCCGACCTTGTTACGGAAGTTTCTTGGTATGATTCTTCATCACTTCTCGATATGGATTTTCATTGCTTCCTTGGTATGACAAATTCTTCATTCTCGGTATGACTCTGCTTTATTCATCGATACCAAAGATTTTGAATTCTCTGTATGAATCCTCTGGATCATGGTATGGCTTCGGCATTTCTCGGTATGACTTCTTCGATTCTCGGTACTGCTTCAGGTTCTCGGAACAGCTCACATGATTCTCAGTTTGACTTCTCATTCTCGGAACAACTCTTCGTGATTCTTGGAACGACTTTTGGTTCTCGATACGACTTCTTTGATTCTTGATATGACTTCAGGTACTCGGAATGGCTCACCTGATTCTCGGTATGACTTCTCGTTCTTAGAACAACTCTTCCTAATTCTCAGAACGGCTTTTGGTTCTCGGTATGGCTTCTCGATCCAACGTTTTCTTGAATCATGAGTAATTGCATATACTCACAATTTTAGAGTTACAAAACAACAATGCATCGTCACAATTAGGTTCCTTCACATCTCCTATTAGCCGGCTTTCGATAATTTTCAATTTCCTGGTTCCAAACTTCGCAATTTCCAGACTCCAAATTTACAGACTTCGAATTCTTCGATCACCAGGTTCTCAGTTCCGAACTCCTCAATTTCCAGACTCCAAATTCCAGACACCGAATGTTCAATATTCTCGGTTCCGAATTCTTAGAAATTCAATGTGTCTTTCCTTTATTAAAAATTCCTTAAGATCAACAAAAGACAATCCTTGAAAACCAACTCTTCATTCAGCTTGGTCCTAACACATGGTTAATTGATTCACTGTTTAGTTTGAGTTTTGTGGATTCAGTTTGTACTATTTCATATTGTTTCATTTATCTTTGATATATGATTGATTTTTGTTTTCTAAAAACATAAAAAATGTTATCATTGTTGTGTTTGTAGATATAAATCATTGGAAGTTCACATAGAAGATACATTGAGAACAAGATTTCATTGCGATTTAGGCGAAAAGTATATGATTTGTTTATAGTTTTATAAAGAATATCATATTCTATGTGAAATCATTTGGAGCTCATTAATATGTTAAGAATATTTGTGTAGAATTATACATACCATTGATTCTTTGTAGATAGTGTTTTTATGTGAATATATTTTTATAATTTTGAAATGAAAATGTTATCTAATGCATAATATTTTAATATGTACATGATGTATGTGAAGGGAAATTGGTTTATAGATAAACGTGTTGTTCCTTTTGGATTCACATACAGTTAAATGGGTGACCATATTTTATTAAATTATAAAGTCTTATCTAGATGAAAATTTCCCTATAAATATGATATTTATAAAAGTTCCCTATAAATATGGTATTAACTCATGGTAAAGTTGTTGAAACTTTTTTAGATATGTGATTAACAAAAATGTGTTTTCATATTTTCTCCATGTTGATTTTTTCAATGGAATAACAACACTATATGAAGGATTAATTTTTCAAAATTATTTTCCTTCACATAAAAATATATTTATATGAAGTGTGTGTTATGTGAAATTTCTATTCGAGTGTTGTTTTATATCAACAAGTATGGTAATAAGGTGGGTTTATCAATATCTAACTTATAACACAGACTAGGGCTGTTTTCTCAACACTGGAGAACTTTACTTTAAATCCCAATAGTTTTTTATTTTCTTTGTGCTTTCTTATTTATCACATTCTATACATTTTTATGTTGAGGAAACACGGCTTTCTCTTCTTTTACATGTTTATTAATGTTTGAAAATTTCATATTCACTTGAGCAATTATAAAACTCTCAAAGTTTTTAGTTTTCTGAGTTTTTCCTTTTATAACTCATCAGACTATATTATCAAACATTCTTTCTTATCATGTTAATCCTTCTTCATAGGTGTGGATCCATTTGTAGTAGCTAATTTAGAACATGATAACAATGGATCTTTTCCCTCACCACTAGTCTAATGCTTTTGACTAGAAATCAAAGTCATACATATGATAATAACATGACCAAAAAATTACACCTTCAAAGTCATACATATGATACCTCCATGACCAACATAATTAAAATATGTATCATTTTCAGTTTCTACATGCCAAAATTCTTTATAATTGTGACCATATACATTTCAATATTCCCAAAAATGATCAAAGATTTCAAATATGTTACTAATAGATAAATTTCTCTTCATATGTGAAAACTAATTTTGCACAATAGTTTTGTTCTTAGTTTTAACTATGATCTCATTTTCTTATTCTCTTATACCACTTGTATGAGTGTGTATATTATACCAACAATCAATGTCAATGTTCCCAAACTTCCAGAAACACCAATATTTTACAAAAAATATCAATTCTTTTTTCCTTTGAAGTAGTTTTTCTATATTTATTTCATTTATGTATTTATATAGATTCACCATAATTTTGGGATTAGTTTGGGTAACTACTCTTCATAAATATTCACACATCCACCCTTAATGTATTGGTGAGTTTTTTTATATTTTATATCCCTGGGTGTTGCATACACGTTGATCTTTGTACAACACTTACAAATAAAAAGGACTTAGCAATTATAAATTTATTAGGGTAGTGGGATACATTAATCCATGAGGATGAAATGAAGACTCTCTAAATGTTCTGAAGACTTTTATCTTTGTTCATTGATTATAGAATATATTATTTCTCTTATTCTTTGTTTTGATAGGTATTCCATAATAACAACAGTACTTTTCTTAAGTTTATACATACATTGCCTCCACTTCAATATAAATCTTTCTTGCAATACTATCTTTTAATTCCTTCTTGTTCTATTCCTGTAGATCTTTGAAAGCATAGAAATTTGATCGTGAGAAAGACAAAGAGAATATTTTGATGTGTTCTCATTGTTTGGTTTTATGTCACATTATATTTTAGTTATAGTTTATCTTTTCCATATAATTTCACATCACCCTATTATATTATGTTCAGGGTTTGAAGATCTTGACAAAGTCTACACGGGAACTCATTTTTTGGCTATAAAAGATTGATGGAGACAACTATCCCGAGGTATATTGATGAGTATGTACAGATTTACTGGATTCGATGAAGATTTTTTTAACAATAATGATAAATTAAAAATTAGAACCTTACTAATATGAATATAATTAAAATTTCCTAAATAAAATTATGGGAAACTGGTTTAAACAAAGAACAAACAATAAAAAATAATCTACCATAAAATTGAGTATACATTTCTAAAAATAGTAAAATAAAATTAACCACATCTATAAAAAATAACCATGAAGTAGACAAAATAAAACTCACCCAACTAGTCCTAGAATTCACTGAACCAATAGAATTTAAAAAAAATGGATTTTAACTAAATAATATTTGACGTATTGTGAAAAAATTAATAGTAAATTAAAATAATGTGCAGTAACAATATTATGATTCACATAATTAAAAATAAATAAGAACTAAATAATTCTGAAATGATCATTGTGAATTTAATATATTGTTTGTTTCCATTATATTTTTTTCTGAAATGAAACACTGATATACTATATAATTGTCAAGACAAAAAGATTATATACCATTAATAAGAAGAATAATTACTAATTAATTGGAATGTACAATTTGATAGCATCATTTGGAAACATGGATTTGTTTCCCCTTACTTGTAAGAACATGATTTGACCTATGGGGGGGTTGTGGTTCTTAAATGTTGGGTGGTGACATGTATAGTCACGAGAGACAGGTATGTTATTGTTTAATTTTTATTTTATTTTCTTCATTGCATCATCCACTTAGGCCTTTTACTGCTTTCTATGGACGGAGGGTGGGTATATTCTGTGAAGGGGCCAGAAGGGTACTGGAGGAGGTGAAGCGGTTTTCTTTGCAGGGGAGGGAGATCAGGGTAGTGGAGAGATTGATTACTATGTGTCATTTTTGTCTTCCTTTATACTAGAAGCCCCCCTTTTTATATGAATCACTCATTTCTGTAGTAAATTAGTGCTAATGTTGGTGCATGAATCTAGAGGACACTACATATGTACATTTCACATAGACACCACTTTTTTCTACTACCAAAAACAATCTATCATCAGCATGATCTATTCACTGAATACACCAAGATTTTGACTGCCAATGCATAGAGAATATTTTTCATGTGTTGGACATCAACATCTATTTGTGGTGACTTCTCCTTGATCAATTTTAAATGTATATCCCAGCGTATAGTCAAACGTTTCACCTATCTCATGATAAATCACTCTACTACAATAAAAATGAAATCCAATCGAGTCCGGTACAAATTATTTGAACTTAAGACACTCACTACCTACATCCCAAATTCCCATTTTGCTTGGTCAATATCATTCATCTAAAATATTTTATACATTTAAATATTCATATCGTAAAGCCTTTTCTTCACCAAACTGAAAATAAGCATGTCATCATCATAGAGAGGAAATATGTTGAAATTCCCATCACAAAACACCTTTTGGTAATATAAATGAACTACATTACTTCAGATAAAATTCTATTACATCATAAGGTCATTAAACATCCACTTCCTCTTATACTACCTTGGAGCGTGTTACAAACTGTAAAGGCTTCACATTAGCTTGAAATAATATCCTAGTTTCCATTATCCATAAAAAATCCAAATTCTCCATGTAAATTACCTCATATAAGTCCTTATGAAGCTATCTTATCTTCATATTCAACTATTCTATATGAAATACCTAAATGAAAACCATAATCAGTAGCACTCAAATAGTTATATATTTAAATATAAGTGAAAAAATATAAGAAAAATACACACATTTTATTGAATATCAACCCTTTATGACTAGCTATTCCTTATACCTTTATTTAACATCCACCCCTTCCTTAAACTAATTCACCCATCTATTATAAAGAATTTTATTCCTAGTTGACTTTTTTATCAGATCCCATGTTCCATATACATGGAGGGAATAATTCTCATCTCTCATGGATAACTCCCATTGATTTGATTCATTCATATTTATAGCCTCTTTGAGGATCTCTAGCAATTCATATTACATGAGTGACTGATAATGAAAATAACTCCCATATCTTTTCATTTGGTTCCTTACTTTAGTAAACCTCCACAACTCCCTCAGTGGCTAACCACCTTCTGATATTGTAACTTATAAATATATATATTCCATAGATATTTCTTTCAGAAATTTACCCCAATATTTTATAGGCTTAGGTATTTATGATACATATTGTTTTGGAAACACCATGGTAACTTAAATCTAATCCATTAAAACCTCTGAATGGTCTGTTGTTTTTGTTAACATTTTCATTCTTGAATTTTTTGAAACACCCATAACTTATGGATGCCCATTTAGTTGAACATCATCCTCTTAAGAAAAATTTCTCTCATTAAAATTCTCAACTATGTTTATATCCTTTGACTTTATATATTCATTTAAGGAAAAATTTCAACTTATAAAAATCCCTTAATAATTTCTATCCAAGAGTTAAAAAATAAGACTCTTCATTTACATATCCTAAAAACTAATATCCTTTTTCACTAGGTATATTTGTCAAACAATGGTTACAAACACCTCAGACATGTTCTTGGGAAATAACCCCCACACTCTCTATGTTTTATTATTGATGAATGTTATATGGAACAATGATCCTCAGATATAATGAGTTAGAGCAAGCCCCCATACATCTATATAAACCAACTCTAGATTCTATCCCTTCAATAAATTACCTTCATTTTGGAAGGAAACCATAAATTGTTTCTAAAGATGCTACCTTCACAATTCCCATACTCCATAATTCTAATTTTTAACATAACTTTAACGGTGAGGATCTTTATCCCCATCTAACTCATGTCATCCATATGGATATGCCATAACATTTAAAAAGAAACTTATCTAGCATGAATTGAAACTTTCTATACACTAATGAGGTACAAATTCCCATCCTTAACTTTTTTATCCACAACCATGGAACAATGTGAAATTTTCCATGCACCATCTATGAATGCTATATAAAAACATACATCATCTATCTAATGAAAATTAAGTATTCCTTTTTTCTAGTATGCACCACACACCCCATAACTCAAACATAATTCTATTTCCCATATTCAAAGATATGACACATTTTTCTATAATTGTTAGAGAAAGATGACATATAAAGTGAATCTTTACATATCTTTTGGAAGTATAGTTCATCAGGCTTCCCCCACTAAATTTTAAGTGAAATGAAGCATGAGAGTCTGTAGCTAAGACTCAAGATAATTAGATACACTCAACAACATACCACTCTTATATTTTAATATAAGATTAAGAAATCTACATTCAAAAGTCTATCTTCTATAATTCAATCTCCACTCATTGAAATTATTTTTCAGGTGTCCTTTCTTCCCATAAATCCAACACATGGGATCATATTCCTTTGAGCTACTACCACTCCAACATGTTCTGATTTCCCTTTTCTGTAACATTTCTCTGTTGTGATACTCTCCCTTCCTTCCACACAATATGAATTTTTAGAAGATGCCTCTTTTTGATGAAGTTCTTCATTCTCTATTAGGTCTTTAATGTTTCCAAAGACCAGCTCATTTTTTCTGCTTGATTTACTCACTACAGTTGCCATCATTTCTCAAGAATTGGGGAGTTATGAAACTATCGAAACCCACTAAAGTTCTCCAAACATCATCTGTATTGAATCTAAATTACTTCAAATTATGTTGAAGTCGTTGATATGATGTATCACTACTTTACCATTTGATACCTTCATGATAAAAAACCTCACCAAAAGGAATACCTTATTCATTATAGTCGACTTCTCATACATGTCAGTGATGTTATCCATAAGTTTTAATATAATTTTTAATTCTTGGATATTATAATCTAGGTTCCTAGATAATTACATATGAATCAAAGATGAATCTTCCATTCTAAGTCCATCCAGATTTGGAAACATTTTCCACATTAAACCACAAATATGAATCCCATAACACGAGTCTCGTGCTTAGAAAATAAAAAAGGAAGAGTTTCATCTGTGAGGAGAAATCACCCAGAATCACCATAGAGAAGGTGTAAATCGAGAGAACAATATAAGGGAGGGATAAATAGGGGTTTTCTAGAGAGTAATTGATTCCAAGACTCATTAATAAATTCCCTAAAATAATCACATGTGGTCTACCATCAAGGTGTAAAAGTTCCCCCAAAATTTAGTGGCTAAATCATCCATTGAAAAACTACAATGAATGGAACCACTCTTTGGACCACAACATGTTGTGTTCACCCAAGCTGTTTTAGATAGACTACCAAAACAAGGTCAAACGTGTGCCAACAAAACCAAAAAATAAGTCCACTAAAGTGAAAGGACATACCCTTGGTCATTTTTCAAGAACCAAAACTTCCACCATGGAGTGGTGAATCTGTACTGCCTATTTCCAACTCACCTGCCCAACTCGCCCTTATTTCAACATTGTTAATCCCATGTTCTGCCACAACCACCCCTATAGTTATGTTGTCGTTTCCATTTCTAATTGGAATAATCCTAGTACACTACACTCAAATCCACACCCAGTGTTATGGAATGGTGGTATCTTTCCATCCAACCAGTTCACCATTCCCACAACCCAACATGACAAACTCCACATCGAGCACTATGACCTCCACCACACCTACCACTAAGTCTTGGTAAATCCCACATTAACCCATCCACAATTTCTAACCATAAACCCATCCTATACTCCCCGAAACCAATATAAGACACTAATAAATCATAAGAAAAAACATAATCCCATATATTGGGGGTGTCACATTATTGGAAGGATATCAGAAGTCATTGGGATGCATAAGGGTACTTGTGATGTTATATAAGAGTCACTCTCAGTGTTTGAGACACAGGTAAGAGTACCTATGAAATGACACTATATAGGTAATGTTTGTTAAGACCCTGAAGTCTAGAAATTGTAAAATTACTCATTCACACTATGTTTCATCAAGGTAGGTTATTAAATATGGAGGGGTTACAATAGTTTTCAAAGGGATGTGTAAAGGTACTCTATGGTTAGAATGAAATTTGAAAAAAAGTACTAGATTCATTGTGATATGTATGATTCAGATGCTTGATAAGTAAGGTATAGCATAGTTCTTCAAATAAAATACATAAGGGTAATAATAAGGCAATGCATAGGGGTACTCAAAAGGTAATGAGATTTTTTATAATTAAATAGTATTATTGGGAAGATTATAATGCCAATTGTCATAGAATTTATATACTCAAAATATAGATATAATATTCATTTGACTCTATGAATATAGAAGAGAAGAAGAATATTAAGTGTGGTGAATATGAGGGAGCCTAATAATGCAATATTCCTAGATATTATGTGTATCAAATTATAAAACAAGAAGGAAGTTGATGAGATACTACAACTATTTTCCCAATTTTCATCTAAGACATAAGAGAAGAAAAAAGATGAATAATGAAGAAAAAGAAGAAGAAGAAGAGAGTTAAGGTCGATGATACTACTACTAGTTTGTGGTCTGTGAGTTGATGTTGTGAAGAAGGAGAATAAGATTGAGTGAGTAAGACTAGAAATACTAGTATTGTGTAAGTTTTGGATATTAAATTTCATGAAGAAGATTGAATTGACATGAAGATACTAATATACATGTGATTGTAGCATGTTATCCTTTTGATATCAAAGATGTTGATTAAGGAATAATATTTTATTATGGTGATTCAGTGACATCCAAAAGTACCTTGAAAAAAGTGTTCAAGAGGTCATAGGAGGGATCCATTATAAATTCTCTATATCCAGTATAAAGAGTGCAATTGAGAGACTGTAAATTAATCAAGATAATTTAAAACTATCGAGAGATAGTAAAGTATTTTTGGGAGATAACCTACTTGTACTCAACTTTGTGATACAGTGGATATATGAGTCTCAGACATCACCCAAACACACCAAGGATTAAATACCCACATAAGGATCAATCCTTGAAAAATACTATAAACTTATTCTTTATCTTTATTATTTTTCATGTGGTAATTGTGCCTTGGGAATTCATATGTAGATACATATATCTTAACTGATATAGAGATTCAAATTAATTGTAGAGGGATATATATAGATACATATAACAAGAGGTATATATTGGATTTATTTTCAAATATGGGGTGTATTTATAGTGGTAATTACAGAGGGATGCAGGCTGCTGTGGTGTATTGTCAGTAATTGTACAGGGTTGCAGGCAGGCTGCTGGGAGGGATACAGGCAGGCTGTTGGGAGGGATGCAAGCTATTGGGATGGATGCAAGAGGATACAGGCTACTGGGAGGTATTGTCAGTAATTTCATAGGGTTAAGGTTGATGGGAGTGATGCGGACAGTCTTCTGGGAGGGATGCAGGCTATTGGGAGCTTTGAGTGGTAGAAACTAAATACCAATGGTTTCTAAGAACCGTTAGTAAAGATTTTCAATGTGGTTTATACCAACATTTCATAAGAACTTTTTCTATAGATGTGAGTATATACCAAGGGTTGGTGTGAAACTGTTGGTAAACCTATGTACCAATAGTTGAAAAACTGTTGGAAAAGAGGCATTTAACAACAGTATAAACCTTTGGTAAAATGATATCCCAATGGTTTTCACAACCCATTAGGATAAGGTGATTTTTAATGATTTAGCCCAACGGTTATCCAGTAGCCATTGGTATATATCTATCCTCGGACCGTATCAACCAATGCTTTGGAAAACCTTTGGTATACTGTATACCCATGGTTTTCCAGCCTATACCAATGGTTTAAAACATTTGGTATACAGTAAATTTCCAATAGTGATTCTAATCCCCAATAATGTTGGACTGATCAATCTTTTCTCTTTGATTTCTCCTTTGGGGTTCGACCAATTTATCTCTAGCTATAGCTTCCTCTTCTGATTCTTCTTGTAAGTCAACATGATGTTGTGACTCCTGATATTTTTGAACATCTTCCTCTACCTTTTTATTATCATTTGTTCCATGTTCACATTCTTCCTCATCTTCTATCACATCAGCCTAAGAATTCCTTGAAGAATTTGTATTTTTCTCTTCAATAATCTTAACATCAGTTCTTTCCACAATTATTATCATGTGCTTATTGAAACACTTGTAGGATTAGTTGTTCATTTAGTATCCAAGAAATATTTCTTCATCTACATTGACACCATACTTCCCTTGATTTCCTTCTTTGTTTCGGATGAAACATTTTCTTCTGAAAACATGAAAATATTTCAAGGAGGGATTTATTCCATGCCATAATTAATATAGTGTATTTTCTCTCCCATTTATAGCCATGTTCGGTTTTTTATATACATTGTTGCTTGAAATTTCTCTCTCTATTAATTTTGAGTAATACAACTCTCAATTATCATAGTTCTGGCCATGTTGTTTACATGTCGATTCATGCACTCAATAACTCCATTTTTCAATGGAGTTCTCACAATAGCTAGCTCATGTTGTATATCATTCTTATCAAGGAATTTTTCAAATTCAATGGATTTTTATTTCCCTCCACTATTAGATAATAACAATTTAATTTTTCGTCTAGTATAATTCTCTATGATTTGTTGATATGTTTTCATGCAGTCACACACTTGTCGTTTCCTATTTATAACCGTTAAACATGCCATTATACTGTAATCATCTATGAAAAGGATTAATTATCTTTCTCCATGAGTTACAAAAACATTTATCAGGCCACATATATCTGTATGGATGAGGTCAAGTATATTTGATTCTCTTTTCTTCTTTGGCCGGTAGGAATTGCAGAACCTTTTCCCTCTCATGCAATCATCACAAATCTTTTCTTGTTCATGGTTTGTAATAGGGATATCCATGACTATATTCATATTAGATATTTTTTCCATGGATTTCTGATTTATTTTCTAAAATATCTGATGTCATAAGTTGTTTTCCTCTTCAACTACTTATATGAAATAGTAACATAGTTTGGTTGATGAGTATTGACTCGTCTCTGATCATTCAAAGAATTTATCCTATCATAACTCTACCTGAAATACATAGATTTATGGCCAAAGATATAATATTGAATGAAATATCCATAGAAAGTATTTCTTCTATAAAAAGTAGGATATGAATATGTTCTCCTTTGTTAAACTCCTAACTCTTCCCCATTCATATAGATCCTTTCCTCTTCGTAGTATGACAAGGTATGGCCCAAATAGCTACAAAAATAACACTTCATGAAAGTAAATTTCTTCTCACTTCTATTTCTCCTAATGCCTCTTTCCATGGAAAAATAGTTTTACTTCTTATCATTTCTGAAAACTCAAGGATAATCATCAATTCTCTATTTAGTTTGATTTAATGGTTTCTTTTTAGAACTTTTGGTGGATTTTCAACATGATCATCTTTCAACATGCCTTTATTATGGTTCAATTTATTTATAATATTTGACATTTTAGCATCACAAAAAATTCCACTATTTCCCATGCATGTGGGTCTTTGATCACTCAAGATCTTTTCAAATCCATCAGAACTACATTTTTATCTCTCTAGAATCTCATCATATTAGAACCTTCCAAATTGTATTTTCTTCATTTATTCTTTTTAAAGTGATTCAATTTCAAGTTTACTTCTTAGAGTAACAACATTTTATTTGAGTAACTCAATGGTCTTGGACTTATCATCCCATCTCGAGGTAAGGTCATTGATGTCCTTTTCTTATTTTAAATTCTGAGTTTTAGTTCCACAACATAATCTATGCTTTTAATGATTGATGACTGTACTTTTACTAGTTCTCTTAATCGATCAATTTATTCTTCTAGCTGGTCAATATATTCTAAAGATTCCTACACCATTTCCTTACACTTATTACATATATTATATTTATTCTCAATCTTACTAAAAGAATCCTTAACTTGAAGCATGGGATTGACATTAGTAGTCAATTGATAAACTATAGATTTATCTATTAATGGTTCTAACCTTTCAATGGTAGACATCAAGGAAGCATGGTTCCCAGATTTAAATTCTGCTTCCCCTTCCGCAAAGAGTTCATTTTCATCGTATTCTTCTTCACAAAAAAACTCTTTCATTGAAATTTTTTTCAAGATTTAAAATATATCTTTTTGAAAAACATTTTCTGAGGCTTTTGAATGCCTTCATCTTCACTTTATTCTTCATCAAACTTTCATGGGCAATGAGAGGCAATGTTCCCAACTCTACCACAATAAAAACAAACCAGAGGTAGAATTCCTTCAAATTTCCCTATTCCCCTATTGAGTTTGTTGGAAATGAGAGAAATAACATCTTTTTACTCATAGTATTAATCAACAAATTATTCTTAAATTTACAGTTTGTCGATGGCATTGAATTACATTTCCTTTCTCACATGATTCATTGCATCTTCTGGGTTGACTCTCATCTCATATGCTACTAGGCTGCTTAGTATATTATCAAGAGAAATTTTGGAAAGATACCTTTTATCAAGAGCATAAACCTTTGAATTATAAATGGGTATAATTATTATAAATATTTTTTTTACAATATCAATTTCTTTAATCAATTTTCCAAACACTAAAATTTCTCATATAAATTCAGTAATACAACTAAATAAATAATCACCATTTTCATTAGGGTGCATCTTCATATCATCAAACCTATTGCGTTAAACTTGGAGCTTTTCCTCCTTGAATTTGTTGTCACCTTTATAAATATTCTATAGTTTCTCCTACATAAACTTCTCAAAAATGATTTTCATCACCTTCAGATATATTTGATCAGAAAGAGCTACTGTTTGGATATATTATGTTTTATTATCAGCATCCAAAATTTTCCTATCTGTATCTATCAGAGATAGACTAGTTGGATTAGTGACTTGTATTCTTTTTGAATTGGAAAAAAGTACAACAATTCCAAGAGATATTAGATAATATATCATCTTGTTATTCCATATCTAAAATTTACTTCTATCAAAAAAAGGAACTCCCTTGACATTAAATATATTCTCCATGTCAAAAAAAATTGGACAAATTTAACACGAGAAACCTTTAGGCTCTGATGCCACTTGAAGGACCCCGAAACACCCTGAGAGGGGAGGGGTGAATTAGGGTGTCAACATCTACTTTTTAAACAAATTGATTTTGTTCCGACATTAAGAGGTTCCTTTTAAACCTACTTGAATAATAATTGTATAAAATAAACAATCACATGCAAAGCAATGATAAAATAATTTTACTTAGTTCACCACTAAGGGATATATCGAAGGAACATACTCCGATGGTGTTTTGGTCATACCGAAAACCACTAATCTTTACAAGTTTTCAATTATAAGAGTTTAGCATCGTCACTTTGTGCCAGGTGCAATGCCTTTACAAGGTTTTAGGGATCCAATGATGTGTCCCTCAGATCACTTCCGCTGACACCCCCTTTATCACTACATTGGAAGAGTTTTCACTTAGTTTATCAACTTGAAGGGCTCTTAAATGTTTTAACATTGGATCATGTATCCTCAACTAAAAATGGATGCTTTTTTGAAGTCCCATAATCCCTCACAGATGTAATTTATTTTCCCATACACTAATATGTTATGGAAATTAATTTTGCCAACAGATTTGGTAAATTTTAAGGATTCCTTTGATGTTATTTGTACTAATACTTTATTTTCATACAATTGTTGTTTGTGCATACCGTTGTTGTTTCCACATACCGTATAACTATTTTTTTGTACTATCTAGATGTTTCCTCATACCATCCAACTCCACTGTGAACTTCCCTTCTCTATGTACTTCCCTACTCTATGTACTACACCACTCCTCCACGTACTGCCTTGCTCCGTGTACTACCTCTCTCCGCCGTGTATTGTGAGGGATTCCTACGCAAACCAAACTATCTTCCACATAATGTTTTCCATATGCAGATAATTATCTCAATAGATTGTCTTCTCCTCCGTGAACAGCTTTGGACTTCACTAGATTTCTTCTAGAAATTTTAATCTCCAATCTCTTCTCTCTTAACAAAGGGGATTATTATTCCTTAAATAGGAATATAACTAAAAAAATGTTAACTCGATTTACCCAAATTTTTAATTTGGTACAATCTTCATTGTACTGAACTCCATCAACATACTATGTTGGCCTCCACCACATACCGCTCCTATTTCGCGAACCACAGCAATCCCTCCAACCTTCATCATTTCATGTACTACAGTTCTTCACCTCGTACCATTGCTGTAGACCATTTTTGATAGCATTATGCATATATCTCTCCTTCACTACATACCGTCGTTGTGAATTGTTTTCTATTTTGTGCACCATTCTGCACACTACACGCCTTCATCGCATACTTTCTGCCTTCACTGCATACCGTGTACCACACTCCTTCACCGCGTACCACATGTCTTCGTCACATACCATTGTAGAAAACTGTTACCAAACTCCGAATTTTTTAGGCCCCAAAAATTGGAATACACTGGGAAACTGCACCACCTTCAATACTTCTTTCAACCTCAAACATGTGATCGTATTCTTTGAAAACTCCCTATCCATCCATGTGTGAATTGACAAAAAACACAAACCAAAGTCCATTATTATCAACGAATAACCTTGGTTTCAATAATCTCCCCCTTTTGGTTTATTCGCAATCTTTGGATAAATTCATTGATGGGCCAACCACGATCAAAACCTGAACCTTCAACAAACAAATCATACATCACTCTAAGTCTATATGAGCAGTGCTCGGTGTAGAAAAGAAAGAGAGAGGAAAAAAATTTAATTCTCATTCTTTTCATTTCTCCCCCAAAGTTGTAGTGCCCACTTTTTCCAGTATCCAAAAAAAATCGATCACATTCAATTGAATTTATTCATTCTCCACCATTGAAAATAAACAAAAAAATAGGTATTTAGACATTGTAGAGCTCAGAACATACTCCTGGTGGATCGTATGTCTCCCATAAACTTACAACACTTCCAAAAATAGATTAACTTAGTAAAAATAAGTGGGGAGAGAGAAATCTCATAACCTCTTTATGCATTGGGAGGTGGCTGAACACTAAGGTTCAACCGATGTTTCTCAAACACAGCCATTGACAATGGCTTGGTCATATTTTCCGCCACTTGCTCGTCAGATCCGACATGGTCCACTTTGATCACGCCATGTTCAAATTTTTCCTTGATGAAGTGATATTTGATCTCAATATGTTTTTTATGAAAATTCTTAACATAATTTTACATAAGAACAATTACGCTCTTGTTATCACAGTAAATCACCATTGGTTGTTTCACCTCATCACCTATGTCAATTAGTTATTGGTTCATCCAAAGTAGATGAGTGCATTCCTTGTATGAAGATATATATTCATCTTTAGCAGTAAAAAGAGATATACTTTCATGTTTCTTGCTAAACTATCCCACACATTTATTTCCAATATAGTATGCTCCACCCCTGGTAGACTTTCTATCCACTACATCTCATGCCCAGTCAGCATCAGAAAAATTATCTCTTCTAGAAGCAATGTATATCCCATAATTATGTGTACCTTGAATGAATATCATGATTCTATTCATTGCCTCTATATTTTCTTCCTTCAGATTAATTAGAAAGCAGGTTGCATGGAAAGTTTAAAAGATAATATCTAGTCATGTGGTTGTCAGGTACAGTAGGCTTCCAATGATTCTTCTGTACTAAGTGGGATCCACAGAAGTCTTGTCCTCATGCTTCCTGATCTTTGTTCCAACCACAATAAGAGTCCACATTGGTTTGGAATCTTGTATATTGAAGTACTTCAGTAGCTCTATTTCATACATTTCATAAGAAATGAAAGTGTAATCCTTCTTCTGAATCACCTATAACCCTCAAAAGTTTTTGAGTTCTCAAATCATAGACATTTCAAATTCTTATTTCATGTGATTGGAAAATTCATCCACTAATCCATGTCTTCTTCCACTGAAAATGATATAATCTATGTATACCAATACCATGAACTGATCCTTTTGATAATTCTTCACATAGATATTCTGATCCACTCATCCTATTTGAAACTCAAGCTTTATCAGATAAAATTATAAATGAGAGTACCATGCTTGTGGTGCCTGTTTTAGGCCATAGAGAGATTTCAATAATTTGGAAACCTTTAATTCATCATTTCTAAGAAAGAAAACCATGGTTTGTTCAATGTATACTCTGTCTTCCAATACTCTATTTTAGAATGATGTCATAACATCCATTTGATACACTTTATAAAATCATTGGATTTCCATGGGAAGAAATAGTATGATTGACTCTAATATCTCTACTAGAGTAAATGCATCTTCAACATCAACACCTTTGATTTTTAAATATCCTTTACAGACCAAGCACACCTTATTTCTGATCACATTTCCATGCTCATCAAATTGTTTCTTGAAAATCCACTCTATGCCAATAACATTGTGACCATCAAATCTTTTGACAATATCCCAAGTATGTTTTTTTCAATATGATATAATTCTTCATTCATTTATTTCACCCATTAATCATCCTTTGTAGCCTTTTAAAATGAGTATGGTTACATAACTAATAGAAATACACATTGATAATTTTTACCCACTCTCCACATCTATGTAGGTGCATTCTGACCCCCCGATAATGTTGGACTGATCTATTTTTTCCCTCTGATTTATCCTTTGGGGCTTCACCAAATTCTCTTTAGCTATAGATTCCTCTTCTAAATGTTCTTCTAGGTCAACATCATGATGTGACTCTTGAGTGTTCTGAACATCTTCCTCCACCTTTTTATTATCCTTTGTTCCATGTTCACATTATTCCTCATCTTCTATCACATTAGCATAAGAATTCCTTGAAGCATTCATATTTTTAACTTCAATGATATTAACATCACTGCCTTCCACAATTCTTCCCAAGCACTTATTGAAACACTTGTAGGATTTTTTTTTCATTGAGTATCCAAGAAATATTCCTTCTTATGCATTTTCACCATACTTCCCTTGATTTTTTCATTGTTTCTACTGAAACATTTTCTTCTGAAAACATGAAAATATTTTAAGGAGGGTTCCTTCCATGAAAAAATTCATATGGTTTCTTTGTATCACCAATATATAGCCTTATTCCATTTTGAATGTACAATGCATCTTGAACTACCTCTTTCCAGTAATGTCAAGGAATACTACTCTCAATCAGTATAGTTTTGGCCATGTTTTATAGATATCGATTCAAGCACTCAACAACTCCATTATGTTGTGGAGTTCTCCCAACAGCTACCTCATGTTGTATCACATGATTATCCAGGTAATTTTCAAATTCAATGGACATGTGTTCCCCTCTATTGTTAGATCACATCACTTTGATTCTTCTCCTAGTATTATTCTTGGCGATTCGACAATATGTTTTCATGTATTCAAGCACTTGCCTTTTCTTGTGTATAATAATTAAACATGTAATTATATTTTAATCATATATAAAAAGATGTATTACCTTTCTCAATGAGTTATAGAAACATTTATCAGGCCACATACATCTGTATGGATGAGGTCATGCAGATTTGATGCTCCTTTATTTTTGGGTCGATAGGAACTGCAAAACAATTTCCCTCACATGCAAGCATCATAGGTCTTTTCATGTTCATGCCTCCGAATAGATATATATATGACTATCTTCATATTAGATATTTTTTCCATGTCTTTATGATTGATTATCCCCATTCTATGATTCTATAAGTTGTTTTCCTCTTTAACTATTATGTAGAAAATATTCTCTTTTCTGTCAACCTCATATAAGTTTCCATCTATTATGCACCCTTTCATGAGAGAATTTCCAAACTTTCCTCTTACAGTACATCCATTCTGATTGAATGTCACAATAAGACCTAAGTCACAGAGTTGACTCACACTAGAAAGATTATAAAGCAGACCTCCAGCATAAAGGACATCAGTTTTCTTTAGCTCTCCATTATCTAGCTCAGTACTTCCACTGCCTTTTAACTTAAAAGCACCGTCATTACCTAACATCACTATTCCATCGAACTTTTTCTTGACATTCATTAATAGGTCATCATTACCCTTCATGTGGGATGAACATCCTCCACCAAGAATCCAAGTGTGGTTGTTCTTTCTAGCTTTGAGAGCTACTTCTGAAAAATTAGATTTTTTCAATTTTCCTCTTTTATTTCCATAAGTTATTGGATTGGTTGTAGGAAATTTATTTTCTTTAAATTATCTCTTCCATGTACATGGGTTCTTCATATTCAAATTCTTCTTCCAGAGAAGCAAACCTGTTTGAAGTAGCAACACCATCTGGTTGACGAGTATTGAATTATCTCTGATCATTCAAAGAATTTATCTTGTCATACCTATATACGTAATACATAGCTTTGTGGAAAAATTTATCATAGTTAATGCAATATCCATAGAAAGTATTTCTTTTATAATAATTAGGATATTAATATTTTCTTCTTTATTGAACTTCTGACTCTTCCCCATTCATATAGCTTTTTTCATCTTCGTAGTATGACTTGGTATGGCCCAAATAGCCACAAAACTGGCTCTTTATGAAAGTAAATGTATTCTCACTTATATTTATCCTAATTACTTCTTCCTCAAGAAAATAGTTTGACTCCATATCATTTCTGAAAAATCAAGAATAATATTTTGTTCTTTTTTTAGTTTGATTTAATGGTTTATTTCTCATCACTTCTGGTGGATTTTCAAATTGATCAACTTTCAAATTGCCTTTATTTTGGTTCTCTTTATTTATAGTATTTTTCATTTCAACCTCACAACCAATTACACTATTTTCCATGCATGTGGTTCTTTGATCACTCAAGATCTTTTCAACTCTATAAGAATCACATTTTTCTCTCTCTATAATCGTATCATCCAAGAACCTTCCAAATTATATTTTTTTTTATTTCCTTCTATTTAAATTGATTCACCTTTGAGTTTACTTCTCATAGTAACAACTTCTTCTTTGAGTCCATCAATGGTCTTGGACTTCTACTCTAGTATTGAGGTAAGTTCATTGATGACCTTTGCGTATTCTTAATTTCTGAGTTTTAATTCCACAACATCATTAGTGCTTTCGTGGATTGATGATTGTACTTTCAAGTGTTCTCCCAATTGATCAATTTTCACTTCTTACTAATCAATATATTCTAAATATTCATGCACCATTTCCTTCCACTTATTTCATCTCTTTCATTTATTCTCTAGATTACTAAAATCATTCTTAACATACAACTTGGAATAGGGAATAGTAGTCAATTGAATATCTCTAGCTTTATCTGTCAAAGGATCAGACTTTTCAATGGTATCAATTATGGAAGCACAGTTCCCATATTTTAATTATGCATCCTCTTCCTCAATGAGTTCATTGTCATCATCTTCTTCTTCAAAAACAAAACTCTTTTGTTGAAATTTATTTCCATATTTAAAATATCTATTTTTGAAAAACCTTTTCTGATGCTTTTTAGTGTCTCTATATTTCCTTTCTTCATCATTGAACTTTCTTGAGAAATAAGAGGCAATGTTCCCAACTCTTCCATAATGAAAACAAGATATAGGTAGCATTCCTTCAAATTTCCATATTCCCTTGTTGAGTTTCTTGGTAATGAGAGAAAGAAATTTTTTTACTCATAGTCTTTGTCAACACGTTCTCCTGAAATTTTAATGTTTTCTATGGATTTGAATTCCACTTCCTTACTTACACAAGTTTTTGCATCTTCTGGGTTGAATCTCATCTCATATGCCCCCAAGCTTCTCAACAGGTTATCAAGAGAAAGTTTTGAAAGATCCATTTATTCAATAGATGAAACATTTGCATTATAAATGGGAGGAAGTCTTCTAAAGATTTTCTTTAAAATATCAATGTCTTTCATATCTTCATCAAGCCCTTAAATTGCATTGAAAACATCTATAATTCGACTGAAGAAAGAATCAACATTTTCATTAGTGTTCATCTTCATATCATCAAAACTATTGTGCAAAACTTGGATCTTATCCTCCTACAAATTGATTTAGACTTCATAAATATTCTCCAATTTCACCCACATAGACTTTTCTGATGTGCTTTTCATCACCTTTAGATATATTTGATCATAAAGAGTTGTAGTTAGGGAATTTTCTGCTTTAGTATCAGCATTCATCATTTTTCTTTCTGTGTCTATCTTGGATAGACTGGATGGATTAGTGACCTATAATCCTTGGGTAGTAGAAAAGAGTACATAAATTCCAAGAGATATTAGATGATATATCATCATGTTCTTCCATATCTGAAACTCACTTCCATCAAACAAAGGATATCCACTGACATTAACTGTATTCATCATGTCAAAAATAAACAGGACCGATTTAACACTAGAATCTTTTAGGCTCTGATGCCACTTGAAGGACCCCAGAACACCCTGATGGGGGAGGCGTGAATCGGGGTATCAACTTGTTATTTTTAAATAGATGGATCTTATTCCCATATTGGTAGGTACTTGTTAAACCAAACTGAAAAATAATTCCAGAAAATAAACAATCACATGAAAAGTAATGACACAACAATTTTACTTGGTTCACCACTAAGGGCTACGTCCAAGAAGTATATGCCGACAGTGTGTCGATCATACAAAAAAACCACTAATATTTACAAAATTCAGATTATAATATTTTAGAATAGTTACCTTGTTCCATGCGCACTTCCTTTACAAGGTTTTAGGGATAGAACACAGTGTCCCTCAAACCACTTTCACTAACTCCCCCTTACTCAGTTCTTTAGAGGAGTCTTCACTCTATTTATCATATTGATTGTCGCTTCAATGGTTTAACATTAGATCATGCATCCTAAATATAAAATGGATTCTCTATTGAAGTCCCTTAATCACCCACAGATGTAATTTATCTTCTCATACACTAATATGTTATGGAAATTAATTTCACAAACTGATTTGGTCAATTTTCAGGCTTCCTTCGATGTTCCGCATACCACTGATGTTTTTGTGTACCATTGTTGTTTCCAAGTAACTCTACATTTCCACGTACCATATAGATATTTCTATGTATTGTCCATCTGTTTCCATGTACCTTCCATCTCTTCTACAAACTACCCTTCTCCGTGTACTACCCTACTCCACGTACTGCTCCACTCCTCTATGTACCATCCTGCTTCGCGTACTGGCTTTCTCTATCACGTACTGTGATGTCTTCCTTCATAAATCTCACTCTCTTATGCTGACCTTTTTACTTATGCTGATAATTCACTCTGCATACCATCTTCTCCTTTGTGAACCACTTCAGACTTCACTAAATTTCTTCTTGAAATTTTAATATCCAATCTCTTCTCTCTTAAAAAATGGGATTTTGGTTCCTTAAATAGGCACATAACTCTGCAAAAATCGATAATCTAAATTACAAATTTTTTTAATGTGGGTAAATATTTACTGTACTAACTTACATCTTCATACTATGTTGTCCACCACCGTGTATCTCTTCAGTTTTTCAAATCATAGCAATCCCTCCAACCTTCATCATTTTACAAACTATATTTCTTCACCACGTATTGTCGCTGTGAACTGTTTTCCATTTTTCACACTGTTCCTCATACCACATGCCTTCACCGCGTACTCTGTCCCTTCACCGTATACCACGTACCATGCGCCTTCACTACATACTGCACACCTTCACCGTGTACCGTTGCTGCAAATAATTACCAAACACCTAATTTTTTATGCCCAAAAGTTTTGAAAACACTGGGAAACTGTGCCACCATTAATAATTCTTTCAACCTCAAACGTATGACCATATTATTTGTAAACTCCCTAGTCATCCATGTGCATATTAACAAAAAAATCAAACCAAACTCCATTATTATCAATGAACTGCCTTGGTTCCAACATAATTTTTTTGTGTGAAGAAATCTAACTAAACACTTCACCTGTGTGTTTATTATTGAAAACACAATAGAGTTACTATATAGAACATGTATTCATTAATTTTTATAAGATATATTTGACCAAATAAAAGGGTAAAGTGGTTCTCAAAGATTGACCTCCAGTATAGTTATCACCATTTTTAAATTAAATAATCTAATATTCTAATGATAAACATCAAGAGAAATTATGGTCACTTTGAGTGTCTTGTTATACCTTTTTTCATAACCAATTATCTTATAGTATTTATGGAATTTATTAATAGAGTATTCCATGATTTCCATAATTATTTCATTTTTTGTATCTATGGATGATATTTTGGTTTACTCCAAAACTGAGAAGGAACATGTGTTTCTTCTGAGATCAATCCTATGAATATTGAGAGATCACAGAATTTTTTTGAATCTTTCAAAATGTAGTTTTTTGGATATGGTAAGTGAATTAATTTGGAAATGTGGTCTCAGAACATTGCATCTCTATTGATCCTGATATTGTGAATGCTGTTATGAAGTAGGAGCAACAAAATAATGTTTTTGAGATAAGAATATTTTTGAGATTGGATGGGTATTACCTCGGGTTTGATAAATATTTGTTGAAAATATCTTCCCAAATAACATCCCTCCATCATAAGGGAGTGTATTGCTTATGGAATGAAAAATTCCAGAGTTCTTTTGATGAGTTGAAATGTATTTTTAGTTTGGTGTGAGTGTTTCCTCTTCCATAGGCTAGGAAAAACTATGTGTTCTTATATAATGCATCAATCTTAGTTTTATTTTGTGTTCATATGTTTTGTGATCATGTGGTATCCTATGGCTCCATAAATTTTAGGAAACAAGAGAAGAATTACCTAACCCAAAATCATAAACTTTTAGTTATGATTCATGCTCTCAATAATTGGTAACATTTCCTTTTTCCAAAAAAGTTTTACTATTTATTTTGATCACACAATATTGAGCTATAAATTAGCTCAAATTTATTTAAACCTACAATAGATTCATTGGGTAGAGTTTATATATTCTTTTGATATCAACATTACTATACCCTTGGGAATGGGAATTTCATTGATGATGCTTTAAGGAAGAATCTTATTTCCCATTCTATGAAATTCTTATCAGAAGAGTGGAACTTGATGGACCTTTTTTCTATGTTTATTTTGGGAGTTCAAGAGGAAGAGTCTAACATTGTCTTTGTAAGTGTTTGTTTAACCTCCAATATTCTTGTCATGATTCTTCAAGAGAAACAACTTAATGATGAATTTCATAGAATCAGGGACTCTATTTATGGTGGGTAGTCCATTGATGAGTGGTTGTTATCTTCTCATTGATCCATAGGTTTTCATAATTGGTTTTTATACCCTTTCACATAAGAATGTTTATAATGGGGTTCTTTCATAATTCTCATTGGTCAGTGTACCTTGTAACCATGAATATGTTTTATGATAAATAGTGATGATTCCGGTATCTAGGATTAATACGAGACCTAACTAACATTTTTCTCATTTTCACACCTATCAGCAGGTCAAATCTGAACATTAGAGCCCTCGGGTATTTTTAACCTCATACAGTTACAACTTGGAAGTGAGATGAGATCTATATAGATTATGTGGTTTGTTATCCAAGTGATCTTATGAAAATAATATTATATGGTTTTTGACTGATAGGCTGACAAAATAATCACACATTATCCCTATTTGAGATATAACCAAAGTTGGGGGCTTGGGAAATATCTATGTCCATGATATTGTAACATTTCAGGTAGTTCCTTTTGGTACAATCTATGATAGGGATACCCATTCTATTCTCGCTTTTGGAGATTCTTCCAAGAGGAACTCAGATCTCATGTGTATTTAATCACATCATATCACCTACAAATGGATAGTTAGATAGAATGATCTATAAATATCCTTGAGTAAATGTAAAATTTTTATGTTCTTGACTTTTTAGAGCTTAGGAATCCATTTCAGGCTAGTTGAACTTTCTTATAATAATAGTTACCCGTAAGCCTTTCAGATGGCTCATTTTGAGTACTTTTATGGAAGACCATGTGAATATCCATTATTTTGGTCATATATTGGTGAAACTAACTTTTTTATGTTGAGTTTGGTTCAAGAAACAATGGGGAATGTTTAGTTGATTCATAATGGAATGGTCATGGAAGAGATCCAATATAAGTCCTATACTTATCATCATCACCGACCATTGTATTTTTCAGTTTGAGACCATGATTTTTTGAAAGTTTCGCCCTGGGTGGGTCACAAATGTATTTATAAATAGGGAAATCATGAGCTAATGCTTTGGGTCCTTTTGATATTGTTGCGATGGTGGGAAAATTAGATTTCCATTTAACATTGCCACCATTGTTTAATTTGACCCACAATGTGTTTCATGTTTCGAATCATAGAAATTATCATTCCATATCTTCTCATGTTTTGAGATGGAAAGAACTTGATATTGATCCTAGTTTATCCATGAAAATAATAACTTAGACAGAACTTTTGATTATGAGTAAAAGGTACTTCATGAGTGGATGATACCATTAATTAGTGTGATATGAAATAATGGGTTTGAATAACATGAGACTCGGGAGAATGAGGCGCTTATGAGAGAGAATTGGCCACATATTTTTAATATGGAATATTTATCATAGGATTTCATGTAATAAAAATTTATTATATTGGGAAGGATGTAACATCATGATACCTTCATATAGGTACTCTTGAACCCTTGTATTTTTATACTTTATTGGGGGTTTGTTTTGGGTTATTTCAGGTGGAATTAAAAAAATATAACCTTAAGGGGTTTTTTATAGTTAGAACATGTTTATAGAAAACCATGCAGTTTAGCCCAAGAAACCATGTTGCTATGTTGGATCCACTTTAAGGGGTTTCATGGTTACTACTAACCATATTTCTTCTCTATAAAACCATTCGCATGGATTTTTAATCCCTTAAATATAATTTTTAAAATCCTAGGAACCCCAGTTTAACCCCTAATTGACCACCAATAATCCCAAATTGTCCTCTAGGGACTTAAAGGATATCACTAAATGGTATTGGATACTCTAACCCTTTCTCTTGTAATATTTAATCATTGTTGATCTTGTTTGATATCTTTTAGATAAGTAGATATTGTCTCATGTGGGTTATTCCAATCTTCTCTTATCTCTTCCTTATTTTTTAATATATCATCATGTTATTTAAGTATTTATACTTCGTTTTTATATATCTTGATTCTAGGTTGTGTTTCTTGATCTCATTCTCCATGTTTTTCATTTGAAATCCTATTTTGGGTGTTATCATTGACCACATCATAAAAGGTAGGTGGTTACATAAGATTTTTCCATTTAATTAAAACCCTATATTGCATGATATAATTGAAATTAATTTTTAAATGATTTGAAAACTTTGATTTGGAATTATTGGTACTTGTTTTTGATATTGGAATGGAATTTATGGAACCCCCCCCCCCCCCACATTTTCAATGTAATTGACATTATTTGTTTGGTTTGAAGAAATACAATATTTTATTTGAAAATTGATTTGATGAAATTTTAGGGTTGTTGATTCTTGATAAAATGGATTAAACTGAAATATTTTTGCAAAGAACATGAAAATGGTGAAATCCCTGATTTAACTTTGAAATGAAAAAGTGAATTTTGAAAACTGATTTTTGAGCAATTGAACTTTAAAAAATGAATTGTTTTGAAGCAATTATTTCCAAGAATGGGTCCCCTCATGGGGTATTTATTTTTATTTCCCATATATTTTTTATTTATTATTGTATCATTTGTAATCTTGGGTAGTTATTAGGTAACTTGGACAAACATACTAAGACTCTAATTCTCTAGAACTGGATTTATGATGAAAACACTAACTAAACATGTTCAGCTAGATTTCCCATAGTGGATCCCCTAATGTGGTGTAGACTATTTTACTATGGTGGCTCCCCTTATGGTATTTCTATTTTAGTGTTCACATATTTAAAGATCCATGTTTATAAAAAATATGTGCGGGGATCCTATTTCTAAAAAATAACATACCATAGGGCTTGTTAACATGGTACTTTTCTTTTCCTAAATTGATTGTACATTCCATTGATTATAGATATATTTTATTCAAGGTAACTAATTTATATAAAAAATTTTATATAAGATATTCATTTAATCTAGTTTTGATATATTTTACACTAATTGATTTGAAATCATTATTTGTTGAAAATATGTAAAAAAAATACCTAACATACCCTATATAAATTGATAAAATAATTAGATTAATAATAAAAAATATTTTATTGGACACTTAATGAGACCTTGATAGGTTTTTAAACTCAAAACCTACCTTTTCGTTTGATAATTTGTAGATTATATTAATATAAATACAAGAAAATGAAAATATCCACTTGGAGGTGGTGGATTTCTATGATATTTGGGACTCTGAGTCATTGAGGTGATCGATGGAGTCATTATCACCTCATTTCATGGGAAGTCAAAGATTTAATCTTGATATATAATGTGTTTTTTATGTTTTCTTTTGGGTTTTCTTCACTTATTTGATTCCGGTACTTTCATCTTTTTTGTGAGTGTTTTTTATACCGACATGTACCTTTATATTCTTTTATTTTTTGGAAAAAACACTTCCTCTTGATATTGCAAAATTTCAGAATCTATTCATCGACCCATTATGATAAAAAATTCCTTTTATCTATGTCAGAGATGGCTTGGGTATTAGGGTACCATGGTATATAGGTTGGTTCAGGATAGAATCCCTTTTCGTTGTCCTCATTGTTCAATCAGAATGGGTGAATCATCTATAATTCAACATAGCATCATTAAAGTGATTTAAAAACATGTGTAAATTATATGTAAGTATTTCATTACTGTTAAAAATCAATAAAATCCATAAAAATTCCATTAATGTTTACCCTTGGTATTATAAATCTGTGATCATATATTCCTTTGGGTTTCACATAGATTAGGTCATCTATAAATGTGTAACCTAGGTAAATTGACTAATAGATTTTTGGGGAATTTTTGACTGATGTAAAAAGATATAGAGGTTTATTATCAGTTATTTCTTCCTCTAAAATTCAGTTCCATGCATAATATCATTCTTGTTTCTCTACTGAGGATGTATGTTCCTATCCCCCAACACATAATAAAATATGATGAATTTGATCTTGAGGTCGATGTTTCTTATGTTGATCATCTTATTTGTTTCATCAATGAGAGTGAGAATGTATTTTGGGGGAAGGGTATTCTTTTTCTTTAGTTCCACTGATAGCATAATAATCTCTAAGAAGAAACATGAAAGTGTGAAGCTAAGTTGAAATCTCAATGTCCAAATTTGTTCCATCATGAAACTAATTAATTTGTTTCAATGATGAGAAACTCAATGGTGGGAAGATTTGAAGGACTCTGTCCTTTATTAGTGATTATTTTCCCCTTGTTTATATCTTTTTAATTTCATTTTTACTATAAATTAGAGTTAAATAGGGTTGGGTGGTTATGTAAGGGAGTTAGTATAGAATAAAGAATGGAGTAGTTGCAACATGGCACAAAGTATTTTATGGTGTTGGACAGAGTACCTAGTGGGTAATATATGGGTACCAAAATTTTATTAAAGAAACTAGGTTCATGGTGTCCTTGTACCATGTACATGGTAGAATACTCAAAACAATAACTGTAAAATGGAAATTTCATCTTTTTAAAATCATAATTTTTATCCCTTAAACCCCTTAGTTTTGGATTTTCTTTCATTTTAGAAATAAGGGACCTTCTTTCAATCCTTATCTCCTCTTCCTATCATCTCAAGTGATACCGTCTTCAAACCTTGGCTGAAGAATTTCGAATTGGTCATAAGATATTTTCTTCAATGAGGTAATCACATGATATAGTGACCCACACTTTTAATACAAAAATATTACATCTAAATTTATTAATATTCATTAAATTAAATATAAATACACACTATTATCATTTAGGTATAGTTACATTGGAAACTCATATATATATAAAGAAATGGTATAAGTGATCTATATCATCTCGCACTGAGTTTTGTAAAACAATCTCCCTTCTTAGAAATATCATACATAATAACTTTATTTATATCATGGTGAAATGAAACAAAAGAAATGGTGATATAAGATTCTTAGTAAGTATAAACAATTTTGATCTCAACATAACATGAGTATAAGGGTATTATAACATGATAATAACATTTGAAAATCATACCCTGCATATCATAGATCATAAAAATGGGTCATGACATAAATATTGTAAGTTAATATGAAATGAATCATAAAGTAATAAATAAAATAATACATGAAAACATACCATTAGCATAAGATATAGATTTTTGGAATACACATAATCATAGAAAATATCATTTCCTTAGTAGTCAAGACTCATTGCGAAGACTGTCATAGTGGATTGGGTTCACTACCAAAACTATCATAGTATTCGAGGTTTACTCAAAATAATATCATAGTGGATTGGGGTTACTATCTAAACAATTATATTAGTCATATTTTTCTCCCATGAATATAATAGTAGACAAAGTTTCTTACTGAACTAGGTTAACTCTCTATTCTAGTCTTGTTTATCTCAGGAGATCTTAATCTTTACCCAATGCAATAGAGGGAGATATAGGTCTCATAGATCATATAATTAATACATTTTTGTTCCCAAATATCACAAAAAATCATAATATGATTATATATGAAAATAAATGGGTTTTTTAAATATTTAAACATAGAATAGATTATAAAAAATAAACAGGTTCAAAAAACATTTCATCATTCCATCATAACATAATCTGTGGAATAGGAAAATTTTTCATAATAATTTTATCATCATAAACATAAAACATTTATAAAAAAATAAGAATTTTATCTTCTAATAATATCCATATTAATAATAATTAACTTAAAATTGTGTTATCTTATATATATAATGATTTAGAAAGATCACTAAGAACATTTCTTGAGGAAAATAGTCTTTCCACTTTTAAAATAACTTTTTAAAACTAAAATTTCAAAAAAACATTCTGAAAAAAATTATATGAAAATAACCTTTGAAAATAATAAAGGGATATTTAAAACATTAAGTGGTTATGAGGGTGGTTAATTATATTTATATCATACAAGTTAAATCATATATTCCGTTCACATTTTCTATAAAATCAAAATAGTCCTTGTTTAGAAGATGATATGAAGATTCAACATAAAAAAATTTATAGAAAATTCAATCAAGGGTAAATATGGATTTAAAAAATAATATAGGAATATTAAAACCTTTGGATAAACATTTTTCTAATACATGGATATTGAAAATAAAATTGATCAAAGACAGAAATAAATTCAGTTTTCTTTAAAAACATTACTTTGGAATATTGAGTTCGTAATGGGAGAAAAATGAGGGAAAACCATGTATTATCAACAAAGAACCACAATATAATAAAATTACTAAGTTTATTGAGAGATATATCATAATATTTCATCATCAGAATCATAATTATAAATAATCCCAACAAACAATGAGATTGTAACATAAAACCTTTACTAATTTGGTAATGTTTGAATCATAAGACCAATGTAATAAATAACCTTAGATGGATATGTATATCCATGAAAAAATAAAAAGGTGATGAATATTTTAAATTAATATTATGATATGGTTATTTATTTTATAATAATAATCATAAAATACATTAATGGGAATAATTACACCACAAAAAAGTAAAAACGTTTTGATTATGGCATGCTTCCTATAGAAAAAAAATAAGTTCGATGAAAATCTCCTAACATGCTTTGGTAACCTTTGAATCATAAGTCCCATGAAATAATAATTTTAAATGAAACTTTAAATATCATCAAAATAAATAAATTCATGATATTAAATTTCAAAGGTTCTGTATATACACCTCATTAAATAATTTAGGTTCATAACATAGCACTTTCCTCATAAAAGGGAATTTGAGACAAAAATCACTTACCTTAAGTCTTGACTTTATTTGTACATGTTTGAACCTTCTATATAATAAATATAAGTTTATTGTAAATATATTATATAACCATAATAATATTAATCATAACATATATGATTTACTTATGACCAGTTGTTACACATTTATAAAAAAATCCTTGTAAAATAACATTTTGGGTAATAATTGTTTCATTTTTCATGTATGTTTTGGTTTGGTATTCTCAGTAATTATAGTTTTATCGTGGTTTCATAATATATATAATTTAAAAATGATATAAAGATAATATATATTTATGTTATATGTATTTATGTTAATCCATTAATGTTAGATACATAAAATGAATTATGTTCTTCATTGAGATGGTAGGTTGTATGTACACATGAACGTTATTTCTATTTTAACAATGGATGAAATGAAATAAAGGTAACTGATATATTAAATTTAAATGTTAATTATTATTTAATACATATCACATATTTTCATTAAAAATTTCTTTATTTACATCCACATAAATTGTAAGTGAAAAATGAATCACATCGCTTCGTTAGGCGGTAGTCCGCCGTACACACGAGCGACGTTACCGTATTCCAATGGAATGGAGACTAAAAAAATTTATATGTGATATAATTAATATATAAGAATATTTATATCATAAATATAATCTAAATATGTTAAATCAATCATTAAATCCCATCGTGAGAGGTGGTGATGGAAAATGAATTACATCGGTTTGCAAGGTGGTAGTCCGCCTTACACACAATCGACAGTTTCATTTCCCATTTGATGGAAGAGGAGATGGATATAGGTTATTCCATTAACATAATAACATATAAGTGTATCATATATATTTATATTATTATATCAGTATATATGGAGAATACTTAAAAGATTTTTAATAATAAATAAATTAAAAACATAGGTTTAATAATTTTACAACTTCTCAAAAAAAACCTATTTTAGTTTATACCTAGAACCTTATTAGAAAGTATTAATAATATAAAAAAGGTATATAGAATATGTGTATGGAACTAAGGAATTAATTTCTGTAGGTATTTTCTATCTTAAATGGTTTTGGAAGTGTGAAAAGGAGATGATAGGGGGTCCTTTTATAAGTGGAAGAGAGGACACACTTGAATTTTTTTAAAAGAATAATATGTACTCATGTTTTTCACATGACACAAGGCCCAAGAAATCATTAATTATCAAACTTTATAAGAGATATGATCTATATATATATATATAATGGGATTTAAAAACTTTTATAGGTCATTTTACCCCTTGTCGTATTTGTTTAACACCCGATAAACCCATTTTAACCTTAACTGTGGTAATTTTTTTACTATTCATTTTGACCAAAAATTAAGATGAGAATATTAAATCATATTAAGTATTTCTATTCAAAATATGGAATAAATTTTTCAAAATTAAATTAAAATTATTGGTAAAATTTATTTTAAAATTAAACCCACATACGTGATGAAAAACTATTTTCCAAAGAGAAAATGTTCATAAGTATATATAGTTTTAATATAAAAATTCAATAAAAAATGATTCTAGTAAAATAAATTATAATAATAAAGATATAATTGAACTAAAATTAGTTTTAAATCATTTTAAAACATTATTTTTTATTGAAATTTATAAGTGGAAAATATAGTTTAAACTAAAAGTTAGTATTTTTTACTATTCATTAAAAAATAAATCTTTTTAGAAAATTACCACAAACTCACTCAAAGATAATTTTGACATATATATTTCAAAAATTATGTTTATTTTTTTAATAAAATTTTCTAAAAGTGGAAAAATACTTTTATTATGTGTTAAAAAAATTAAATAGAAGCATTTTTTTGAAAACAATATCATTCTCAAAACAAATAAAGACTTTACTAAATATTATGTACTTTTTTATCAATATGTTTTCATTATATAAAAACACCATACAGAATATTTAAATAGTAGTTATCCCTATTCATACTATCATGTCAAAGGGATTGTAAAGACCCGTAAATTTCAAGGAATTTTTTTTCTTAAATTCTTTGGGATTTTACGAGTATGTAGTTTCTAACGGCACTTGATTCTGAGGCCCTGTGTGCCCGGAATCAATTTCTGAAGTTTATCTTTGGTGAGTTCAGTGAACAAATGAGTGGGTTTTTATATCTTTTGAACCAGTGCATGGAATTGAAATATAAGGGCACTGATGAGTTCGCAGCGCCGGTAATTTCTTAGGAGGACCTTTACCGAAGATGAGTTTTCTTGGGAGGAGTTGTTAAAAAAAAGTGGTTTAAATAAAAAGTGAATAAAATTGTGGTAAAAATTTTATTTCTAACTAAGGCAGTTTTATCCTACATGGGGGAGTTAGAATGGAACCCACTAGCATCCTAACTACCCATGTGAGGACAAATGTGAGGTGGGGCCCGCACGAGCCCCAACCCTTCACATTTCCTAAACCCCCCCCCCCATTAAACTCCTTGTGTTTAATTTCGGAAAACCCTTGAACTTAATTAAGTAACTCCTCCTATCCCACTTTAATTCATTCCAACACATGCTAAATTAATTGATTAAACCTATTCAATTAATTTAACTAAGTGTTTGAATTTTTAATTTTTTGAAATACATGGAAAAGAAAAATAAAATAAGGAGTAGCTTATTTTATTTTTGGGGTTAAAATTGTTGTGTGAGGAGGATTTGGGGAGAACTCTAGTTTTTTTTTGAAGAACATCATCTTCCCATGAAGAGCGTCTCCTCTTCGACGAAGAACGTCATCACCGCCAAGAGAGATGATGTGCCTTTCCTTCTTCTCTCTATAACTAGAGTGGAGACTTCGTTTCCTCCTTGGATAGACACCAACGCCGTCTTCAAAACCTCACCCCACGACGCCGTCTTCCGTGACGCCCGGAGAACGACATCGATTGTCAAGGTAGGGGTTAATTTTGATCAAGATTTTATTATCGATCTTCATTGCTTAATGATTGGCCACTTGATATCGGCATAATGGGAGGATATTGGACCGCACAAACACGACTGATTCTCTTCCCCCTTTTTCTGGTTGATCATCATTGACGTTTTAGGCAAAGGCGGTGTGGTGTCGTTGCACCGCTCGGGGACGAAGAGGAACGCAGCTGGAGCAGATCGTGGCAGTGGTGCGCGACGCCGTCGCGCCGCCCCTGTGAGGCCGAAGGGACCGCGGACGGAGCAGGCCACAATGGTGGTGCACGGTGCCGTCGCGCCGCACAAGAGAATCCGAGAAAGGCCGCGGCCGGAGCAGGCCGCGGTGGAGGGGCGCGGCGCCGTCGTGCTGCGCTGGTCGAACAAGAGCCGCGACCTAAGGCTGTGGCGAACATCCAAGGGGCAGCTGGCTGTGCCGGCCACCGACGCCACCCGGAGGTGTGAACCGAGGGGGTCCCGCGGTTACACAAAGATCGGCCATCACAGCCGGCCATTTTGAGGAAATCGGAGGGGGGTGTAACCCCATCTACAGCATTTAGGGCGGACCCCACAGGGTTCACAATTTCCGTAAACAGGGGGTGGCGCCCCCTTTGCGTCCCGCTCAACCAGCGCTGAGCCGTGGTCGGCTTCTGAGCCGGGCTACAGGCTGCACGGGCTGGGCGGGCCGTGCCCTGTCGGGCCGGATCGTGCCCCGCCACAGGCTGTGCCATGCCAGCCGATTCAGGCAGACCCAGGGGGTATTGGGCTCGGTCAAACTGGGCCCAGACCCCCTATTTTTAGACCAGGTTCGTTTGAATGACCATATCTTGGGCTACGAACCTCCGATAAATGAACCGTCAATTGCGTAGGGATCCTTGGATTGGGAAGGTCGTTTCATCATATTAAACTAAAGTTTTCAGCGAAGATTTTGTATGGCCGGGTTGGTTCGAATCCGAAACCAACCGGGCCCTTGGAGCGGAAACGCTTATAACTTAAGGACCGGACATCCGAATGGCGTGCCGTCAAATACGTTTAATTACTATTGGTAAGACGGTTATCATGGATTACTCCACTTTGGGTTTGGACGCAGCTGGAGTACGGTCAGGTTGGTTTTAGCTTAAAAACCAACTGAGCCCCTAGGACAGAAAAGCCAACATCTCTCAGACCGGGCGTCCTATTGACACACCGTCTATCGCGTTGAATTCCTATTGATGAGACGGAACTTTGTGATACATAAAATTTGGACTTCGTGAATGTTGATTTATTGACTCTCTTGGCTCGTGGTGCAGACCCCCCCGGAATCGAGCGAGCTATGTGCGGGAACCCTAGAGCTGGCTACGACTGCGACGACGATGGTGACTGTACTTGGATCCTACATGGGTTAGGCAGTGAGGACGACTATACTTGGTTCATCTGTGGGTTCGGTAGGGATGAAGACTGTATTTGGATCCTCTGTGGGTTCAGCAGCGATGATGACTATACTTGGATCCTATGTGGGTTCGGCAGCGATGGATACTGTACTTGGATCCTATGTGGGTTTAGTAGTGAAGACATCTGTACTTGGATCCTATGTGGGTTCGGTAGAGGAGATGATTCAGAGGCTAAATCTAATCATCTCCACCCCTCTTCGTGAGAGTATACTTTTGTGAGCTGAGTCTTGACTTTCAATCAATATCATCGATAAAATTGACTTTCTTTCCTGTGTGGATTGGGTTGTGCTTTCCTGTGTGGACTGGGTTGTACTTGTGCTCGTGATTTGGAGTCGAACTGGATTTGATGACTTAGGTATATGTATGGGAATATACCTAAGTAGAGTTGGTTGATACTTCGTGTATGTATCTTTCCTTTGTGGTTTATCCTTTTTGGATTCTGGTAGACCTTTGGGGGGTCTCGGGTTCCCTACTGAGTATTGTATACTCACCTCTACACGGGCTATGCCCGCACTATGTGGTGTTGGTTGCAGATGACAGATAGCACTGATCGTGGTTGAGGCTTGAGAAGCAGGACGGTATCCAGAGGTGGACTATCAGGCGGGATGTACACGGAGCGGATGACCAGACCCAAGGAGCTGAGGAGATCATCTGTACCCACCTTTCAGGTGGGATAGCTGGAGGATGACTCAGTGGTTGCAGATTTACTTTACTACTGTTGTACTTTCTTTTCAGTTGTACTCTACTTTCAGTTGGGTTTGTATTCTGGCCCATTTACTTTTCATCACTTTCTTTTGTACTCAGTTTACTTAGTGTTTACTTCTCCTTGTGTTCCTTATTGTGTTTGTTTACTTATATAAAGGAAATGCCTTCCCTTAGATCAGGATTTACACCTTTGGTGCTAGTCACCAGCCCCTGGCCTATAGAAGGGGGGCTTGGGGTAGTCACGGCATGGGCCCCGAGGACGGGTCATGATAAATTGGTATTAAAGGAGTCAGTTCTACCGCAGAACTCAGGACTCTAATAATTTCTTCTATTTGAAGAAATAGTGTAAAGGTTATTGAGTGTGGTTATCAGTTCAGGGAATCTAGTGTTGGTGCGGCGGCCGATGTATCCATACACCAGGACCCTGACTTCTAATTTCTGACTCAGTGCACGAAAACACTGATTGCATTTGTATTTTAAAACTTTTATTTGTGATTACTTTGTGTCAGCTCACTAGGTATACTGTATTGACTGTGGCGGATCTGTTTCTTTTCAGGATCGCCCCACGATGGCAGCCAGCTAGGGTTCCCAGTTACGTGCGAGATGGCAGCCCACCGAGTGACGAGGCCTCGGTGCAGCGGAGGCACCGGTGTTACCTCTACCCATTGAGCCACCGATGCCACCAGCCCCAGCAGTGGAGAGTGCATGCCACCTGAGTGCACTGCACAAGTTTCAGCGACAGAGGCCACCCAGGTTCCGCGGAGAGATGGACCCTCAGGCAGCCAAGGATTGGCTAGAGGCTATCGTCTGAGACTTCAGATTAGTAGGGACACCAGCTGACCTCATGGTGATCCTTGTAGTGAGTCTCCTAAATGAATAAGTAGTTAGATGGCAGAGACTGATGCTCCAGGTGCACTACAGGGCATCTCCACTTTGGACGGACTTCTAGAGCCTCTTCTGCTCGTAGTTCGTTCGAGCCACCCTCCGTGCGGTGCGCATCCAGGAGTTACTACAGCTGCGGCAGGGCACCATGATAGTATCCCAATACTAGGAGAGATTTACCGATGCAGGCAGGAGTACTGGAGTGAGCCCTTCTTGTGTATAGCTTCTTTACAGAGCCTACACCAGCAGAGAGGCCTACTACAGGGCGACCTGTAGCGGATTATTCTGCAGCCGGTAGTAGACAGATGTCACAGAGGTCCAAGAGGACCAGGCCATTAGGTGGGCGACCTCAGGATACTGGTTCGGATGTGCGGGGAACACACAATAGATCCAGTCATACGAGAGGCATGTCGTGCTATGCATGCGGCGGGCAGGTCCACATGGCTCGTGACTGCCCGACCTACCATGCAGAGGAGCAGCAGACGGTTGTGGGACCACCCAGGCAGAGGCAGAGGTTCGACCGTGGCGGTCCTCAGGGAGCAGGCAGACGAGGCAGAGGAACTGGCTGAGCAGCAGGTGGTGGGCGATGCTTTGAGGCTCTACCACCACCACCACCAGGAGGTCCACCCCGACCACAGGGAGCGGGCGAACAGAGGTAGGATCAGCTTCAGGCATTGGAGGCTTACAACCACGACGCACCTGAGATGATTCGAGGTATTATCTCTGTCTACTCCACCCTTGCTGCAGTTCATGTAGACATAGGAGTGAGTCATTATTATATTGTTGCTGCCCTTGTTCGGAGCTCGGAGATTCCGACGGAGCCGTTGGCTTGATCTTTAGAGCTAGATACTCCTACAGGAGTAGACTCGACGATTACACACTAGTTCTGGCAGTGTGAGCTTACTCTAGGAGGCGAGAGCTTCGGCTGGGAACTTCTTGTAGCAGTGTCGAGGCCTTATGACATCATCTTGGGCATGGATTGGTTATCTATAGTCCATTCTCTGATCGAATTTATTAGGCGCAAAGTGTGGTGTGTCCGCACAGATGGGAGAAGGTTCACATTTACCGGCAAGAAGGGAGCCTTTGCAGCATAGGATGGACTTACGCAGAGGGGAGGGAAGCCGATCACACATCAGTTGGCTAGTCTCATCCTTGGAGCTGTTGATATGCGGAGTCCGAGTTTTCCTATTGTGGTGGATCAGTACGCGGACTATTTTCCTGACGACGTTCCAGGACTACCTCCTCGTAGAGAGGTAGACTTCTATATAGATCTGTACCCCGGGACAACCCCGATATCTACTCCAGCATATCGGATGGCTCCTACTGAGCTTCGTGAGCCACAGGCACAGTTGGAGGACTTGCAGTGCAAGGGATTCATCCAACCTAGTGATTCACCCTGGGCTTCTCCAATTTTATTCTCCAAGAAGGTGAATGGGAGCTTACGACTATGTGTCGAATACCATCACCTGAATCAGGTGACTGTAAAGAACAAGTATCCACTTCTGAGGATTGAAGACCTCTTTGATCAGCTCAAGGGAGCATGATGGTTCTCGAAGATAGACCTCAGGTCAGGTTATCATCAGCTCAGAGTTCGAGATGAGGATGTGCAGAAGACGGCCTTCATGTGTCAGTACGACCACTATGAGTTCTTGGTTATGCCTTTCGGTGTAACCAATGCTCCATCAGTGTTCATGAGTCTCATGAACAGGATCTTCCAGCCTTACCTCGATCAATTTTTTGTAGTCTTCATCGAAGACATACTGATTTACTCGACTACTGAGGAGAAGCACGCCTACCAATTGCGGGTTGTACTGGACACACTCCGAGAGCACTAGCTTTATGGTAAGCTCTCGAAGTGTCAGTTCTAGATTCGAGAGGTACACTTCTTGGGGAAAGTCATCTCTGAGGCGGGAGTTACGGTGGATCCTTCAAAGATCGAGGCAGTACTAGCTTGGGAACTACCCAGGAGCGTGATAGAGGTGCATAGTTTCCTAGGTCTGGCTGGGTACTATCTATGATTTGTGCAAGACTTCTCTAGGGTAGCATCACCACTTTCATCTTTGACAAAGAAGGGGAAACCCTTCGTGTGGTCAGATAGATGTTAGTAGAGCTTCCAAGAGATGAGACAGAGATTGACCAGTGCACCCATATTGAGGCTACCATAGGAGGACATATGGTACGTAGTTTTCTGTGATGCATCAGGGACCGGACTCAGGTGTGTCCTGATGCAGGATCAGGTAGTGATCGCTTATGTTTCATGACATTTGAGGTAGCACGAGAAAAACTATGCTACCCATGACCTGTATTTAGCAGTAGTGGTCTTCTCCTTGAAGATGTTGCGGCACTATCTGATGGGAGAGCGCTTTAAAGTCTACTATGACCACCAGAGTCTCAGGTGCATCTTCTCGCAGAAGGAACTGAACCTGAGACAGTGTTGATGGCTCAAGTTCCTCCAGGACTATAACTTTTTGATATTCTATACTCCTAGGAAGGGGAACGTAGTAGCTGATGCTCTCAGCAAGAGGATGGGAATTCAGCTACTTGGAGAGGCGACATAGTAGTTAGCTGCTTTGAAGATATCCACTGTGGATAAAGATGGGGCAGCCTTCCTACAGTTCCTCATAGTCACTCCTCCACTTCTTCAGTGGGTCAGAGAGGCACAGCGTGGGGATGTAGACTGTGAGACATGATGTGCTCAGATTTCCACAAGTTAGGCACCTGATGGTTTTTCTGTAGGAGGAGAGCATGTCATCCTCTTTAGGGGACGTACTATGGTACTAGTTGCATTACAGGAGGAGGTGTTGAGGGAGTTTCACACTTCCCCATTGGTGGTACATCCTGGAGTAGAGAAGATGTACTAGAATCTCAGACGATAGCACTAGTGGTTGGGTATGAAGTAGATTGTGGTATAGTTCATTTCACGATGCCTCAACTGGCAGCAGGTGAAGGCAGAGCACCAGGTGCCAGCAGGAATGGTACATCCCTTAGAGGTCCCAGAGTGGAAGTGGGATGGGATATCCATGGATTTTGTGATGGGGCTCCCTCGTACTTCCAGAGGACACGACTCCATCTGGGTGATTATCAACTGACTCACCAAGTCGGCCCACTTCCTACCAATCAGAGAGCAGGGCTCAGTGGAGAGCTTGGAATGCCTCTACATTCAGGAGATCATACGACTTCATGGTGTGCCATCGTCTATCGTCTCTGATCGAGATTCTCACTTTACTTGCAGGCTTTGGAAGGGGTTGTAGGAGGCATTTGGGATGCAACTGCGTCTAAGCTCCGCCTTTCATCCTCAGATGAATGGCCAGACGGAGATGGCCATTCAGACTCTCGAGGACATGCTCCATGCATGTGTCCTGAAATTTGGTCATAGTTGAGAGGATCATCTACCCTCGGTGGAGTTTGCGTACAACAAAAGCTACCACTAGACCATCAGGATGGAACCGTACGAGGCATTGTATGTCCGACCTTGCAGATCTCCTCTATGCTTTACTGACCCTGGGGAGTCAGCACTCATAGGACCAGAGATGGTCCAAGCCATGAAGGAGAAGGTGCAGATCATCCAGGAGTGGATGAGGACTGCACAGAGCCGACAGAAGTCCTATGCTGATAGGAGGCGGAGACCACAGGAGTTCAAGGATGGCGACCACGTTTTCTTACGGGTCTCACCTCGACGTGGATTACGAAGATTTAGCTGGGGCAGCAAGTTATCTCCGCGCTTCATTGGACCATTCCTGGTTCTCAGCAGGGTAGGCGAGGTTCCATATCTCTTGGATCTTCCACCTCAATTACACCGGGTGCACAGCGTCATCCACGTATCTTAGCTGAGGAGATACATGCATGACCAGATGCATATCTTTGATTACAGGGAGCTGGACATCGATGACGGGGCGACTTTTCGAAGGTCCCAGTGGATATCGAGGATTGACAGGAGTGGGTCCTACGTGGAAGGTCGATTCCTCTAGTGCACATTCGTTGGCTGCACGGGAACCTCTAGGAGAGAACATGGGAGCGGGAGGCTCAGATGTGTGCACAATACCCTCATTTGTTTCCCTAGTTTATGATGTAGCTTTACTGGGACGTAAAGCCCTGATATGGGAGTAATGTAAAGACCCATAAATTTTAAGGACATTTTTTTTATAAAATTATTTGGGATTTTACGAGTACGTAGTTTCTAACGACACTTTATTCTGAGGCCCGATGTGCCTATAATCAATTTCTGATGTTTAGCTCGGGTACGTTCAGTGAATGAATGAGTGGGTTTTTCTATCTTTTGAACCGGTGCTCAGAATTGAAATCTAAGGGTACCGATTAGTTCACAGTGCCAGTAATTGCTTAGGAGGATCTTTACTGAAGATGTGTTTTCTTGGGAGGAGTTGTTAAAAAAAGTGGTTTAAATAAAAAGTGAATAAAATTGTGGTACAATTTTTTATTTCTAACTAAGGTGGTTTTATCCTACATGGGGGAGTAAGGGTGGGACCCACTAGCATCCCAACTACCCATATGTGGATAAATGTGAGGTGGGGCTCGCACGATCCCCAACCCTTCACATTCCCTAAAACCCCCCATTAATCTCCTTGTGTTTAATGTCGGCAAACCCTTGAATTTAATTAAGTAACTCCTCCTCTCTCACTTTAATTCAAGCCAAAACATGCTAAATTAATTGATTAAACCTCTTCAATTAATTTAACTAAGTGTTTGGATTTTTAAGTTTTTGAAATCCATGGAAAATTAAAATAAAATAAGGAGTAGCTTATTTTATTTTTGGGCTTAGAATTGTTGTGTGAGGAGGATTTGGGGAGAACTCTAGTTTTTTTTTTGAAGAACATCATCTTCCAGCGAAGAATGTCTCCTCTTCAATGAAGAACTCTGTCACCGCAAAGGGAGAAGATGTACATTTCCTTCTTCTCTCCGCAACTAGTGTGGAGACTCTGTTTCCTCCTTGGATGCATGCCAACGCTGTCTTCAAAACCTCACCCCGTGATGTCGTCTTCCGCGACGCCCGGTGAACGACATCGATTGTCGAGGTAGGGGTTAATTTTGTTCAAGATTTTATTATCGATCTTTGTTGCTTAAATATTGGCCGCTTGATTTCGCCATAACGTGAGGAGATTGGACCACACAAACACGACCGATTCTCCTCCCCCTTTTTCTTGTTGATCATCGTTGACGTTTGAGGTGAAGGCGGTGTGGTGTCATTGCACCACGCGGGGATGAAGAGGACCGTGGCTGGAGCGGGCCGTGGCAGTGGTGCGCGGAGCTGTCGCGCCGTGCGGGTGAGGCCAAAGGGACCGCGACCGGAGCAGTCCATGGCGGTGGTGCGTGGTGCTGTCGCGCCACCCTAGAGAAGCTGAGGAAGGTCGTTGTCAGAGTGGGCCGCGATAGAGGGGTGTGGTGACGTCACGCTGCGTCGGTCGAACAAGAGCCGCGACGGACATCCAAGGGGTGGACCGCTATGTCGGCCACCAGTGCCACCCGGAGGTGGGAATGGAGGGGGTCCTGTAGTTACACAAAGGCCATCCATCACTGTAGGTCGTTTCGAAGAAACCGGAGGGGGGTGTAACCCCCCCCCCCCCCCCCCCCCCGATATCCTTTAGGGAGGACCCCACAGGGTCCGCCGTTTCCACAAACAGGGGGTAGCGCCCCCTTTATGTCTCGATCGTCCAGCGCCGAGCCACGGCCGGCTTCTGAGCTAGGCCGTTCTCAATCGGGCCGGACCCGGACCCAGTTCGGGCCGACCCATGGGGTATTGGGCTGGGTCGGACCGGGCCCAGACCCCCTATTTTCGGACCAGGTTCGTTCAAATGCCCATATCTTGGGTTACGGATCTATGATCAATGCACCTTAAGTTTTGTAGGGATCCTTGGATCAAGACGGTCATTTTAGTATATTTTAATCGAGGTTTTAGTGAATTTTGGGTATGGCCGGGTTGGTTCGAACCCGAAACAAACCGGTCCCTTGGAGTGGAAACTCTTATAACATAAGGACCAGAAGTCCAAATGATGTGCCGTCAAATACGTTGAATTCCTCTTGGTGAGACGGTTCTTTTGGCTTACTCCACTTGAGGTTTGGACATATCTAGTGTATGGTCGGGTTGGTTTTAGCTTAAAAACCAACTGGGCCCCTGGGACAGAAAAGCCAATATCTCTCAGACCGGGTGTCCGATTGACGCCCCATCTATCGCGTTGAATTCCTATTGACGAGACAAAACTTTTTGATACATCAACTCGGTATTTCATGATAGGTTATGTATCGACCCTCTTGGCTCATGGAGTGGACCCTCCCGGAATCGAGCGAGCTGTGTGAGAGAACCCTAGATCTGGCTGCGACTGCAACGACAATGGCGACTGTACTTGGATCCTACATGGGTTCGGCAGCGAGGACGACAGTAATTGGATCATCCATTGGTTCGGCAGTGATGATGACTGTACTTGGATCCTCCATGGGTTCGGCAGTGATGATGACTGTACTTGGATCCTACGTGGGTTCGGTAGCGATGGCTACTGTACTTGGATCCTAAGTGGGTTCGGTAGCGACGGCTTCTGTACTTGGATCCTATGTGGGTTTGGTAGAAAAGATGATTCAGAGGATACATCTAATCATCTCCACCCCTCTTCATGATTAGTATACCTGTGTGAGCTGATTCTTGACTTTCAATCAATATAATCGATAAGATTAACTTGCTTTCCTGTGTGTATTGGGTTGTGCTTTCCTGTGTGGACTGGGTTGTACTTGTGCTCATGAGTTGGAGTCGAACTAGATTTGATGACTTAGGTATATGTATGGGCATATACCTAAGTAGAGTTGGTTGATACTTCTTGTCTGTATCTTTCCTTTTTGGTTTATCCTTTGTGGATTCTGGGAGACCTTGGGGGGTCTCGGGGTCCCTACTAAGTATTGTACACTCACCCCTACACGGGCTATGCCCGCACTACGTGGTGTTGGTTGAAGACGATGGAAAACGCTGATCGTGGTTGAGACTTGAGGAGCCGGATGGTATTCGGAGGTGGACTATCTGGCGGGACGTACATGGAGCGGACGATCGGACCTGAGGAGCTGAGGAGATCATCTGTACCCACCCTTCAGGTGGGATAGCCGGAGGACGACTTGGTGGTTGCTAATTTACTTTACAACTGTTGTACTTTATTTTCAGTTGTATTGTACTTTCAGTTTGGTTTGTATTCTGGCCCATTTACTTTTCAGCACTTACTTTTGTACTTAATTTACTTATTGTTTACTTCATCTTGTGTTCTCTATTGTGTTTGTTTACTTATATAAAGGCAATGCCTTCCCTTACATTAGGATTTAAGTCTTTGGTGCTAGTCGCCAGCCAGGCCTATGGAAGGCGGGCTTGGGGTACTCAGAGCACGGGGCCCGAGGACGTGTCATAACAGGGATTGTTTATACTAGTCTTGTTTAAATAATAATATTAATAGTATATCAAGGTTTATTAATACTCGGTATTTCATGAAACACAAGCGAAGAAAAAAATTAAATTATTCAAAAATATATATATTTCATTAAAACTCCGGGTGTTATATTTTATCCACCTTAAAATTACTTTTTACCTTAATTTTTTTTAACTCTGTTATGAATAATTGAGGATATGTTTTCCCCAATACATTCTCATGTTCCCGTGTAGCTTTGTCAAGCTAGTAGTTTTTTCACAAAACTTTAACCAGGTGAGTGGTCTTGTTTCATAGAAATTTCTCAGTATGATCTAGAAACTCTACTATTTATTCCACATAATAACGATCATGCTCTATTTATATGACCACTTAGTTAAGTATATGTGAAGGGTCAAGTGTGTATATCCTCATGAGATATACATAGACCACATTGTGGATATGAGAGAGGTTCATTGGATGCGCCAATTGATAATCTACCATCATGATATGATCAAGAATTGAAAATGGACCAATATACACAGAGGCTTAGTTTAACCTTATTTTGGAATCTAATCACTTTATTCCAAGGAGAAATTCCTAGATACACCTTCTCACCAACTTCAAATTCCATTTTTCATTGAAAATTGTCACCATAACATTTCTTCCTATATTGTTCTACCCTTAGGTGTTTTTGAATGGTTCTAACCTTCTCTTACATTTATTTAGCTAGATTAGGTACCAATAGTTTTCTTTCTTCAACTTTATATCAATATGTTAAAGTGATAAACTTCTTTCCATATAGGTATTTATGAGTATCCATCATAATTCATGAGTCAAATCTATTACGATAAGAAAAATTAACCTGAAGAAGGTGTTGATACCAAACAACTTTTAAATACATAGAATAAGATCTCATTATATCATCTAGGGTTTGTATTATTCACTCATATTGATCGTATTTATAAGGATGATACATAACACTAAAACTAAATTTTTTAACATGGTATTATTGAAGAATTTTATAGAACATTGAGGTAAACCTTAGATCCCAAACAAATAAAATAGAATGTGGTATTCCATACAACCTTACTATTCCTTAATATTTTACCTGGATAACTTATGAAAGTAAAAAAATTATTTTCTAGTGATGATGTAGAGACTCGATTTTTCTGTATTTTAAAATTAGAACAAAAATTTTAATTTCTATTCTAGGGTGCTTATGATGGGTAAAATGGTCATCTTACCATATCATATGGTCTCAGATAAATTTTATGACCATTATGTTGGTCCCATAATAGGTTGTTTACACTAGGAGATAAGTTTGGTGAACTTTTGATTAGTTGTAGTGTTTTTACAAATATGTAATATTTAATAAATTGAAAATTAAATTAATCGAACGGTTTTGGGTGGTTGTACCACTTTAACTAAGGATCATATTTATATTATGACCCCATAATTGAGTCTGGAATGGGGTTATTTTCTAGTAGATATATTAACTCACATCGTATTTTGGGACCCTGAATGAGTGTAAAATGGGTGATTAATTATTAATTAAATTAATTAGAAGAGTCCCCCTGCCCATTTGGCTCCCACACATGGAAGAGAATGGGGAGAGGGTTCTTCTGTGTTCGTTACACTAGAACCAAAAGGTGGATAAGAGGAGATTCTTCAAGACTTCATCCTTGAAGTATATCGAGACCGGATCGAGGTGTATCACCTTTTGGGAGCGGATTTAAACCCAAAACACCAGTGTTTACACCACAAGGTAGGCCTATTTTCATTTTTATTCCCCAAATACCCATGGATTAGTTGTTTTAAGTATTAATTATTTATTATGACTGATAAGGACCCAATGAGGGTAGATCTATGCTTGTTTGGGGAAAACAGTGGTTTCGGGCGAGTTGTAAGGACTTCCCATTCATAAATCCTATCAACACAGTGTGTGGATCTATGAACACATGTTGTGTGTTATTTCTATTTGGGGAAGAATAGCTTTTCATAAGTACACACCATGTACTCTGAGTACACTCCATGTGGTGGAAGTGGTTCATGCCTGTGTGTCCGGCCATGTAAAAAAAAACACAGAATTTTGGTTTTTGAATAGAACACATCTTGTACATGAAGTACCCACCATGTACTATTAAAAAAGGCAAACCCGAGGTTTTTTTGTCCATGTAAAAGTACATAACCAGGGGTAGATATCAGAGTGCACTCCATGTACTCTAAAGTACACACAATGTACTTTTTCCAACATAGATGCTTTGGGTATTTTATGCTCTGGAAGTCAGAATTGGGCGTGTGAGTAGTTCATTATGATTGTTTTTTAGTGTAGAGCACAATGGTGGATCCTTTTTACACATAGAGGTGATATATTTAGTGTTTTGGAAAAATTTATTCTATAATTAGTATTACATTTTGTTTTGGATTTAGAGTCTCTCAGTGGATTGGTTTTTGATCTGGGAGACCTAGAAGAGGGTTGCGAGCTCAGTGTGTGATCTGGTGTGAGCATACCATAGTGTTTTATGAGGTTTCTTGGATGAATACTTGAATATATAATTCGATTAGTGTAACATAAATGAATTATTTTAAATATTAATTTCTTTAATTTCCATTCTTTTATTGTTGTGAGGGTTTCCCCCACATTTTTGGGGGAAAGGGTGAGTTTTCATGATTTGGGACAAACCGTGAGCCCATTTCTAGATTTAAAAACAAATTTTGTTTCCTTATATCTCTTTAAAGTTATCAACATTTTTCATCCATTCCACTTCCAAAATGGACTCCCAGGACAAATTAACACCACTATATTAATTTTTATCCTTTAGGAATCCATAATCATGGTGTATTTAGGTTTTTATTTAAGGAATTGGGCCACCCCATAAGCCCATTTCATTCTTTAAAAAATAATTTAATTCAATAATATCTCATTCAATTTTTAAGTTTTTTAGGTGATTCTAACTCACCCAAGACCTCATACCCAAGGCGGGGCCGCATGCTCTTTAATCTCTATTTGGAGCTCATATGCATCATGAATTTGGGAAAAACATCTCAGGCTTTCTCAAATCGTCCAGATTTGAAGAGGTAAATTGTTTCTTTCATAATTCCTTAAATTTTTACTCTTTTCTCCCCATTTCAGTTATCACATGACCTCCTCATCCTTATTATAACCTAAATTTTATTTTTTAGCAGTTTTAAAATTCAGTTACATGAGTATTTGAGGCTATTTCGTCAAGATCCCTCATGTAAGTGGGTTTCATTCCTTCATCCTCCCATTTACTCAGGGTTTCATCCATTGTCTTAGGGTTTATTCCATTATTCTTAAATTTCCTAATGTCCATCAAGTTAGGTTTCAAACATAGGGTTTGATCTTGGGTTTTGTGGTCTATTCTTTGTTTTTAGGCTTGATCTAAGTCCTTTGTGGTGTGGTGGTAGTGCAGTTGAACTTTCTCACAAAGATTAGAGGGTTTTGAAACTTGTGGTAGGTGATTCCATGTGTAACCACTGCTAGATGAGTTATATTTTATTAATTGGAATTTTTAGCAAACTTATCCTTCATTATACTTACTGAGAAATTTTTTTTTGGGGACGTTTGTTAAAAAATGATTTTTAGGTACCAATTTTGTGTCAAATTGGGTGTTTTACATGTCGATTCAATGTTATTCCAATTGGGGTTGTTTTATAACTCTTGTAATGGATTTATAAAAAAAATAGTGATGAAAATTATGTTTTGGTGAATATGGGTATTCACATAGTCTTCAAAGTTGTAACATCCCAAGTAAATAAAGGATATAATATTTTCATATTTATTAATATTCATGAATTAAATATTAATTTTACATTAAATGGGATTCTATGTCTGATATCATACTCAACATGCAACAAAGTATTTCTCTGAAATATTATGTTGCACACAACGTTGAGTTATACCGAAAAATAATATAAAAATATTATCTTTTTAGATGGTAGTTAACAACAAGCTGTTGTATTGGCAGAAATGAATAGAACTAACTAGAATATAATTATAAAAAATTAATGTATTTACATTTATCCAAGAAATTTTAGTGTTGTAAAATAAGAATGAATCCAATTTTAATCATGAAATACTCTAATATTCTTTAAAATGTCGTTTTAACGTCGTTTGATGGCGAACCCTTTTTAAATATAGTTTTTTTCACTTTTATGTTTTCTACTTGACAAAATAGAATTCTTTTTTATAATTGGGACATCAAAATTTACTTTGGGTAAATGTTTGGAATTTTTCTAACAAAGTTCATTTTTTAATAAATATTTAAAAATATAACATTTTAATTCAAAACTACATTTTCATCTAATTTAATTATATATTTATATAGTTATTATAATTGGTTTTAAAGTATAATTAGATTTAATTTTATTATTTAATATAATTTAGGTCATTATACTTGATTTCACATTTAAATAGGACATAAACATGTGTCAATCTTTTGATAGTTTTACTTTTTAAAACCCCACTTTTTTTGTTTTGACAGTGGGAAATAATTTTAAATTAATTAATGAAACTTATATGTTTTGAATTTGGTAAAATAGTCTTCATTTTTTAATTTGTAATATCAAAATTAGTTTAATGTTTATTTTTGGTATTTTTCTGAAAACTTTCAATTTTTGATGAATAGTGAAAAACACCGCGTTTTTTGTTTAAAACCAATTTTTTGTTTAAATAATTATTTATTTAATTTTAATTTATTTTAATGTCAAAATAGATACATAAAACCTATATTAGTTCAATGTAATTCATTTTAGTCATTTTATAATCAGATTAGATATATAAAATTTTATTGAACTTTTTAACGTCTTTTACCCACCTTCTAGGCACATTTGCAAATTTGCATAAAATGTAATTTTACCACTTCTGTGTATTTAATTTCAAAAATACAAGGGACATGTTTGACATCAGTAAATAAAATCTGGTTCAACATGATGAAAATAAATTGTGGTGAATAGTATCTTTTGAATTTTATTTTCCACGATTAAAAGTAAATAGGGTAATTAAAGGTAAAAATGATATTATAGTTACCCTAACACATGTCCTTATTCTATTGGATAAGTTTATTTCGACCAAAATCAACCTTATAAATAAAATATGATCTTCTTTGACCCACTTGGATTATATTAGGACATTTATTATTATATTATTTAAAGAAGAGTTAAAAGTGTTAAATACGATTTTTTATAACTAACATATTTTTAATATAGGGTTATACATAAGATAAATTCAACTATAAATATTAATTAGAATGATAAAAATATTTCCTACATAATGGTGTTTTATTTATAATTTTTATACATATATAATTAAATTGATTTATGACACAATGATGATGCAGTAATTACCTTATTAATGAAAGATTAAAATAATTGATATTATAAATATCCAAATAAATTTAAATTGAAAATTTTGATGAATTAAAATAATTTTAATGGTTAATAAGACATTCTAGGGTTGATTCAATGAATTTTTTTCGAATTAATCATGCTTTTATGACTTTTACAAAAACAAAATACCAAATAGTGTCAACATTGACATAAATGAGTTTTTAAAACAAATACTATATTATTAAATTATATAATAGTCCAAAAAATCTAAGGTTCGTTCAAATGACTCTTATAATGATATATATGTCATTAATGAACCACTTGGGGTTCTCTTTGTTTTTTATAGTAAGTTTATTTACAATGTAATATATAAATACAGGAAGACATTATAAAAGTTAAACTATTAAAATAAGAGTTAAATCTAAAAGATAATTTTATAATTGTAACATAAATTTGTTTAAAACATATTTGGTGATATTATTTCTACCCATAACCACCTAAGTCTCTAAATAAATTTATTTTGAGACATTATAAACTGAAAATGATTTTATAATACAATTATATTTCAAGATTTTCGTAAAGTGACCCTCACCTCTCTTATAAAAGGTTACTTCCCCTTATCTCAAAAATTACACTTCCAGATCCATTTGGGTAGGCCAACCCCTGACGAAATATCCTCCCAACACCCCTCACTTCAACCTAGTAGACTTTCCTTGAGAATAAAGCCAACCTAATGAGCCATTTTGTTCAAATCAAAAGGAAACACCCGAAGAAGAGGGAATTATTTTATCACCCCTTTCAATGTTCTTTTCTTCTTCCACTTTCTCTTTATTTTTTATTTCCATGCCAAAATAATAACCCCGGTACCTTATAAATACTGTGATGTTATTATAAATGTGTTACATCCATATTCATTATTCTATCCATCCTATGAATGATAAAGTCACCATGCGTGCTTACGTATGGATTACCGTCTCTACACTACAGTGTAAGTTGTTAGTCAACACTATGTTATTTGGATGGATAGAACTATGAGTAATAGGTATATAAATATTGAAAATAACATGATAATGTTTCTTTTTAATTAACATACCATCCAACATCACACCTTTTAATCATTAAAGAAATTATATCATCTCTCGTGTGAACGTACGTCTTACCGTCTCCACGATACGATGAGATTCATTTCCACGTTCACTATTCAACGATGATTATAAAAATACATATTACTAATAAGTATTTAATATATGACATAATAATGCTACTATATATATATATATATACATTTATATCATTCACTTACTACCATTCAATATGATAAGAAAACAGAAATATTTTTTATGCATACGTACGACCTACCGTATCCATAAACGGTGGTTCCCATTTCATATATATATCTATTATACATATTTATATTCTATATATATAAGATATATAAATAATTTCTTATATTCTGGAATCAATTATATCATGATATAAGTGATACGATCAAGAATAACAAGTTAAAACACTTACGATAAAGAAAGTGATTATTACATGAAATGTTACTTTAACATGGAAATAATTATTAAATAAGTCGTATAAAGTCATAAATTCATCATGTGTGATATCATAAATACTAATATAGTTTTGGTATAATTTAATAACTTGATATGGTCATTATAACTGAGGTTAAACGTACCCTGGACTAAAGGAAAGTACAAGGTAAGGGTTATTTCTTCAATATCATTATTATCCGAGATTGTTTATGTGTAAGTATTTGCTGGGAAATATTTATCATCGATACCCATTTTTCATAAAAATGTTTTCAAAAATAATCTTTTAAGGTTTTATAGGAGGGTCTATTTAACTATATCATCATTTTAAATGTTTTAAATATTTATCTTTCTAAATCCTTTTATTTGATGTCCATGTTTTAAAAATGATTTTATGGATTTATTTATATGAACATGAATGTTTGGGAATGATAATTCTTTTCAAAAGTTTCAATGTTTTATGGGACACTTTGATTCAAAAATCAATTTCAAATGACTTCCTTTATAAATGTGTGACTTTAAAATGATTTCACAAAAAGGGATATTTCTCCCAATGATTTTTACTGATCATTTTCAACAATGTTCACATCCTTTACAGGATATTATTCTTGATTGAGTTTGATTTACTATAATACAATATTACATATTTTATTGAATGAGTTATGATATGTTTGACTGTGGATGTTTAATTTTTATACAATTCATGGTTTATCGTTAAAGTATTGACATTTCGTATACTAGTTTTAGCACGAATGCTATGTTATGTTTCACCATTTTTTCATAAAAGGAATGAAGTGGACTTACTAAGTGACGGGGGGTCCTGCTATAGTCCCTCAATGCATAAGTAGGTCTCATTAGACAAACTAGTGTCTTGGCACAAAGCCTTGAAAAAAAAATTATCTGTTGTCTTGGAACGAGGCCTTGACCATGTGGTTATGATGTCCAGTGTTAGGAATTCCCTCATTATGAAATTAGTTATTACATGTGATTATTCAACTACTATAATATCCATTTTCATGTTTATATAGTAATTTTGGATTTATTTTTCCCATATTAAGTTAAATTTTATGTTAGTAAAGGCTATTGTTTTTATTACACATCTTTCCTTAAAAGTTAATAGCTTACACAAAATTATTTACCCTTATTGAGCATATGGGATGACCCCTTTATTATGTTTTATTTTCCTAGGATTACAAGAAGTTTATTATTATTGAAATGAAGGGTTAAGATAAAGGGAATAATGGTGTTCTCAAAGGATTATTTATTCTGTGTTTTATGTTTGAAATTGTAATGTAATGTTCATGTATGTAATTTATTTTCCAAGACTGCTAAACTGATCGGTCTTTCGAGACATGATTCCTTTTAATCATTACAATGTATTAAAAAAATGTATCAGCTCTGGGCTTTTGGGGTCAGCGCTTCACAGTTGGTATCAAATAAGTTTAGCAATAACCATGGAAACAAGATTTATAAAAAATATGATTAGAGAACATTACAATAAGATAGAATTTGGGGATTAGTATAGAATAACTTCCTATAATATTTGTAATATAGAGATTTCGTTAATTTTCCAAGAAATACATCTATGTCTGGAAATGAGTAGGTAGAGATGGCTCTGAAACATATGTATCTTGGAGTGAAAACATTAACAAGGAGTTTTGGGATTGACCCGAGGTATCCTGGTACACGACAACGGGCCTTGCTGCACTCTTGGATATGACACTCCTAGGGGATATTCTCAGGATAATTCGAAATTTATTTAAAAACCATTATGAAATATTTATGAGTAAATATTCAATCAATGATAAAATTTTTATGATTATGAGACTAAATTTGTTAAAATATTCAATTAATGTTGAGAACTTTTCTAGTTTTTGGATTATACAGTATGATATGATCTAACCTAGTGTATGTCTTCATTTAGAAATGACACACAGTAGAAGGAATGGGAACTCCAGGAATATGCATGATCCAAAGAGTCAAAAGAATCATATAATTCAGGGTCTAAAGCCATCATTTAGAATGGAAATAGCCTCCCACGTATTCTCATCATATGAACAAATAGTATCATGTTCTAATAATATAAGTAATGAATTCTCTGAGTCTTTTGGATTTGAAGGGAAGTAAGAGAATAATAGGATGAAAGAGAAAAATATGGATAAAGGGCAGAAGGGAATGAAGGATTTTCCCACATGTGATCCCTGTAGAAAGAATAACCTTGGTAAATACTTGAAAGGAATGGGGGTTTGTTATAAGTGTGGAGAAAAAGGACACCAAGTTCATGATTGTAAGGGTAAAAAAATGTTTTAAATGTACAATGCTTCATCTGCAAGGAGTTAGGACACTAAGAAAATCAATGTCAAAATCATCAGATTATGCCCCAAATGATTCTATTGGATAATAATAAAGTTATGATACTACCTCAGATGAAGAGGAATGACTAGTGTTCTTATGTTGTTATTAAAGAATAATGGTATTTGGGTGTTGTGTCAACGATGTACTGGTTATATAAATTATGGAAATAAATAAGGATTATACTACAGTACTATTTAATTAATGATTTTAGGTTTTATGGTACTAAGAAATGTGACTCAATAGTAAGTTAATATTTTTTGGGAAAATACTTAGTTAAGGGAAGGATAAACATTAATATGGTCCTGATACTGAGGTAGTGATTTTGGAATAATATATGATTGATTTGGATAAATTATATTGGATATTCTTGACTACCTTGAAACTAATTAATGACTTTTATATTCTATCATTTTTGGAGTTTACAACATTTTTTGGATATATGGATTATATCCAGTATTCTTTAAGGAATAAGGGAGCATGAATGTGATCAATAAGTTTTTATGGTAATTTAGGGTGTTATAATTTTTTAAGAAAATACATGATGAAGGTATTCACATGTTTTTATGTAGAAAAAAGATATCATTGTTATGTTTAACTTTCTTATAAATTTTGGACTCTGAGTTTGGAAAAATTTATTTTGGATAAGTATAAAGGCTGGAATGAATTATGTTGGAAATTGGATTCTATTCTTCAAGGTTAAAAAATTTCTTAAGATAATTTTTGGATTGTTATAAAATAGACAACTAAAAGTTCGGGAAAATACACATCACGTCTAGCATGGCCACGAGACTTGAGCCCACAACAGAAGGGCGACAAGGGTGAATCACCTACAACTAGCCAACCTGATGTCATGGTTTGTATAATGTTGTTTTTTAAATGGTCAGACAGATAAATTATAAATTCATTTGTTTGTAACCCTAAATGATTAGGGTAAATAGAATATTTTTATGTTCTATTATCTTTTGGAGTGAAACATGGGTTTGGGGTATAAATTATTTAAAGGGTATTACTCTACTTGTCATGAATTTTTTTATTCTATATAGAAATTAATTCTTAAACATTAGGGTAATGATATTAAAACCAAACAATGTGTTATCCTAATACCTTATGATTTATTGAACTGATGATATTTTAAATCATCATAGATTTATGGCTTTGATTCCCTCAATATTCCATTTATTGTTCACTTGTTTGTGATTTATGGCCTCAATCACTCCCGATAAATATTTGTGTTTTTTCCTTAATTAGGTGTCTCTAATTACCCTCAATGTTCTCCTATTTGAGATCATAATTTGGTGATGACTTTTTCATTTCTCTTCACCTATTATTAAGGATAATTTTTTTTAACCCTATTTATGATGTTATTTTTCCATAAATGTATTTTTTATTTTTATCCTTTTATTTTTGAAGAGAAATTTCAAATTGCAAGGACGCAATTTATTGAAGGATGGGAGAATGTAACATTTGAGGTAAATAAAGGATATGATATTTTCATATTTATTAATATTCATGAATTAAATATTAATTTTTCATTAAATGGGATGATATGTTTGATAGCATACTCAACACGCAATAAATTATTTCTCCGAAATCTTACATTGCAAACAACGTTGAGTTATACCAAAATATAATTTAATAATATTATAATTTTAAATGGTAGTTAATGCATAGCCGTTGTATTAGTGGGAATTAATAGAACTAACTAAAATATTATTAAAAAATTTTGATAAATGTATTTACCTTTATCCAATAAATTTTAGAGTCTTAAAATAATAATGAATCCAATTTTAATCTTGAAATACTCTAATATTCTTTAAAGGGTTGTTTTAACGCGTTTTGATGGCGAACCCTTTTTAAATATTTTTTTTGTCACTTTTATATGTTCTAATTGAAAAAATAAAATTCTTATTTATAATTGGTACATAATAATTTACATTTGGTAAATGTTTGGTATTTCTCTGATAAAGTTCATTTTTTTAATGAATAGTGAAAAATACCGCATTTTAATTCAAAACTGCCTTTTCATCTAATTTAATTACATAGTTAGATTGTTCTTTTAATTGGTTTTAAAGTATAATTAGATTATATTTTTATAATTTAATATAATTTAGTTCATTATAAGTGATTTCACATTTATATTGGACATAAACACATGTCAATTTTTTGATAGTTTTTACTTTTTAAAAACCAGCCTTTTGGTTTTTACAATGGGAAATAATTTTAAATTAATTAATGAAACTCCAATGTTTTTAATTTTGTAAAATATACTTCATTTTTAAATTTTTAATATTAAAATTATCTTAGGGTGAATTTTTGGTATTTTTCTGCAAACTTTCAATTTTTGATAAATAGTGAAAAACAATGTGTTTTTGTTTAAACCTGACTTTTTATTTAAATAATTATTTATTTTATTTAAATTTATTTTAATGTAAAAATAGATACATAATTCCTATATTAGATCAATTTAATTCATTGGAGTCATTTTATAATAATATGAGATGTGTAAAATTCTATTGAACTTTTTAATGTCTTTTACCCACCTTCATAACACATTTGAAAATTTGCATAAAATGAAATTTTACCACTTTTGGGAATTAAATTTCGAGAATCTGAGAGACACTGTTGAAATCAGTATGTAAAATGTGGTTCAACAGGATGAAAAGAAATTTCGATGAATAGTAACTTTTGAATTTTATTTACCACTGTTAAAAGAAAATAGGGTAAATAAAGGTAAAAATGATATTATAATTACCCTAACATATGTACTAATTCAATTGGATAAGTCTATTTCTAAATAAATGGACCTTAGGAATAAAATATGATCTTATTTGACCCTATTGGATTAGACTAGGACATTTATTATTATTTTATTCAAAGAAGCGTTTAAAGTGTTAAATTCACATTTTCATAACTAAAACATATTTAATATAGGGTTGTACAGAAAATAAATTCATCAATAAATATTCATTAGGAATTTAAAAAGATTTCATACATAATGGTATTTTATTTATAATTTTTAGACATTAAATAATTAAATTTATTTATGACACAATGATGATGCAGTAATAACATTATTAATGAAAGATTAAAATAATTGATATTATAAATATCCAAATAAATGTAAATTGAAATTTTTATGCATTTAACTAATTTTATAGGTTAATATGTTCATTTATGGTTGATTAAATAATTTTTTTTTTGAAGTAATCATGTTTTTATGACTTTCACAAAAACAAAATACCAAATAGTTTCAAAATTGACGTAAATGAGTTTTCAAAACAAATACTATATTATTAAATTATATAAAGTCTTAAAAATATAATTTTCGTCAAAAGGACTCTTATTATGATATATATGTCATTAATGAACCACTTGGGGTTATCACATAATTTTATAGTATGTTTATTAACCGTGTAATATAAAAATACAAGAAGACATTGTAAAAGTTAAACTATTTAACTAAGAGTTAAATATAAAAGATAAGGTTAAAACGGTAACCTAAACTTATCTAAAACCTATTGTTTGAGATTATTTCTACCTATAACCACCTAAGGCTAGAAATCAATTCATTTGGAGCCATTATAAACCAAATATGATTTTATAATAAAATAATATTTCATGATTTTTCTAAAGTGACCCTCACCTCTCTTATAAAAGGGAACTTCCCCTTCTCTCAAAATCACACCTCCAAAGCCATTTGGCATGGCCATACCCTACCCAAATCTCCTCCAAACTTCTGTCACATCAACCCAGAATCCTTCTATTGATCATAAATCCAATCCAAGGAGACATTTTGTTCAAATCAAAAGGAAACACTCAAAGAAGAGATAATTATTTTGTCACCACTTTCAAAATTCTTCTCTTCTTCCACTTTCTCTTTCTTTGTTATTTCCATAGAAAAATAATAACACTAGTAACTTATACATATTATGATATTATTATAAATATTTTACAACCATATTCATTATTCTATCCATCCTATGAATGATAAATTCACCATGTGTGCGTACATACGGCTTACCGTCTCCACGTCGTGGTGTAATTTGTTATTCAACACTGTGTTATTTGGATGGATATAATGATGAGTAATATGTATATAAATAATTAAAATATTATGATAATGTTTATTTATAATTAATATACCATAAAATTCCATACCTTTTAATCATTAAGGAAATGATTTCGTCGCTCGTGTGTACGTACGTCTTACCGTCTCCACAACATGATGAGATTCATTTCAATGATCACCATTCAACAATGCTTAAAAAAATAAATATTATTAATAAGTATGTAATATATGAAATAATAAGTCTACTAGAAATATATATATATATATATATATATTTACATTTATCTCAATCACTTAATTCTATTCAATATGATATGGAAACAAAAACAATGTTTGTGCATACGTACGGACTACCGTCTCCATAAACGGTGGTTTCAATTTCATATATCTATCAATTATACATATTTATTTTCTGAATATATGTGATATATAAATACTTTTTTATATTATGGATGCAATTAAATCATGATACAAGTGGTACGATCAATAATAACAAGTTAAAACACTTACGATAAAGAAAGTGATTATTACACAAATTATTACTTTAACATTGAAATAATTATTAAATAGGAAGTATAAATTAATAAATGAATAATGTATGATATCATAAATATTAATATGGTTCTGGTATAATTTAATAACATACTATGGTCATTATACAGGTGGTTAAACGTACCCTTGACCAAAGAAAAGTACAAGTTAAGCGTTATTTCCTCAATCTCATTATTATCTGAGATTGTTTATGTGTAAGTATTTACCGGGGATTACTTATCATCGATACACATATTTCATTAAAATGTTTTCAAAAAGAGTCTTTTAAGTTTTTATGGTAGGGTCTATTTAACTAGATCATCATTTTAAATGTTTTAAATATTTATCTTTCGAAATCCTTTTAATAAATGTCCATGTTTTCAAAATTATTTTAATGATTTATTTATATGGACATGAATGTTTTGAAATGATAATTATTTTCAAAAGTGTCAAAGTAGTATGGGGCAATTTGATTCAAAAAGTCTCTTTTAAATGGCTTCCTTTAGAAATGTGTGACATTTAAATGATTTCACAAATAGGGATATTTCTCTAAAAGACTTTTACTAATCATTTTCAACTATGTCAACATCCTTTAATGGATATTATTCTTTATTGAGGTTGATTTACTATAATAAAATCTTCCATATTGTATTGAATGAGTTATGATATGTTTGACTGTGGATGTGCTATTTTTATACCATTCAGGGTTTATGGTTAAATTATTGACATTTCATATGCTAGTTTTAGTACGAATGTTTATGTTATGTCTCACCATTTTTTTCATATTAGGAATAAATTATACTTAGTAAGTGATGGGTGGGGCCTGTTATAGCCCTTCGATGCATCGGTGGGTCTCATGAGACAAACTAGTGTCTTGGCACAATTCCTTGACAAAATTTTTATTTGTAGTATTGGCACAGGTACTTAACTATGTGGTTATGATGTCTGGAATTAGGCATTCCCTCATTATAAAATTACTTATTACATGTGATTATTTGACTAGTAGAATATCCATGTGAAAGTTTATATGGTAATGTTTGATTTATTTTTTCCTTATTTTGTTCAAGTATATGTTTAAAAAGGCTGTTGTGTTTATTACACATCTTACCTTAAACTTTTATAGCTTCCGTTAAATTATTTACCCTTTCTAAGCATCTAAGATCACCTCTTTCTTATTTTTTATTTTCCCAATATTCCAAGAAGTTTATTATGATTTATATGTAGGGTTAAACTAAATGGAATAATGGTGTTCTCAAAAGTTTATTTATGATGTGTTTTATGTTATAAATTTTAATGTAAAGTTCATGTATGTTATATATTTTACAAGACTGATAAACTGATCCGTCTTTTGGGACATGATTCTTTGTAATCATGCCATTGTATTAAAATAATGCACCATTTCTGGGCTTCTAGGGTCATGGAATTAAAAAAAAGTTGGGTTTTAATGGATTTTGTGTTGAAAACATTGTTAAATATTGTGAAGCTATTCTATTGAAATTCAAATGGTTTTATTGAGTGATGTAAGTGGTCAAAAGAATGTGTAGCTACTATTTTGAGTGGATTATGACCATAACTGATGTGTTAATGTGATAATGGATTTTGGTAACATCTGATAATTTTTTGATCACAAAGGGGGAGACCCGAGTATCTAGGAGGAAGGATATGTACTAGTATGCTAGTGATCTGGAGCGGTTTTATCCCTATTTTGCTGAGAAAAATGGATAACAACAACACTAAAAAAACTATATTGATGATGGTTGGATACCACTAGGTTGTTGGTATGTTCCCTACTAGTGTCCCTTTCACAAGAATGGATTTTTCTATGGTTACTTTAAACCGAGATGTGACGTACATGGGGCTCGAGAGTAACTAGTGCCTATGGCTGTTCCCCAGATTAGTGCTCATTGACTCTTTTGTTTTTATCATTTTTATATGATTGTTTTTGATGTAAAATACAGTAGTTTATATGTTTTATTGAAATGTTCTCACTCATGGAAAATTCCTTTTGAAAGATACTTACATTTAAAAGTTTCATTCATTAGAAATTATTTTCACCACTTCTTTCTTATCAAACCTGGAACGATTTTTATCTTATATTGCATACTCTATGGAATATTTTGGTGGTATCTTATTAGTCTTAGTCTCAAACCCTACATACACCCCTTGGGTATATGTAGACATGATCATGTTTGACGAAGTTAAAGGCAAGGCCTTGGGTGATGGTGGTTCGTGTTCTTAGTTCCCTTCCATGGTGCGGTGTTGTGGAGAGGCTTTGGGGTGATGACCCCTTGTCATGTGGAGTCCTTAAGGCTATTTTTATACTACTTTTATGTGTATTTGTAGATCTTGTTTTATGTTTAAACTTATGTATTCAGTTCTGTATTTTTATTAAATCTTTTTTGGTGTGAATTTTTAGATTCAGTTTATCGATTGTTTGTGATGTTTTATTTATCCATACTCAGGTAAATCATTACCAAACCAAAATAAATGATACACAACCACTTGTTCCCTCCCATGGGGATAGGTAAATCCCTTCATTAATTGTCATTTTCGAGGTTTGGTTCTAGTTTTGATAGAAACCAGATTCAGTTCATGGCTAAATGGTATCAAAGGAGGTTAATGTTTTTGGGTTATATTATTATTTTGGGATGAGTCAGGACATATAAGAGCAATAATTGTTGGGGAATGGAGTTTTGGCCGTGAGTCGGGTGTCTAGCCCGTACCCCTCATGATAGAACTCGATCCACCATGGGACATTGGGATTGTTTGTTTGACCTCACTTCTAGGTGAGACATGTGGGCTGCTGACAACACGTTTAAATCAGGCGGGGATAAAGTAGTGGTTTATTTTATTTTTATAATGTGTTTGGATTCTTTATAATTGATTTTATTGATAAAATTTTTAGAGTTTTTGTACTGGTTCTTTTTATATGACTGTTGTCTTTTGTTGCAACATGCCTCCCTGAAAATCTCACATGGACCCACTGGAGGGAGCCGTAGAGAGTTCTATTCACCCCTTGATCAGATGCTAATAGAGGATGTGGTATGGGTTGTCCATTTTCTTATGCATGGTTCATCTCCCATTCCATATCATGTTAGAGAATATGGGACTTTTCCTAGGAAGGAAAAAAGCTCATGAGTTCCTGAAAAATAAGCCTCCTACTTTCTGAGGTATCATAGAACCCCGGGAAGAAGTGGAATCGCTTGAAAAGATAGAGCGCCTATTCAAGTTCTTGGACACACCCATGGAGGTTAGGGTGAAATGTGCCTCTTTTCTATTAGAGTTTCCCAACTACAAGTAGTGGGAATCAATACTTCAAACTAAAAATAATGAGCAGATGTGCTGGAGAGATTTCAAGGTCATCTTTAATGAATAGTACTGCCCTAAAGTCTTGGAATATGCAAGATCCTAAGATTTTATGGATCTTGTTCAGTGGGATCCTTATTTGATGGATTACTTCAACAGTTTCATTGATCTAGTTTTGTATGCTCCTAAAATCTTCTCTAATGAGAAAGAGAAGTCCCAGAGGTTTGAGAAGGTCTTACGGTAAAGGATATACTCCTAGATTTTCTTGTTTCAGCTAAGGACCTATGCTGAGGTGGTTGACCGGGTGTGTATAGTGAAGATTGACCGAAAATAGAACATTGTTTTCTCTAGGAAAATATTAATAGTGGGTAGTGGTAACTCTTTGGGGAAGAAAATTATGTGAGAGGAGTAGGGGAAGAAGGGCGGTGGTAGTTCATGCCACTCTTCCAGACAATTTTCATCTATGGATTCTGATGTGAGACCTGTCATGTGCCACAAGTGTGGGAGGCTGGGGAACATACGACCAGCATTCCTATTTAATCTTAATACTTTTTATCAATGTGGAGGTATGGGTCAATTGCAGTTCTTTTTCAGGGTGGCATGTTCACTTCAGAGTGGTGCAGGATCAGTGGCTTCAAAGGAGTGCCAACTCTGTTAGACCTGTCGAGGATGGGGGGATCTTGATTTAGTGGATGTAGTTGTAGGGTTGGGTCATCTTCTAGGAAGATCCAATTTAAGGCACAACAATAGACTAGAGGTTATCCTCAGGTAGAGACCATATATCTCCATGTGGTGGATCAGACACCAGTAGGATCATATGTGGGACCTTTGACAGTTTGAGGTACCGTCTTGGTTGCATCTTCTATAGCTGCTTCTCTTTTCAATACTGGTTCATCTGTTTAATTTATCTATGCTCGTACTATGAAAACACTGAATTTTCTAACAGATTTGTTGTCTTTTGTGATGTAGTTGGTGATGCCGCTGGAAAAGAAGAAGGAGAAGTGTCTCAGGTGCCCATCTTGTGAACTTTCTGTTTCATGGGTTGAGATGGAGTGGGACCTCATTGTCATATATATGGATTCATTTGACATAAAACATGTAACGTATTGGCTAGTACACTTCCAGACACACATCAATTACTATAGGTGGTGAGTGAGTTTCATAGAACCTGATGGGAGTCATTAGATTTTTCGTGGGGAATAGGATCCTCGGTCGAGTCATCCGGGACCTCCACTCCCATAGTTGGGAGATCTTTTTTTCAGTTATCATCCCTCAGGATACGGGACAATGTTCATTAACCTAATGGTTGACTAACACATGTAGTGGTGGATTTTCCAGAGGTATTTTTGATTGATTTTTTAGGTTTTCCCCTGGAGTTGGATGGGGAGTTCTCGATTGATCTGGTGCTAGGAACACAACCAATATCTCTTCCCTTATATCACATGAACCCCACCAAGATTATGGAATTAAATATACATATGGATGACATATAATCCAAAGGATTCATTCGGTTGAGCTTCTCTCCTTGGTACACTCTTGCGTTGTTCGTGAAAAAGGCTAACAGATCCCTCTTGTTGTGCATTGATTACCAGAATCTGAATAAGGTAACAATCAATAAAAACTATCCTTTGCCCCAGATAGATGATTTTTTTGATCAGTTGAATGGGGAAAGGTATTTTTCTAAAATATACTTGTGTTCGGTCTATCATCAATTCAGTGTGTAAAAGGAATATATTCCAAAGATAGCCTTATGAAGCAGGTACGACCACTTCGAGTACTTGTTCATGCCCTTCGGATTGACCAATGCTCCAATAGTATTTATGGAACTCATGAACAATGTGTTCAATCGTTATCCTGGATCATTTTTCATGGTATTTTAGGATGACATCCAAGTTCATTCCAGATATGAGGAGGAACATGAGCATCAATTTTGGATCGTTCTGGGCACTTTGTGGGATCATTGCCTTTATGTAATGTTGTCCAAGTGGACTTTATAGATTAGGGTGGTGAAATTTCTAGGGCATGTGATCTCATAGTAGGGGGTTTAGGTGGACCCCATTATGACCAGTGTGGTTATTTCATGGGAGAATCTAAATAACATGTTCAAGATCAGGAGTTTCCATGGCTTGGATGGTTATTAGATGTGGTTTGTTTGGGATTTCTCTCAGCTTGCTTCATTAATGACCACACTCACCTGGAAAAGGGTGATGTATTTATGGGGCCTAGATTATCAGGAATCCTTCTAGGTGCTTAAGATTCAGTTGAATACTGCCCCCATTCTGAATTTTTCAGAGGATGGAGAGGGGTATGTGGTGTATTGTGATGCTTCAGGTATGAGTCTTGGGTGCGTTCTTAGGTAGGATGATCACGTGGTGGTGTATGGCTCTCACCAACTCTGAACACATGAAAAGAATTACCCGACCCATTACTTAGAGTTAGCAATTATGAAGCATGATTTTAAGACTTGGTGTCACTACCTCTTTGAGGAGAAGTAATTGGTCTACTATGATCATAAAATCTTGGCCTATATCTTCTCACAGAAGGACCTCAACTTGATATAGCATCGTTGGATCGAGTATTTACAGGGGATTGACATTGAAATTGTCTATACCCAAGGAAAGGGTAATGTGGTGGCCTTATCCTTGAGCAGAAGAGTCCAAGTTCAATATTTGAGGAAGTTTAATAATGAGTGGACTCTGATGGCACTCTTTTCTTAGATGCATGTGGAGACCAAGGATCATAGTGGAGGTGTGTTATTTGCAAGAATTCAGTTGACTGTATCTCTGGTGGAGCTAATTCGGAATGAACAGCCAATTAATGATCTTTTTTAGTGATCTAAGTAGTTTATTAATGGGGGGAGATGTCTTATGATTGGTCTTCGTCACTTGAGGGAATATTGTTCTTCAAGGGCCATTCAGTAGTGTTGTTATATCTAGGAAGGTGGTGATGCATGATAGCCACGAGTCTTAGTGGGGTATCCATCTGGGTGCCACCAAGATGTATTATGATGTATTTCAGTAGTTCTGGTGGCCTAGTTTGAGACGAGACATTGAATACTTTGTGTCGAGATGCTACACATGCTAGTAGGTGAAATCTGAGCATCAAAGGCCCTATGGTTTTCTCCAGCCATTACAAATTCCTACCAGGAATTGGTATGAGGTCAATGTGGATATAATTTTTGTGTTACCTCATACAACTCAGGGTAAAAATTCCATTTGGGTGTTAATTGATCATCTGAAAAAATAGGCCACTTCATTCTGATCAAAGATACATTTAAAGTGGATGAGTTGGGCCGTTTGTGTCTTTAGGAGGTGGTAAGGATTTATGTTGTTTCATTAGTAGTTGTATCAAATAGAGACCTATGATTCACTTATCAGTTTTTCAAAGGCCTTTAGAAGTCCTTGGGGTCACATATTAAGATGATCACGACATATCATCCTCAAATGAATGTTCAGACAGAGTAGGTGAATCAAATTTTGGCGGGCATGCTCTGTACATGTGTTTTGAACATTGGAGGTTCCTAGGATAGGCATTTGGGATTGGTTGAATTTAATTATAATAATAGTAACTAATCCTCCATATGAATGGGTCCTTTTTTCACTCTATGGTCGGCCTTATTGGTCCCCCCTATGTTGGTATGAGGTAGGTGTAACCTCACTATTGGGGTCATGTCTTGTGCAGGAGACATCTAAGAGAGTCATATTGATCATAAAGAATTTATTAATAGCTCAAAATCACCAGAAATATTATGCTGATCAGACGCATCGAGACATAGAGTTTTCAGTGGATGGTCAGGTATTCTTTAAAGTGTCCCCTCATCTGGGTCATCGTCGCTTGGTAAAGCAAGGCAAGCTAACATCGAGATATGTCAGACCTTTTGAGATTGCTGAGAGAATTTGAAAGGTGTCATATAGGATAGATTTTACCTATCAATTGACATCTATTCATGATGTCTTCCACGTCTCCCAATTGAAAAAGTACAATATGGATTTATTCCATGTGCTGAACTGGGATGAGTTTGACATAGAGCCTTATTTGTATGTTATTGAGAGGCCAGTGTGAATAGTTGATTTTAAAGAGAAATTTCATTTAGGAAAACATATTCCACTAGTTTAGGTCCTTTGGAATCATGGGAATGAAGTCCCCAAAACATGTGAGCGGAAGTTGTGGGTTGAGAAGGAGTACCCATTCTTATTTTCTGATCAAGCTTCTAGTTGACTTTCTAGGGCATAAATTCATTCATTGTGAGGATAATTCTCACATACATGACTTATTTTAAAGTTAATTTTCATTTAATTTACATTATTTCTTTGTTTTTTGGGTTTCTAATTCGTTTTTGGAAGAAAGGGCGATTTTTCATGATTTGGTCCAAATCATGAGACCATTTCCAAATTTAAAAACATATTTTGTTTCTTTTATAACTCTTTTATTTTTCAATATTTTTCACCCATTATACTTCCAACATGTCCTTCCATGACCTATTACCACCACCATGTAAATTTGGATCCAATAGAAATATATAATCACTGTGGATTTGGGTTTTTATTTAAGGAATTGGGCTATCCCATAATCTCATTTTCTATTTAAAAAAATTAATTCTTTATTATATCATTAATTTTTATGGTTTTTATGTGATCATAAATCTCACCTAGTACCACATTCCCAATTCACAACATCATTCTCTTTTCCCCCTCTTTAGAGCTCAAACGCATCACAAATTAGTGAAAAACATCTCTAGAATTCTCAAATCATCTAGATTTGAAGAGGTAAATTGTTTCTTTTATAAATCCTCCAATTATTAATATTTTTCCCCCATTTTAGTTCTCACATGAAATCCTCATCCTTATTCAAACCTCAATTTTATTTTTTATTATTTGTAAATTCATCTAACAGTTTATATGGGTTGATTTATTCCATATCCCTCAAGTAAGTGGGTTTCCTTCCTTCTTTCTCCCATTTTCTTAGGGTTTCTTCCATTGGCTTAGGGTTTCTTCCCTTATTCTTGAAGTGAAAAATTTCTAGATGGTAGGGTTTCTAACCTATGGTATGATATTGGGTTTCTTGGTCTATTATTGTGGTTTTAGTCTTGATCTAAGTCCCTTGTGGTGTGGTGGTGGTGCGGTTTAACTTTTTCACAATGATTCAAGGGTTTTGGAACTTATGGTATGTGATTCCATGTGTAAGAACTACTATATGAGTTATATTTTCTTAATTTCTATTTTTACCACAAATATTCTTTCATTATCCATACTGATAAATTTTGTTTTGGTGACGTTTGTTAAGAAAATGATTTTTAAGTACTAATTTTTTGTCAAATTGTGTGTTTTACATGTCTATTCTATGTTACACCAATTGTGGTTATTTTAAAACTCATGTAATGGATTTATAAAAATGTTTTACTGTTGAAAATTCTGTTTTTGTGAATATGGGTATGCACATAGTGTTAAAAGTGGTGTTTTTAATGGATTTTGTGTGTAAAAGTTTGTTAAAATTTGTGAAGTTATTCTATTGAAATTATAAAGGTTTTATTGAGTTATGTAAGTGGTGAAAAGAATCTGTAGCTACTATTTTGAGTGGATTATGACCATAGCTTACGTATTTATGTGATAATGGATTTTGGTAAGATGTGAATATGGTTTGAACACAAAGGAGGAACCCTAGGTATCTAAGAGGGAGGATATGTACTAGTACAGTAGTGATCTGAAGCGGTTTTATTCTTGTTTCACTGAGAAAAATGGATAACTAAAACACTAAAAAAACTATATTGATAAAATTTTGTTACCACTAGGTTATGGATATGTTCCCTACTAGTGTCTCATGCACAAGAATGGATTTTTCTATGGTTACTTTACACCGAGATGCGATGTAATGGGGCCTAAGCCTAACTAGTGATTAGGGGTGTTCCCGAGATTATTGCTCATTGAATATTTTGTATTTATAATTAGAATATTGTGGTTTTGGATGTAAAATAAATTAGATTACATGTTTTATTGAAATTTTCTCAGTCATTGAAAATTCCCTTTGAAAATGTTTACATTTAAAAGTTTCATTCTTTAGAAATTATTTCCACCACTTCTTACTTATCAAAAGTGGCATGCTTTTTATCTTGTATTGATTACGCTATGTAATATATTGATGGTATCATATTGGTATTTGGTTTAAAACCTACTTACACCCCTTGGGTATAAGTATACTTGATCATTTTTGAAAAATTTAAAGGTAAGGCCTTAGGTGATGGTGGTTCGGGTTCTTAGTTCCCTTCCATAGTGCGGTGTTGTGGAGACAGGTTGTGGGTGATGACCCCTTGTCATGTGGAGTCCTTGGGGATATTTTTTTCAACTTTTATGTGTCTTTGAACCTCTTGTCTTATTTTTAATCCTATGTATTCAGTTCTATATTATTTTAATTCTTGTTTGGAAAGAATTTTGAGATTCAGTTTATTGATTTTTTTTGGATGTTTTATGTATCCATACTTTGGTAAATAATTCCCAAACCAAAATCTATGACACTTAGGCACTTATTCCATCAAGTGGGGATAGTTAATTCTCTTTGGTAATTTTCATGTGCAAGGTTTGGTGCCGGGTTTGATGGTGACCAAATTCGGTTCATGACAAGTAGTATCTAGGGAATTATCTTGGTTGTCTTTGCAAAATCGGGACTAGATACTTGAAGTTAGAACTATTGAATTTAGATACTACGTTTGATGATTAGGATAAATTGATCCTTTGGGGATAGGTTGATACCAAATTATTGTGGTTAGGGAAGTTTGTATCTATGGTGAAGAGTTGAGTTTGAGTAACACTTGATGAGGCTCGTAGAGGGTAGGTATCTGGTTAAGTGATCCTTGTATGTTGTAGTTGTAGTTGATGGTTGAGAATTAATGTGTGGCATGGGATTGATTTTTGATTCATTGGTGGTATGTCTTGATCAGGTATCACATAGAGTCCATTCATGGTTGCTCAAGGATGCTTCTTGTGTTAGGGCTTTTCCGGAGATTTAGTGGTGACCTGGGTTTATAGGGTATTCCCTTGATTTAGTGCTAGTTCTAAGGATCCAAGAGGGTATGGCTCAGTTTTTTTATAGACCTAGAGGGACATATGTGGGACTGAATGATTTGGGGACCCTTAGCGGGTGTTTATGATAATGTTGTTCATTTATGGGTGTTCTTAAGGACCCAATATGGTGTTTGTGTTGATGATAAGAGGTGTTTCTAGTTGAGAAGGACATACAGCTTGTCATTGCTATGTTTGGGTTTATTGTGGTTGAGACCCGTATTACCCATGGGATTGTTGATATGGTTGGGTTTTAATTATCTAGAACCCAATTAATTAGTAAGGGTTCTAATGGATATGAGATCTAGATGGTTTATATGCATGTATTGTTCCAGATATCTATTCTTGAGATTGTTGGCTTGAGGTTTCATATCAGTGCTAATCGTAGTTTATGTTTCAGTGATGGATTAAGGTTCCAATCACGCTATGTTATAATGTTGAGAATAGTTATTTGAAATATTCTGTATGTAGTTGGATTCTTGATGGGGGTTTTAGGTATAATGACTGTACTACTGAGAGGGTGTTAGAAAGAGGATCTAGAAACCGATAGTATACTTCATAGATAATGAACATGACTAAGGCTTTAGGCATAAATGACATGCCATGATATAATGGATGTTGGACTAAGGCTCCCTATCCTTTATTTGGGATTTACAAATGCTCTGGGGTCCATTTATGTTGGTTTCTGGATAGAGGTTCTGAACATAGAATGTACACTACTAAGAGGGTGTGAGACTGAGGCTCTAGAAACTGATAGTGTAATTTGGCGATAGTTCTCCAAAATAAGGGTCCGGTAATTGATGGTCTTCCAACTGAGATGGATGCTGGATGAACATTCTACATCCATGGTTATGATTAAGGACTAATTATACAAACATGGTGGATTTGATATATGTGTATTATGAGATAGATTCATGCTTCGTGCACTATGGTTATTATACATTATATAGATGTCATAATAAATGTCTTGGCTTAGCAGTAATCTTGTGTGGCTATGGGATATTTTTCAAGGTTACAAGTATAAGAATATGTATGGGAATGAGGACTTAGTATGGAGGTCAATTTCTTAGGTTCTTTCTTGTTATTTGGTTTCATACACCAGTGAATATTCATATTTATGTATATATATATTGGTATGGGATTAAACATGTATAAGTATATAGATTTGGACATCCAGGGTGGAAATTACCAGTTGATCCAGATTACAGACCTGAGGTTTGACTGTGGTTTCATGTTGGTTTTACATCCTTTTTAGTTGTGTCTTAGTGAGGCTGAGCAGGTTACTTTGGTTTAAACTTATAGAAGCACATTTATTGGTTCCTTCTTAGGGTGTCTTGTTGAGATTCTTTCTCACCCTTGTACATGCACCTCGGTGTACATGTAGACTTTATATCTGCTTTTCTTGTTGAGAACAAGTTTTAGAGCAGTTAGGGATAAGGCCTAGAGTTTCATGATTAAGCGGAGCTGATCATGTGGTACTTCTTATTGGGTTGGTGCAATTTGACAGTGTCTAGAGATCGGGTACAAGGTTTGGCACGGATTTTGTAGTAGAGCCATGTACTTTTACTTTCATTTTTTTTGTACTTTTTATATGTGTGATCGGCCAGTGGGTGATCATGGTTATATTTTCTTCATGGCTATTCCAGAATTTACTGCATTTCCATTTATTTACAACACCATTTAGTTTTAGTTTATTTATTCTTCCACATTACTTTGATGTGTATGATATTTGGTTTTTTAATTTTGGTTGTGCACACTAATATGGGGTATAGTCTACTCATATATTCACCTTAGATGCCTATTACTCATCAGTAGACTCTAGCATATGAGGAGGTGCACTTAAGGTCTTGTGGTGAACCGGCTCAGAGCACCAATTTAGTGGTAGCCGGGCCGAGACATTATATATGAAAAGTCATTAAATTGTGATTTCATTTACTACATACCATGCAGCATTGTTCCCTTTATACATTTTGTGGATTATGATGAAAAAATCCTTGGTAATTTTCTCCCATTTCTATTTGGGTATAAGTAATGGTTATAACATCCCCTTAGACTTTTTTATCTCAGTCTTAACTTGAACATATTCCAAATACCATGATAAATACTCATCAATATATCTCTTCCCATTATTCCTCTAGAAATACTCTTTCACATAATCCAGTTGTATACAATCTACCCATATCATTATTCAGTTACGGGTTCAAGCCTTGTGGCCTTACCAGATGCGAAATATTTCCACCCAATATGTGGGTTTTCTTTTTCTAAAACTTTATTAATACAATTCCTATAACATACAAAAATTCCAATAACCCATAATTACCTCAAAATAAAATATAAGATAAACCCTAAATGTTTCCAATACCTTTAATCTTATATCCAAAAAATTTAAAGGCAACACTCCTCAAAATTTGTTTTACAAAATCATAAAAAAATCAAAGAATTTTATTACCATAAATATCTCCCAAAATATCCTTTATCTTGATAAAATACCATCACATAAGTCCTAAAAAGGGTTTTATAGGACTTTGAACATATGATCAACCTTAAACTCATAAACCCATTATTGTATCAATAAAATTTATGTCAATTTTTTAAGGATACATATAAAAATCCAAAAGATAATTCACCATTTCTTCCTTAAATAAGATATTGTTTTAAAAAAATCATTTTAAAACATGGGTTCATCCTTACACCAATAAAAAAATAAATGTGATTAAATTATTCCAAAATCAATATATTGAGGGATAATCAATGTTCATAATTGCATCAAATTTCACTAAAGTATGAACATTAAGATTCTAAGAGGCCGCATTCATAAATTAATTGAAAATGAAAATCCAAGCTATAGAGGGAATGATAAGTCTTCCCTAATTATCATGATTCACTTTAATGTTCTGATTTTATAAGATTTCTTATTTTACTTTGTATTTAGTGGTTTTTAAGATTGTCAACCTCATTAAACCTTGGATTGGGTCATTGATTCATGTAATACACATACTCATTTCATTTGAAACACTATAGTGTGGGTTGTGCATTCTTCTTTCTATATATTCTCATCACTAGATAACTTCTTACCAACCCATTGGCATTTTATTTCTTGATGACATTCCTTTTTAAAATTGAAACATTTATCATTACACTTTAAGCACATTCTTTTATGTTTCCTTCTAGACTTAGAGTTTGAAGAAAATATTATCTTATTTTATCCATGGTTTTTAGAGATTCCTTTGAATTCAATATCAATTTTCATATTAGAACATTAATATTTATGTTTAACTCCAATCTCCATTTCCACCATGATAGAAAATAGAATGATTTTTTCATTGATATTGAAGTCCCTTATGGCCAACACCCTTCAGAGACTTTGTTTTTAGCCACTAAATAATTGATCAATTTTACTCTCAAGTAAGATGATGATACAAGAAACATACATTTCAAGTCTTGTAAAATTGACCTCATATGTGCCAACAGATTCATTATGATTTCAATTTAATTATAGGAATTCCTACTCATTTTTCATATAAAGAATATGAAAATAATAATAATTATTGAAAAATAATTTATTAAACACATTCCATTGCATGGAGTCATTTTTATATTATTGATTCATATTCCTAATAATATTTAACCATTGATTTGCATCGACTTCCAAATAATATACAACCAAAATGACGTTCCTATTATCCAAATAATGGATAATAGAAAATATCTTTTTCGTGGTACTGATCCATTACTCGGAAACTAGAATATTAGTATAACCACTAAAAAATGGGGTTGTATCATTATGAAGGACTTAATGGAATGTTGTTCCATTATTTTCTTGTTTGGATGTTTAGGATGATTCATAGCTTGAGAAATGTTTGTGGGTATAACATTTATATCTTTCATTATATCTCCATTAGAATATGATTTCTTAGGAGGAAATTCATTAAATTTTTCATTGTATTCGGAATTTGTATGATTCCTTTGTCTTCCATCCATTGGATAAAAATAGGAAAAAGATAGTTTAAGAAACAATAATCATAGGAGGGAATCACACAATCAGGACAAATCACATATAGGATGTCCAAATCATGACACCTTATTTTTTATATATAATATCTTAGAATTAATAGAGGTATTCCATGGTCATTACTTAAATAATTCATGATGTTACATAAATATAATGTGAATTAACCATAGCATATCCCTTGGCAGTGTCAAACTAGGTGTGCAGTAAAGCCAGTTTTTGTGTACTAGGTAACACTTGATTCAAGCATCATATACATTTTTTAAAGTTATTACCTAAGCTAAATCTATTTTAGAACCATGTGTACTTTTAGTATCTATATAAGGACTTATTTCTAGGAAAGAAACACTCATTTATTTACCATAACATAAGATTTTATCTTATACTTATAATTATCATGAGGGTTCTAACAAAGGTTTTATCACCCTAGTTCATAAATATTTAAATAATACTTTCTTTGATATGAAATATAACAAAATAAAATTATCATAAATGGATATTATATATTAATATATTAATATTCATTACATAACACAATGATCCACTCTAGAGTCATTTTTTTCTAGTGCCTTTGGAATCTTGGATGCATAAACAACTGATTCACATGGGAGTTATATCATCTCCCACTAATATATTCATAACTAACTCCTTTCTTGATAATATAATATATAATATATTCCTTCATAATCTAGGGAAACAAAACATAATTCAGGGTGATCTTATATACTCAATTAGGGTAAAAAAAGGTGATATCATCCTAACATGAGCATAAAGGTATTATATCATTAGAATAAAATTTGAAAACCATACCCTACATATCATATATCACAAACATATGTCATCGAATAATTCATGGAAATTTATAACACATGAATCATAAATAAATCAATGAAAATGGTCTATTAGAACATAAAATTGGTATAAGACATAGATTTTTGGCATACACATAAGCAAAGAAAATAATTTACTTAGTAGTTAGGACACCTTACCTAGACTATAAAAGTGGATTGGTTCACTCTCAAAACCATAGTAGTAGCAGTAAAATTTCACTCCCAAGAATATCATAATAGATTTATTTCACTCCAAAAACCATCTTAGTAATCATGGTTCACTTCCATGACTATCATAGTGGATAAATTCCCTTACTAAACTGGGTTCACACCTCATTACAATCCTATTTATTGCAGGAGATCTCAATCATTACCCAATGCATTAAAGGGAGATATAGGTCTCAACCATCTCATAATACATACATTTTCCTGCTATATTATCATAAAACTTTTATCATATAATAAAACATGAAAATAAATGATTTTTATAAACATTTTATCATAACATAACCTGTGGAAAAGAAATGGTTTCAATAGAATTTTCGTCATTTTATCATAATACAACCCATGGGAAAAGAATGGGTTTCATAAACATATTTCCACAATAAAAATGAACCATTTATAAAAATAATAATAATGGTATCCTATTATCATATCCATTATAAATAATAATAATTATCAATTTATTTCGTACTATGTAGAAAATGATTTTGAAAGATCACTTGGAACATTTCTTGATGAAAATAACCTTTCAACTTTAAAAATCAGTTCTCAAAACTAATTATTCACCAAAAAAATTAAAAAATATTTATTTGAAAATAATATTTGAAACTTAAAAATTAATATTTAAAAAATTGTGTGTTCATGATGGAGATAAATTTATTTTATATCCAACATGTTAAAATAAATATTCCTTTCAAATTTTTAGTAAAATACAAATGGGACTTGTTTAGAGAATGGAATAATGATTCCTTTTAAAAATATTTAATTATTAAAACAATGATAAAAATTAATTTAAAAAAATCATATTTTAACATTAAAACATTATTGAAAAAAATAAAAAACATTGATATTGGAGAAAAAGGGTCATCGACCAAAGAGAAAAATGAAGTATGTTTTAATTAAAAATATTCTTTTAGAATCATGAGTACATAAAGAGATGAAAATTAATGTAAAAATTTTATTCTCAATAAATAAATATAGTATAATAAAATTAATGAGTTTCAGGAGAGAGATATCATAATATTTCATCATCAGAAGCATAATCAAAAACAATTCTGATAAATAATGAAATTGTAGCATAAAACCATTACCACTTTGGTAATGATTGAATTTTATATACCATGAATGAAATAAACTTATATGGATATGTTATATCTATAATTTTAATAATAATACAAATAAAATAAATTCATTGGAATAAAACACACCACAAAAAATAAACAAGTGGTGAACATGGCTTGTGTCTCATGGTAATAAAAATGAGTTAAAAATCCACATACATGCTTTAGTAACCATGGAATTATAATCCCCATGAAATAATAACTTTAAGTGAAACATTAAATATGATGAGAATAAAATAATAATAATATAACTTGTCAAATTTTATGTATATACACTTCATAAAATAAGATAGGTTCAAAACATAATATATGTCTCAAATAATGTAATTTGAGATAAAAATCCCTTACCTTAAGTATATAATTCATTCATACATGTTTGAAAATCCTATATAATATATATAAGTTTTTTATACATATATTATATAACCATAATAAAATTTATCATACCATATATGATTTACTTATGACCTTTTATTACCTATTTATTCATAATTCTTTGTTAAATCATGTTTTGGGTAATAATGTTTCTGTTTTTCATTTATGTTTTGGTTTGGTATTATCGATACTTTTACTTTGATCATGATTTCATCATATAACGTTTTTAAAAATATTATTAAATATAATATTCATTCATTATAAAATTATTTAGAGAAATCCATGAAGGTTAGATCTAGAAAACGATTTACACCATTCATAGAGATGGTAGATCATACATACGTATGAACATTATTTCCATTTTCCCAATGGATGAAATGAAATAAAGGTAAATAATATAATAATTTTAGGAAATAATTTGTATTTCTTTTATATAAAATATTTTCATTAAATATGTCCATAGTACCTTCCATGCAAAGCCTATGTCAAATATGAATTACATCGCTTCGTGAGGCGATAGTTTGTCGTACACACGAGCAACATTGTCGTATTCTCATGGGATGGAAAGTAAAAAATTGTATATGTTATATTATAATTAAAAAATTTATTATTATTTTAAAAATACTATATAAATATATTAGATATATAATTATATTCATGCACGACAGGTGGTGATGGATAATAAATTACATCGGTTTGTGAGGTTGTAGGTTGTCATACACATGATCGAAAGTTTCATTTCCTAATTGATGGAATATTTGATTGATATAGGTTATTAAATTAAATAAAATCATATAAGTATATTTTAGATACCTTTTTTTTATATCATAATAGTTTGATAATATTTTAATGAGGTGGAAGAAGAAATAAAATAAAAACATTTGTTTAGTAATGTTACCGCTTCTTCGGAGAACCGCTTTAAGTTTACACCTAAGGCCTTATTAGGAGGATTTTAAAATCATAATAATGACTCTAGGATGTGTTTAATGAATTTATTACATTATTTGGTTAGGCATTTTCCAAACCAAAGGTTTTGTGAAGTGTGAAGAGGAGAGGATAGGAGTGGCCTTTTATAAGTGGGGAAAAGACACACATGGAATTTTTGAAAAGAATAAAGTGTGACCACATTTTTCAAAAGAAAAGACACTCAAAATGGATTATTATCAAACATTATAAGATAAAAGATCGAAATACTTCTATAAAATGGGATTTAGAGAAGTTTATAAGTTCTTTTAACCCTGGTATTATTAGTTTAAACTCCCAGTAAACTCATTTTAACATTAACCATGGTAATTAATTTTTACCATTTTTTCATTTCATTTAGACCAAAAATTAAGTTGAACTTATTATAATATATAAATTTTTATAATTAAAAATTAGGAATAAATTTATTCAAATTTCATCCATATAAGTTTCAAACTACATATTAAAATTATACCTGCAAACATAATGAAAAAGTGTTTTCCCAAAGAGAAACCTTTCCTATGTATACAGAGTTTCAATATCAAAATTCAATATGAAATTGATTCTAATGACCTAAATTGGATTTATAAATATATAAATGAACTAATTTTTTTAATTTTTTTAATGATTAAACTATTTAAATACTTTAACTGAAAATAAAACTTTTAATAAAAGTTAGTATTTGATTATTATTCATCAAAAAATAAATAATTTTAGAAAATTATAAAAAATTCACTTAAATATAATTATGAAATTCAGATATAAAAAATTATGTTTTATTTTTAAATTAAATTTACTATAATTAGATTAAAAAAACTTTTTTTATTTATTCATAAAATGAAATAAAAATATTTTTTTTTGGAAAATAGTATTTTCGAAACATATAAATACATTATTGAAAATTAAGTATTTTTTATTAATATGTTTTATCTATACTACACCATTATACCTAATATTTTAAAATTGGTTATTCTTATTCTTACTATTATGTTTAAAGGTTAGGTTATGATGGTCTTTTTTAAATAATAATATTAATTATATATCACAGTTTGTTAAAGCTCAGTGTTGTGTTTAACACATGTTATTGAAAAAATTAAACTACTTTAAAATATATATTTCATAAAAACATAGGATATTACACATGAACCTCCTCTAATATTATATTCTTCCCCCTTTCTCCAGTTTATATATAATCCATTGTTCCTCTAACCAAGGATTTATATCACTCATCAAATCTCTAAGATTCCTTTTGGTCAGGATGTTATGTAAGTTCCTTATTTTAAAACTATAGGTATTTCCTTGGTTTCGGTTATTGGAATACCTTATCTAATATAATTGGATGAAACCATAATTTTACCTTATCCAGGGTTGGCTAAATAACTCAATTAGTTTCATAATATCTTCCTTATACCTTAATGGAATTTTATACAACTACATTGGTAGGTAAACACCTTCCTCCTCTCATATTCATAAAGTATTGGGTTAGAAATGGAATGTGGTTGAGTGAATATAGTTTAAACTAAGTGGTTTTTAAATAATAAGTATATATTTAAAAGATTTTTATAAAAATATCACATGGTTTTTTATTATTTGACTTGTGTTTACATGTTTTCATGCCTTAATAGTTATATTCATATCATGTTCATAGTATGATAATTTGAAAAGAATGTCTCATTTTTAGTTTATTATAAGAGGTTTTAAATTATGGGAATGGTTTTTACATTCCCTGCTATCTAATAATCTTAAATTAAAAAATTCAAATTGATGTACAAAGTATAATACATTTTTCATGCTCTGTGGTATGGCCATTTTACTAGATGTATGAAGATGATAAAATATCTTTAAAAGGAGTATATACTACTTGTATATAAGGTTCCTAGGTACACCCATTGTCTGTAAATAAGTTCATAGTATCAGATGGACTCACAATGCCCTGAATCTAGCAAACACCTTCCCCCATTCATGCAGGGATGAGATGTATGATTTCCATGACTCAAGTATACAGGATTCCATTTCTTATAAATGTGATGGGTATTTCATGCAACTATTTTATATCACTCATCTTAGATTCTTCTTTAGACCCAAATTAGGTATGTCGGGTATAGATCCTCCAAGAATATAGATTTTATTATTATTGTTTCTTTTTAACATAAATGGATTTAATAAAAGCATAATTTTTTATTTTTCTATGTTGTTCATCGAGACTTTAATTTTTTCATACACTTTATCCATTTAAAGGTGGTTCAAGGGTGGGCAGTAGAAACCTTCTAGATATATGATACTTGAACCCCATATGAGCCCCTATGAGATGTGTGTAGATCCGTTTTTATATGACCTATGTAAACATAAAACACAGGATTATAAGATTTAGTGTTGAATAAAATTTCTAGGCTTGGTGTATTTTTTTATATTTTTAGTGAATGAGTGGTGCGGATGTGTAGGGGTTATCCCGAAATACATGATCAAGAGTTCCAACCAATTATCTCACCTATTTGGTTCTTTAGGCCTCATATGGGTGGTTATTTTTTTATATATCACATTTTATTTCTAGTCTCACATTATTTTTGACATTATGGATTATTTTTAATATGATATATGCCAATTCATCTACATTATCTCCTACATTTAGTTTCATACTATATTATCAATTTTATTCAACATAGGTCAAACTAGATATGATTATGGACCTTTTATATTTATTACATGGTGTAATGAGGAAAACCTATCTCAAATGAATCTTGATTTCATCCTTTGGTGCTTTTGATAACCTCTAGTGGTGGGGAGGTGAGCCTGCGGTGTCATGATGGATGGTTTGATTCCATTCATGTAGTTGGATCACAGTCACTATAATTGTATTAAAATTATATATGTAAACATTTCCAATGATTATGTTCAAATAAATATTGGTTATATGTTACACATTTCCATGATATTAATTATTTTATGGTTATAATCCTCTATTGTTACAGTTTTTATAACTATCAAAATAATACCATTTCACTAAGTTATTTTTTATAGTGATTATAACCATACATATTCTTGAGTATCATTTTGGTTTATTTATATTTTAATTCATTTCATTAAAGTATTTTCACGTGTTATGTTCTTTTTATTAACACATGAGTGTAATGGTTATTATAAAAAAATTAATTGTGAAGGAGAAAAGAATTCATTAGTTGTATAATATTTATAAATTAATGTGATTGAATCATGTTAACTTGGTTGAAGGCATTATATATATAAATCACATTATTAGATATATATATATATTACTTTAGATGAAATATTCATGATATATATAATGGTTATATTTTAAAATCCCCTCAAAATTTCAAGGTGTTATATTTCTTCCAAATTATACACTCTTTAAGACATATATCATCCAATTGGTTGTATCATGCTTAGCTATATGATTATGTATTATCCTATAAAAATAATTTAAGATTACATTAATGGTTTATCATATAATATTAGTTAATTTAAAAAATGATCCTACTATCTCTCTATGATATTTTGAATATACTTTTATGGGTTACCCTAATGGTTAAGTTCCTTGAGAAACATATTTGGGAAAACTTATTTGATAATTTTTGGAAAATAGTTCTCTATTAATCTACCCAATATTTATATATGATATAATTTTCATGATTTTATTCATAAATAGATATGAATTAAAAGATAAATTTATCTTATTCATTATGAAATATGGATATTGAACCACTAATAGATATGATATAAGGAATCAAAATTTTAGTGAGGGTATAATAAAAAAGGTTATGTATCATCTACATATGTAAAAGTTGATAATAATTTTAAAAAAACTATTAGAGATTTTAATATAAGAAAACATTAATAAATAAAACATTTTTTGAGATCTATATTGGAATTATAAAATCTAAATGTTATAAATTTTGAGGATTTTTATCAAAAAGTTATAATTTTAATCAAAGAAGAAGAACAGTTATATGTTCTATATAATAATCTACCTTAAAAGGTATTGAAAATGTGCGTGTAAAAAACATTATTTATGTTATCATATGAAATATTTTCTTGATGTTTATACAATTATTATTTTATCTAGAAATTTCATGTTATAATAGTAATATGACAATAGAGAAGGCATCAAAATGATAGAAAATCAGAAAAGAGCATTATCAAATACAACTAATATATTAGTGTTAATAAGTTTCAAAAGAAATATTATAGCATAATGTGTTAGAGGTACTTCAATTTATAATCATTTGATAAATATGATTAGGTACATTAATGATTTATAAATATTTTGTTTTCTTCCTTGGTTAGATATTTATACAGATTTAATCTTATGATTGTTATATAAGAGGTTTCATAGATTCATAAAAAACTATAACATTAATAAGTTAACTAGTCTTTAAATGATATCCTCGATATATTGACGGTTATAGACCAAGATATGGGAGTTTTTTCTTTAAAATACATTATCATAGTTTAAAATAATAGGGTAAAAACAAGATCCAAAATAATTTTAATAAAATTATTGGAGAGTCTAATAACAATTTTTATTATTTGAACATAAAATATAGAGTCTTAAAAAAGAATGTGTTTCTATAGTATTAATCTTGTACGTTGATAAAAATCTATAAGTAATATATTAAAGTGTTACCAAAGTAATAGAGATGGTTTTCATTAAATATTTATTCTCTAGAAACAAATTTTATATAAAATTTTGATATATTATTATATGATATCAGTTAGGCATTACAATTTTATTATTATGTATAGGGAAATGAAATTTAGAAAGAGAGGTTGGTGAAAGGTTTTGGAGTTGTATATTTATTTTATGAATTAAGAAATGGTTAATATTTTGGAATTATAAATTTATGATTTACATTGGATTTACTAATTTTTTATAGATTTTATGTATTATTTTAATCATTATGAGTTGACATAAAATTTACTGGTCGTTTTTAAAATAGGTGAAAGTATGAATTATTTTAAATAAATAATAGGTTTTTTCTCAAATAAATATAGTAAATAGTTCACATGGTGAATATTATAGATAGTTTACATTTCTATACAAAAAGTTCAATATTTAATATTATAAAATAGTATATTTTTGGTAAAAATAATTACTATAATATGATTAAAGTACCAGTTCCTATAACCATAGTAAATTAACTAATTAACAGATAATGTTAAAGAGTTTCATATTTTAAAAAAAATTGAAATTAATTTTCATAAATTATTCCCAAAATATTGTAAAACTAAATTAGTTGGGTATCCTAAAGGAAATAATTTCTTATTTTTACCTTAATACAAAGTGTTTTTCATTATCTCAATATAAATTATTACTTGAAAAAGGATATACTATTAAAATGGATAGTAGTAGATAACACTAAATTTATCGAGTTTAAAATCAAAAAATAAAGTATATTTTATAATAGTATAAGATGGTTTTATAAAACTTATGTAACTTATAGTTATATAATATAGTTAATAGTGCTCATTTATATTCTAAAATACTTTATAATTATTTAAGGATATAATTATTATGTCTAAAATATGAAAATTTATTAATTATTTTCATTAATTTTTGTTTCATCTTGAAAAATATAATTTTAGGTCCCAATTTTTTTTGTTGACTAAAAAATTTGTGGAAAAATATTCATGTTATTATTAACTACATTATTAAAATAAAAAATAAAAGTGTTATAAATATTATATTAATGTTTTTTTTGTATATTTGGTCTCACTTAAATTATATAATTTTTTGAGGTTAATATCATTAAATATTTTATTAGGAATAATGTTATAAAAATTTCCTTAATGGATAAAAAAGATAATATAAAAGTTCTTTTTACAAAACCATTATCAAATAACAAAAATAATGGCCTTTTTTTTGAAAAGGTTGAGGATCAAGCACCATTTATTGAACTTAAAAAATAAGACCACTTTTGAATATTGGGAAATGTGGAAACTCATTACAAGAGGATGAAAATTTAATTAAAGAAACATGACCCGAAGTTCTTAAAGGTCCTAAATGTCCAAAGGTAATCAAACATTAAGGAAAGTACCAAAAATATATCTCTAGGTAAATATTGAGATTATATATTGAATTATTGTTTTACTATTAATGAAAAATTATAAATTATAATTCATTTTAGTGTATTTCATTTATTATATAGAATTTACAAATATAAACAACCCACAGAGGAAAACTCTGACTTTTCATTTATTTTTTTATCATAGAAATCCAATTATTGTAAATATATTCAAATATTAGTGACATAAGGTTTTAATATAGAGATAAAAATTCCATTCATGTTACATAAGTATGACATGTAATCTAGACTAATCATATTTGAGTATATCACTTTGTATATCATATATATGTGGGTGTCATTGGTATAATTGGAGTGTAGACTTTATAGTAATCCATAATACCTAAGGATAAAAAATAATTATACATATAAACTTTTATATGTTGATATGTATCTGATATTAGTGTTAAAGATTAACCTAATCAAGAGGTAGTCAGATATAGTGTGATCATTTTGTTGGTACTACTTCACCACTATGATAGATATCATTTTATGTGAGAAGTATGACACTTAGGCCCTTGATCGTCATAAATTGATGAAATACATGGAAATGTTTATCTGAGTGACATATGATGTGCATATCTACATGAATGAATAAAAAGTGATGTGTTCACCCATATTATGTAATCTATATCTAATAATAAAAATGTATGAGTTGATGTATATGGGATTTATATGTTCAATTTATGATAAATATACTTAGTGTTTTGGATTATGGGATTGTATTTGTATACATATTATGTATAAAGATGTATATGGTAGACAATATTGTAATGATATACATTTTTTTGATAGATATGGATACAAATTCCTTTATATCTAAAGCAGAAATGATATTTTACTAGTGGGTAATACTTTATTCTGAATATAATTTAGTAATTTAAAATCATTAACATCACAATAAATACTAAAGGGTCACACATAAGGCTAAGTGAATTAGGATATAATTTTGATAAAAAAAAATTGATATAGTTGACATGATATTTTTATCCAGATGAGTTTGGATACGATTTCAAAAAAAATGAAATGTAGATATTTTCTATGAGGAATTAGTGTAAGTTGGAGATTGACATATATATACACAAAAGTCCATATCATTGATAGTGATTCATAATATATTTTAACATGTTATATACATGTTAGTGTGAAAATTTATTATATTATGTTATCATTATAACCTTATATCATGAATTATTCATATCACTATTATGTTTTTCAATTAAATATCAGGTGATTATAAAGATTTATGTGTTTCTTGATTATTATACCATTTCAAAATTTTGATATGTGTATTGAAATAATATATCATAATAAATATTGTATATTTTTAATATAAAAATTTGTTTAGGAAGTTTTATGAAACATATTGGCTCCAACATGATCCTTCATTAAATTAAAGTGGTTTATATGAAGGGAGTTTGGCCTCATTCTAATATATTCCATATGTTCTCTTGTCTGAAGTTGAAACACTTTTGGATTTTTTGTCTTCCACTATAATAGAGCTTATATAATGTCTTTTTTGAATAGAGAACTCCTATTAAACTATTTTTTAATTTCATAGTTATTGGATAAATTTAAGTGACATAGAGACATTAACTATTTATTCATGATATTTTCTATTTGTGTTATTCAACAAACGATTGATACATAACTGTGAGATATGTAATTTATCTTATTTAAAAATACATTTACCTTTATTCTTATTATAAAAGAAATTATTCTTTGATTTTAATTATCAAAACAATTTTGGTATTCTTGATGTCCTAAAAACCCTTAATTTACATGAACTGTATCATGAATATAAATATTCAATCCAAATTTTGATTAAATTTACATATATTATTTTAATAAAAATAGTGATATCATATTTTATTTCAAAAAACATATTTATTTATAAATAACCATGTTTCTTATTTTTCCATGGCTTAAAATACATTTAGAAATAATAATAAGATTTTATTATCTATGTGAAAACTAGAATCAATTTTATCATATATATCTATTACATGATTATATATCTAACACTTAAGTTAATTTAATGAATTTTTCAAGCCCTATTCCCATAATAACCTAATTTTACTAGGGTTACATAGTCAATTTGTTACCCAACATTCATGATAGAATAATATCTATAAAATAATGACGAATATTATTAACAATTCCAATAAAAGGATAATAATATTACTAATAATTTATTTTAAATAAATAATAAAAACTTGAAATTATTTTATATATAGTATGGATGATTAAATTAATGATCATTGGTGAATCATTAAAAATAATGATGACCGAAGGGATTTTAGGGAACCCTTACCATGGGGATTGTTTCTCAGATGAATATTATTCTAGTTTTGGATGGAACATCAACAATTTATTTCCCTAGCAGTATAAAATGAGATTTTTTTAGTTCCACTATTATCTTGGATATTCTATTTAGCTTGTTGATATTAGAACCCATCATAATCAAACTTTAAACCATAGGGATGTTATCCAAGGCACGTACTATATAGGTATGAGTTTATTATCATCACTAATGATACGATGAATTAAATAAATGATCATGAAATTAATTTATAGGTAATAATTATGTGAAAAATAAAATATAAATAAACTAAAGGAAAATTAATAAATGAAAAAAATAGTTTTATTGGTTTTTTATCTACTTATAAAATGTTATTTAGAGTGTTTTTTAACGGAATGGTGTCACTAAAAGATCCATTGCTCTCGATGAGGAAAAAATTATCTAAATTGTTTTCATGTTATAAAATGGATTAATATAAATAATAACATTAATTGAATTTATTATTTAATATAGATGAATTTCCAAATTATGTAGATAATGAAATTGGGATGTTATGTGTCACGACCCGTCCTCGGGGCCCGTGCCGTGACTACCCCAAGCCCGCCTTCCATAGGCCAGGGGCTGGGGACTAGCACCAAGGTGTAAATCCCGATAAACAGGGAAGGCATTGCCTTTGTAAAGTAAACAACCACAACAGAGTAAGCAAGTGGAAAGAGTAAACACTATGTAAAAACTGTAACAAGCTGTGCTGAAAGTAAAAGTGGCCGGAAATACAAGCCCAACTGTAAAGTACAACTGAAAGGGGAAAAACAACAACTGAAAAGAAAAGCCACAGCGTCGAGCCATCCTCTAGAAGTCCCACCTGAAGGGTGAGCACAGATAGCCTCTACAGCTCCTCAGTCCAGCCGTCCGCTTTGAGTATGTCCCGCCCAGTGGTCCACCTCCAGGTACCGTCCTGCTCCGCAAACTTCCACCACGATCAGCAATGTCCGTCGTCTGCAACGAACAAAACGAAGTGCGGGCATAGCCCGTGCAGGGGTGAGTATAAGCTACTCAGTAGGGACCCCGAGACCCCTGAAGGTCTCTCGAAATCCACAAAGGATAAGCCACAATGGAAAGATACAATCACGAAGTAACAACCGACACTACTTAGGTATATGCCCATACATATACCTAAGTCATCAATCCCCGTTCGGCTCCAACATCCGAGCCCAAGCACAATCCAGTCCACACAGGAAAGAAAAACGTAATCCACATAGGATAGCTCAACACAATCCACAAAAAAAAGTAAACAGTAAATCCACACAGGATGGTTCAACACAATCCAAAAAGGATAGAAACATAGGATTCAGCTCACACAGGATATACTTCTTCGTAAGGTGATAGAGATAATCATATATTTGTCAAGTCTCAACCGGCTCTAGGGTGTCTGCACACAGCATGCTCGTTCTGGGAGGGTCCACTCCACAAACTAAGAGGTCGATACATCAACTGACATGTAGTCCGGAGTTGATGTATCCCAAGATGTACTGTAGTTGTCACTACCGAAACACGGAGGATTCCCGTACTATTTTCATCATCGTCGCAGTCGAATCCACCGAGGATCTTTGTACAGTCGTCGTCGTCACAACAGCAGTTGCAGCAAGCTCTTGGGTTCCCGCACACAGCAAGCTCTTTCGGGAGGGTCCGCTCCACGAGCCGAGATGCTGATACATGAACTGACACAAAGTCCGATGTTGATGTATCCAAAAGTTCTGTATCATCAACAGGAACTCAACGTCGCATACGGCGCGTCAATCGGACGCCCGATCTGAGAGTTATTGGCTTTTTCGTCCCACGGGCCCGGTTGGTTTTTAAGGAAAAACCAACCCGACCGTGCACCACCTACGTCCAAACCTCGGGCGGAGTGAGCCAAAAGATCCGTCTCACTTAGAGGAACTCAACGAAGTCGACGGCACGTCAATCGGACGTCCGAAGCTCAAGATATGAGTGTTTCCGCTCCGAGGGCCCAGTTGGTTTCGTGTATGAACCAACCCGGCCGAATTCAAAGTATTCTGAAACCTTGAGTGCGATATACCAAAATTACCGTCTTGATCCAAGGATCTCATCGCCGCTGACGGCGCATCATTCGGAGGCCCGTAGCTCAAGTTACAGGCAAAATACTGAAAACATCCGGAGACGGGGGGTCTGGGCCCGGACCGACCTGGCCCAACCCCTCCCCCCCCCCCCCCCCCGGGTCGACCCGACCCGAGTCCGGGTCCGACACGGTTTGGTGCGACCCAGCCCGGCCAGGGCAGCCCGGCCTGGCCTGGGCGCGACCTGGCCAGGCGGTTCGGCCCGGCTCGGCCCGGCCGAGCCGGCCGAGCGGAGGAACCCGCGGGGTGGGCGTTGCCCCCGCGGTGTCAAAAGTAACGTGGCCCCGCGTGGGGCCGCCCCGAACCACCCAGATGTGGCCGGGCCGCCGCATCCCTGAACCGCGGTTCCGTGCGGCCGCGGAACCACCTCGCCGCCACGGCTTCAGCCGTGGCGAGGTTTTCTTGGCGGCACACTCGGTGCCACCGTGCCGGCGTGGTGCGCCGACGGAAGCTTCTACGGGCCACCGGTGGTCCATTTTCATTCCCGTCTGCGCCACGGATCCTTCTGTGTCCAGTTCTTCACTGCGGAAACATCAAATCGCTTTTGTGGCACGTTTTGTCGTCTCCCGCCAAATCCGCACAACAACAAAGAACTGCAGAGGGTTGTCAGGCCGTGTTCGTTTGGCCCGCACACTCCGCGTTAGATGATAACAGTCAGGAGAATTAATCAAACGTAGAAAACATGACAAATAACAATTTTAATAAATTAAAATCGTTCTTATGAAACCGGGTTCTTTGTTTTGAATGGAAACATCCACGGAGTAAAACCATTCCCAAAAACCCCTACCTCGTCAAGTGTCGCAGGCGCATTCTTCCCGGAATTGTTCGTCACGGAAGGAGGGAATCGTCGCCTCGTTGCAGTATACGGCGTTGCGTCGACGAACTCAATGGATGATCGAAGATTTTGTCACGGAGGAAGGAACGTCGTAGAATAACGTCGCAGGAGAGGAAACGTCAGCGTCACGGCACACGGCGTTGCGTCGTCGATTTCCGCGGGTTCGGCGTTCTTCGTCGGAGGCCGGCATTCATCGTGTTCTTCGCGTTCTTCGCAAAGGAGGATGAAGAACTTGAGGTTTGTCAAATCCTCTCAATGAACAACACTTAAGGAGAAAAAGCATTGGTCTTATTTTATTAACATGCCAACAAACGAAAAAAATATAAGTAACGACCCATTAATTCATAGAATTAATTCAACGAAGAAAACCACCCAATTAAATGGTGCTTTGAGAAATTTAAGAAAACGCGTTAGTTGACTTTCATAATGACGGGTTTTCGCGGGTGCGTTACTTAGCGTAAAAGAAACAGTGGGGCTCGTGCGGGCCCCACATCACAAATATCCTTCCAAGAGGGTAGGATATTTTTGGATAGCACCCTATCCACATCAACTCAGCTTAAGCAGCTTTAAGTGGACTTTAAATGGCTTTAAGTAGAATAAAAATAAAATTGTTGCACGATTTTATTTTATTTCATAACTTAAAACCCAAAAATTAAAAACCACAACCGAGCAAACGCAACTCCGGAAGAGGCGTTTCTAAGAAAATATCGGTGCTGCGATTTCATCGATGCCCTCGGAATTCGATTCCGAGAACCGGTTCAAAAGATAGAAAACCCCGCTCGTTCGTTCACTGAACGTACCCAAGCCAAACTTCGGAAAATGATTCCGGGCACACCGGGTCTCAGAATCACATGCCGTCATGAACTGCGTTCTTGTAAAATTCCAAAGAAAATTAAGAAAAAAAAATTCCTTGAAATTTACGGGTCTTTACATTACTCCCACCACAGGGCTTTACGTCCCTGTAAAGCTTCACTACCAACTTAGGGATACAAAGGCGGTACTGAGCACGCATCTGAGCCTCCCGCTCCCAAGTGCTCTCTTGGAGGTTCCCGTGCTGCCATTTGATGCGCACTAGAGGAATCGATCATCCACAAAGGACCCGCTCCTGTCGATCCTCGATCTCCACCGGGACCTCCGCCAAAAGTCACCCCATTATCAACGTCTAGCTCCCCATGGTCAATGATGTGTGTCGGGTCATGCACGTATCTTCTCGGCTGAGATACGTGGAAAATGTCATGCACCCGGTGCAACTGAGGTGGTTGAGCCAGGCGATAAGCCACCTCGCCAAACCTGCTGAGGACCTCGAATGGTCCAATAAAGCGTGGAGACAACTTTCCGCCTTGTCCAAATCTCCATAATCCACGTCGAGGTGAGACACGCAAAAATATGTGGTCGCCATCCTCGAACTCTAGTGGCCGCTGCCTCCTGTCAGCATAAGACTTCTACCGGCTCTGAGCTGTCCTCATCCGCTCCTGGATGATCTGGACCTTCTCTGGTTCTACAAGAGCTGCTGCGATTTCTTCTTTGCCGATAAGAGAAATCTGGTCTCATCCCTTGGATGAACCACATTCTTCGCCTAATATAGTCAATCCCATCATGGATGATACAAACCAATAGCAAGGATGACGTCGCAAGGCCTCGACGCTACTCCCAAGAGATCCAACCATTACTCTCGCCTCCAAGGGTTGAGTCACACTGTCGGCATCAGTGTGTGGTAACTGGGTCTCCTCCAGTAGGTATCTCTCAAGTGAGGGTCAAGTCAACAGTCTAAACTGGAACCTCTTAGTAACAATACAAGACAGGACAGGAAAGCAAATGCCACAAAAAAGGGTGTCTTTTATTACTGCAGCTCGGGTACAAAGACACAAAGCATCTACAAACATACAACAACAAAATTGAATGCAACATGAACAAGAGTCTCCAGGTCTGGAGCTAGTCCCGCTCCTGTCCACCTGCTCCTGGGGCTCCATGATCATAGGCCTCAGCTTCTTGAAGATGATCTCTCCCATGTCCTCATGTCCCCTGTGGCCGGGGTGGACCTCCTGGTGGTGGTGGTGGAAACACCCTGAAGCATCGTCCACCTCCAGCTGTACGGCCAGCTCCCCTGCCATAGCCGCCTGCTCCTTGCGGCCCACCCTGATCGAACCTCTTCCTCTGCCTGGGGGGTCCTTCGTTCATCTTATGGTCATCCGTATGGCGGGTCAGACAGTCATGAGCCATGTGACCAACCCCGCCGCAGGAGTAACATTGTCCGCTCATAGTAAGTCGTTGTCCACCTCGAGTACCTCGCACAAACGATCCTGTGTCACGCGGTCGACCACCGGTAGGTCTAGTCATCTTGGACCCCTGTGTCATCTGTCTACTGCCTGCTGTAGAAGACTCTGCCGCATTCCGGCTAGTGGTGGGTCCTCCTGCTGGAGACTGCTCAGCAAGGAAACTCTCCAGTAAGAGGGCTCGTTCCAACACCTCTGCCTGCGTCGGAATGTTAAGGGATATCATCGAGGCCCTGATCTCATGCCTCAGTCCCTGATCGAAGGTCCGGGCCTGGAAGAACGGATCCCGTAACATATCGGGGAGTAGCGTGAGAGATCAGTAAATCTTGTCGAGTACTGGGCAACCGTTATGCTGCCCTGCCGCAGCTGTGGTAGCTCCTGGATGCGCACCGCACGGAGGGTGGCTGGGATGAACTCCGAGCGGAAGATGCTCTCAAAGTCCGTCCAGAGAAGAGATGCCTCATCGTGAACCTGTAGCATCAAGCTCCACCATCTGACTGCTTCCACGTGCAGGAGGCTCGCTGCGAGGATCACCATGAGGTCTGTTGGTGTCCTCACTAATCTGAAAACACGTACAACTGCCTCCAGCCAGTCCTCGGCGACCTGAGGGTCCGTCTCCCCCGCAGAACCTGGGCGGTCGCTAGCACTGGAACTCATGCAGTGCACTAAGGCGATGTGCATCATTAGCGGCTGGGGATGGTAGCATCGGTGGCTCGGCAGGTATAGGTACCGCCGGTGCCTCTGCTGTCAAAGGGCCTTGTACCGAGTCCTCGTCGCTCGGTGGGCTCCCGCCACGCACAACGCTCGGAACCCTAGGTGGCTACCGTTGTGGGGCCATCTTAAAAAAGAAACAGGTGTGCCACGGTCAGAACAGTATACCTGGTGAGATGACATAATGTAATCACAATGAAAACTTGAAACACACATGCAATCAAAGTTTTCGTGCATCAAGTCGGAAATCAGAAGTCAGGGTCCTGGTGTACGGATACGTCGGCCGCCGCACCAACACTGGACTCCCTGGACTGATAACCACACCCAATACGCTAAACACTATTTCTACACATAGAAGAAAGATTAGAGTCTACGGTAGAACCGAACTCCTCTGATACCTATTTGTCAAGTCTCAACAGGCTCTAGGGTTTCTGCACATAGCATGCTCGTTCCGGGAGGGTCCACTCCACGAACTAAGAGGTCGATGCATCAACTGACATGTAGTCTGGAGTTGATGTATCCCAAGATGTACCGTAGTGGTCACTGCCGAAACACGGAGGATTCCTGTACTATTTTCATCATCATCGCAGTCGAATCCACTAAGGATCTCTATACAGTCGTCGTCGTCACAGCAGCAGTTGCAGCCCGCTCTTGGGTTCCCGCACACAGCAAGCTCGTTCGGGAGGGTCTGCTCCACGAGCCGAGAGGCTGATACAACAACTGACACAAAGTCCGAAGTTGATGTATCCAAATGTTCTATATCATCAACAAGAACTCAACGTCGCAGACGGCGCGTCAATCGGACGCCCGGTCTGAGAGTTATTGGCTTTTTCGTCCTAGGGGCCCGGTTGGTTTTTAAGGAAAAACCAACCCGACCGTGCTCCACCTGCATCCAAACCTCGGGCGAAGTGAGCCAAAAGATCCATCTCACTTATAGGAACTCAACGAAGTCGACGGCACGTCAATCGGACGTCTGAAACTCAAGATATGAGCGTTTCTGCTCCGAGGGCCCGGTTGGTTTCGTGTACGAACCAACCCGGCTGAACCCAAAGTATTCCGAAACCTTGAGTACGATATACCGAAATGACCGTCTCGATCCAAGGATTGCATCTCCGCTGACGGCGCGTCGTTCAGAGGCCCACAGCTCATGTTACGGGCAAAAGACCGAAAACGTCCGAAGACGAGGGATCTGGGCCCGGACCGACCCGGCCCAACCCCCCATGGGTCGGCCCGAACCGGGTCCGGGTCCAACCCGGTTTGGCGCGACCCATCCCGGCCTGGGCGTGACCCGGCCCGGCCTGGGCGCGACCCGGCAAGGCGGGTCGGCCCAGCCAGGCCGGCCGAGCGGAGGAACTCGCGGCGTGGGCGTTGCCCCCATTGTGTCAAAGTAACGCGGCCCCGTGTGGGGCTGCCCCGAACCACCCGGACGCAGTCGGGCCGCCGTGTCCCTGAACCGCAGTTCCGCGCGGCCGGGGAACCGCCTCGCCGCCGCGGCTGAAGCCACAGCGAGGTTTTCCCGGCGGCGCGCTGGGCGCCGCCGGCGTAAGCTTCTGTGGGCCACCGGAGTTTCTCTGGTGGTCCGTTTTCATTCCCGTCTGCACCGTGGCTCCTCCCAGGTCCTGTTCTTCAGTGCGGAAACATCAAATCACCTTTGCGGCACGTTTTGTCATCGCCCTCCAAATCTGCAAAAAAACGAAGAACTGGGGAGGGTTGTCGGGCCGAGTTCGTTTGGCCCGCACCCTCCGCGTTAGATGATAACAGTCGGGAGAATTAATCAAATGTAGAAAACATGACAAATAAAAATTTTAATAAATTAAAATCGTTCTTATGAAACCGGGTTCTTTGTTTTGAACGGAAACATCCACGGAGTAAAACCATTCCCAAAAACCCCTACCTCGTCAAGTGTCGCACGCGCATTCTTCGCGGACTTGTTCGTCACGGAAGGAGGGAATCATCGCGTTGTCGCGGTATCCGGCGTTGTGTCGACGAACTCAACGGATGATCGAAGATTTTGTTGCGGAGGAAGGAATGTCGCAGAAGAACGTCGCGGGAGAGTAAACGTCGTCGTCGCGGCACACGGCGTTGTGTCGTCGATTTCCGCGGGTTCGGCGTTCTTCGTCGGAGGCTGGCGTTCTTTGCGTTCTTCACATTCTTTGTGAAGGAGGATGAAGAATTTGAGGTTTGTCAAATCCTCTCAACGAACAACACTTAAGGAGAAAAAGTGTTGGTCTTATTTTATTAACATGCCAACAAACGAAAAAGAGATAAGTAACGACCCATTAATTCATAGAATTAATTCAACGAAGAAAACCGCCCAATTAAATGGTGCATTGAGAAATTTAAGAAGAAGCATCAGTTGACTTTCATAATGATGGGTTTTCGCGGGTTCGTTAGTTAGCGGAAAAGAAACGGTGGGGCTCATGTGGGCCCCACCTCACAAATATCCTACCAAGAGGGTAGTATATTTTTGGATAGAACCCTATTTGCATCAACTCTGCTTAAGCAGCTTTAAGTGGTCTTTAAGCGGCTTTAAGTGGAATAAAAATAAAATTGTCGCACAACTTTATTTTATTTCATAACTTAAAACCCAAAAATTAAAAACCACAACCGAGCAAACGCAACTCCGGAAGATGTGTTTCTAAGAAAATACCGATACTGCAATTTCATCGGTGCCCTTGGAATTTGATTCCGAGCACCGGTTCAAATGTTAGAAAACCCCGCTCGTTCGTTTACTGAACGTACCCAAGCCAAACTTTGGAAAATGATTTCGGGCACACCGGGCCTCGGAATCACGTGTCGTCAGAAACTACGTTCTTGTAAAATTCCAAAGAAAATTAATGGAAAAAAATTTCCGTGAAATTTACGGGTCTTTACATTATGTTTTTTTATTACGGCGAGGGAAGTGTAAATGACTTAATAAATTTAATTTCTAAAATTAGGATAAAAAAATAATCATTTGTTATTATTTGTTATAAAAAAATAAATTTCACAAATATTACTATCATTGTTTTTTTTAAAACCTACTCATTGATAATATTTATTTCAAATATTAATATTTTTTAAATAATAAAAATATTATAAAATTAACAAACTAAAATTTTAAATGAAAATATAAAATTTACTTTCAATTACTGATTTAATAAAATATAGATTGTCATTATGGATTTTAATGGGAACTTTTTGATCAGGTATTCGACCCGACTTAACATTATTAAATTGAGTTATGGTACATATAAAATATGTTTTAATTGCGTTCAATTATTACATGTAATGCCTGTTTATGCTTTGGGTCAGTTTTAAGTACCTCTTATGTGAGAATAAAAACCTGAATATATTTACATAAACAATTTTTATTGTTATTGTGGGCGATTTATAAGGTCACAATTGGGAATCTACACTCAATAACCATGAAAAAATTGTTATATAAATGGTTTTGAAAATTCTAGAATATAATATATCTAAATTTCTTATTAAAACTATATTTAGATTCTAAATAAAATTAAACAATAAAAAACAAATATGTAAATTTCAATTAAGTGAGACTGAAAGTGAATCAATGATGATAAATTTAAAAATTACAAAGTAGGATTACTTAATTCAAAAAAAATCAAACGAAATTTGGAGTTAATTCTATACCAATTTCTGAAATATAACTGATTCAATTATATTAAAAAATTATAATTCTTCGACAATTCTCAAATATTAGAATAAGTAAAATTGAGTCAATATTATAAATCAAAACATAACAAATTATATTCTAATTATAGAGGATCCATTACAAGCTATAATATCCAAACCAGTAAGATATGAGTCAACATCAATATTAAAGTGACATACTTGACTTAATCAATAACATAGTCAAATCAAGATTATCGAAAATGTACATCATTATCGTTAATATCAAATTTTCAAACAACTTATAGTTTGAAAATTATTAAATATATCTAAATAAGAATATACATTTTATAACATATGATCATATTATTATATCAAAAACTATTGGTTAATCTAATAAATAATACATGGAAAACACATCGATATTTTAATGTTTTAGTCCATGTTGGATCTGTATGCATGGGGTAGAAGTATAACAAAGATATTCTATGGAAATGAAAGAAATAAATATTTAAAATATGTATTTAATCATAAACCATGATGTAGTGAGAGTCACCAAATCATGGTGTGTTATATATCATGGTGTGTATAATGAATGATATTAGATTTCATTTGACAAACTCTTTTATACTGATTATTAGGTTTTATTCTGAATATAACACATCATGGAATGATTTGTAAATAGATTATGGATTTTTAAAATAGTTTAACAGTTATATACATAAATTTGGTCCCTTTGTAAGAGTTATAATAGAGAATCTGAAGAGTTTTTTTTATAATGTATAAAATTTACATATTCCAACTAGATCCTTCATTCAATGAAGGAGTTCGATAAATAGAGTTCATATTCGTTATTTAGAGTGACACATAACAAAAGTTATTATACTCTATGTTTAATCTATCTCTAGTTCTTTTTTTCTTTAGTTTCTTTATCAAAGTAAGTCCTACACAATTTCATGGAGAATGGGTCCTACCAAGGAATTCAATATTCTAGTGATAAGTGGATACATTTAGATATAGTAATCTATTGGTTATTGTTGAGGGATCTGAATGAAACTCAATGTTTCCGATGATTCTACAAGGTAAATGAGGTATAATTTGTTTTGTATTTTACATTAAATTTTATTGATTCTAATCTTGGTATATATTTTAGATGGTTTTTATGTTATTTTAAATATATTTTGGCATAATGATATCTAATATAACCCATTAGCTATATAAAATCCTACATCATTATAAAATTGATAAGTTGAATATTGAAAAATAAAAAAATAGTGTTTTTAAAAACTATGACCGTGTTTATAAAATCATGGAATCCATTTTGATGATTCTTAGAAAAAATTATGTGGTTTATAAAATAAAATTATTATTTATATAAAACTTTTAGAAAAATATAATATTTTTTGGAAAAATTTGTTGTTTCATTATCATAAAACACAACATTCTAAATATAATATTTCAAATATGGTTTTTTGATAAAAAATTATTTTTTCTTTTTGAAATTATATTTCTATAAGAAAATACTATTAATTAAAAAATGTTCACAAGTGTTGGTGTATGGTATGATAATAGAAAAAAATTGTGTTCTTATAAACTATGTTTTGGTTCAAGGTGATAATTTTGGGTAATGTTCTATGCATGTTGTGGGTGTTACCATAGTTTCTTCCAAAATCTAATTCTCCTGAATTTAAACCAAATACAATGTTGTTTTGATTAATATAATTTTATAAATTTTTTATATCTCATGTTAAATATTTTACTTATTCATTCATTTATGAAACCACTATTCAAGTATGTAATTTTTTATTATTATTGTATGCTTTAGTCTAAATTGTCTAAATTACTTCTTATAGTTATAATTTCAATCTTATATGAGTTACATCACATCTCAAATATAAAATATTTGGTTTTTTATTTAACAAGGGATATGAATTTTTATTTAAGTTGTGAATTAAATAGTATGTTTTGATTATAATTTATACATATTGGTTGTTATTTTTTTTATAAAAATCTAGTTTCCTTGTGAGTATTGATACAAATATAGTGAGACTTTGGTTCATACATCACACTATCTTTGTTGATTTTTCTTTATCACGGAAACTAATTTTTTTCAACCTTCCACATTATACTTTCTTGTGTGGCAATTTTTCTTTTTTATGATTACAAGACTTTACATGAAATACTTTCATATACTCTATACATAAGATTAATTTAGATATGTGTAGATATAATTTGTTTTTATTTTTGGGTAACTCAAGAATCATAAGTTTCATATGGTTGTATATATTAATTTTTTTTAAAAATATTAATTTGGTTGGAGGAATATGATTACAAAACTAAATTAGTAGAAAAATTAATACTTATATGGATTTCATGATATGTAATGATTATATGAGATGAAATAATTATAAATAATATACATAAAATGAACATAAAAATGGGTGGACTAAGAAAACCCAAAAATATACTAAGTATGATATTCCTTCCAAATAAAATAAATGGAAAGATTATAATCCTTAAAATGAGTATAATCTATCATAACAATATTCCCAAGGATTATCTTATATAATACATGATGAATGTGGCTAACCCTAAGAGTTATGTAACCATATCTCATTATGAGATTTGGGTTACACCTAACAAAAAATCCTAATATTTGGGATAAAAGTGTAATATAGTTGATTTGATCAATATGATGGATTTTGAAAAAGGGATATCCACTCAAAAATAAAAATATTATATGTGATATTATTTTCATAATGAACTACCTAAATAGTTATATGATGATATGAGTACCAAAGTGGAATCATAACTTAATAAAATATAGATAAGCATCCGATATATCTATATGATATATTAGATCATCAATTTTTGTAAGAGTAAATTTAATAAATAATTATTAAAATTTATTAAAACATGATACTCATAAAAAGATATGTCTTATTATAGACTATATAAGGCATCATGAATATCATTTTTATATCTCTTATAGGATTGACCTAATATTGTATAGAGTAGAATCTTAAGTTTAAATGTATTCTGAAGGAGAGTCTTTTAGATCATAATGATGTTAATGTCTTATAAATCGATTCTATAATTATGAATCTTTGGTATTGTATATCGAGTAAGCATCACCCATTTATACTGATAAAGATAAACTTAGAAAAAAGATAATACCAATGTAGGGAGAAATAAATATATATATATTGTAAATAGAGTATTAATTTTTATATTAGAAGTTGACACCAATAATATATGTGTTCTAAGAGGATTAGTTATAGAATTAGAAAAAAAATTACTATGTTCTAATAATAAATAAAAATATGATTGTTATATCTTTTTTAAATAAAAACACATTCTTATTCTTGATTAATAATTGGTTTGGTTCTTTATAACTGAATGAAATGTTTTATGTAATTGGGAATATGTTTAATGGTTTAAACATTATTTATATGGATAATATAATCTATAAAATTCAATATAAAAAGATTTAGGTAGCTTATCCTAGAACCTATTATCTTTGGCATTGTCCCCTTTGGAATAAAAATAAGAAACACTTCTAAAGACTCTATAGATATATATTGTTAGACTCGTTGAATTATGAATCATTTCAAAAAATATTAATCTTGTTTATTATGAAAAATTATCAAATGAAATTCTAGTAAAAAATGTGAAAGATTTGGTATACTATTGGACCTAATCCAAATAAATATATTTAATTGAATGAGTTATAAGAGAGTTGTGGTTATAGGTACTCCTTAACCAATACTGATGATTTTATTCTCTATGGTTATATGTATTGATAAGATATAAGTTTGAAGTTTTGAAAATTTAATGGTGTTAAAATGTAAAATATAGAATCAATTGGGGAAAATTATTTAGATTCATTGATCAAATTGGGGTGGTGAATACTTAAGCCAAGAATTTACAGATCATTTCAGTGATTATAGAAAGTTTTCAAAACTAACCCCACTAAGAACACTACTGAGGAATGGTGTGTCTAAGAGGAGTAATTATGGCTTGTAAGATATGGTTTTATTGATGATTATTCATTATGTAATTTCTATATCATTATGGAGTTATACTCTAAAAATTGATACATAAATACTTATTCAAATTCCATCTAAATTAGTTATAAAGACAACATATAAGATCTGGATTTGGAGACATCATAATTTATATTTTATGTGTACATAGGATTTTAAAGAGTAAATATGATGTATTTATTTTAAAAAAAATACTTCAAATATAAAAATTTACTATTTATTGGTTTTCCCAAGGAAACTGAGCGATATAATTTCTACATTCCTACTAAACACAAGAAATGATTGTTGCTCGATTTAGTACAATTCTTGAGAAGGAACATATAAATAGTGGTGTTAGTGGGAGGAAAGTTAAACCTGAAGAATTTTAAAAACTATAAATATTAATTTTTAATAATATATAAAAAGGGGTGGTTTTATAAGAGGTTAAATAAATACAATTGTCTTAGGTTACAAGGTAACCTTAAATCTATAGTAGGATTTATTTAGTTCCCAATATATATATATTTACTAGGGAAATGATATTGAATTAATTTTTATAGGTGATGAAACTAATACATATCAATAATCCATCGATAGTTCTAATTATAAAAATTGTTAGAGGCCATGAAATTAAAGATAGTGTCTATGTACACAAACTATGTTTGGAACATAGTGGATACACTGGAATGAGAATTTAGTTGAGGATGTTTATGTATACATCCTATATGTTTTAAAGATCCAAACGATTCTATTAGTGTATTCAAGTCGTAATGGTCCATTTATGTATTAATCCATGATCCTTAATGTTGGAACATTTAGTGTGATTATAAAATCAAATTGTTTATTTTTATCAAAAATGTAGACGGTTCTTATGTATACAAGTTGGTTAGTGGTAATGTTATGATATTTTTGGTATTGTAGTTAGATGGAAAACTAATTAACTAAACTTATCCAAAAATTACATTATTTTATGGTATGTTAGGGAATGTGTTTCTCAATGAAAAACATGGGTGGGACTTCTTACATACTTGGTATGAATATCTATAGAGATAGATCAAAAATAATGATTGGATCAAGTTATAACACTTATATTATTATAGTGATAAAGAGTTTTAATATATAAAATTCCAATATTGGGTATTTATTGTGTTTTATGGTCTGAGTTTTAAGAATACTTGATGTCCTTATAAAATATTTATAGAGAATAAACATGGAAGATATTCTTTATGCTTCTTCTATAGGATCTATCATGTATGTTATCTTATATAATTTGCTTAATGTATCATGTAAATTCCGAATAAAGTGTAGATACCAATCCAATATTAGTAGGAGTTACTATATTATTATGAAGAACATCATTAAGTACTTGAGATGAAATTAGTATATTTTCTTAGTTTTTTGATGTATGGAAGAGCTAACTGTAAAGGGTTACACTAATGTTAGATACCAAACCCATAAGCATGTTATGAAATCTTAATCTCGTTTTTTGTTTTTCCTCAATGTTAGTGATATTTTTTATAATATTTCCAAACAACCCACTATGGTAGAGTTGAAAATAATGGTAGTGTACAACATTACATAAAACACTTGGAAGGAAACAATTTAGATCAACAATTGTATCACTAAAATTGGGTTGGTCCTGAAATTATAGATGTAATTAATATTTATTATAATAATAATGTAGTTATTTATCTGGATAAGGAATCCCAATCTCACCAAATGATCAAACACATCCTTTTAAAATACCATCTCTTCTGATAAAACATCGAGAGGGTGATGTAAAGATCTCTTGGATGGATACATCATAAAATATAGTGGACACATTAATAAATACATTAATATAGAAAATCATAAAGTTTATTTAAAGACTATGGGTATGACATAAATGATATACAGGATGGAGTAATTATTGTTTGAGTAAATATATTATGGTTTTAGAAAAAAAGGATTCTCTATTTATTATTCACTTGCGTAAAAAAAGATTTATATGAATAGTGGAATGATAAAAACCCATTAAATTATGAATTTGATTTGTCTCTAATTAATGATCATAATGGAGTCTTATGGGTTGAAATGATATGTTATGATTTTCATGAGTAGTATATTATATATAATATAGAGTAGAATCATATGATAATAAATATAGTATAATCATCTATAATAACCCATAAAATTATATCACATGGAATGTCATATATTCAATTATATAATTTGGGGTATATACTTCATATGAATTCGCATTACCTTAGGTATACAATATATGTATCATATAAACCTTCAAACTTCAATACATATCTTATGCCATCTATAAGGCTGAGAAAATTAGGCGTGGTTGGGTGTATTATTGATCATGTCGTCAATTGAGTTTAACAAAGATGGGTTGTCTAATTATATAATATGTATGAAATCTGGGGCCTCGATATTAATTAAATAGATCAAATACATTTCTATTCTTAGTTATGTGCATTTGATGTTCTTAACTATTTACATGAAGTACATGTGATATAATAATTCAAAATAGTTAGTCTATTTCATAGTATCATGAACATGTGAGATGACCTATACTTTATTGACGTTTTCTATATCTAGTTATCACTAAATGTCTTGGAAAAAGGGATTTATATTCCAAATAATATCATAAATTAATTCTATTCATGTTATGGTTGATTTTTTATCAATTTTTAAAATAATTATCAATGATAAAGTATGTTGGACTTGGAATATATTGAGGATAATGGTGTGTTTAGGGAGATTGATGATCTCATGAATGTCATGAATATTATATTTCATGTTATATATGTTTTTAATGGAGTATATTAATGTGACGAAGTTAAAATTATATTCTTTAAACATGAAGGATTAATCATAAAGAATATCATTATAAATATGATAATAAAAACATATATCTAACTAAGAAATAATTTCATTGGAACTATCTACGGGTAGACCAAAGAAGAACACTATAAGTTGTATATAGAGACTAAAAATAGTTTTATATCCTTTTTACATTTCTTTTTTGGATATTAAAATATTCTCATGATATAAGGTTCATAAAGAGTAGTTTTGGGAGAAAAACAATAAGAAAAAATTCCCTTACTATATCAGGAAGCACTCTTAGAGGATAGGTAATCACATTGTGTATAAATAAAAATATAAATCATGTGAATACTTAGGATGATAAATGATTATTTTTCCATCCTCATAAATTATTTCTCACTAAGGGATATATCTCACTCACAATAACTACCTAAACCAATGGTGTGGGGGAATAAATCTATGAATGGAGTTAGTTATGGATTACACCTTTTCTGAGGAGTTCATGAAAAGATAACATAGTTCATTTATATATATATTATATTATTTTTTATTTTAGGTACTCATAAATACCTATCTTGGTGATGGATATGAGTTATAATATACCCTATTTATTATCACTTAAATGAATAAATAAATATAATATAGAAAATGGCCCAATAATGGAAGATAATCATTATGAGATATTATAGAATTATATTAGAAATTAATGTACGTTATTGATGTTGGTGGTAAAGAAAGGAAGAGTGGATACTCACACTTGATTGGATAGATGAGTGGTTTCAAAGGAGAACTATATTAAATTTTTTTACTTAACTAAATATGGAACAATGTTATAAATGATGAAAAATGAACATTACCATTAGACACTCTGTTATAGAGAAAGACTATAAATACCTATAGTGAATGAAATTGTGGTTATAATAGGATTTAAGGATTAATTGAGATTTACCAGGACATATTCAATGAAAAAAAGTGTGTTGGATCCCATGTTAATCTTAACAAAATATCTTCTAAGGAATAAAAGTAAAAACAACCATTACATAGGAAATTGGCTCTTGATTTTCTAGTGGTAGTCTATGGGGAATCCTAAAATGAGATTTTAAAAGTTCCCTTATTTCATGGATATTGTAAAAACTTCTTATATTGGGAAAATTAATTGAGATGATAAGATTTAATTCTGAATAAAATACTTTGGTCGATGAGGGGACAAAATAGTATTTGAGATTTGACCACTATAGTGTAGTCTAAAGGTAAAATATCTAGGATTAATATAAATGTGGTACCTAAGAAATTGAGGGGTGTTGTGCAGAACTAGCCATGATAAGACGAGGTGACTATAGTAGGCTCAATGCCATATTGTTGAAGGAAACTCTCTATAGATCATGACCATGGAAAAAAAATTCATAATGGTGACCATTTTAGATCTTCATTTGTTCAAGTTCACTACACCATGGTGAAATCCCTAACACATCATAACGTATCAAAATATAGAATTATCAGTAACATATGACCTTTCACTTAACAATGAAATAAGAAATTAAATTGGGACACCTCGTTATTTTACTAGATGAATATAACTCAAGATTTAATATATATAACACTTAGATAAAGAGAAGTCTCTTTGGGACTCATCGAATAATAATGATTATTGATGGAGATGTATAGATATTAAATATCTATATAAAAGTATTTTATAGGTTTCTATGAAAAGGTGTTCTCATCCTATGATAAAAGAGTGATGAAATAATCATTTTTAGATAAATGAGATAGGTAATTTTCATGAACCCTCCCTCTAAAGATACTATAATAAAGGAAGAGAGATAATAACCCCCTGAGTCTCACCTCCAGTAGGCCCCAAGGTGCCGACCAGAACTGAGAGTATAAAAATATCACATATGGGAGGCATTACCCTCTAACATAAATACAAGATTGTGAGATAAGATAAATAGCCACAAAAAAACTCCAGTATATAATATAAAAGTAATCCCAAAATCATCATGCAATACATGAATAAAGTAAACCAATACATATAAAAGTATCCAATTTTCCAATAGAGAAGTATACATTTGTGATTTAACAAAGTCTCAAACCCAAGATAATAATATCTATCTCAGACCCCAAAATCCTCTTAAAAACATGAAATTTATTTTATATACATAGGGTGAGAAAAAAGGTATACTTGGTTAAGACATAACCAAGGACTCAAGTGAATATGTGGAAAGATCATGTTAATGCACTAGTGAACAGATAGTAAAACCAACAATCACTTAAATAGGTCAAATAACTAATCCTAACCTCACTATGGCTCACTCACCAAATCATGAATCCAATATAGTAATATAATATCATGATCATGATAAATCAAGTTTCCTTAGTGCCACTTCCCCCATTGACTTCCACTCTCACACCCCAACGTCAAACGTCCCGAGCTCCCATCCATTCCGTACATATCACACCACAATCACATATCATCACTTTTCTCCCAGAGGGACATGGGAAATATTTTATTTGGGTAGGGAAGCATCCCTACCTACCCCACCTTTGCAAGGTATTGCATCTTATGCTAGAATTAGGTATCACTACACCATGCCTCTCCAAAAGAAAATTAATCTACAACAACACATCCCGTCATATAACTTGGGTAGTCCGGTATCATGAACATAAAGGACATCAACCTCATGCCCTCATTCTACCATGCATGACCCCCACCACATACCACATCTCATCACTATAACAATACATCACATCTCACCTGAAGACACATGGACCATCTCACCAAATATATCCTAAAAAAATCTAGTCCATCACATCACATCTCTCCCAAAAACATGGGTTCCATCACTGCTGAGGAAGATTTGGTGATAGGGGTAGTTATCCATCTGTATCACCACTATCCTAGATGTTGTGAAAAACACCCTGAACCCAGAACCTCTAATAATTTGTAAGATTATCAAACTCAAGTCAGGCATGTATAGAAATAACATACAATATATGATATATAAAAACACACAATACACAACCTATGGGTTCATATCAACTGCACTAGCACACACCACATAACCTTCACCGTACCACACAACAGTCTTCATAGCCACTAGCACCTATATATGAAACACACCACCCCACCACCATGTATAAGTATGCATTTCCCCTTTCAATTAAAAGTTTCACCACATTCTTTTATTCACATCCATTTCAAATCTCAGTTAGATAACTGGTTAATTTATTTATTTAATTTAATCCATTTACCACACATCCATTTTTATCCCACGTCATTTATTTACTAGCCTATTTTGTTTCATTTTAACATCATAATTTATTCCATGGAAATCGGGAAACAAATAGACCTCACATAACACAACAACATTCCATATCAAAACAACCATTGTTGTTGCGCCAAACCAACCAAACAATATCGACACAACAACCACATCTCATAAAAAAAATTCCAAACATCACCACCATTATACAAACACAACCACCATACTACATCATGCACCACTACCTCATCTAACAATGATTCCATATGGCACAACACCAAAAAAAATCATCCCCGACACACATCACACCACTGCACACCAAATCCACATCCCAACTTCCCACATCTCATCCATTCCAACTAAACACATTACATTACATCCTCACACAGTACCAATCCCAATAAATCCCCTCCACCACCACAAAACATCCTGAAATAAATAAGGTAATACAACAAGATAATCGTAAAGAACAACAAAACAACCTAGCTTTAACAATCTTATTCATGGGATTTCATTTAATTGCTTCTTTATTTAGCATTGGTATTATCTTACAAAATATATTCCATGGGAACCTAATTTATTATCCAAATATATGTTTGTCAGCATTTTTTTAGGGTGTGATTAGAAAAAAATATAGCAAGGCTCTCAAAAAATATCCTTTATATAATAATAAGGGCTCCCAATGACCGTTATTTTTAGTAATGAAACAACATGGCATGATATCATCAGTAACAATATCAATGAAATCAAAACATGTGATATCTCCCTATACCCATAAATTTCAGTTATATTAAATAATTATATTTATCATTCCAACCCATGACATCCACCTAAAGGGAAATAAAAATCATGAAAAACCTGCACATAGAACATAATTTTAGATAGAATTATGATTCCCTACCTCAAACAAGATTTCGGATCTCACTATGAATTGTTGGGTGAAGAAGAAATGTCTGAAAACCACAACCACACAAGATAAGACTAGAACAACCCAAACCATACAAAATATTTATCAAAGATGCATCCAAACACATATCCCAAATGATATAACATCACCATATTGTATCCATAGAAGAATATAATAGGGAGAACAATGAGGAAGGAAAAATAACTCATCTCATATCACTAGAACATGATCACCAAAAACCATAGATCGATGAAAGAGGAATGGTTTTTTTGAAATACAACACCAAGGGTTTATCAACAATGGGATAGAGATATTAGTGGAAAAATGAGATAAGAATCATATAAATTAGGTTTATAAACAAACTATAGCTCTCCCAATTTATGGCACAAAATATATATTTATGCCATAAAATTAATGGGTCTATAAAACCAACTTTTAGGTCATTATCCCCTTTTCAACTAAAAAACATGTATCTTTGGGCTTCATTAAACATAAAATTTAATTTCCATTACTATTTATTAAACCCATTTTACAATCTAAACCACCTCTAAACACAAGTTATAAACTATTATCCACTCAAACCTTCAAAAACCAACTTATGGATTAAATCCCGCTTTTATGACTTAAAAATCCATGATACTACAAAACTATAGCTCCAACTACATAGAACCATTTGAGACCTTTACCAAGTGAATTCCTACCATAAAATTGGCAAAGTAACGGGCCATGAAGGCTTTGAACATTAAATTAGATACATCACAAAAAAATCTTATCCTTCAGAATCAAAATAAAACACTAAAAGAAAATGGGTTTGAACAACCACCCTTCAGGGTACCTCTTAATGTTCTTGTTAAAACTCATATTCCACCAACCAAGCATGCCAACTAAAACACCCACGAAAAACCTTGCATGACCACATAACCACTAAACCACATCAACCCCTCACACTGGACCCAACACTAAACATCTGTTACCATCCATAATCCACCACATTTCCATATAACTGCATCATTTCACAACTATATCAACCTCTACACATCCTACCCAATAACTTCCATAACTAATACAATCACTTCCAAGAACACACAAATCAATGAATCTCATCTTACATGTCATTATAATGTTTTATTTGGGAGGCACTGATTTTTCTACATGATTTTAATCATATTAATATATAACACACCTCGATTAGGAATCAAGTTTTCCCCTATTCATATGTTACAGGATTTATCACGCATCACACATTACACCTTAAAGAAATATCATATCTCTTTAAACAATGAGATCTAATACTACATCATTAAAATATCATAGTGAAAGGGAAAAACTCAAAATAGCTCCAGGTAGTTGGAACACATATATATCTCTCTCTCTCAAGTACTCTCCTCCAAGACACCATGTCTCTAAAACATTTGAACTAAGGGAATTGTTCATCCATGAAGCATCATCTCTTGATGATCCTAGATCTATACCAACTTTTATATGAACATATTTTCATATTTGATATCCAACACTCTCTAGTAAATGACATGAGATTTATCATAAAGATACCAATGATTTTGGGTTATTTAGAAGACATCATAGATCATGTCAATCAATGGTGGAAATTTTATCTAATACACTACCTCTCCAACTCACCCCAACACCTAGAAAGGACCAATAAAAAAGGGAGAAATATTACTCCACTGACAAAACCTCTACCTCCATCGTCGATGGGAAACCCTCAAGAAAACATGTTCTCCCACCCTAAACTATAGGGACCACCACCTATGATCTTCATATACATTTTGACGAAATTGTTCCACCCTCATCCTCTCTCAAAATATTTTGATATTCTCGGTCATTCTCTATGCCACATCTGGACCAAGATTTATTGAATTACTAACCTCCATCCAACATAATGGAGAATGAAAAGGCCACCCATACAATGACTCAAATTGATCCATGGAAATGGAAAAGTGATAGTTTTTGTTTTATGAAAACTCAAATATATATAGGTTCCTCACACACAATCCACCAAATTCCATGACACAAGATCACAACATATCCTCCAGTGTTTGGATATTCTTCTTTATCTTCCCATATATTTTAGGGTGGAAAGAATTTTTAAGGAACAATTGGGAATGAAAATGAAGTTATAATTCCTTCTAGACTCATGAGGTAAAATGATGATCCAGGTCATATATGGTGGTCCTCGGTACCTCATGAATCTAAACCACATTATCCATATATCTCATGACCAAAACATCTATAGTATTTGACGCATGTATTTCCATAAAGTGAGACCAATTCATCGAGTTGTCCACTATCACCCAAAATACATCACAACCTCCCAGAGTTTGAGGTAACCCAATGAATAAATCCATCAATATGTCTCCACATTTCTAATCAGGAACATCTAAATACTGTAATAAACCTTTGAGAATACAGAGCTCTAATTTCACCTGTTAATAATGTAACAACCCAAACTATTATAAATAAAACTCACCTTTTCATTTAATTAAATTTATTATTATGTAATGTGGTTATAGAAACCACGTGATTTTTTTAATTTTATAAAATTGGATTTAAATGAAAATTAAGTGCCATTACCATTGATAATATTGTCACTAAATAGTGATCACATGATTCGTATAAATATGGGTTTTCAACATATCCAATTGACACAAACAAAGGAAGTTATGCCCTCAACTTGTAGGATTGTACCCTATGAAGCCCGTATATCAGAGCTTTCAAGGGAGATATAATTTCTGGGATTTTCCCTTTACTAACCACAATCCTAGATCTAACAACTTATGCATGATAGAAACCGTTTATAAGAGGAGTTTAAGATCATTGAGATCACTGCCCACACCATGTTGGTTGAACCACCCCATGAAATTCCCACCATCGCACACCTTCCTATTAGGGAATTTTCTAGTGTATTAAAGGGATATGTATCAACAACCTAGAAATATAAATATGAACATTATTTTTTATATAATAATTAATATTTGTTCATCCTATTATTGTTACTTTGTAAATGATTTTTATTTTGATTCAATAAAACGCAAATAATATTTTTGGTTAATATTAAAATTTATTTAATGAATGTATTTTGATGAATTAATGAATTTTTAAAATATAAATTATTTTAATAAAATATAATTATTAAATATTTTTATTAAATATGTAATATCACATAACTTTTATGTAGTCAAATGTAAATTTTATAAGTGTAGGAAAACTGTTATTGTTAAAAAAACACGTCATTTTCAATAAAGTTGGTAATTATTTTAAAAGTAATAAATCACATATTTATAAAATAAATTAATATTTTTTTAATTAGAACATCTAAATTATCCAATGGTAAATTTTTTATAATTTTTTAAGATATTCAAATTTTTGTGTAAAAATTAAATATCGTATAAATATACATTGTGTTTTATGACATCATAATGACACAAAATAGATGTAATAATTACTATAAATAAGATAAAAAACAAAATTAATGTTTTCTACTAACTATTAAGTAATATAATGTTTATTTGATTATTTTTTAAAATCATTATGAATCCTATAAAACCTATAATATATTTTAAGGTTTCAAAATCATTTATTTAAGAGTGTGACACACCTCCACATAAGAAAGGGAATTATTTTACTATTTTACTCCCTTGTACATAAAAAATAAAAAAAAATCTCATTTGGAAAAAAACATGGAAAAATCCATGTTATGGTTTATGGTTTTGGATATTTTATTATGTAGAGTCTAAAACCTTAATAATAAAAAAATTCCATTCTTTTCCTATATAAACCAACTGAAGATACCATTTATCTTCACTAAAAATCCTTGGAGCATGTCCCTACTCTTCCCTCCCCTATATATATTCTTCCCAAGGTTCCCCCTATCTCTCAATAATCCCTTAAAATAATTTGGTGTCACACACTCAAGAAAGGGATCCTCACCTTCTGCTTATCCTTTCAATTAAAGTAACTTATTTGGAATTTTTCTTCCTAATTTTAATTTTTTATAATTTAATTTATTTATAAACATTCAATTACTATAAAATTTATTTTAGTTTATTTTATATATCATTCATTATATCTCATTTTTACCCTTACCTAGTCTGTCACTATGCTAAAATTATGTAAGGGGCCATCCACTCTCCTTATTCAAGAACTTATTTTATGTTATGCTTATTGATTCCCATTTTTTCTTGTTGGGATATGTAATTACATATCACAAAAACATTACTTTTTATTTACACATGATTATATACCCCTTTAACTCTCATTAATCCTCCCATGATCATCTATATACACCTCTTATCATTACAAAATTTTGTAAGGGATTTCTCTCTTCATATTTCCATTTTGGGACTTCTTTTATGCTATATTCTTTAAATTACATTTTATTATGCTGGAATATTTTATTATATATTACCCTTACTATAAATTTAATTTTAAAATTATTTTATCCAATTTCCCTCTAATTAATTCTCCCATGATCCTTTATTCACACCGGTTACCATGCCAAAATATAGTAGGATCCCTTTCACTATTCATGTTTATTCTTTACATTATGACTTCTATTTAAAAATTTATAATGTTGGGATATGATTTTCCATGTCCTTATTACCACTCATTTTATTTCTATGGGATGAGGGACCCCTTTCTCTCTCATCATCCCATTTTTATGAATCTTTAAGTTACATTGTTATTGTGTCAAAATTTCATGTTGATCTTCCTTGACAAAAAAATTGTGCAATGAATACCATACTCATTTCCTATCATGGGTGTTCACATTTATGAATATATAATTTTTTATTGAGCACTTAAATATATTTAGTGCACGCTTCTTAATTTTTTAATAAATTTTGATGATGAATAAATCTATGGTTTATGATTGATGTGGAACACTTAAGTGAGAGAATGAAATGAATATAATGGGTCCACCTAGATAGTGTTCCAATGAATTAGGGGATATTTAGTATCATGATACATCATGATGGGAAATGGAGTGAACCTAATTCTTTTATATTACTTTTTCCACCATGATGTCCTATTGGTTTTATCCTTGATATCGTTTTATGATTATGTGTTTTAAGTTGTATCCACATTTCCCATGTTATGATTATCATGCTATATGATACCTTATTATTAATGCTCATTTTATTCCACATTATTATACTGATTTTATAACATGTATTATTTTATTTATTTTATGACTTTTTTATTCCCTTACTAGTATTTATATATCACCCCTTTCATATGTATGTTCCCAGGTTATCCAATGTGGTTTTAAGTGCATGCATGTTAAGGAAGTTTTCAATAAAGATGTCATTTTTACAATTTAAATTGTTTTTTAATGCACCTAATTCCCAAAGAAACTGGACTTATCAATCATCTGTGTTCTATTATGTGCACTATTAGGTAATAAAACATGTATTATTGTATAATAAGGAGTAGGGTTGTTATAATTGGTATAAAAGGAAATGTTTAGTTATTTTTGGGACTAGGATTAGAAAACTCTAGAAAAAACCTTAGGGATAAGACTAATTATAGGAAAGCATCTCTATATTTTGGTTATTATAATGTATGTTCTTTGTCAGGGAAATATATATCTCTGTAGATACTATAAGTGGATGTGGTTCTGTTGTAGATTTACATAGGGGTAACAACTACAACAAGGTGTCTTAGACTTTACTCTGGGTAACCTGGTAAATGACAACAGGCCAAACTACACACCCAGTTCGGCATGCCTATGGGATATGATTTTATAAATTCATAATCTCATTAAAAAATATTATTAAGGTAATAAAAAAATTCTCATAATAATATATGTTAGGAAATATATCATGGATAATCTATATTAAATCCTAGAAATTCATTAGTTAAAGAAATAAAGATAATTTAAATTATACCTTTAATGTCATTGGATTACTCTCTGTGTGATTAATAGTTTAAAATAATCATCCCTAATTTTCCTTTTATTCTATATAATGGCTGGAAATATGAGGAATCGGGTAAACAATCAATGTAATGGGAAATGTGATGACCGACCCAATTAGATATCCAACCCGATGGGAGCATGAATCATGAACTTTATGATGATAAACTCTCAACTGACCTGGGTTCTAAAAAGAAACCTTGATCAAGAAAAGATCCCACCCACCCCCCACCCCCAAGATAGAACAATCCATAATTAAGGGCTTTAAGCGACAAAATCCTCCTACATTCAATAGAGCATCTAATCCCTTAATCGCGGAACAATGGATTTACGCCATTGAAAATATATTCTACAACATTCAATGATCCAAAAAAGAAATGGTGCTACTATCTATTTTTTATATAGAGAGATATTATGATCAGTGGTATATATTGATCAAGAATATGAAGCCTCAGTAATAGATCGAATCAATGGAGTAGAATGAATTTTGGAAAAAAATCGATAAATATTTTCCTCACACTCTCCATATTAAAATGGAAAGGTATTTATTTACCCTAAAGAAAAAAGAGGAATAATCTCTCAGGGCATATGAGTAAAACATAAAAATACATTCATGATATGCCCTTTTATTTTTTGTTACCCCAAAATTCATGTTTGACCACTTATTTGGTGGTCTAAAACCTAGCCGGCGAAAATCCAGAGTGATTTTTGGATTTAATAGCTATGAAGAAATTGTCTGATTTTCCCTAAATGTAGAAATAGAGATTGATGAATCTGAAGGGTATGTTGGGGATAAGAATCATAAATTGGAATTTATTTTTGGCTATCAGATGGAGAAATTGAATTATTACAAGAAATTTCAACATCTCTCTTGTCAAAGGTGAGGGAAGAAGCACTCTTTAAATTTCCTAAATGGAATAAAGAAATGCTTCAAGTGCGGGAAGGAAGGACACCTAACTAGCAATTTTCGATAGGATAAACTCCCTAATGTGATGGGGGAATTGAATTTTCTAGTCAACCCTAGTCGCATTCTTCATTAATTCAACTACAATGAACTAGGTCACATTACAAACCAATTCCCTAAGACAGGGGTTTTCAGAGACAACCAACAACCTACAATGCAGCAAGGGTTAGTTTTCTCCATCACAACATATAAGGTGGATCCTAACATTAAAGTGGTGATTGGTATGCTAGTTATTCCTTCAAAAATATTGAATGTATTATTTTATTATGGATTTATGAATTACTTTATATTAAAAAAGTTTTTTATAACTATTCAAACACCACCACAAATAATGGATGTAGATTTTTCAGTGAAAACAAAAAATGGGTCTATTATTGCATCCAAAATATATAACTACCCCTGTGTCATAATTTGTGGGATGAAATTTCCATAAAATATTTTCATACTCCCTCTGGTGTAATTTTATGTAATTATATGCATGGATTGACTCTCTATATATAAAACCAACAAAAATTTCCAGGAGAAAAAATCACTCTACGTATTGCAAATTGACCCCTCATTTAGTAAAGTGCAATGAGGAGGATGAATCCTATTTCACACCAACATCTCAACAATGAACATTATTTTCTATATGAGAAAGCATATCTATCCCAAATGGTTTAGTCTAAGAAAATAATCATCCTTGAAAACCTGCCTATTGTGAGGGAATAAACTAATGTTTTTATAAGGAATCATCTAGTCTTAATCCAAATCGAGAGGATGAATTTTAAAATGAGATTGTACCTGTGGAATTTATATTATTCAAGTCTCTATATACAATGGATATTGTGGAACTTTAGGAGCTTAAGACACAACTATAGGAAAATTTGGATAAAGGTACCATACGCCCAAGTGCATCACCTTAGGTTCCACCAGTCATCTTCATCAAGAAGAAGGATGGGTCATTGTTCCTTTGAATTGATTATCATGGTCTCAACAAGCTCATGATAAAGAAAACATATCCACTTCATTATAATTATTACTTGTTTTATCATCTATAAGGAGAATAATACTTCTCTAAGGTGGATATTTGGTTGGGATATTTTTATGTAAGGGTGAAGAAGGAAGATATCCCCAAGACCGCTTTTCATACAAGGTACAGGCACTATGAGTTCATAGTTATGCCTTTTAGACTAACTATTTCTCGATTAATATTCATGGACTTTATTAATAGTGTCTTTTATGTTACCTATAAAATAATTTCATAGTCTATATAAATGATATTCTAATATAATCTCAATAAAAGGAGAAGAATGAGGAGCATCTAAGCACTATGCTAAAGACCCTATGAAAGGAGAAGCTTTATTCAAAGTATTATAGGAATAAGTATCAAGACCCTAGAAATTTGAATAAGTTCATTATTTTCTATAGAATAATTTATATATTTTCATCCTATTATTGTTACTTGGTAAATGATTTTTATTTTGATTCAATTAAACACAAATAGTACTTTTGGTTAATATTAAAATTCAATTAAGGAATATATTTTGATAAATTAATAGATTTTTTAAATTAATACTATTTTAATAAAATATTATTAATAAATAATTTTTATTAAATATAAATGATCATATGATTTTTATGAAGTCCAATTTAATTTTTATAATGGTTTGAAAACTGTTATTGTCAAAAAACCCATAATTTCCAATAAATGTCGATTATTATTTTAAAAGTGAAAATTCACATATATGTAAAATTATTTAGATAAAATAAATATTATTTTTGTAATTAGAACATAAATGTTATCCAATAGTTAATTTTTCATAATTTTTTGATATAATTTAATTTTGAAGAAAAAATTAAATATTGTATAAATTTAATTTGTGTTTTATGATATCCTAATGAGCCAAAAATGATGTAATAATTACTATAAATTTAATCCAGACCCAAATAAATGTTTTAAATTTAAATTAATGTTATTTTTAGTTTATTTTATTTATTTTTTAAACCCATTATGAATCCTCCAAAACATGTAATATATTTTACAGTTTTAAAATCATTTCTTTAAGAGTGTGACTCACCTCCACATAATCAATTGAATTATTTTAATAATTTTTTTCCATGGACTTATAAAATAATAAAAATAAACTTAAATTTGGAATAAAATATGTAAAAAACCCTATTACTGTTTATGTTTTTGGATATTTTATTATGTAGAGTCCAAAACCTTAATAATAAATAAATCCCACTCTTTTCCTATATAAACCCACCCAAGATCATATTTATCTTCACTAAAAATACTTGGAGCACATCCTTAATCTTCCCTTCCTTCTCTAGGGTCCTCCCAAGTTTACCCCATGCTCTAAAGATCCACTCTCAGTTATTTGGAGTCACACACTCAAGTAAGATATCCTCGCCTTCCTCTCCTCTTTTCAATTCAAGCACCTTATTTGGAATTTTTCTTACTAATTCAAATTATTTATAATTTAATTTATTTATAAACATCCCATTAATGTAAAATTTCTATTATAATGAGATATCATTTATTCTTTCTCATTTTACCCTTACCTAAGTCGTTACTATGCCAAAATTTCATAAGGGGTCTTCCGCCCTCCTTTTAAATCATGAAATTATTTTATGTTATGCTAATTTATTTCCATTTTTCATATTGGTATATGTTATTAAATATCCCATACACTGTAATTTCTATTTTTACATTATTATATAACTTTTTTACTCTCATTAATACTCTCATTATCCTTTTGGTACACCCATTAACATTTTGAAATTTAGTAAGGGGTTTCTATCTTCTCATTTCAATTAAAGAACTTATTTTATGTTATATTACTTAAATTCCAAACAGGAAGAAATTTAGTAAGGGATTTCACTCTTCTCATTTCCATTAAGGAACTTATTTTACGTTATATTCCTTAAATTACATTTTATTATGTTGTAATATGTTCTTATATATTCTCTTTACTTTTCATTTGATTTATAAATTATGATATCTCATTTCCATCTCATTAAGCCTCCCATGATGTTTTATGTACACCAGTTACCATGCCAAAATATAGTTAGAATTATGTTCTCTGTTCAAGTTTATTTATTACCTTATGCCTTCTATTTCCAAATTTCTAATGTTATGATATAATTTTACATTCCCTATTACAGCCCATTTTATTTATATGAGATGATAGACCCTTTTTATCTCATCAACCTAATTTTTTTAATCTTTATGTGATGTCGTTATACTACCAAAATTTCACAACGATCTCCCATGCCAAAAAACATTGTGTAGTGAATACTATAAAAATTTTCTATAGTGGGTGTTCAAATTTATGGACATATAATATTTTATTAGCGACTTACATATATGTATTTCACACTCTTTAATAGTGTACTAAATTATAATTATGAATTAATCTATGTTTTAAGATCGATGTGGTACACTTAAGAACGAGAATGAAATGAATATGATGGATGCAGCAATATAGGGCTCCAATGAATTGTGTAATGTTTAGTATCATTGTACATCACATTGGGATAGGGTGTTAACTTGATTACATTATGTGACTTTGTCCACCATGATTTATTGGTGGTTTTATACTTGACCAATCCTTATGATTCAGTGTTTTAATTTTTTTCCACATTTCCTATGTTATGATTATCAGGTTATATAATACCTTATTGTTCATGTTCTCTTTATTCCTCATCGATAATACAATTGTATAAAATGTATTATCTTCATCATGTTATTAATTCATTATTCCATCACTGGTCTTTGTAGATGACCCCTTTCTTAAGCATTTCCTCAGGTTATCCTGTGTTGTTTTAAGTGATAGCATGTTAAGGAATGTTTCAAAAAAAGATGTTGTTTTTCCTCTTTAAATCATTAGGTAATATACCTAATTCCAAAATACACTAGACTTATCAATCATCCATGTTGTATTAATCATATTCTAATGTAATAAATCATGTATTAATGTGTAATAAAGAGTAGGGTTGTTATAAACAAACCATAAACTTTTCCAAAAAATATTCCACCGACTTTTTCATCCTTAGCAACCAAAGTTGTCTTCTAAATCCAAAAAAAATCTTTTTCACACTTGGATTAACCACTAAGTTTGATCTAAGAATATCATGGATAACTCCCTCATGCATCACAAATAGAACAAAAACATCCCCTTGAACTACAACTGATTTTGACCATCCTCCAACCACCCCTCTAGGGCATCACCATGGACAAAACTGTCATGCATCACCTCCACCTCTTAGTATCCCCCACTAATACTCCTCCACCTTTTGTATCTAGGATGATTCCACTATAATCTAATAAATACAACCACAATAACTTCTCTCTCCAACATCAGGATTCATCACTATAATATCCTACATCCCTTTATAAACATTTTTATACTCCCTAAACATGTACCCTTAGGACTTTTACCTCAATGAATCCACATAAACATTCTACTTTGTCATTGTTTAAGATATCTTGAAATCATAAACTGAAATAAAATTCATTGACTTTCTCTGGTGTATATTCATATCCATTTAATGGAAAACAAATTACAGGCTCTTGTATTCTGTGAAAACCACAAATCAATCACTAATGAGGTAATGCTTCCAAAAAAAATTCAAAAACATTACTTATAGTAGCTCTTTATTATGGGTGGAATATTTTTTCTCAAGGGGAAATTACTACCTAGACACATAAGGTGTAATTATTCTTTACTTCATCAACATATATCCCAAGACAAGATGGTATGCATTACAAAAAACCTCAAAAAACACATCCTCCTTAGTTACTAAAGTAATGGTTCATTGACAAACTTCTCATTTGGGTAAATGAACCCTTCCTAGAACTAATCACTCCACAAAAAATATTATTCCTTCCTTGTCAAATCCATCAATGAGTCTACAACTTAAGAAAATCATGTACAAACCTCTAATATTATCCTTTGAGTCCAAAGAAGCTAAAACCTTCTATCGAGTTCATAGATACTATCCAAGAAAAAATTTCCTCGACCTTCAATAGGTTTACTACCATACCCTAATGAGAAACCAAATTTCCTAGGAAATGCACCTCTCGCATCCAAAACTCACACATGGACATCTTTCCATGTATTTGGTGTAATCAATGAACCTGCAAGACAATTCTAAGATGCATGGCATGTTCCTAATCTAAATTCATGTAGATCAATATATCTTCAATGAACATGATGATGAATTGGTTCAATAAATCTTATAAAATGTAGTTCATGAGTCTTGTGGACATGGTTGGTGTGTTTATGACATTGAATGGCACAATAAAAAACTCAATGTGCCCATGCCTACATATAATGGTTGTCTTCAGGATATCCAAATATTTCACCCCCATATGATGATATCTATACAAGAATTCAACCTTAAAAAACCAACTAGCTCCCCTAAATTGGTTAAACATATCAACGATCCTTAGAAGGGGGTAATAGTTCTTGACTATCCCAAGATTCAACCTCTAGTAGTCGATGTTCAACCTCAGACTACCATATACCTTCTTGGAGAAAAACATTGGATCACCCCAAGGAGATACTATAGGTCAAATGAAACCCCTATAAATCATATCATCCACCTAAAACCTAAACTCACACTACTCTATCGGTGTTATTCGATAGGTATCAATCCAAATCAAAGACACACTTGGTTGAAACTCTATCCATAACTCGATGTCAGGCTGACGGGGTAGGTTCATAACCTCCTTTAGGAAAATACTCAAGAACTTCTCCATAATACTAGGGACATCCTCTACCTGATATTTCACTAAAAACTCCCCAACTAAAAAAATAGAGGTTTTGTATGCCTACCACCCATCTAATAACATTTTAGGACAATTAAGGCCACTCACTGACTCTCAACATTGGAAAATGAAACTATCCTATGGAAATAGTCCATAACTATAAGAATGGAATAAAACAAATCCATGTTTAGGATAACATTGTTAGGTTGTATCTAAAAAAATAAGGTACCTCATTGACTTTTTCTTCCCCATCACCAGCCTTCATCCCTAACACATGTCGAACAAATAAACCTAACCTCCAACTAGAATAGATAACACCATGTGAACTAGAAGCCTCTCTATGTAAATTCCTAAACCATGGAAAAAATATGGAGAAAAAAAGGAGTTTGAAGATCCTAAATCAAAAAAAGAACACCAAAGAGTAGATGAAAATCTAATCATACCATGAACAACTTCTATCTTTGTCGACACTGCCTCTAATGTGTACATGTAACCATGCATATCTCCTATACCTCTCTATTTTCGGCCTCTATGACTAAACTCTAGATTAGGTTCCTATGTATATATAACATCATGATATTTCCCTCTACCAACACCATATTCCCTCAACTACTAAACAACCACTAATGGACCCATCCATTGAAGCTACCTTGGAAGAAACTATTATTGCTGCTAAAATGAGGCATGACCACCCATCTAAAAATGGCCTATATAAACAGTCAAACATTGAGCCTAACAGTTCACATATCCTTCATATGCATAACAAGAAAATTGAAATATTCCAAAAGGTGCTCAGAATCCACCTACCCTAAAATAATGATAAGATATTTGTCACGGTTGACTTCCCACTAGTCAAAAACCTTAGTGTCTAAACGCCTGTGGCCCACTACCTAGAACTATACTCATTGAGGTGCCCTGTTGTCCACTATCTTGAGACTAAAATTCCAAGGAAATATTATTCTCAATAACATTTTACTTTTTATGTAACTTTATCTATGTATGGAGTGTAAATGATATGACTAGACACCTGATCATTGGGTGTAAATCCACCTACAAACACAGCTCTTTGGACTACTCATATGAAAAAATGACTAAGGAAAAGTGAAAGTGATCCATGAACCTGATTCCAATCTCCCACACACTCCATATCACCTTCTAAAGATAAAGTAACACATGCCACCTTTCTACCTTCATTGTTGATGAATGGAACTCTGAATATAACTCCCTCTAAAAGTCTATCCACAACTCATCCACCATCATTCCGTCACCAAGAAACATAATATTCTACTGAAACATAGGTCCAAAAAAATAATTTACTTCCAACATCCCCTAGAACACATCCTGAGCTCAAATCATACCAAAATCAATCTTGATCTCCTCCAACCAGTGCTTTGTATCTAGGTCCAAGATTCTCCCCTCATACATTCCCAAACTCTATCACTGGAAGGTATAAAAATCCCTCTACCAAATCTCATCCTCTATAAAATTAACTCTCTGAAAATCAACCATATTATCCAATTGAACATTAGCAATATTAGATACTCATTGATGATGACCAGAACACATTCCTAAAATGCACGGATACCATCTTAAACCTACTATCATGGAATTTTATAAATTATTGTTTATTTAGTTCATTTTATTTTCTCTCAAAAACCCAATTCAAGAATGAACATAAACATGAATGATGTATATACCTCTCCTGGGTCTCTACCCTATAAACAGGTCAACCTCACTTAGTCACTCAATAAGCTTAGAGTCTATGCATTGGATCACGGGGGCCCTAAAATCTCATTTCCTAGAATGTCTCTCTATCATATGTCATGAACTAAGGTAAAATAGAACCATTTCCCTACCTAAAAATGCAAACATAATAGTGTATAAATCCAAAATCCATTCTATTTATTAATAATTGTCTCTATTACCACTACGTCATGACCCTATCCCTCTAAAGATACCTCGATAATAGATGAAAGATAGTGACCCCTGAGTCTCACCTATAGTAGACCCCAAGTTGGATAAAAGGACCAAGGGTATAAATATCTCACATAAGGGAGGCATTACCCTCTAACATAAAAAATATTGAGATGTAGGATTAAAAACCTCCAAAAACATCAGTAGATAATATAAAAGTAAATCCAAACCCATACTATATTGAATGAATAAAGTAAACTAATACATATAAAGGTATGGAATATATAAAGATAAAAATATACAGTAATGATTCAACAATACATCCAACGCAAGATATTAAGGACCAAATCGTTCCCCAATATCATCTTAGAAACCTAAAAAATAGTTTATATATATAGGGTGATCATATCTGGTATAATTAGTAGGGACATAATAAAAGTCTCAAGTTAACATGTGAAAAGAGAATGTTAATGCACTATTAAACTAATAGAAGAACCAACAAGAACCTAAAAATGTCAACTACCCAATCTTTACCTCACCATGGATCACTCACTAATTCACACATCCAATAAAATAATATAACATTAATATCATAACAAAGAAAGGTTCCCCACTGCATCTTCACCACTGAGTTTGTTCTTTAACACCCAAACATCAAATTTCCTATTCTCCAATTTCTTCCATACATATCATATCACAACCACATATCATCACAGCTCACCCAAAGAAACTTGGTCCATCTCTAATGTGGGTCAGGATTCATCCATACCTACCACACCCACTCAATTTATAGTATTATGTGCTAACATTTGAAATCGACACACCATGTCTCTCTTGAAGGCACATAGTCTATTACAATACATCTCATTTTATAACTAGGGTAGTGGGGTATCATGAACATGAAAGACATCAACCTCGTTCCCTCCTCTTACCATGAATGACCCTCACCACATAGTATATATCATTATAGCTACAACACATCACATATCACCCAAAGAAACTTGGGTCATTTCACCATATCTCACTAGAGGAATCTTGGTTCAACATATCACATCTCACCTAAAAATACTTGATCTGTCACTACTGAAGGAAGAGTGGGGAATAGGTGGTATCTAACCATCAGTATCACTACCATCTTGGATGTTTGGGAAAACAACTAAATCCTATAACCTTTGATCATTGGTAAGGTTATAGAACTCAAGTGGGAATATATAGAAATGACATATAATACATGATATATAGATAACATGCAATACCCAACCTATGGGTTCACATCAACTGCACTAGCACGCGCCACATCACCACCACTATACCACACATCAATTGTAACAATTTTTCCCCCACTATATGCAACACACCACTCCACCAACAAAAATAACCACACATTTCAACTTTCACTTAAAAGTTTCACCACTTACCATAATTCACATCCATTTCATTTATCACTTACATAGAACATTTGTTCATTTGTTTCATTTAGTCCCTTTACCACACATCAATTTCCAGCCCATCTCAATTTCTTACCAACCAATTTTTTTCATTTTAACATCAAAATTGTTTCTATGTATAATTAGGAAATAGAAAAACCTCATACAAAACAACAACAACCCATATCACAACAACCATCATCACCGCACCATCCCAATCAATCCATCTCTCCACAACAACCATATCTCACAACAAAACTACCACACATTAATACCACCTTACAACAACTATATCACATCACACATCACAACCTCATTACATAGTACCTACATATGGCACAACACCACCACACATCATCTTCACTATTCATCACACCATTTCACACCCTAACCAAATCACAAATTTCCAGATCTCATCCATGAAAACCGAGTACAATGTATTAAAATATCACACACTAAAAATCCTACAAGGTCTCCATCACCACATCACAACATCCCACAACAAAAAATGAATCCAAATAAGGCCACTTCACATAACAAAAATACTTCCTTGCTTCTGTTATTATATTCAAGGGATTTCATTTCATTAATTATTTATTCAGCATGGGTATTATCACACAATCCAAATTACATGGGAAACTAATTTATTAAAAAAAATATTCTTTAACCTTTTATTCAGGATGAGATCACACAACAACATATTAAGGGTATCGACACTTATCCTCTACAGTGCAAGAAGGGATCCCATCAACCATTATTTTTTAGTAAGGATACAATATATAATAATATCATCATTAACAATATCTAAGTAGTCAAAACATTTGATATCTTTATATAGACACTAATTTTAGTTATTCTAATTAGTTATATTTATTATGAAAACCCTTTAAATCCACCCAAAGGGAAGAAAAATCATGAAATTACCACACATACAAGTTAAATAGTGAGAGAATAAGGATTCCCTTCCTCAAAGAATCATTATTATCTCATAGTGCACCACAGGGTGAAGAAGAACATCCCAAAAACTGCAACCACACAAGATAACCCGGGATCAACATGAACCACACAAAATGGTTGTCAAAAACACATCCAAACTCACACTCCAAATAAATAAAAACATCATCGTAGTGGATCTCTAAAATAAAATTCAAGGAAAAATGGGGAAGGAAGAAAAACTCACAACTGATCACCAAAACACAATCATCAGAACCTATGAATCCAAGTAAGAGGAAAGGGGTTTGAAGATGTCAAAACCTATCTAGGTTTATTCGAAAACAAGATAGAGATGAGTGGGAGAATGAGAGAATAATCTGATATATAAGGTTTATAAAAAACCTATAACTCACTTAATTTACAGTGTAAAACTTATTTTTTTCTATAAAATCCACTGGTTGGAAAAAGAATACAAAGTAAAATAATCTTTTAGGTTGTAAACCCCTTTTCCAATGAAAAAAATATCATTTTGGTCTAAATTAAACAAACTTCTTAATTTAACTCCTTATAGAATAAAAACATTTCACATGATACACCTCTGATAAACACAATAAATAATAAGATATCACTCAAGCTATAAACAACAAACTTATAGTGTAAATCCTTATTTTACATTGTAAACCACCATGTTGTCACACAGTTATAGTTCCAACTACACAAAACCCTCTAGGACTCCTCTTAGAAAATTCCAACCACAAAACCAGTAAATTAATGGGATGGTAAGGAATATACCATTACAGTAAGGCCACATAATTAGGTTATTTTTGAGAGAAGAAGAGTTCAAAAATTATTCATTAACATGGAGATTCATGTGGAATATGGAAGAAGGATATCAAATTCTAGAGAGATTATAATTGTAGATGTATTTCCCTTTTAATTATCTTTAGAAATATTTTTTAAATTTAGGACTAACTTCCTACTCTATCCATTGATTCATTTATCATTGATAATAATAAGTTGATGTGGATAGTGGGATGATAACTATTAGAAACTGATAACATAACCAATCAATAAAAAGATTATTGTGAGCCTTGTTATCCTTGTGTTATGTGATGTATATTCTAGATATCTCATGCCTATCATAACCATTATAATTATTATATTGATCATTATTTGATCATTTCATTGACCACATTCATGGAAATGGTGTTTATAAAAAGAGAAAACATGGAAATTTTTATATTTTAATTCAATCATTAATTGACCCCTAGTGGTCCAGAATCTCTATTTTTGGATTGATAGCTGGTATCAGAGCTGGATCACTTGTGTGGATCAAAAAAATTATTACATCTCCAATTATATAATATCTGACCATTTGAATCATGTTTAATATTTAATATTGATTTTCTGGTATACTCACCTAGATTATGTGTTTTTAAAAGAAAATTGATAGAATTTTTTTATCATTGAATCTATATTTTGACCATTTATAATTTTATTGGATATATTAATTCACCGAAGGAGTTGAAAAATTATTTTTGAGTTCATAAAAATAATTTCTCTTGAGGTTTTTATTTAATATATTCTTTGTTTCAGTCGATCTTTTCTTTAAGGTTATATATTTTCAAAAAAATATTTTTCAGTTTATCCCTTAAATCATGAAGGGAAATTTTAATTATATTTCCACAAGTTTTATATAAAGAACATTGGAATGGAAATTTATATTCTATGAACAGAAAAATGTTGATAAATAAAATGAAATTGGATGAAATGAAGTTTATAAAATTGAAGAGTGTAACTAAAAATTCTCATGTTGTTGCTTATTAAAATTATACAAATTTTGGGATGGAGAAGAAGAAGATTTTAACTAATAATTCCATTATCAAGTAGAGAAATTATTTGGCTTAAGAAGAAATGGACTTCATGAGTAGATATTCCTAAAAAATTGTATATGAAGTAGATTTTTATAAATTTGAATCAATGACTCACCAAGCCATTATTAAACTTTTATAGGATGCAATCAAGGAGGAACATATGTGTTTATAAAAATCTTTTAAATATTTCATATAATAAGTGTTACACAACAGTATTTTAATATAGGATTACCTTTAGATAATTCAATATGTTCAATAGCTTGATCCACATGCAACACCAAACTTAAACAAAACATCAATATATTTAGATAAATTATAAATATTTAAGTATGGCCATTAAAAACCTAGTAATTGAATAAGTGGGAATGAAAAGGAGTAACCACTTTTTTAAATATTTATATAAATGAAATTAAGGATACTTTAAATATGAATGAAATAAAGTTGATTTAGTTAAAATGACTAATAATATAATTTTATGATTCGAATTTTATTTTTAAAAAAATTACATTTTATATGTTATACATTATTATCATAATAAAATTAATATTAATTAATGACAATATATTTTATTATGAATAATTTTTGGACACGTATTAGAAAATTATACATAATAGGAATAAGAATAGATGGTATTATATAGATTTTTTCCACTATAAGAACAGTTTTTAATTATTTTTTTTATAATTTTATTTAAAAGTTAAATTTATAAAATTTAGAATTTATATTTAAAAAAATTAAAATTAATTATCAGTTAATCATATTAATATTTTATTCCTATTAATTTTTATTATTTTTATAAAATTATTTATTTTAATATGAAAAGTGCAATATATTGTTTTTACAAATACTGTGATTTAAAAAAAATTATTATATAAGTATATAATATAAATTGTTTCAACATTTTCATATGAAAAATATTTATTATACAAGTGAAATTATAAATCTAAATAAATTATTCTATTTTACAAACCAAAATCATATATTTTAGAACTTAAGTAACATTTTTATCATGAAATTTTTTAATTCATTTTTCATTTATTATTTTAAAATTAATTTTTATCAGTATTAAAAATTGAATCAAATAAAATAAATTATAAATTTAGATTCATCAAGTAAAAATTATTTTATAAGGACCATTTTATTTTTATACAAAAATAATAAATTACTTAGCTAAAACTAGTTACCACGGTAAGAATAAATTAGGGTTAAAATGGTTTAACCTAGTGAAAGAGTATAGAGAATGTTAAAATAAATTGTGATAATATTTGTTTTTTGAATTTATAGAAATTATAATTTTTTCACTCTATTATTTATCAATTTTTGAGACACTATATCTGAGATCAGATTCCCATTATTAAAATGTTATGGATATTTAAAAAAATGTCATCTCATCTCCCTTAAAAAGGGACCTCCCACCACTCCATCAATATCACTCCTAAAATTCTATTTCCACATTAAAATTAAACCTTTTTACCTACACTTTAATATTTTAATTCTTCCATTATATTCTCATAACAATATTTTATCTTAATCCCCTAATTTCTAGTGGATCCTCCATGGAAATCTCACAGTGCTCAACGTGAGTAATCATTTTAATGAATTTATTTCCTTTATATCTTAACTTTAAAATTATAATTTTATCATCCCTATGTTGTAGTATAATAATTGGTTATATAATTAATTTTATTATTTAAATGAAATAATCATTAACCATCATTCCCATCTTCCCTTTTGAAAAACAAAAATATGATTTGTGTATATATGTGGACTACCGCCTTCGTGAAGCAACATGTTAAATTTTCATTAATAAATTTCATGGAAGTCCCTGAGAATTTATTTAAAATATAAATATGATTTTTATAATATCATTAAGATTATATTATAATAAAATTTATAACCTATTAATGATATGATCAACAAATAATCATCGTTAATTCAATATTTTAAAACAAACATACTAAGAGGAAAATATTTTTATTCATGTTATGTACTATTTTCATATCCTTTGATTGATCTAATAATAAATTAAAATTATGATATATCATACTAATAAACACTAAATAATATTATAATTCTTCTATTATAATGATATTATAACTAAAATTCCACAAAATCGTCCATTAATCATGGTATACTCAAGTTTCGGTATGTTTAACCACCTACTTGAATAAAAATATGAATTTATACCATAGGTGAATATTGATACTTAATTAATAGTGTAATATTATATAAATATGTAAATATTTTTTTATTTCTATAATGATGATATTATTAATAAAATCATTAATTCATAAAACACATTTCGTTTGTTTATAATCATTGAAACATGATTATTGTTGATTTCATATTCATGGATTGTGACCAAAAATATCATTTAATGAAATCATACCATTATAAATATCACAAATAATCTATTACATCATCATAAACGAACACATCATTATAAATTTTCTAACAAGAATGAATACCAACTTGTTTTTATGAAACTAGTACAAAATGATCCAGATTACTTACACCCGATATTGAAATTATATAATAACTAATTATAATTCGTATATAGAAATATTATATAGGGAATAAATGAAAAATATATGATTAAGGGAATAAAATAATTTATTAATATATCTATGTTTTTTATACATGTGGCTAGAATGTGTTCATGAAATCCAGGACAAAAGGTAATGGTTTCTTTTATCAATTCTCACCCATAGATACATATTTCTTATTATACACCATGTTTTGTTTGGAATCGTGTATCCACTACCCCTTTATTATTTTTTCATGATTATCTAATTATTCATGATATTTATATTTTAATTAAAAATTAAATCCTTTAAGGTCTCTTCATTCAAATGTTCTTAAATTCGTAAGGGCTTTCTTGGTCACAGTTTGGTTCTTTGTGACATAATACATTTTAGGAAACTTTTTTTCCTTGTATGTTGTATTTAATTCCCATGAATGTATTTTTATCATACTACATTTATATTTCATGGGATATAATAATACTAATTATATTACATTCTTTAAATGTCTGTTGATTCAATTTTTTCCCCAGTAATAATAATATTTGGTAAGTTGGCTATCTTTCGTTATGGGTAATGTATGAGAATGTATCTACTTTTTGTGATTTATGTATAATTATATGGAATATAATCATCAAATATAGAGTTATATAGAATAAATTGAATCCCTATTCTAATAATAGTTCTTATAAAGAGTTTAATATAAGGAATAATATCAAGGTGGTTATTCCATAAAAGAACTATTTACCAAAAAAGCATGAACTCGTGAAGTGGGTGAAGAAGAAATCAAGAACCTGTGATGTAAAAAATGTCCATGGAAAATATTGGGCCCTTATTGTGGATGGAGAGTAAAGTGAGCCTAATAGATCTAGTCTATCCATATATGTACTTTCCTTGGGATCTTTTTGTGTACTTATGATGCATAATAGAGTTATACTTGATGAGGATGAGGGTATTTCTCTTGATATTTCCCATGATATTGTGATCCATGTTACTTAACTATGAGAAAGGGAATGTGATGGATCCTATAAAAATAAAGAAGATACTAAATCGTATCTTTAAGATGGTAATTTCACTTCTAGTATTCCCAGTCTATTAAGAACATTGTCGAAAGGATTAACAACACCTCTATGATATCTATAGATGGTTTAATCAGGGAAATTATAGAGAATCAAAACACTAGATTTCCTAGATAACCTCTACATTTTCTGGAATCGATGAATGTTAAAATCTCATATATGAAACATTTATTTATATATGGTCCACATTAATCTCCACATATTGAATTTTGTAATATGTTATTTCATTCTACCATCATGGTGGATCTTCCAACTCAGAAGGATCCAAAGAGCATTGATAATATTAGGAACACGTTTTACCCCTTATTAATTTCACCAACGCTACTAGAAATTCATATCTAGATGATATTTTATCAAAAATAGTGGAAACCAAGGTATATAGGTCAACGAAAATAACAACACAGACACTACTCTTGATATAATCCACATGTAAAACAAAATGGTCATGTATGAAAGAACTTGTAAGGATTATACAGATCATCAAAATTTATATCCTAATCTAAATCCACAAGAGGTGGTTGCATTTGTAAGTGAAGGTATAATTAATATGACTCCTTCTCAATCTATATACCTCTATAAGGAATCACATACTTAGGATAACTCTCAGGTAATTTCCTATTAGAATGTCAGTATGATTTTTTCCTTGTTGTATAGAATATTCTAGTGAATATTGATAATTCCATGACAATCATCATTCTGATTGTAAAATGTCTTAGGTATGTTGGAGATACAATTTTATTGGAATTAAAAATGACCATCAACGAAAGACATGATATTTTACTCAGATCTAACCAAAATGATTCTATACTAGATATTGAAAAAGAGCATGGAAATTTGAAGTCTGAATAAATTTCCAAGACCACTCGAGTGGAAGCTCATTATCACTCTATGAATATCTATTCTGATCGAAATCAGGCAATGTGATGATCTATTCTAGATACTCAAAAGTAATTATTTTATAGTTCTATTCATAAGTGAAACATTATGTTGGTATCAGAATATCAATATGAAATAAAAATTCTGGTGGAAAGAAGAAAAGGGAGAACATACTCCAAACACATATTTAAATAAAGATCTTTTTTTGAACTTCCTAGGATTATTAAACCCTGAAAAAATAAATTCCCTTAATATATTTATAAATAAGTATAATATTGATATTCTAGTTCTTTCGTATCCTAAAATAATTTTTATTGAGAGTATTTCGTCCCTCCATACCATGGGTTACAAATTCATCAGCACAAACAAGTCCACTAATGACATCAAAAGACTCTGGGTCCTTACACACTTGCGGTTGGATGGTATCTTAAATAACATTTATAAAAATAAAATGGTCACTCTCATTTACAAGTGTAAAGGTATGAAATATTTATACTCCTTTATCTACTCCTACAATGAATATTGTAAGAGAAGAGACTTACGGAAAAATATTCATATTTTTGAGCAGCTCGATAAATAATTCATGGAATCTTATTAAAGACTTAAATGATATTACTAATCCAGATGATAGGATTTTCATGGTCAATTAATTTAACTAAACCATATAATAAAAGGATTTTATTGAGAATAGTAGTATTCATGAGGTCAACCTAGTGGGTGTCAAATACACTTTGTATAGGAAACATCTAAATAGAATGGTGGCTATAAAATTGGATAGGATGTTTTCAATGATTCTGCCTTTGATTCTGGGTCCTCAATTTACATTACTAATCTTCTGAATGTTAACTTTGATCATCTCACTATTTTTTAAAATCTTGTAACTATAGAGGTTAATCCTCCCTTTCTTTTTAGATTTAATAGTGCTTGGGTTTTATATTGAAATTGTGAGAATTTAGTGAAAGAAACATTTAACTCAGTGAATTATATAGATGATTCTCTTACATGTGTTCTTAAGCTTAAAGTGCTAAAATAAGGCTTAATGTTTCATGCCAATAGTTCATAATCCACATGGATGAAAATGTTGTCCAGTTGGAATCCTTGCTTCACACCATATAAGAGAGTAACATTAGATGTTATTTCTCTGCAGGCCTTAATAAGGAAAATACGATCACACGTGATCTCAATACTTTTCTAAAAATCAAATAAGGTATTAAAAGGGATGTCTGGAAAATTAAATGTATCAAAGAGGGTTATAGAAATAACAGGTTCTATAGTACACATAATATGGTCAAAAAAATTAATAGGCCCTTGCCTATTCTCAATGATAATGGGGAGTTTTTTGAGAATAGGGATTATGTGGCTACTCATGTTGTCCCTTAATACAAGAACCTTATTGATGGGTAAATAACCATCATTGGCCTAATGGAAGATATTATTCCCATGATTATTAATAATGAGGATAATTTATGTCTTACTACAACTACTCAAGAACTTGAGATTAAAGAAGCTATATTTGGGCTAAGTTATGGAAGTTATCAAGGTCTAAATGGGTTCACAAACTACTGCTTCTAAACCATTTGGGGGGTTATACATTGTGAAGTTTGTAGACTTGTTAATAATTTTTTCAAAGGTGGAAGTATGACACTAAGAATCAATGCTCAATTTAATTCACCCATTCTAAAAGTGGGAATTGTGAATGAGATTCACCTCTTCATACCTACCACTATTGTGAACATAATATATAAAATCATCAGTAAAATTATTTATAATAGGTTTTCCAATATTGCTAATGGGATTGTGTCCCCATATTAGTTTAGTTTCATTAATGGAAGATCAATTTTGGATTTACTTCTCAGTACTTCTGAATGTGACAATATACTATACTGGGTAATATTTCTCCCAATATTTATGTGAAAAAAATCCTTTTATACACTATACTTGGGTTTCATTTTCATGGTACTAATCTATTTTGGATTCAATTTTTTTTAATTAAATGGTTCAAAATTCACCTGAGCTCACCACATATTTCAGTTCTCATCGATGGATCTTTGGAGAGATACTTAACATGTGCTAGGGGTGTGAGAAAATTTGATCCTATCTCAACCAATGTTTTTTATATCACTAAATCTTATTTAATTAGAATTTTTCTCAACATGTTTTATACCAAAAAACTGAACACCATAATATGTTCTAATGGCCCATCTAGTCCCACTCATATTTTTTATGTTGATGATATCATTACCATTACTCGAGGGGATAAAATAAATGTTAAGAGTATCAATAATTATTTACTTCGTTATGAAAATGTTTTTGGGAATGATATCAGTCAGAATAAATCAAATTTTTAATTTGGGAAAAATATTCCTACTTATAGAAGAGTGGATAACTTTAATGAGTTGGGGATTACGGAAGGATTTATTCCCTTTACTTATATTGGTGTCCCTATGTTTTTTTGGGAAACCTTGACTTACTTATTTTTCTAAAATTGTGCTCTAGATTAGAAATTAGTTGGCTTCCAAGAAGGGAAAGACACTTTCGATTGAAGGTAGGATCAACCATGTGAAAGCTATTATTGTGTAAAAATTTTTTTACCCATTCATGTTTTATAAATTAAATTTTACACTCATTAAGAATCTCAATACCCCAATCATAATTTGTTTCTAGAGTGGAAGCATCTACTGTGAAAACATTCTACCATTCCATTAAAACAATATTGACAGCATATGGATTATGGAGGTCTTGGTATGAAAAATATCTAAAAATTTAATCAAGTATCACAAAATAAATTTATGTAGAGTATTATCATTGGTAAATCAGAAGTAATTACATTTATGAGATTAATATTCTTGAAAAATCTGAAAGTTAGTGAATTAAATTATATAGACTCGTTTATATGGCATGCCATCTAGGTTTCCTATGATTTCATTTCAATGAATTCTCACTAGCTAGCTAATATCAAATCATCTCTAATTTTTTTTTAAGAAAATTGGATAGGTAAACCTCTTATAAATATATTAAAATCCCTAAGTCCTTCACTTGAAACAAATGTTTAAACCCAAAATTAGATGGACAATTACTTGGACACTCTTCCCATTGAAATAAGGGACATGGTTATGAACTTTGACTTTAAAAATGGTGATGAATTCTTGGTTTGGGAAACTTCTTCTAAAGGAATAAACTCCTCTAAATCTTTCTATTGGAAGTATTTACAAGAGAAAATTTCAGTTGGTCTATGAAAGTGAATAGAAGTTGGATCCTCTCATCTAGATTCTCTCTTACTTGTAGGGTGATGTATTCCAGATTACCCAATGACACTTTTCTATAATTCATTAGAATTAGACTAGGATCGAGGTGCATTTGATTATTTCAAGACATGGATGATATTCATCATTTATTCCTTAGTTTTTCCAACACTACATCCCTATGGGAATTTTTTTATCCTTTATTTGAGGTGGTAATCCCATACATAGACAACATAGAGAATCACCATATGGATTACATGAAGCTGCCTCTTTCAAAGTAGTTGTTGAACCTATTCTTGGTGGCTTGTTCTAAAATTATAAATGTTCTATGGTCCAGCTTTAACAATAAACTTTAAGAGAATATTGATTTATGTTTCTAGACAGACCTCCCTCAAATTATCATTTCTATGAAAAATGCTAACTTCCTCAAAAATGGTTATTGTGAAAACTCTATTATTGATCTTACTATGGTTAAGCATCTTATAATTATAGGAAATTATCATATTCCTACTAGAACCTTATAAGTAATATGGATCCCCACATTCTAGTATTGGTTAAAATGTAATATAAATGGAGCTTTGGGAGGGAGTTCGGTACTTTTTGGTTATGGTGAAATGTTCAGAAATCACAATATTGATGTTATTGGATGCCTAAATGAAGCTTGTGGTATTATTACATCTCCTGATGCCGAAATTCATGTTTTTATCACTCGATTAAAAACATAAAAGCATCATGGATGGTTCAACATGTGGATAGAATGTGATTCTACCACTTTGGTGTAAGCGATTAGAAATGGAAGCATTAATATTTAATGGAAACAGAATACTAAATGGATGAAATGCATGTAATCACTAGTGTCTATGAGTTTTATCATCCCACATACTTATCGTGAATAAAATTATATAGATGATGGGATTTCTAATAAGTGTTTTGATTATACAGAGTTAACCGGGATCAATGAAGTTCCCAATGATCTCTATACTTTTTTTTCAAATGGACTTTGGTAAAAACAATTCTTTAAAATAAATTAAGTTTTCTTTTATTCAATAAATAAGGATTGTCCTTTTTTAGAAACCACTCAATATCCTAATAAATTGGGTATATTATACCCCTTATTGTATTGTATGGTATTTTCTCACTTTTTTATGTGTGTTTATATTCCTACCAATTAAATCCTTGATAAATATTTCTTATATTATGGCGTATGTTTCTCATAAGGTATATTGATAACTCAAATAAACTTTTTTGAGTTATATAGGTTTGTCATGAAATTTTTCTTCCATACTTGGATTATACCACCCTAAAATTTTATTATATGTTATTTTATAATCCAATTTATGAAAAATAAAGTTTTAATATAAATAAGGTTTTATTACTATTTTTAAGATGTTGGTTTTCAAAAAAGGAAATTTGAAATTATTTAAATAGTTCCTTCATAATAAAATTTTTTATCTATCGAACCACATTTCCTAGAGTAAACTATATATAATTTTAAAGGATCTATTACTGGATATTATTTATAAATGTAACGGTTTTAATAATCTTTCAATTCACATTTTCAAATGTTACAATTAAAAGTGACATGTATGTTTTTAATTTACATGAATGTTAAAAATGTTTTCTAAAAGTTCATTTAATTTTTCAAATAAATTTTAATTTTATTATTAAAAAGTAATTACACTCACTGGATTTATGTTACATGATTTATTATATAATAAATATATATATTTATAATTTTGGGGATTGAAATTGAGAAATCAATCAATTTGATTCATTATCCATTCTTGTGTGATACCTTTCAATGCATTATTTCGTAAGGATTTTTTCCATTCAAGTAATAATCCTTATGATTTTCCATTTCTACTAAGGGGATATATTATTTTTCATCCATCCACCTTATTTCTCTATATGAATCATGTAATTTTCATTTCTATCAATGATATGATCCATCATTACCTTTGCCTTACCTAACCATCCCCTACAAATAACCATAATTATTCTTCTAATTCCTTTTCATTATCAATACCCTATTTTCCTTTCCTTCGATTGAAAGTTGTTCACCAATATTCTATATGTCAATTGATTAAGGAAATTCTTGAATTAACAATATTTAATTACTCTATATAGTTTTATCTTGAGATATTCTTACATAAAAATCTTTTCCATTTATTGATTGGGGAACTATTGAACATTCATATGCTTCTTATTCTGATGTGAATGTTTATTGATCACTGAAGAAAGTTTAATATGTATTGTTTAACCATAAACCTTCATTCACTGGATATATTATGATCATCTTATCCCTTTTATTTATGTGGGAAAAAGTATTGGAGTTTTATATATTTTTTATTTCAATATGAATGATTATTGTCTGAGATGATTATGTATTGTTTATTCATTATCTCATATGATAAATTCAATGTATATAAAAAATGAGTGGTGGTTACTAACAATATATATCCACACAATATATCAGTAGGTATCATAAATCAAACGTATTTGGGTACTTTGTGTTTCCCTTCCCAACTTAATAAGATCTCTTGACTGCATTCTTAATAACAAGAATTATTTCTTGACTATGGCCTTAGTAGAGAGACTGATGTATTGGTTGAGGCATTAAAAGTAATATTGTGATTTATGGAATTATGCATTCCATCACCACAAATTCAGTTATTATTATCCTTGTAATCAATTTATTTTCATTTTGATCCATGTATATATTATGGTCTCAGTTTTATTTTCTTTTGGAATTATGTTCTTACCATAATATTTATGCCTTGTTTATGCCAAGATGTCATATGTTTTATGTTTTATATTACTAAGAATTTTATCTCACCACTTCTTATATTTTCATTTATTAATATTATAAAGGAAATTATATAAAATGATATGACTATAAGAACAATATGTGTAGGGATTTGTGGGATATGTTGAAGACTTGTTATAGTTTAACCAATTCTTAATATCATGGGGGGACAATAGCCATTTGATTGAATTTATTAGTTAATTATTTTTCCTAATTCTATAAATATCTAAACATAAAAGGTATTGGGAATGTATGTAATTAAATTTTTTCTTTAATTAATCAAATTATTAGATATTTATGCCTAGGAATCTATAGTTGGTGTTAAAACCACTATGTAAAGTATGTGTTTTTAGCCCCGAATCTAGTTGTGTGGGTCTGGGGTGACATATTTGGAATCATAAAAGATTTTAGATAACTTTAGAGGTTATGATATTAGTCAATGATTATTTAAGAGGATATAAGTTAAGTTTGATCGTAATTTCCAATGTATATAATACCTTTTTGGTTAATTGAAGTAAAAATATAATATTCAAGGGATTATAATTAAGTAACTATAGTGTACACAGAGGATAAGACAAAGGGATAACTCTAACTATGGGGTATCATCTTGAAATTTTGGAAAAAGAAAATATTTCATGGTTATAATAGTAATTACCTCTTTTTTTGGATACTACAAGTTGATACAGACTCTTGCATAGATGTACCTAGTGGTAATAACCCTAAAAATGGAATATTACATATGAACTCAATCATCACTCAGTACACATCAAATAATCATAACTGCAAAAATGGATTGACACTCTTAGGGGTTATTCTTTGTTTAATCACATTCTCTTGAAAGTAAATTATGAATGATTTGAGTATGAAGTTAACAAATTAGTTAGTCAACCTAATAGTAAAATGACCATTGATAACCAAGAATTTAATAAATATATCCATAGGTTGAACTCAAAGTATAATATGTTAAAAATAAATGTGACATGGTGGGATACATCTTTATATTAATGTTTTAATATTAATATTTTGGATATTATCTTGACCTTTTGGTATTAGTGTTTGGTTGAAACATGATCAGGTAAATGAAGCTGTGAAAGGTTTGTATCTAAAACCAATATGTATTAAAACTGAATAAGGGATAATAATTAAAGTGTTTAAAATCTTTTTATATGCCTATTATGATAGAAAAGGGGAGTTTCCTAGTCTTACATAAGGTAGTGCAGTTGATATATTAATAAAAATTAAATCATAGCACTCTAATATATTTTTATTAGTGAATGATATTTATCAATGGTATTCTGATATATTTTAAAATTCATTAGAATTAAATGAAAAACCTAAGGATTGTTCTTTAGTTGTTTACTTTAAATGTCTGGAGAAGTATATTAAATGGTATTAATAACCTTGAATTGTGATTTTATGATAAGTTTATATTTTTGGGAATCACTATTGGAGAAAACATGATTGAGGTATAGAAAATTTTTAGGCCTAATATATTCTTGATGTTGATTTAATTAGTGGTAGATTGATTTTATGAAAATTTAGTAAGATAGTATTGATATCCTTGTAATCGATTATTAAATTAATGAAAAAATGATCTATGAAATTTTCAGTGAAGTTTATCTCAATTTTGGGATTATCATATATACTAACTAATGTGTGACTTTATAAACAAGTATTTAATTTCATTTTAGGGTTTAATTTATATTTACTTTTTTAGAAGAATATATGGTTTCAAAATGGTTTAATGTCTTGGATATTCAGATAGTTTTGTGAAAGGTATGTTATGGAGAATATTTGATTAGGGTATATACATACATGGGTCTATAAATGTCACGGCCTATCCCCCGAGGGTCGTGTCGTGACTACCCCAAGCCCACATTCCATAGGCTAGGGGCTAGAGACTAACACTGAAAGGAATATTCCTGAAAACTAGAAAGGCATTGCCTTTATAACCTGTAAAAACACACAACCAAGCACACATCAAGATATGAACACAAGTAAACTGTATAGAAAACAGGGTGGGAACAGTGATAAAAAGGGGCCAAAATACAAGCCCAACTAGAAAGTACAAGAAAACTAAAAATTACAAGTAAACTGAAAAGTAAAATTAAACTGAAACAAAACCTGTGAACACCCGCCAAGGATCCTACCTAAAGGGTAGGTACAGCTCTTAAATGGTTGTATCTGCGGTATGCCTCATCTAAGGTCCACCTCCAAACTATCTCCAGTCCTAGTACTCTCATCCTCAATCAGTGATGTTCGTTATTAACATGAAACACAACATGGTGCGGGTGTTGCCCATGTAGGTGTGATTATAACGATACTCAGTAGGGGCCCTGAGACCCTCAAAGGTCACAAAAAATCTAAAAAGGTTAAACCACAAATCATGAAAACAACTGACAACCCTACATAGGTATATGCCTATACACATACGTAAGTTATTATGTATACCTATCTCATTCATGAGGAAACAAAAGGTCCCAATCCTTATCCAAATTACAATTGTTCCATGAAGGAAAGAATACCATGGAGGAAACCACCACGAAGGTAAGTACTAGAAGGGTATGCCACACAAAATAATATCACAAAGATATCAACACAAAGGTAAGTACCACAAAGGTACGCCACATAGAAGATTACCACAAAGGTAAAGACTTACCTCACACTAGGTATAACATTGGTACGGTAGTAAAGATTATTAGATGAAAATACTAAATCATCTTACTCTGTTAAGAGGCAGACCCATGTAGGATCCTAAATCATTAGACCAACGTAGGATCGTAGTACAGTAGACCCACGTATGATCTTAGAGTAGTACCACGTGGATTTCCTAGAGCAGTCTAAGTGGGACACTCAAACATAGACCTATATAGGATCCCAAAGCACAGACCCACATAGGATCCCTTTATCATGTTACAACCAGCCACAGGGTTCCCGCACTAAGCTCGGTTGATTTCAGGAGGGCCGCTCCTCAATCCACAGGTCGATACTTCAACTGCCATGAAGTCTCACGAAGAAGTATCCCAATGGACCGTCATGTGATAGGGGTCTCAATACAACAGACAATGCGTCAATCCGATGCTCGGTCTCTAAGTAATTGGTGTTTTAGTCCCGAGGGCCTGGATGGATTTGTGTTCGATCCAACCCGGTCGTACCCCAACTTTATCAAAAACTCAATTTAAGTATACCAAAAGGACTGTATCGATCCAAGGTTTCTGACGCCGCCAGTGGTTCATCAAATGGATGTCCGTAGCTCAAGTTATGGCTGAAAGAGAGAAAAGGGACGAAGCTGGTCTTGGTCCGGTCGGAACTGGTCCGACCGTCCCGGCCCGACCCAGCATGGGCCGACCCGACCCAGTTCGGGTCGACCCGGACCGAAATGGATCTGACCCGACCTACGATGGCGGCCTGTTGGGTGGTCCGCTCATCTCGCGACTGGACACATGGCCATCCCTCCTCTACGCGGCACGGTCATGCATCGTGCCATCACCAGTGGTTGGCGGCGAGCCGACCACCCTCGCTTAGCCGTCGTGGCCTTATGTCACGGCCCCCACATGGCTAGCGGCGTGGACACGCACTGCTGCTCCCTTCACATGGACGACCACTGTCGGCCACTACCCTTGCTCTGTCGTGGACGATGGGTCACGACCCTTCTCCGGCAGTACAGTCACGTCGCTACCTTCGTCGTGGCCAGCCAGTGTGCCGACCGCTACTTCTAAGTACCACCATTGACATTCCTTGGGTCATCAGGCGTGCCCCAGTGGCCTGTTCTTCATTCCATAGACTCCCAAACTCACCTCAAGATGTCTCCATCAATTCAAGACCATCAAATCCCACAAAGGTTGTGGAGGGGTCGATATGTTTTTGTTTGGATCGCACCCTCCATGTTTGGACGGTAGCAAGTGGCATAATTTTTCTTAAATTAATATGAACATCATGAATGGGTAAAGGGGGGGAAAACAACAATACCTACCTCAATTTATCCTTGGAAGTGTCACGAGATGAATTCGGTGAATCCGGTGAGGGTGCTAATGATTTTCACTTCCGCAACACGCTTCTGATGTCGGGCTCATGTGTCGTCCTCTTTCTTGATTCTGAATTATGTTCTTCATTGGAGAGGGTGTTTTTCATTTGGAAGAAAAGTTCTTCGTTGGAGAGAAAGTTTCTACTCAATTCTCCCAAGGTCCTTTGTCAATGAAATTTTACAACCCAACAAAAATGAATATCCAACTTATTAAAAATAAGTCTAACAATTAATTAAAGTTTACAAATTTAATTAATAATAGTTGGCTCAATTTATTAGTTGGAGAGTTGAGAGGTTTTCCCTCCATTAAGAGGGGTTCAGGTGGTCCCCACCACCAAAAATTTAAATTGGGGGTTTTCTATCTCAGTTGGTCCCTACCTTTAATATTTAAAAATAGAGGTTTCAAAAGAAAAACAAAATGTTAATTATTTTATTTCTCTTATTCCACAAAAAAAGTAAAAACTATCTTCCACCCTCGACCTACTGTGGTCGAGGTGACGGTCTCTTTAAGTGATTATTGGCGTTGTGAGTTCAACGGTGTCCTCAGATTTCGATTCTGAGGACCAGTTCAAAATTTAAAAAAAAAATCTCGCACGTTTACTGAACTTACTTAAAAAAGTTCATAAATTCATTATGGGCACTCCGGGCCTCGGAATCATGCGCCGTCAATTTTCGCAAACTCGTAGAATGACCATAAAATTAAAAAAATTACATGTAATTTTCAGGTCTTTACAATAAATGTATAAATTATTATATCCCGAATGATGAATATGTTAACAATCCCCTCACCTAATTTCATTAATGAATAGTAATTAAATTTGTCTGTATATAATTTATATGTGGAGGAAGAATGTAACAGCCCCAGATTTTAATATATGATTAGCATTAAACAAGTAAATGTGTTCAATATCGCTCTCCCTATAAAACACTGAACTTAAAAAAATAATTATATATTTAGATAAAACATAAATTTTTATGTATGAATATTAAAACCTAGTCTTTGAATTTGTAGGAATAAATATGAGTAACATCTATATTAAATATTTATAGAAAGAAAATAAATGTTACTTTTAATATTAATTAAATTAAATTGTATATCTAAATATACTAATAAGATCATTTTAATCTTATAATTCAATTAATCAAAAAAAATTACCTCTTATGCACGATGATTTTTTTTCCATGATAAAATTTTGATTAATTGATTAGAATATATATTTTTATGAATAATTTTTTAACATTTATTAGTAAATGATATAAAATAATAAGGATAATAGTTTGGATCTAAAGTGTCATTTTCCTTATAAAAATAGTTTTTTAAAATATTTTATAATTTTTTTAAAATTAAAATTTATAAATTTAAGAATTTAAATTTTAAAAAAGTAAAATTATTTTTTGGATTCATCATAGTAATATTTTCTTAATATATATTTTTTATATTTTTTCAAAAATATTGATCTCAATGGGAAAAGTGAAATATATAATATTTACAAATGCTACGATTTAATGACATTATTAGTAAATAAGTTTACCATAAAAAATACTGAAATTTTTTTTATAAAAAAATATATATTATATAATCGACGTTATCAATCTATAAATATTGATTCTAATTTAGAAACCTATATAAAATATTTTAGAACATAATTCATATTTTCCTCAAGAAATAGTTTTTAATAAATTATACATTTATTATTTTACAATTAATTTTTATTAATTTTAGAAATTAAATAAAATAAAAAGGATTTAAAATTCATAATCAGTAGGTACAAATTATTTATAAGTACAATTTTATATTTATTTACAAATGATAAATTACATAGGTAAAAACAATTTACCATGGTAAGAGTAAATTAGGGTTAAAAGGATCTAACCAAGTGAAAAAGGATAAAAAATGATTTAAAAATGTCTAATAATATGTGATTGAGGCCTTTATAAACCTCATATCTTACTCACCCTATTATTTCTCAATTTTAGAGCCAATTTTATTGAATTTTACTTCCCATTATTAAAAATTCAAGGTCATTTAAAAAAATCATCACTTTTATGTTAATGAAATAATCATTAATCACATTTTTTATATTCCCTTAAGAAAAATGAAAGCATGATTCATGTGAATGTGTGTAATGCCACCTCCACAAAGAAACATATTTTATTTTCATTTAATTCTGTCATGGATGGTCCTAATAATGTGTTTAATGGATCAATACGATTTTTATGATATCATTATGGTTCTGGTGTGAAAAATGGAGAACATATTAATTATATGATCAATAGATGATCGTCATTAATTCAATTATTTAAAATATTATTACTGTGATGAAAATGTTTTTATTCATATTATGTAATATTTTCATTTCCATTAATTCTATAATATCCTAATTTTTTTAAAGATAATAAAAACCCTCGTTAACAATTTATGATTATTTTTATGTGAAAATATTATTATTCAATAAAAACATATAGTATATTATTTAATGGTATTTTTTTAAGGGTAAAATCCTACCTTGAAATATTCTATAGAATATTTTCAATATTAGGTGGTGAGATAGCATGGGGTTTCAAGGCCCGTAGATCCTTAGTGAAGATGGAATAAAAAATATTAAATATATTATATTATACATTCCTGGTTTTTCTAAAATAATTGAATATCACCCAAATAGTGTATCATATGATAAATTTGAGATGATCATTAGATCCTAGAGGAGGAATTTACCCAATTCATGACCTGAAATTTCTGTGCATCAGGCATTTTCTCAAATCGAACATGAGGATATTTGTTTAATATGTTTATTAAATGTTTTTGTAAAATAATGTAATATATCACAAATGGTGTATTATATGGGAAATTAGAGACAACTGTTAGGTCCAAAACATGAGTTTTACCCTAGATACGATATACGGTTTTTTCCCTTAGGGTGTTTACTTACACCACACATAAAAGGGTAATAACAATTAGTATATAAATATTTTTTTGACATCTAGAAATAATATTAATAATTTTATTATTATTATTATTATTTCTATCAAACAAAAAACTGAAAATATACTTACATAATTAATAATGGTGTTACTATAGAAATAATTAGTGGGAAATGAAATAATTGTGATGTTATTAATTTTGATAAATAAATGAAATTGAGTCTGGATAAAAAAAATTATTTTCCATTATTGGTTTTTAATGTTAATTGATTGAAACGTTATTGGGATAATGATGAAGGTTATTTAATAATAATAATACATTTTTGTGGTTATTATTATTATTAGTAATTTTTTAAGATATTTTTCAAACTGTGTGTGTGTGTGTTACATGTATATATGTGGATAAAATATTAATGTAAAAATATATTCATGTGTGGCTATAAATCTGTATGTATATATACATATGCGGATGTATATATATATGTGTGGGTTTTATATATATACATATACGAGTGTATATATGAATATGTGAATGCGTGTATATATATATAGTGTATAAATATATAAATGTGTGTGTGTGTGTGTTTGTGTGAGTATAGACATAGGAACGAACCTAATGGAGAGGCTGACTCTGGGTGAGCAATCAAGATACCCGACTTAAGAAAACACTAATTCAGCTCTGCGATATTTTGCTGATGTTGTTGTTGGAAGCACAATCGTGAATACTGAGGCCCGGTCAAATGATGTCGTGGATCCTACTTCATGTGTTAACCCTAAACAGTTATGTCACCGCAGACAACCGGTGATTTCCTTCTCAACAAAAGAAGTAAATTCTCTTGCATCTGATCTCCATTTTGTTCTTGTTGGGAAGTTTGATTATCGTATGCCATCACTGAAATACTTAAGAAATATGATTTAAATCATTGGATTCTCGGGTTTTCATATCGGCCTCTTAGACTCCTATAATGTCATGTTTCGTCTCTCCTCTGAGGATGATTACTACAGGTTATGGGTGAGACGCTCATGGTTCTTTGGGGGTTACTCTATAAAAGTTATTAAATAGACCCCAAATTTAGACCCCTATGCTGAATCTCATATCATTCCGATTTTGATTGGATTCCATAGGCTACCACTAAATCTATTTAAGTAACATGCATTGTTTCTGATCTCCATGATCATTGGTAATCCATTGAAGTTAGATTCAGTGATGAGGAGTCTCTCAAGGACATCAGTTTCTAGGATTTGCATTGAGGTTAATGTTTCTCGGAATCTTCCTTCTCAAATATGGATTCATAATGGAGAGTTTCGATTCTTTTAGGAGGTTTTTTACGAGAGACTACCTGAATAATTTCATTTATGCCTCAATCTATGAAATTATTCAAAGGATTGGGGACATAAAACTGCAATCCCTGAGGCCAAGTAAGCTATTTGGGTTGAAAAGGAAAACCAATATGGGATTAATGGTAGAAAAATGGTTAATTTTGGCCAACCTATGCTACCACCTAATGGACAAACTCATGTGCACAAGGTGGTAAATTTTGATCAGCCTTCTGAAGCTAACGGAATTTCAGATCCCTTGTTTCAAGTGCCAGCACTGACCCACCTCCTTTGATGGAGGAGCAGGGAATATAATTGGAATCACAAGATGAACGAGCCAAAGAAAAAGGTAAACTCTCGGATTCTAGTGAGTACTCACATGGAAATGATGATCAACCCAATCAAATTTAGGAAATCTATTTAAACTTAATGGCCAAGAAAGAAAAAAAACCTATTATGGATGTCGATGGATTCATTACTCCAAATCATATAAAAAACTAAAAAACACAGAGATTACTCTTACCTTGAAAGAAATATTTTCACAAGCTCCTTAGATGCCTCTAAGAAGGAAATAACTAGAACCTCTAAATCCCAAACTGTGATGAATCACTCAAATGATGAGGATACATTCCACTCAAATGAAAAGTTGAATGAAGATCTGGAATCTCAAATAAAATAACTAGATGAAATAGCTTACCAAATACTTAGAAATGGAGAAATTTCTACAGAGACTTACCTTTATGTGAGACACAGAATCTTTAATAAGAGTTTGGTGAAAAAGCCTAAACAAAATCCCAGATTTTATATGATCAGTCTGCTTTGTTTTTTTAGTTTGTGTTCACAGTTTTTTTTATGATTTTATCATTTTATACTCATAATAATATAAATATAGACAAGTTAAACTTTGATCAATGCCTTTTAATTCTCCTTTTCTCAGACATTTTTCTTCATACTTCATGTATACAGCCCTTTATTTCAAAGTGCTACATTCAGCTAGCATTGGCGGGTCTTTTCATTAGTCTTCTTAATTTACTTTTCTTTTTATGACAGCTGTATGAATGATGGATTCGAGGAATCCTGTCTTTTGTGTTTTTTAGTAAACATGGTTCTCTCTTAATCGGATTTTTGTACTACTACATCTACTTTTGTTGGAATATGATTTTGCACTGCTGGTCAACACCCCCAATAGATTTTGGATCCAAAGTTTTTCTAGTTTTCTATTTTTATTGTGGTTTCAATGTCTCAAGGGCTTTTTCAGGTTTCATTTTATCCTTTTGTCACAACTGTATAACAATGTGAGAGAAAAGGAACATGTTGATAAATATGAAAAGGTGTGCAACATCTCGGACATATAACTGTAACCAGACTTAGGATGATCTTCTTGATTGACTCCTCTCGACCTGTCCAAAGTTTTTTGGGGCCAATTTATTGATCTAAAGTTCATTGAATTGGAGGTGTTGGCTTCCCTTCAGACCAGATGGATTGGTGGAGTCCCCTTTGTATAGTGCTTCTCGTGATTTTTCTATCTTTTCCTCGGTGTTTCTTGGTTTTTAATTCTCTAAATCCTAGCTGGTGTAAATTCATTTCACCTCATGTTTATACTACTACTTTTGTTTTTAATAAATTTTCTTGGGGTATGAATTGGGTGACCAATTCATGTCACCACTTTCATCAATATATATATATATGTGTGTGTGTGTGTGTGTGTATGTGTGTGTGAATTATATTAAATATATTTAACTAATGTTTACATATTTTGACTAAATAAATTTTAAAGAGGATTGAAAAAAACAAATGAAGTTAATAGATTTAAAAAAAATAAAACACATGAAGTTAAGAGGTTTAAAAAACACATGGGGTTTTCTTAGGGGGATGTTTGGGATCTAGTTGGATAATTAATGAAAAAAATTATAATAAAATATTTTATAATTATTTTAAGGAATAAAGACGATTGTATAAAAATGTAAGGGTGAGTTCCCAATGATTTTTTGGTACTGATGTCATTCTATCTATTTCCCATCACTATTTTCTCTCCTTATCTCATAAATTATTCTTTTTATTTTATTTTATTTCATTATTTAAACTTATTTCTTAAACATCGTCAATGATATTGATCATATTGACACACCGTTGGTTTTGTTGGATTCATCTTGATGAGGTGAAATTTGTTCCTAAGCTTTTTTTTAGGAAGAAAGGTAATTTTATCATACATAATTCAATAATTTTTATTATAAAATATAGTGATAATTCAAAATAATTTCTAAATGGATGTGGTTTAAGTATGCATTGTCATGTGATCATCTTCTTTTTGGGTGCAAGTGTAGTCTGGGTGACTAAAACCTTTGTAAACCTCGATGTCGACCAGGACAACTATGAGGTGGGAAGTTTCTAACCTTTTGGGATCCTGTTTACACATGTTGTCATGTTATATTTTATATATTGGAATAATTGATATTCTTTATTAATTATGATTGCATGTGGGTGTGTGTATATCCCATGAGACCCATTTTCATTCTATGAGTGATATCAGTGTAGCCTTTTCAATATTTGATTATTATCAAATGATTTTATTTTTTCTACTTTTTTTATCAAGATGATATATTATGATATTCTTTTAATTGTATTATCTACCTTGTATATATGTTTCCTTTCATTGTAGGAACCATTCTTGGGGCTTTGAACAAGTGGACCATCGTGACATGTTTTTTCCTTAGATGGGGAGTATGCTTGACTTGTGATGATGGTGATGATGGTGATGATGGACCTGATCACAGAGAGAAGATATGATGGAATGTCATGTTGAAGTTGTATACGATACCTAAGTATCAGGATACTCGATGCCTAGTCGATTTGAAAATATCGCACTTGATTCCTAGTTTATTTGAGAGCATCATGATCAATCCCTAGATGATTTTAAAGGGGTGTACTCTATGACTATTTTATTTGTGAGAATCATTATGTACTTGATTATAGAGATATAATGTTACCATGGAATGTTGTGTTGAGGATGCACTCAATTCCTAGAATCCAAGTATCATTTTCTTGATGTCAAGCTGATTTTTTAAGAGAGCACAAGGCCATAGTTTATTTGAGAGAAGCATTTCATACTTGAGACTTGTGAGAGAACTGAGTCGTGTATACACTTGATTCCATGAAGTTTTAAAGAAATTGGAACACTAGATTTGTGACTTGTTTTTGGTTACTTATGATATCCTTTTATTATCATTTATGATTAGAGCTGATTTAGGTACATCTGGGGGTTTGTGTCATCTTGGATAGTTCATCACCATATGGCTTTGATTCGTATACTTATATTCATGCTACAATTTGATTATTATTATGGAATTCACTTGTTTACTTGAGAACACCATGTAAGGACACATTGGTGGTGTCCTACTAAGTCTTTTACTCACACCCTACTTGGTCATTTTGATGCGCTTGTGTATTTCATGATATTCCCAGCAATGGGAAAGGACCATATGGTGGATGGCTAATCAGGTGGAGCATAGTGTTGGAGAAGACCAAAATAGACATTGGAGGACCCCGTAGTTCATTTTATTTCTTATTTATTTTCATTACTATGGACTGATTTCCACTTTAAAAGATCTTATTATATACCTTGTATGTCATATTTAGTTTCCACATTTACTCTGATTATTTATTGATTATCTTATTATTATTATTTATCATCCTGCTTGATTACATGATAGAGAGGGTATAGTATCCCAACTATTAGACTTATACCATCACTGTTATTTGACACCCTCTTACATATGGGGAGGTTCACATGTGGTTACATGGAATTCGATATTAGAACTAGTGGTTTGGGTTGGGATGTAATAAAATGGTATCATAGAATCAGGATTCACTAACGTGTCTTTTCTCTTTCTCTTGAGTTGTGATTGGCTAGACAGTATATATGACAGTTGATATTTGGGTAGGGGATCTATGAAAGTGTTTTTCCAACACTACATAGTGTACCTCCTTGTTTTCATAAAGTGGGAAATTAATGCTCTGCTGTTAGTGTTGATTAAACTCACCTTGGGTGAAGAACAAAATGTTTAAATGTGATTTATGGGATTTCTAGTGCATTCATGAATCATGACTAGAAACATAGGTTCACAAGCCATATATACACTTGTTCTTGTGGTTCATAATAGTTCATTTATAAAATGGATTAATTTTTTATATTTTTTAGGTATAGTATATATTTATGTGATATATATATTTCATGTTGTTGTGATATATTTTTATTATCATTTATTAGATGAACTGGGCATGCTATTTTGTTAGTATATATATATTATGAATATGAATTACGTGAAGGGATGGAGAGAAAGGTTAGTATTTTGAGGGGTAAACCTTGGAATAATGGTATACTCCTAGGAAAACCTTTTGTCATATCATATACTAGTTAGGAATTGTTATGTTTCTAATCTCTTTCATGATGCAGATATGTCACCTCAAAGAGGTTTCAAAGGACCACCAACTAAGGAAACCCAAGATATGCCAGTTCCCTCACCCATGGTGTAGAAGTATTCTCCCCTCTAAGCACACAAATCATCATAGATGATCCAGGATACATATACCACTCATCAGAGACTCTTTCATGTAGTTACCATTCATGGAGGAGTTATTCAGAAAAACATGACAGACTATGCTTGGGATTTCCAACTCTAGAATCATGCATCATTCCAGGGTACTGGTGGACCATAGGATATAAAGGATTGGCTAGAATATATCAAGATAATTTTTGAACTTGTCTAGAATTTTGAGGAAGGATGAGTGGTTCTAGAAACCATTATTTTCCAATGACCCTCCAGGGGATGGTGAACTAACATGAGTCAAGCTAAGAGACGAGAAGGTATTATATGGATGAACTTTAAGGAATAATTTCTTGAATATTACTTCCCTAACATAATGAAGCTATACCATTCCCATGAGTTTATGGAGTTATGACAGGGTTTTATTACCCTCTCTCTCACTCTTCATAATCTGTTCATTTTACAGAGTTACATCACTTTGCTTCATTGTAAGATAGAAAATATTCATTGATAGATTAAAAGTTTGAGATAGGAATACAGCCGATGTTTAGACATTTGGTTAGGGTATTTGACCTAGAAACATATACATAGGTTCTTTATAAGGACCTAACCTTTAAAAGGGGCTAGAGGAGGACAAGGAAACAATCTTACTCTCGAGTTATTACGGGCTAGTGATTGAGCTCTCCCTCACTAATATAGGAGTTTTTTATGGAAGTAGGAAGATGAAGAATATATATGATCGGTAAATTAGAGGTAAAAAGTTATAATGGAATATGGTTTTTAATACCATTCTAAAGATGGTCCACATTGCTTCAACTATAGAATATTTGGACACTTCGATAAGTTCTATATAGACCCCTGGTCCAGTGCCCATAATGTAGCAAGACGAGACATATCCAGAAGTTTTACGCTATAGCATCAAGTCTGAGGTTCCACATGGGTGAAGGATGGTCTCAAAACATGGATCATGGATCTAGTCAACGTCCTCAGTAGAAAAACCATATTTTGACTCATAATAGTCATGTGTTTTTGGGACAGGTTTTGAGAGCTGAGGAATTTCATTTGTACGTTCTGGATTAGACACTGAAAAATTGTGGTGAGGGACCACATACCTTTTGACCTTAATGGACTGATTTTTTAGGTAAATACATATATAGATACTTCTCACGGATGAGAAGTCGATATAGGGATGGAATTATAATTTTTTGAATTTTTTAAAGACAATAAAAACCATTATTAATATTAATTTATGATTATTTTTATGTTAAAATTTTATTTTTCAATAATAATAATTTAATATTATATTTAAAGGGATTTACGTAACGGTAAAACACCAATTAAGAGCTTTGAATATTCTATTAAATATCTTTTCAGTCATGCATTGAGATATCATGGGATTCTGGGGCCCGTAGAGCCTCAACGTAGATGGAATAAAAAATATTAAATATATTATATCATGTTCACATGATTTTTCTAAAATAATTTAATATCTCCCAAATGGTGCATCATATGAGAAATATGAAACCACCGTTTGATACATGATGGGGAATTTACCCTAGGTGTGGCATAACATTTGTACGTGTCAGGAATTTGGTCAAATCACACGTGAGGATAATTTATTTTATATTTTTATTATATATTTGACAAAGATAAAGAAATATCTCTTAAATGGTGTGTTGTATAAATAATATGAGACCTCCATTATGTTTTAATCATGAATTTTACCCTATACATGACATAATATTTACGCGTGTTGGGTGTTTGGTTACATCACATGTAAAGGGTAATAAAAATTAGTATATAAATATTTTTTTCAGATAGAAATAATAATAATAATTTTATTATTATTGTTTAATGTGTCAATGAAAAAAAAATATACTATCATAATTAAAAATGGTGTTATGGTAGAAATAATGCGTGGGAAATGTAATAATTGTTATATTATTAATTGTGCTAAATAAATGGAATTGATTGTGGTTAATAAAATTTATTTACCATTATCAGTTTTTAATGATAGTTGTTGTTGAATCATTATGGTGACTAATGACGATGGTGATTTCATAATAATAATAATATATTTATTTTATTATTATTATTAGTAATAAAATTTTAAAGATATTTTTTTTGTGTATAGATATATATAACATGTATATATATAGATTAAATATATATGCATGTGCGGGTGTAAATAAATATATATAGATGCGGGTGTATATATATATAGGTTATATATATTTGTGTCTATATATACATATGTGTATTTGTATATATATAATGTGTATAAATACACACACACACATATATATATATATTAGTGACTTTAAATATATTTAATGAGTATTTAAATATTTTTGATCGAAAATATTTTCGAGAGGTTTGAAAAAAACACATAAAGTTAAGAGGTTTAAAAAATGCATGATGTTAAGAGGATTAAAAAATATGTGGGATTATTTAAGGGTTTTGTTTGGGATTTAATTGGAGACTGGATGAAAAAATTATAATAAAATATTTAATAACTAATTGAAGGAATGAATAGGAGATTATAAAAATGGAAGGAGGAGTGCCTGGTGATTTTGGGTACCTCATGTAATTCTATCCATTACCACGATCTATTTTCTATCCCTCTCGCATCAATTATTCATTTTATTTTATTTTTCTCTATACTTATTTCTTCAAAATGTTCACTCATTTTGATCAGATTGATGAATTTTAGATTCTATTGGATTAATCTTGATGAGTAGAAATTTATTCCTAAGATTGTTTTTGAATCTGACAAGGTAATTTTTCCAAATTTATTTTAGTATTGTTTATTATGAAAGATACGGATAGTTCTAAATAATATCAAAATGGCGAAGGTTCAAGGAGTCGTTAGCATGTGATCATCTTATGGTTGGGTGAAAGCATTATTCATGTGACGAAAGCCTTAATAAACCTCAATCCCGACATGGAAAACCATGAGGCAGGTGGTTCCTTACCTCTTGGGCTCTTGTTTACACATCTTTCCATGTTATATTTTATGTGTTGGCCCAATTGATATTCATGATTGATTATGATAGCGTGTGGGTGTGTGGGTGTATAGCTCATGAGACACGTTGTGATTCCATGAGTGATATTAGTGTATCCTTTTCCATGTTTTATTATTATAGAATGATGTTATGTTTTCTGATTTATTTATCATGATGATATATTATGATATTCTTTCCATCAAATTATCTACCTTTTTTGTATGTTTTCTTGCTTTGGAGGAATCCTTCTTGGTTCTTTAAAGCAGGTGGAACATTGTGACATGTTAATCTCTTAGAGGGGTGTGATTTTCTTAGATTGATGGAGATTATAGACCTTAGAATAGGGTGGATATATAATGTAATTTCATGTTGAAGCTATACTCGAACCCTATTATTTGGCTTCTCGATGCATAGTTGATTTGTGAGGAGCATATATGATGACTAGTTGATTTGTGATCAGTTTGATCGATGCCAAGTTGATTTGAGAGTGGTGTACTTTATTTTTTGTATATTTTTGACCACCATTTAATACTTGAGGCTAATGATAAAATGTTTCCATGGAATGATTTGTTTAGGATGCACTTAATGCTAGAATCCATGTATCAATTTCTCTATGCCTAGTTGATTTGTGAGGATCACATTCAACCCTTTTTTATTTACAAGGAGTGTGCTGGATACCTAATTAATTTCTGAGTGGAGTAATTGATTCCTAGTTGATTTGTGAGAAGAATGTTTTTCATGAGGTCCATGACAGAACTGAGTCACATATACATGCAATTCCATGAGGTTTTTAAGAAATATTTACACTATATCTTTGGCTAGTTTTTTGTTAATTATGATATCATATTATTATCATTCTAACTTGGTCCTGATGCTAGTATAGTCGAGGGTTTTTTCAACTTATTTAGTAAAATAACACTCCATTTTGATTTGTATATTTATTTACTTTTTACACTTTGATTATTATTGTGGAATACACTTACACACTTAAGTACACCAAGTAAGGATACATTTGCGGTGTCTTACGAATTCTTATACTCACACCCTACTTGGGAATTTTGATGTGTATTTAGATTTAATGAAAGACCTGGAAAAGGGAAAGGACCCAATGTTGGATGGATAAGCATGTGGATCATATATCTAGAGAAGACCGAGATAGACCCTAGATGACCCTAGAGTTCTTTTTATTTATTATCCCCTTTCTTCACTCTGGATAGCTTTCATATTTGGGAGCTCTTATTTATATACCATGTATGTCAACATTACTTTCTAAATTTAATCTAATTATTTATTTATTCTCCTCTTATTATTATTTATTATCCTACTCAATGACATGATATTGATGGTATAGTCTCCCCACTATCAGACTTAGACACTTGTTGTTATTCAACAACCTCTTTCATATGGGGAGGTGTGCATGAGGCCATGTGGCATTCTGACTTGGACCCGATGTTTTGGGTCGATATGTTACAAATTAATCTTATAACTTCTTAAAATTATAACATATCCTACTAATAAATAGTAAATAATATCATTATTCTTCTATTATAATGATATTACAACTAAACTACAACATAATCATTCATTAATCATGGTATGTTCTTTTTTGGGTCTTTTTAAACACCTACTTGATCAATGCTAATAATTTATATCATGGGTGAATATGGGAGCTTAATTACTTATATAACATGATATGAATATTTAAATAATGATTTATTTTGTTTTATAATGGTAAAATTATTATTAAAAACAGTAATTAGTAAAACACCTTGGATTCTTTAAGAATCATTGAAATAAGATCAACGTCCATTTCATCTTTATGGATTGTAACCAAAACTACCATGTAATTTAATTAAACCTTTATAGATATCAAGGAACATCTATTCTTGTACCTTAAATTAGTTTTGGATTAAGAATTTTCTAATAAAAATGAATACCAACCCTATTTTTAAAAAACATGTTCAAAATGATAAATATTACTTACACTTAATATTGAAAATAGGTGATAACTTACTAGAATTAATATAGTGAATAATTTAAAATAGATTTATAAATGAAAAAACATCTGTAATTTTATTAATTAAATTATTTAGATACATATTCTCTTTATATAGGAGGTTTGAGTGTGTTTTTGGAACCCGAGATAAAAGGAAGGGGTTTGATATCTTAATTTTCTCCCCTTGAGACATATTTCTTATTATAAACCAAGTTTTATTTTTCATTACATATCTAACACACCTTTAATATTTTTTATCATTATTCTCTCATTATGTATGATATTTAAATTTTCATTTGATATTATATCCTTCAATAAGTTTTGATTTGATGGTTTATAAAGTCGTAAGTGTTTTCTAGCTCTTAATTTTGATTCACTGAGACGTAATACATTTTGTTCAATATATTTTACTTGCATGGTATATTTACTACCCATGGATGTATTTTTATCATAATTTTTTGTATTTAATTTGATATACTAATAAAAATTAAATTCCCATATTTAAACATCTATCCATTCAATTGTTACCACATAAGTAAGAAGTTTTCGTAACTCAACTTTCATTCATTAATATTTGATCGTTCTTTTGAAATTATTTCATATAATGCGGGTATATTCTGCCCCAGATTGTGTTATGTGGTATTTTATCATTGTATCTTGTGGATTTATATTCCTTCCATATAAATCCTTGTGTGATATTTATTACCTCATGGAGTGTGTTTCCCATAAGGAATATTCATAACTCAAATCACATTTCTTTTAGTTATAATGTTTTACCTTGAAATTTGTTTTTATATGATTTAGTTCTCCAACCCTAATATTTTATAATATGGTATTTTATAATAATAAATGGGAAAATGAAT